>JAQNBH010000004.1:43130783-43728566 GCA_028752905.1 Cladorhizidae sp. MBARI D1340-BT2
GATTATAGACAACAACTAATCTCTCTACCATTGGTGATGATTCTTGAGCTCAAAGATGTGCTTTTTTTATAGGAACCAATTGGCCACTTCAAATGCACCCAGCACAGCCGTCCTCATGCATCAATACAAGAGCAGCTGGATGCTTAAAAAACAAAAACATGTTTTATCATTATCAGAGGTGTAGTTACCAAAGTTTGAGTGATCTGGTTGGTGTATATGTGTATATGCTGGCACGCCACACATGAACATATATCTCTGCGTAAGCTCTATCTATAGCTAGTGGTCTGGGGCAAATACCCCAACAGGAATTTATATCTAATTTGAAGGTTGCATGGGTATATTAAAAAATGTCACGGTAATTGTATCTGAATTGAATTAATTTTATGATATATGTTATTGAAATATCAGCATAGTCAAAAACAGCGCTTTGCTGTTCTTTTGCAGATATAAATTAGTTTGCTATTTCTTCCGTGTTTAGGTGATCAGTTAAATCTTGGTGGTAGTGAAGCATCAAATGGTGGTTGAGGCGGCCCTGGGTCATTGTACTATGTAGATAACTCTTGATCGTTCTGAGAGCACTAAATGAACACTCTGATGTGGAATTGGTTGCTGGTAGTAGCAAAAGAATGTGGAATGCCATGGAGGATGACAACGTTTAACATGGATCTTTGGGCAGCACTTAAACTGAGAAGAATTTTCTTTAACAGTTTAACAGATGGTATATATCTCTCCAATCTGCATTTTCTCCTTGCAGTGAATAAAATACTTTAAGCTGTGACTTTAACTCTTTTCTATCGAAATCTTTATAGAAGCTGCTCAGAACAGAAAACTCATTTTCATAATTCTGTCCAGATGATACTTTAAAGAGCAGTTGTTCAACATTGGAGTAGACACGAGAGCCATCTTCATTAAACCGATTGTTGATACAGCTAACATGAAGTCAATAACTTCAAAGTAGTTTTTCCTATATAGACTTACAACCGTTGTATGAAAACTTCCTTCGTGGCTTCCTTTTTTATATCTCTTTGGAGTTTAGTGTCTCCGAGGTAGCTGTGGCTCCTACACATCCCATTCAGATCTTCTGCATTCAACTTTCTTTCAGAACAAATCAAAATAGGCATCAGAGCACAATGTTTGTAGTGTTTTAACTTGAGTATTGCCACTTCATGACCTTTTACACTAGAAAGATCGGAGTGGCTGGCTTAGTTGGTCTGTATGTCGAAAAATACTTTCTGAGAGCAATCAACCAAATAGGAATCCATCCGACTTTCAATGCCACGAATTCTAGCTTTCATATCAGTGACTGATGTACTTAGCAATGCTTTTTTCCCACAAACTCTGTAACTCAGCATAGTTGTATATAATGCTAGCAAGTGATTGTCCTCGTACTGTCCATCTAGTGGGACATAGAGTACCAATTGATGAAGCATCCGTACCTGTTTCTTCTATAATAAGGTTCAGCATTGCTTCGCGTATTGGTGAAAACTTTACAAGCTTAATTAATTCAAATCAAGTGTCTAAGCAATCTTTCAAGATGGATGAGACTGCTTGATTGTATCACTAACACTTAGATTAAGTGTGTGCCCATAGCAGTGGGTTAAAAGTGCTTTGGGCTCCAGTGCCTGAATATTATCAGCCACGCCACCTCTTGCTCCTGCCATTTGCTGACAGACCTAATTACAAATGTTAATTGCTCCTTATTGGAACAGTCTATGGTTTCAACCACCATAATCGAAAAATATGGAGACTTGTGAATTTGGTTCGGAATTTTTCTTTGAACTTTTGTAGCCAACTGTTGTAGCCATAATATTTAACATCTCATTTTGATTCTCGGGAGATACATACTTTCGTCTAGATTTTGCTAGCCAATCAGTAATTTGATAAAACATCTTCTGCTCTCAATTCCAATAACCGAATAAGATTAGAATTGGAGTAATCAACTTTATGAAAGGCTAAGCTTTGCGTGGCTAAATAGCATACACTGGATAGAATGATTCTCAGCATATCTCGAGCACGTACCTTTTCATCCCTATGAGTTTTGATCAATAGCTCACCAATATCAGAGACTGTATTTGGTAATGTAACCATAGCTTCAATATGAACCTTTGATTTTTTATGCTACTTGATATCCTTTGTAGCATCCTTCCAGCTGCAATAACCTTTTGAAATCAGATAAAAACTTTAGTTAATATTATTGGCAAAGTGAAACATTCTAACCTAAAACTTACAAATGCACAGATGAGGCATATTATGACTTGTCTTGACTTTTTTGAGCTTGAATGCCTCTACAGGTATGGCAGTAAACAACATCTTCTGCTTCATTGTAGTGGAGAAATGGCCACAGAGAACCAACGACTCTGAAATCTGCACATCACTATGGTCATAGGTTGATTTGGTTGATGAGGTAACTCTGGAAAGACATGATCAGCTGCTGATATTCTTGCCATGATTTATAAGCATGTGCTCTATTAGTGGGCATTAATTAAAAGCATCAAACCACATGTGATTATCATAAAGCGACACTGTTGCTTTTCATTCTTAATTAGTTGTACCAGCACACCCATTGCAGTTTGGCTAAGGTATTGATCCAACTACAAAGTAGGAAAGTGTTATTAGAAAGTAAAGCTAGATTTGCTTACAATAATCCATTATAGATACATACATCTTCCTATTCCAGTCACCAATCTACATGCAACAAATTAACAGAACAACTGACATCAATTTACATCACCCATCTACAAATAACACTCTCCTCAGGTCAGTAATAAGCTTTCACCAGTAAGTAGGGGATATAAATTGATGTGATTTGTTCAGCTAATTTGTTGTATGTTTGTTGGTGACTGGAATAGGAAGATTTGAGGCCTGAATATGTTGGCCAATAGCACTAGCTCTATTTCATTATTAGAAGTTGAACAAAACTTCATTTTAAAGCTAAAGATAGTACAAGATGATTTTTTACCCCAAAATATACTCAAATGTACTGGAGATAAATAAGTTCTATATAGAATTTTGGGCATTATGTTTTAAGAACTGTAGCAAATATTGGTAATTCGCTGTAATCAATGAGGTATTGATTACTGAGAAATAGTGGTCCGGTTAAAACCGTGAAATAGGACATCTAACTACACCCGTGTTCATATGCAGATGGAAGAAATACTAGGGCCACAATTCATCTCAGATAGCAGAATTACTAGATACATACTCTGACAGTAGTGTCATAGGGTAAATGTGGATATCCAGGGTTCTGTGGAAATCTGCAGATGAACCTTGGATATCCCTCCTGTAATCTGTAGATGAACCCTGGATATCCCTCCTGCAATCCACAGATGAACCCTGGATATCCCTCCTGTAATCCACAGATGAACCCTGGATATCCCTCCTGTAATCTGCAGATGAACCCTGGATATCCCTCCTGCAATCTGCAGATGGACCCTGGATATCTGTACCCCCCTAGTAATTCTGCGATCCGCGGATGAACTATCATGGAATCGACCACACCGTATGTGTACGCCCCTCTGAGAGCAGCTTAGTGGCTTAACAAAGTACATCGTTAGTGTGCATTATCACAGAAGAGGAATTACTATCATACATTCTTAATGAGTTCTACCTGTCTGGAGAAGAGGGAAATACTTGATGATATATTAGATTTCTTTCAGTGAATAATTTTATAAAAAATTTTAGCAGATAGTGTGTTGGCATTCTCCCGAAGATCATCAACTTCTTCTCTACCCTACAGTAATGGCAGAATGATGTTGGATTCCAGTGTCCCATATATACTCCCAATACTTGTAGTGCTCCATTCCTCTCCACTATGTCCACTACTACATCTGCTGGTACAGAACCAATTGGATATTTTCCACATAATAGTGTAGTAATATTAGTATTGGTGCAAGTAGCAGGCAGGTCAAGGGAGGCGATCTCGTCTTCAGGAAACAACTCAACTGTTTTCAATGAAGAGGGAGCAAACAAAATATTCAACAGTCCACTAGCAAAGCTATTACTAATGTACAACTTCAATTCTCCAAGCTTCCCAGAGGGTGATGGATGTATGAGTTGCTGAAGGGCACAGCAGAAGTCCTGTGAGGATTCTTCATCGCTTAGAGGAGGTAGTGTTACCTTTTTCACATTGCTGGACACAAGCTGGAGAAGCCAATTGCTAAGCATACAGTGAGTGGTCATATTCTGAATGTAGAAGATCAAGTTCTTCCAGGCTAGTCATGACAGGAAGGGCCTGAAATATCTTGTTAAAAGAATCAGGACCTCCTTCATACTTCAGGTAAGATACATCAGATAATGGTGTATCCTTGAAGTGGTTATCAGCTAGCTGCTCACCTTCTTCTAAATGGACACCAATTCTTCTTATTACACCACCACATGATAGTTTGTTTGTTTTAATCCCCCAGACAAGACAGTCTAGTAGTATAGCTTCACCGACATCCATGTCTTCCCAAGAAGCTTCAGAATAAGCAATGCAGTCACCAAGTGCATATGCATGCAAAGGTTGTGCAATCTGATCTTGTAATCTGCACTCCCTTCCAAAGAGTGATGGATAGTCAGCAGTACATTGAGCTTCATAAAGACACAGAATTACCTCTTCAGTTAAGTGTAATGGATCAAATTTTGGCACCCATTTGGTCAGACCAGCGACAAATCTATGTACCATTGGATTTACATCTGTAGACTCCAGAAAACCCATCTCTTGTTCTCATCTGTACACTCCAGAAACTCAATCCATTGTTTGTCTTCATCAGACAGCTGATACATAGATGTGGTAGGCAGCAAGGAATTCTTGGACTGTTAGGTGAAGGTTGTAGGAACTTCCACCACCCCCACGCAGTGACGTTACTCTGTCAAGAAAACCATAGACTTGGATCCAAGTTATGGAAAATCACTTTCTGACCAGCAGTGCCTTCATAAGCATAAGACAAGAAACTTTTGATATCGATCTCCAGGAAGATCTTCAGGAAGACTTTTCAAACCTCTCAAAGTAACCATTGGTTGATCTGTGAGGTCAAGATGTCTTTTTAAGATAGTGAGGCACAGTTCTATATAGAGCTCAGTCATGGTACTTGGCATGAGTGCTGGTCGATCCTTGCACAGGGCTACCACAATCGCAGAATTTAAGGGAACATACATCAGGCTGTTGATGCTGGGCTTTTAATATAGCTACGAAACTGCCTCAACATTACAGCATCTTGAAACACACTAGTAGCATACTCCTCCACTTGCTCATGAGTGAAGCCAAGAACTTCAATATGCTTATGTGGAGTACATTTTATAAAGAGACTAGCAGTGGCAGAAGGTCTGCTGGTAACAAGAACTGTGCACTTTCGAAGAGCGTCTCCAGATACGAGCTTGTCAACAAGAAAGCCTTTCTCCTGAAGTTCCAATGGAAGTTCATCGAACCCATCCAGGATGAACAAGACCCCTTTACCACGGACATTTTAAACCTCCTCCGCCACACCTACAGCTTGCTTGTCATCAAAGAGGTGAGCTACATTAGTGATGTTCTGCACAGCTCTCTCTCTCAACCTGAGCAACACCACTAAGTTATACTCCTTATGCCACTTCCGACAGAGCTCCCAGGATAGCGTGCTTTTCCCTATCCCAGGAGCTCCTTCAACTAAGATCAGTTGAAACGTATCTTTGTCGTCTCTCCCGAGGTGCAAGACTTGCTCGACAGAGATCGCTTCTCGACCTTTCAAAACCTCTTTCACATCATCAGACATCACCTTTTTTTGTAGTCCTCACTGTTCTTGCGATGCTCCGAAATGGCAAGACGTATGTACTTTGTACTTGGTGTTATCGGCTACTTTCTGTCCTTTTTGATGGGATTGTTCTCATATATACCCTTGAGATCGTTGGCATAACCAGATATGGCAGAGGAGACGGTGGATGTGTTGGTGGACGATGAAGACGTAGTGGTGTGTGCTGAGGGGAATGATCAGGTATTAATTAATTCAATGCTGAAGGCATTATATACATCAAGTAATATTATGAAAGTTGTGGTATTCCTGTCTAGCATACAAAGTTCATCTACAACACAGTTGCCTTCAGCTGGTTCACAAGACCACATAATGAACTCATAGCTCTAGTCAAGTCTGACTGATAGTAGAGGTCAAATTAAGCTTGACCTTTCCCTTAGTATAGCGGTAATTTACACTAGTTTTGTGGTTTGTGTGTGATTGCCTTATGTGGTATTTTCGGTCAGAGGTCAGTCTGGTTCAGGCGGCCAGGACCTTGGGGGTAACTGCGTTAAAAAAGGGACTTTTGAATGGAATTGAAGTAACGGGTTACCTAAAGAGGTGACGAGGATTTACAATGGAATACATGGCAGTATCGTTGCATTCTAGCAGGGAACAGAGGGCTGGACAGCATATTGTGAAAGGTACTTCACTGCCAGCGATGTGGTTGAGCCAGCAAAGCTACCAGCTATTCTCCTGAGCTGCTGTGGAGTGAGTAGCCCCTGGGAGACCAATGGTCAAGTCATTCACAGAATTGATGCAGCTAGTGAAGGAGCATCTCACAGCACTTACGTCAGGCATTACGCAGAAGTTCAAATTCAACTCACGCTCAGAGAAACAGAATGGATCAGTTGCAGATGTTGTGGCTGGACTACGCGGACTTTCTGAACATGGCAACTTCCAAGCAACGTTGGAGGACATGTTACATGACCGCCTGGTATGTGGCAGCAGAGAAGTGAATGTTCAACGCCATCTTTTAGCTGAACTTGACATCAACTTCAGGAAGGCTTTTGAGTCGGCCCAATCAGCTGAAGCAGATAAACAGGATTCACAAGATCTACAACAGCATCCTTATCCAAACAGGGTCCCATACAGTGGCCACGGAGTGGGACACGCAACTCTGATCATTGTGGAGGGCCACATGCTTCAGGGGATTACTACTTCAGGACTGCTGTCTGCCACTCTTGTAAAAAGATGGACAATTGGCCAGAGTCTGCAGAAGCAAGAAACAGCATCCGCGAGAGTATTGGTAGAATCATCAGGACAACCAACCATGAGAGAGTATTGGTCGAGTCATCAGGACAACCAACCTTGAGAGAGTATTGGTCGATTCATCAGGACAACCCACCTTGAGAGAGTATTGGTCGAGTCATCAGGACAACCAACCTTGAGAGAGTATTGGTCGAGTCATCAGGACAACCAACCATGAGAGAGTATTGGTCGAGTCATCAGGACAACCAACCATGAGAGAGTATTGGTCAAGTCATCAGGACAACCAACCATGAGAGGGTATTGGTCGAGTCATCAGGACAACCAACCATGACAGAGTATTGGTCGAGTCATCAGGACAACCAACCATGAGAGAGTATTGGTCGAGTCATCAGGACAACCAACCATGAGAGAGTATTGGTCAAGTCATCAGGACAACCAACCTCATGAGTTTGAATGAATCAAGTCCCTGAACAGGAGGAGATGAGGGGAAGGTGAGACTGCCTACACACTCTTTGCACTAGGTGGGGGGAAGAAAAGGAAGTTAGAGCCCCTCATGGTGTCTGTAGAAGGGAACAACACTAGACTGGGTATGGAAGTAGATACACGTGCTGCATGTCCATAATGAGCGCTACCACATATCACCTACCATGGCCAAAGCATTTAGCACCTTTCTTGCAGCCAGCCACAAACGGTTTCGCACTTACACTGGAGAGGCTTTGGAGATGTTTGGAACTATTGCAGTTTCAGTGAGCTACCAAAGCCAGCAAGCAGAGTTGGAATTGATGGGGGTAGCTGGAAGGGGCCCAAGTTTACTTGGTAGAGACTGGCTGTTGGAAGTCAAACTGGATTGGGGAGGCATACATCAAGTGCCAGCAAGACTTGCACAAACCTGATAATTCAATTAGGGCAAGCATGCAGGCATGTTCAAGGATGAACTGGTTAGTGGTGGGGCATCCAGCCAAGATTCCCATCCATCCTACAGGACCAGCCGTGTTTATAAACCACATTCAGTCCCTTTGGCACTTAGAGGCAAAGTTGAACAGGAATTGAGTCTGTTGGAGCAGCTGGGAGTCATCGAGAGAGTGCAATTTGCAGAGTGGTCTGCTCCCATAGTGCCTGTGATTAAAAGGCAAGGCTCCATCCGAATATGTGGGGACTATATGGTTACAGTCAACAAGACATCAAAGGTAAGAGACAAACCCTCTACCTAAGATCCATGAGCTGCTAGCCTCTTCGCGGGGTGGAAAGACATTTTCAAAGTTGGACCTCGCACACGCACACCAACAGATGCCGTCGGATGACGAGTCGAAGCAATTGGTGGCCATCAACACACACAAGTGTCTATACCAGTACACTCACTTGCCGTTTGGAGTGTCTTCAGCTCCTGAAATTTTCCAATGGACCATTGAAGGTGTTTTATAAAGTATGTCACATGTATGAGTTTACATAGATGACATCTTAATCACAGGGTGACAGGCAAGAACACTGGAAAACACTCGGAGAAGTCCTGATGAGACTGGAGGAAGCAGGATTCAAAATGAAGCAGAGAAGTGTGCATTTATGCAACCAGCTGTCAAGCACTTGGGGCATCACATATCCGCTGATGGATTCCACCATCAAAAGAAAAGGTTCGGGCAATTGTGATGCACCACCACGCCAGAATGTTTCACAGCTCCATTCCTTTCTGGGGCTGGTCAATTACCATGGTAAATCCCTGACCATGTTAAATCCCTATCACAACTAGCCAACAGGTTGGCACCCTATACAAGCAGCCAGCTCTACAAAAGGATATCTGTTGGAGGTGTGGTCCTTAGGAACTGAAGTGGTTTAATGAGGCTAAACAGAAATTGAGCACACCATGTTTGCTGGTTCATTTTGACCAGATCGGGAGCTGTTTCTAGATTGTGAGGCCTCGCTGTATGACGTGGGGGTAGTAGTTTCCCACCGGATGGATGATGGCACTGACAAGCCCTTCACTTATACATCACTTTTATTAGCACATGCAGAGAGAAACTATGCACACTTGGACAACGAAGACCTGGCAATTGAGTTCAGGGTTAAAAAGTTCCTTATGGCCGCAGATTCACTATCTACTCGGATCATAAACCCTTGCAGCATTTGTTCAGTGAACACAAGAGAGAGTCTGCCATGGCTTCAGCTCGAAATCAGAGGTGGACACTAACACTGTGGGCATAAGCTACCACATTGTTTATAAACCTGGGAATTCAGAGGTGGACACTAACACTGGGGGCATATAGCTACCACATTGTTTATAAACCTGGGAATTCAGAGGTGGGCACTAACACTGGGGTCATATAGCTACACCATTGTTTATAAACCTGGTAATTCAGAGGTGGGCACTAACACTGGGGGCATATAGCTACCACATTGTTTATAAACCTGGGAATTCAGAGGTGGACACTAACACTGGGGGCATATAGCTACCACATTGTTTATAATCCTGGGAATTCAGAGGTGGACACTAACACTGGGGGCATATAGCTACCACATTGTTTATAAACCTGGGAATTCAGAGGTGGACACTAACACTGGGGGCATATAGCTACCACATTGTTTAATAACCTGGGAATTCAGAGGTGGACACTAACACTGGGGGCATATAGCTACCACATTGTTTATAAACCTGGGAATTCAGAGGTGGGCACTAACACTGGGGGCATATAGCTACCACATTGTTTATAAACCTGGGAATTCAGAGGTGGGCACTAACACTGGCAGCATATAGCTACCACATTGTTTATAAACTTGGGAATTCAGAGGTGGACACTAACACTTGCGGCATATAGCTACCACATTGTTTATAAACCTGGGAATTCAGAGGTGGACACTAACACTGGGGGCATATAGCTACCACATTGTTTATAAACCTGGGAATTCAGAGGTGGACACTAACACTGGGGGCATATAGCTACCACATTGTTTATAAACCTGGGAATTCAGAGGTGGACACTAACACTGGGGGCATATAGCTACCACATTGTTTATAAACCTGGGAATTCAGAGGTGGGCACTAACACTGGGGGCATATAGCTACCACATTGTTTATATACCTGGGAATTCAGAGGTGGGCACTAACACTGGGGGCATATAGCTACCACATTGTTTATATACCTGGGAATTCAGAGGTGGACACTAAAACTGGGGGACCACATTGTTTATAAACCTGGGAATTCAGAGGTGGGCACTAACACTGGGGGCATATAGCTACCACATTGTTTATATACCTGGGAATTCAGAGGTGGGCACTAACACTGGGGGCATATAGCTACCACATTGTTTATAAACCTGGGAATTCAGAGGTGGGCACTAACACTGGGGGCATATAGCTACCACATTGTTTATAAACCTGGGAATTCAGAGGTGGGCACTAACACTGGGGCATATAGCTACCACATTGTTTATAAACCTGGGAATTCAGAGATGGACACTAACACTGGGGGCATATAGCTACCACATTGTTTATACACCTGGGAATTCAGAGGTGGGCACTAACACTGGGGGCATATAGCTACCACATTGTTTATATACCTGGGAATTCAGAGGTGGACACTAACACTGGGGGCATATAGCTACCACATTGTTTATAAACCTGGGAATTCAGAGGTGGACACTAACACTGGGGGCATATAGCTACCACATTGTTTATAAACCTGGGAATTCAGAGGTGGGCACTAACACTGGGGGCATATAGCTACCACATTGTTTATAAACCTGGGAATTCAGAGGTGGGCACTAACACTGGGGGCATATAGCTACCACATTGTTTATAAACCTGGGAATTCAGAGGTGGACACTAACACTGGGGGCATATAGCTACCACATTGTTTATAAACCTGGGAATTCAGAGGTGGGCACTAACACTGGGGGCATATAGCTACCACATTGTTTATAAACCTGGGAATTCAGAGTTGGGCACTAACACTGGGGGCATGTAGCTACCACATTGTTTATAAACCTGGGAATTCAGAGGTGGACACTAACACTGGGGGCTTATAGCTACCACATTGTTTATATACCTGGGAATTCAGAGGTGGACACTAACACTTGGGGCATATAGCAACCACATTGTTTATAAACCTGGGAATTCAGAGGTGGGCACTAACACTGTGGGCATATAGCTACCACATTGTTTATAAACCTGGGAATTCAGAGGTGGGCACTAACACTGGGGGCATATAGTTACCACATTGTTTATAAACCTGGGAATTCAGAGGTGGGCACTAACACTGGGGGCATATAGCTACCACATTGTTTATAAACCTGGGAATTCAGAGGTGGACACTAACACTGGGGGCATATAGCTACCACATTGTTTATAAACCTGGGAATTCAGAGGTGGACACTAACACTGGGGGCATATAGCTACCACATTGTTTATAAACCTGGGAATTCAGAGGTGGGCACTAACACTGGGGGCATATAGCTACCACATTGTTTATAAACCTGGGAATTCAGAGGTGGGCACTAACACTGGGGGCATATAGCTACCACATTGTTTATAAACCTGGGAATTCAGAGGTGGGCACTAACACTGGGGGCATATAGCTACCACATTGTTTATAAACCTGGGAATTCAGAGGTGGGCACTAACACTGGGGGCATATAGCTACCACATTGTTTATAAACCTGGGAATTCAGAGGTGGACACTAACACTGGGGGCATATAGCTACCACTTTGTTTATAAACCTGGGAATTCAGAGGTGGACACTAACACTGGGGGCATATAGCTACCACATTATTTATAAACCTGGGAATTCAGAGGTGGACACTAACACTGGGGGCATATAGCTACCACATTATTTATAAACATGGGAATTCAGAGGTTGGCACTAACAATGGGGGCATATAGCTACCACATTGTTTATAAACCTGGGAATTCAGAGGTGGACACTAACACTGGGGGCATTTACATTGGCTAATGCAGATGGACTGAGTAGACACCCACCAACAGAATTTCCATTGTCAGTTCCGCAGCCAGGTTAGACCATCTAGTTCAACTACAGTATATACACCCCATGGAGTTACAGCTGTTCAAATCAAGTTGTGGACAGGGAGAGATCCCTCACTGGCAAGATGAAGAACATGGTGCTACATGGTTAGAAACTTGTAGCCGAGGAAGAACTTCAACCATACAAGCAACGTAGTGAAGAACTCAGTGTCGTGGATGGTTGTGTTGTTTGGGAAGGTCGAGTAGTTGTACCACAACCAGGTCAGAAGTTAGGATTGCAGGAACACAGTAAACAGTGTAGTCTAGTCTTGTATGATATAGCTATAATTATATATATATATATAGGAGGTGATGCAAAGCTACAAATTGATGGTCGTTGCTTTATTGTTGTGTGTGTGCTCACAGAGCATTTCCAGAATGAAGCTTACATAGCTCAACCCTCACTGTGAGCTCTCAACTGTTCATGCCAACTTCACATAGTTTGAAATCCTGGATTGTGATTGGGGCCCTGCTTTGAGAGTGTGTGACTTTATTATAACTATAACTAGAGTTTACTTTTTTTTATCTGATGTTTAATGCTTAAAACCTTGTTATCTGACAAAACCTCAGGAATTAACATAACACGATCAACTTTTGTTGCGACACTTATTCGCTTTGTTTAAATGAAATTAAGCGTTTTCTCTTGACTATATACACTCTGATTTGACCTAACGAATTCAATAATCGATCGCAATATACCACCCTTTCCACATTTTGCCTGATGCTCTAGCCTGCATCAGTATCAGCATTTCTGATGAGGGAAAGAGCATCTGGTCGAAGCATCGAAAGAGAAAATTTCAAGTTAATTATTGAGAAAGTCATAACTTGTTCATTCACTGCCACTCATCTTGTGTCAACTCCTCTTTCTCTTATTTAGCTGTATCCATAGGGCAATTGGGGCTTGACCTGCCACCTCCTACACTGTTTCATCAAGCCATCATGGACTCGGTTATACCTTGACATGGCTGTAAAGGAAAATATGAGCCTAGGTGGTCAAAGTCCATCTCTCTGTAAAAAGAACAAGCTGATTGCCCTTGTCATGAGATTGAGGTATATGCATGCTTGCAAATATTGATAGGCCTTTTATTACTCTGCTAGCCAGCAAGCTTGTAGAAGTGCTTCAGGTTAAGAGTTCCCAGCCACTGCAAAACTAGTTTATGTGGACAGCACATATTGTGGCCCCTAATTTTCCACACTAAGTTATACTAGAACTAGAGAACCATATATTTGTAACAGGATGTATGCATGTACATAGAATATATGCTATCCTAAAAAAAGTGTTAACTATCTTTTTTAGTGCAATTTTTATAGTAAGAAATATGTCTGAGCCAATCCACATCATTAGGTATTCCTATATGTTGCCTCCTGAGCCATGGAATAACGAACCTCCAAGATGTGCACTTGTCAAGTACCTCATCTTTGATTGCAAC
Source organism: Cladorhizidae sp. MBARI D1340-BT2 (assembly GCA_028752905.1). NCBI lineage: Eukaryota > Metazoa > Porifera > Demospongiae > Poecilosclerida > Cladorhizidae > Cladorhizidae sp. MBARI D1340-BT2. The sequence continues at coordinate 43,144,179 of JAQNBH010000004.1, forward strand.
TCGCACTTGTTGTATCCACCACTGATGGCAGAGTATGTATCACAGAGAGATGATAATTATGATTGACATTGGTCTGTCTTCTTGGATCCTATGAGGTTGAGACTCTGTACCCAGTGATTGACATCAGTGTCATAGGCATAGGCTAGTAATCAAATGTGAGGCAGTTATGTGGATATGAATGAGCTTGTTACAATACATAACTACCTGTCCATGTGTTGGGCCTTTGACGACACTAGAGTTCCCTACAAGCATTCTTTTCAGCTTGTTATCTGCCACTTGCTTCTAAGTTTGAGTGCGTGGAATATTATATCACCTTTTCTTATTTTAGATAATGAGAAGGTCGAGTTAATGGAAATATTATTGTGGTTGAGCTCCACGTGTTTGACTTACTTTACAGTGAACAAGAAGACCACTAAGAACTCCCAGATGGCATTAGGGTACCAAAAGTGACCACTGTTGAGTGAATGATTATAATAACAGGTGCAGGTGAGCTTGCCACTCATGCACATCCATTGAGGTAGACACCAGCTAACTCTACTGGATGGCACAACACCTCCATACATATGCAGCAAGTAACCTCCACTCCACAAGCTAGAGATATACCATTTCATGTTTTAAGGAACTGAAGAGAAAAAAGATGGAGGAGCAATGTCAAGAGCATTATGAATGTGTGCAGTTCGCGTTTGCCAAAGTTCTCTCCCTTTAAAAAAATTGATACTGCCCAATTACGGAGTAATTGCAAGTAAACATTTAATAGTGTATTTGTTCAATGGCAACTTTGTATCACAATGCATTTGATGTTTGCCCACTTAAATGCTATTTCTGTAAGGGGTGTTGTCCACTTTTTTCTTTCTCTCGACTACAGCAGTGGAAGCTGGTGAATGCACATGCAGCCTCAACTAAGTGAACACTTCGATGCCATACTGGGAGCAGCTTAAAACCGAATCTCCCTCTGGCCTTGAGAAGTCTTCATCAGCCTGCAGCACTAAGCAGCTGTTTCTGCATAATCTAGATCAGGGGTTCTTAACCTTTTCATCAGTCTGCACCCCTTCCAGCTTCCAAATATTTCTCGCACCACCTACTCTATGAGCACTGGCTCAGGAGTAAGGAGTTGGTAAAGGATTGTTTTTAAATACTCTGGAAGCCCCGAATCACTCACATATATATATATATATTGTTTTGGCATCCACAATACTTATTTACAAATATTTTAGTAAAAAACATTTATTTTTCTTTGAAGTTTTATAAGGGGTGGTTCCAAAAGGGTCAGTACCATCAGCTACAATTGCTAGCTTTGTCCACTGCTATCTATTTGAAAGGAAAGTTTTGCTGTAAGGTGAAAACAATTATTTTGATTATGAAAATATTGTAAATAATGGTACGGTAACTGCCTTACAAATGAACATTGCCCACATACTAGCACAGCTACCCACCAGCTACCTACAGCTTCACTTTGGTCAAGTACAATAAACATACAACTAAAGTACTTAGCTACTTGTGGCTTACTGGCTGCTGTTTCTTGTCAGTGATGGAGTCAAATCCTGGTATTGTGTAGCTGAGTTCGATTCTCATGTCATGCTGGGAATCCAACTGATTCCTACACTTCATTTTGATGTGAGTCAGATTGGAAAATCCAATCTCTCAGAGATATGTCGTTGTGAAAAGCACGAGTGCAGTGAGTGCCTTTCCGCAAGTGCGGAGAATGGCTCCAGTTGGCCAGCCCAGAATGTTTCTACGATGCCATCAGCAAACTGCAGTTGTATTCCACAGTTGCTCCTCAAATCAATCACATCGCTTGATATCGCTGTTGGCATCAATGTCTTCCAGATTCTGCCGGAAGGGGTGTTGGATCCAGTTATCGCAAGCTTGAAACTCTCCACTTGAGAAGTAGCCATCAAATGATGTACGCAGCCTATGCAGATGGGCGACAATGTGTGAGCTGAATTCTGTATCCAAGACAGCATCTTGTGGAAGGGTTTCTTCCAGGGAAGGGAAATTCACAAAATTACCTTTTTTACCTGTCACTTCCACATAGCGAGCTTCTCCTTGAATGCAGTCAGTTTCTCAAAGGCAATCACAATGTTCAGCATCTTCCCCTGCAGAGCATCTTGAAGATATCGGACAAATAAGCTTGCATAAAATCAGTAGAATCAAAATGCTCTGCGAGATCTTGCTGCTGCTCTTGAAGAAATTGCTTGATTGGTTTTTGCAGGTCAAGCACACGAGATAGCACACAACCATGTGACAGCCACCTGACTTCATGTGGTATAAAAGCATAGTGTGATCTTGACCAACCTCGTCACACACAGTAGCTGGAATAGTCGATGGTTCAAAGCCTGGCCTCGGATCATGATCAATACTTTGACACATATGTCTAAAATTTGCTTCATGCTTTAGGGCAATGTTTTCGCTGCAAGAGTGTGATAGTGAAGAATGCACCTTCATGCTGGGAATTTCCTCTCTGAGCAAGGCAGCAAATCCAGAACAGTTGTCCAGCATGGGTGGTGTACCTTCTGTGCATATTGACCCAAACATGTTAAGGTCAATCTGATTCTCTGCAAAGAATTATTTTATCATGCTGAAAACGTCTTCTCCTCAAAGCAGTTGTTTTCAGAGATCTTGCACTCCCTTGTTCTTCACTTACTGAACTATAACCAACAACTGGCACAGTCCCACACATCGGCCAACTCATCCAACTGCAGGCTAATCTTTATTGGACTGGTTTTGATGCCACTAATGACTTTCTCCAGGGTATCTTGACTCATGTCAGTTATTCGACTGTGAATAACATCGTTAGAGAGAGAACTTGTTGGTGTTTCTTCTCAGCTCTCTTTCCAAGAAAGATTCCAGCCATCCCGAGAGAGCTCGGCTTGACGAGTTCTTCGTCAATGGTGTTAGGTTTCTTTGATTTGGCAATCAGGTATTCTACTTGATAGGAAGTGTGAAGCAAAGGTTTCTCTGTAGGCAGAAATCCATAGGGCAGCAATGTGCCTGCTCGATCAAACCTAGCACATTTACCTGTTAATGTCCCAAAGTCATTCCCTGCCTCCTTACCACCATGCTTGTTGAAATGCTCATCGAACTTTGATAGCTTCAAGTTTGTGTTATAGAATGTGATACTGCACAGGGTACACCATGGATGTTGAGCACCATCTTTCTCGGTGATACGGGCATAATGAACATAACCGTTGTTTGGACCATTGTTTCTTTGACATATTGATAACTAACCTATGGAATGAAAAATAATATAATTATTACCAACAGGGATGAGTGCTGCCGGAACTCACCAGAACTTAGCTCCGACACCTCTAATTTTTACTTAATATTTAATGTTGGCAGAGAAACATACTTTTCACTACAAAATTGCAATGATTTTTATAATTTTTTTTATTATTATTATTTTATTATCATTTTTTTTTTGAGATTGGAATTGATAATATTTTTATTATTTGTATATAAAGAGCAAACATAACATACCAAGTTCATTAACACATGCTATAGCTATGTATTCTATTACAAAAATACCATAAATACATAAATAAATATAACAAGTTCAACTTCCCACCGACCCCAAAACAGACAAGGCATTCCCCCGCTGGACTGCCACTGAGAGACGCTGGAAGGAGGTAAGCACGGGCATTCATCTCCCCAGTTCTTTGCCTTATCCTGAGGCTGAGCTCCTTCAGGAAAGCCATAAACCTGTTCCCGATGACCCCCAATGACTCGATGGCCACAGGCACAAAAAAGTGGCAGGAATCTAGGCTGGTATACTCGGCCACTTTTTTCTCCTCAGCCATAGCAGCCACAGCTCCAGGACTACTCACTGCTGCACCCGGATATGACTGGGAAAACGTATCTGGACAGGTTGCATCCTATACCAGTTGCGTACCATTCTTCCATGGCACCAGGTTACCCCATCAGGTCTTTTCCCGTCAGAATGAAAGAGACCCAACGGTTCCATCCTGGAGGAGGCACCGGCAGATGACAATGCCCGGAAGATGATGTCGTTCATGGCGATATGACGGTAGAAACGTCCTTCACTCCTCTTGCAGCTAAGACCGTGTGTAGCAAGGTGATCCACTTCTGTTCCACAGTGCTGGCAGTTATGGAGGCGACACAAAGTAGAGCCCAAGCGGAAACCCATGGCAACCCTGATGGTATCATCATCCATCTTCAAACCCAGGGATGAGATAGGGATGGCATTTAGCCATGCACCGGATTCTTTCTTTGAAACTGCCAAATGCCGGGCTCGAGCTAAATCGTCAGGTGCATTGTGCAACAAAGATTCCACGGACTTTGACACCCTGCACATATCCCAGGATTTCTGGAAGCACGCCGCAAGACCCGATGGTGGGGGAGTGCTGTGACCCATAGACCAGCTGAAAGGGCATTAGAAACAAAAGGGACAGGGAGATTACAATTGCAATGATATAATTCAGGTGTATTCTGTAAATTTGTAGCAGACTAAAGGGAATTGTGTAAGTGAGACTATATATGTGAAAAGTGACGGGTGGAGGTGTGGGCATGGGTAGTCTTGACATACACGTACACTTCTTGTCCAAACATTTTCAAGTATGAAGTTGTAGTAAGTTCAGTATATGTTGCAATAAATCTATAAGAATAATATGTATATAGTATAATATATATGACACACCTTAGAAGTTAGCAATGCAACAATGGATAAGAATTCTTTTCCGTATATCAAATTTTTCTATCGTCACCCGTGCAGGCAAGCAAGCAATGGAATGAAAGATTCAAGGTGCTTGTTATAATTAAGTGAATTGTATGACATTATTCAATAGTCCGGACTCTAAATAAACGTTTTTAGTGTGTCACGTGTGTTGCACAGATAGTGAAATCAAGATGTCTTCTTATAATGTCTGTTGTCTTCGGTTGTTAGTTTACTAGTTGATTAAGGACTTTCACGGTCGTTGAAGAGTGAAAGAACTATAACCTTAGGGTATTAAACAAGGTTATAACATTTGGCGACGAGGATTATAACGGATCGACACGGATTATTACGAAAAGAGTTTTCGAGATGGCCGTGCATGGTTCAATGTCTGCCTTTACTTCAGCGCACGAGGACTGGAGAGCCTATGTAGAAAGGCTGGAACAGTACTTCGTAGCAAACAGTGTGACTGAGGCCGACAAGAAGCGAGCTATACTATTGAGTGTTTGTGGTTCCAAGACCTACCAACTCATTAGAGATTTAGTTTCCCCTACCAGACCAGGAGAGATCGCATACACTGACCTTGTGGAGTTAGTTATTAAGCACTACTGTCCCAAACCTTCTGTGATCATGCAGCGTTATAAATTCAATTCTCGAGTTCGTGCTAAGAATGAGTCCATAGCTGATTACGTGGCAGCACTAAGACAACTCTCTGAATTTTGTGAGTTCGGGGCTACTCTTGACCAGATGTTAAGGGATAGGCTGATCTGCGGTGTCAACGATGAGAAAGTACAGCAGAGACTGTTAGCAGAAGTTGATTTAACCTTCTCACGTAGCTTACAACTAGCCCAGACAATGGAGACTGCGGAGAGAGACACACGACAGTTGCAGGGAGCTCAAGGAACCTCTGTCTTGTTCACTCATAGCAAGGCATCTGAGAAGCCTTTTACTACTTCTCGTTTCCAGAAGTGTGTTTGTTTCAGGTGTGGTAGTGACAGTCATTTAGCCAATACCTGTCATTTTAAGGAAGCAGAATGCCGAGCATGCAAAAAGAAAGGACACATCGCCCGGGTGTGTCGCTCGAAAATGAAGTCAAGAGGACAGGATAATTCAAAGTCACAGTATCGTTCGACTAGTACCAATTACGTAGAGGAGGAGCAGTCTAGATTGGTGGAAGATGGTGCTTATGGAATGTTCACAGTAACGGACACATCATCCAAGCCATTATTCGTGCATATGAACTTGTGCGGATCCGTTGTGAAAATGGAAATTGATACAGGAGCAGCATTTTCTATTGTGAGTGAAGAGACTTACAATGGTATCAAGAGATCGGGAGTGACCTTACCTCTGGAGGAATCCCAGGTCTCTTAAAAACATACACTGGTGAGACCTTACCTGTACTTGGCAGGGTAGTGGTGGTTGCTAAGGTTGACCACCAGGAGGAGGAGCTTCCGTTGTTCGTTGTAAAAGGGAAAGGGCCAAGCCTCATTGGGCGAGATTGGTTAGCTAAACTTAAATTGAATTGGCACGAGATTCATCAGTTTAGCATGAATAATAAGGTTGAAGAACTCCTAGCCAAGTTCTACCCTGTGTTTGCCGATGGGTTAGGTACCTTATTGGGCACTAAAGTAAGGATTCATGTCAAAGTGGGTGCTCAACCTAAATTCTGTAAGGCAAGGAATGTTCCTTATATGATGAAAGAAAAGTTGGAGAAAGAATTGGAACGCCTGGAGAAACAGGGAACCATAACCCCGATTCAATTTTCAGATTGGGCAGCTCCAATTGTGCCTGTGTTAAAACGCAATGGTGATCTTCGTGTGTGTGGTGATTATAAGCTGACTATTAATCAAGCATGTCATGTGGAGTCGTACCCCTTACCTCGTGTGGAGGATATTTTCTCAGCTTTGTCAGGTGGCGAAAGGTTCTCGAAATTAGACCTATCACAAGCCTATTTACAGTTAGGAGTGGTGGATGATTGTAAAAAGTTCCTAACTATTAATACACACAAAGGGTTGTTTGTGTACAATAGGTTACCCTTTGGGGTATCATCAGCCCCTGCGATCTTTCAAAGGGTAATGGACAGTTTGTTTCAGGGTTTTACTGGTGTCTCAGTTTACCTGGATGATATCCTGGTAACTGGAAAAACCACTGAAGAGCACATTGCTAACTTGGAGAAGGTGTTAGAAAAGCTCAGGCAAGCCGGCCTGAGACTTAACAAATCGAAATGTGTGTTCCTGGCTTCAAAGGTCAAGTATCTTGGATATATAATTGATAAGGAAGGCCTACATCCAACTCTGGAGAAGGTAAAAGCCATTCGAGAAGCCCGTGCTCCGACGTCAGTGACTGAGCTTAGAGCATTTCTGGGTATACTTAATTATTACTCCAAGTTTCTTCCTAATCTCTCGACAAAGCTAGCCCCTTTGTACACCTTGTTATGCAAGGACTCCAGATGGCAATGGACGGAAAAGCAAGAAAGTGCATTTTTACTAGCTAAGCTAATGCTACAGAGTGATTCACTTTTGGTCCATTATGATCCTCAGAAGGACCTGTTGTTGGCTTGTGACGCATCTCCTTATGGATTGGGAGTCGTGTTATCACATGTTTTGGAAGACAAAACCGAACGTCCTATTGGGTATGCTTCAAGGACTCTCACTGTGTCTGAGAAGGGCTATTCTCAATTAGAGAAAGAGGGATTAGCTATCCTATTTGGTGTCAAGAAATTTCATTCTTACCTGTGGGGTCGATCATTTGTCATTAGATCTGATCACCAACCACTCTACCATTTGTTTAATGAAAAGAAAGCAATTCCTCCCCTTGCCTCAGCACGTCTACAAAGGTGGGCATTGTCATTGAGTGCATATCAATATCGTATTGAATACAAGCCTGGGAAGTTGCTTGCTAATGCGGATGCATTAAGTCGGTTGCCAAGCCCAGTTGTCACATCCTCTGATTGTCTTCCTGCTGAGTTAAACCAATTGGTTCTTCACCTTGAGTCTACCCCGATTTCTTCCAAGGAAGTGAAACAATGGATTGAGAAAGATCCGCTTCTCTCAAGGGTGAAGAAGTTTGTAATGTGTGGATGGCCGTCAGTGAAGCTTGACCGAGAATTTCAACCATATGAGTCTCGTAAGTTGGAACTCAGTCTTCTGGATGGTTGTTTACTGTGGGGTTCACGTTTGATTATAGCCCAGCCTGGTCGGAAATGTTTGCTAGATCAGCTACATGAAACTCATTTAGGAATTAGTCGTATGAAGAATCTGGCAAGAAGTTATTTTTGGTGGCCAGACATGACTTCTGAAATCGAGTTATGTGTACAGCAGTGCAATGTTTGCCAGGAATCACGACCGCAACCTCCTGTGGCCTCGATGCACCCGTGGGAAGTAACAAAGCAGCCGTGGAACCGTATCCACCTAGACTTTGCTGGCCCGTTCATGAGTAACATGTTTTTAGTCTTGGTCGATTCTCATTCTAAGTGGATGGATGTGGTGATTATGAGTTCAATCACGTCCACCATCACCATAGAGAAGTTGCAAGGTATTTTTGCTATTCATGGTCTTCCCAAGACCATAGTCACTGATAATGGTAGTTCATTTATGAGTGATGAGTTTCAGAGATTTTGCCAAGTGAATGGTATTCAGCATACGACGTCTGCACCTTACCACCCTTCCACGAATGGGTTGGCTGAGAGGGCGGTGCAATCTTTCAAGCAAGGGTTGAAGAGGATGGAAGGTGGATCACTGCAGTCCAAACTATCGAGATACTTGTTCCGCTACAGGATAACGCCACACAGTACGACAGGGTTATCCCCAGCCGAGGTTCTGATGGGTCGTCGACCGAGATCCAAGTTAGACTTGGTTCATCCTGACTTGTCAGAGAGAGTGGAATCGTGCCAGCGTAAGAGGACACATGGCAGCACCGGACAGGATCGCATTTTCCGAGTGGGTGACAAGGTTTTTGTTAGAGATTTCAGGTGTAAGAATGTAACCTGGATGCCTGGTGTTGTTGAGCATGTCACTGGACCTTTATCTTACCGAGTTAAAGTTACCTTGGGAGTCGTACGTCGTCATGTGGATAACATACGTCAGAGACAGAGCGAGTTAGGATCCAGCACTATAAATGGTCAAGTGTCTGGACCTGCAATTGTGTTTCATGATATTCCTGTTCAAGTGCCAGAGACACTGAAACTGTCCCCTGAAGGGAGTGTTCCACATTCCGACTCAGCTACGTCAGCCATGGTCAGCTCTCCTCGCTTACCCCGTGTTAATGTGGATGATAATGTAGATGATAACACTTCAGTACACATCCCTGATTGTGAGTCAACAACAGTACTGCGCAGGTCTGTCCGAAACAGACCCCCTCCTGATCGTTTTAAGGGATCAGTGTTTTAACTGATAATTATCGTGAATTTGTTATCTTTACTCTCTTATAAACTAAGAAGGGAGGAATGTTATAATTAAGTGAATTGTATGACATTATTCAATAGTCCGGACTCTAAATAAACGTTTTTAGTGTGTCACGTGTGTTGCACAGATAGTGAAATCAAGATGTCTTCTTATAATGTCTGTTGTCTTTGGTTGTTAGTTTACTAGTTGATTAAGGACTTTCACGGTCGTTGAAGAGTGAAAGAACTATAACCTTAGGGTATAAACAAGGTTATAACAGTGCTAATATTTACTAACACCACAAATGTTAAAATTTATATTACACAAGTTTTCACATTGAGCAAACAACAATTACATTTGGTTTTAATGCAATTACACACATATCAGAGGAAAACCCTAAAATACTCTTCACAGACACACATCACCCACACTGAGTGCCGGAAGTGGAAAACTGACAACAATAGTGACGGACAGGGCTGCCAGACTTCACATGACTTAAGGGGGGAAGAGGACTGCATATCGCGTAGTCTCACATAAAGTACTATATCTTTGCTGATAGCTTCTACCCTGACAGAAGATGGAGCCCGGCTATATAGATGTAAGTGCACAGGGATTGTGGGGTAATAGGTACCAGCGGGCTTTCTTTGATGTGAAGGTGTTTAACCCTCACGGATCCAGCTACCGACACCTCCAGTTAGGAGCAGCTTACAAAAATCAAGAGAGAGAGAAAAGGAGGAAATACGAACAAAGAGTACGAGATGTTGAATGTGGCTCATTCACCCACCTAGTGTTCTTAACCTCTGGGGGAATGGCAAAGTCTGCAACAGTAGCCTACAAAAGGCTTGCCTCCCTACTTGCAGCAAAAAGAGATCAGCACTACAGCACTGTCGTGGCCTGGTTGGTGTCCTTCTTAGCTTCTCTCTTCTGAGGCTAGATCTACCTCAGGCCACCCCATTCATGACATCGACCTTGCCATGCGTGAGGTCAAATATCGAAATCCATTGATCTATACCAATACAATACGTAATGTCAATATTGTTGATTGTAATTTAAAAATATATAATTATTAAAAATATATAATTATAAGGATAAATTTTTTAAAAAACAAATTTCCTTGCATTCACGATTTATATATCAAATTATAGCTTGCAATCTGTGCTTTCTAATGGTAATTCTCTTTTGTAATTTTGTTTCACCCTACTTTTTTCCTTCCTCATTATAGCCTCTTCGAAGTGCGGCACAATAAGCTGTTAAGTAAACCATGTTCCAGCAACGACCTTTGCTATATAGGCTCTTATTCGGGTTATTAGTCAATCAAAACGAGTATATACCCCTCTTGAAAAAAAGTTTTTTTGTTTGGTTTTATGAACACAGCGTTATGACATCATGTTACATTTTCATCTATAGGTCTTTCTTTAATGAAAAAAACTCACGGTAAAGTTGCAGAGTATAAAATTTGATATAATTGTTTTATGAAAGGATAAAAAATACTACATTATCATTTGAACGGTTTGAAAAATCACTTCCAAGTTATAGAGCCTTAAAGTCAAAGCAGTTTTTAACCACATTCCCACTGCCAGAAACAACCCATTCATTACTAGAATTTTGTGCATACAAACAAAATGTTGAAGGAACATATTGACTCTCACTTTCCTCTATTTTTCAGCAAAAGCCAGTGTCCAACTATATATATATATTAAAAAGTGTTGCCTTAATAATATCGAATTATCAAACATAAACACATCATAATTGGCAAGGGCTCCCAGGTGCATCCATCATCATCGTCCATGCATGTCTTCACTTGTCCTCCAGTAATCCCTGCAAGCTTGACAATACAAAGCAAAACACACATAAACTAAATAGAACACTCAAGGTCATGTTAGCTAGACTAAAGCAAAACAAAATAGAACACTCAAAGGACATGAATAGCTCGACTATCTTTTAGACATAATCATACCAAAGCCAACCTTACTCCCAACATTGAAGCTCACCACACCTAAATTGACGGCAAGCCTGATATCTGTCGCACTCATATGTTCCGTCTTACTCCACACTACAGAATTAAAACTTTCATTTTGATTCTGTGTGTAGCCGCCTAAACACTTGTGCAAAAGATCCTCACTTTTAGCACAGGCTCAACTCAAAATGCCTGTAGGACAATACTCATGTTGGGGATCTTATGCAGCTGATAAAAAAATTGTTTCCACATCGCGAATCATCCCGTCTAGGTTGTCCTCGTTAAATTGCTCCCCCATAGTGGGTTTGCATTTCAATTATAGACATGTGACTAATACCCACAGCGCAAGCCAAAGTTACATGCTTGCCATCGTCATCAACAGCGTTTTTAATGAATGTCTCAAAATGCTTTAAAAAATGCTCACTAACATGATTTATACATTCTACCTTCTCTAGTTCAACACTAGGACCATAAGGCTTGACAACCATTTATATCTCCATCACTAATTATGTGTGTGTACCAAAAAGCTTCAGTCTCTTCACGGAATTCCCAAAAAGTTTTTGTATTCCTACAACTTCAGTGAAACCAGAACATCCTTCAAAAATGGCTACACAACTTACCTTGTGACCATCAAACCATTCTTTGTAACTTGCTTCTGTCTCATCTTCAGGTATTCGTGCGCAAGCATGACAGAACTTAGACATAAAACCTAAAACTTCTCCAGTGTCCCAAGACATCACAGCAACACCATAATTTGATTTGTGGTCCTGTCTATGCCATGCGCCATTAACTAACACTAACATCAATGATGTCTTCATGCCCAACCCCTTAAAAATCAGTAAATAAACTTAATTTGGCACCCTATAAGTATGCTTTCAGCATGTCAACAACTATATTTTTAAATGTTTGATGCCTGTAATAAAGTAAAAACACAAGTACAATTTTCGGAACCGTCTGTACTGCAACAGCTAACACTAGCTACAGATCTTCAGATCCTGCCCAACCCATAGGAGTAAAGGATTCCCTACCAGACCAACAATCCTTATAATTCACCTTGATTGTTCAATGAACTTATACTTTATATAATAGAGTTTCTCGCTAATAAGCTTGGCTTATTCACAGATGTGAGTTTTTGGTTTATATTTTCTGTGTAAAGTTAATAGAGACCAAATCGTTCAAGACTGTTCAAGCGAAGTTTAGGCAACGATTCAATTTCCACCATTACCAAGAAAAAGTTTGTTCGAAAGTTTGAAGCCTATGGTATATACTGTGGAGGATCGTCGAAAACACCTACTGGAGCTCCTGTTACAGTTTACAGTTCTCACTCCTGAGAATGTCGAGAGGGTTCGAGACTCTGTTGGCTAAAGCCCGAGCAAGTCTCTGCGCCATAGGTGTCAACAGCTTGAGATTTCTTGTCTTCAATTCAACCCATTTTGATCTCTGATCTGAAACTCTATCCCTATAGGATTCAGACTAAACATCAGCTCATCCAGGCTGTAGAGAGTCTCCATGTGTCGGTGGTGTTCTCAGAAGATTGATGAGAATGAAGAGTTCCTGGGTAACATGTGTGGTTCTCAGATGAGGCCCACTTTCTGCTGTCTGGACATGTCTACTCCAAGAACTGGGTTTTCTGGGAAACTCAGAAGCTTCACCGTGGTGTTCAGCGACCTTTGCATTCAAAGAAGTGCACTGCATGGTGGATTGCAATGTCCAAGAATGGAATCATTAGGCCATTTTTCTTTGAAGATGGGCTAGGAAATGTGACGGTGACAAAGGAGCGCTATGTGAAGATCATGGAACTGTTCTGGGGAGAGCTGGAGGAACATGATGTTGCAGAAGATGCACAGCGGTTTCAGAAGGACGCTGCTCCTCCTCACTCTGCAAACATCACCTTGGACTGGTTGAGGGAGCACTTTGGGGAACGTCTCATCAGCTGCAGAGCCGACACAGAATTGTCCCCACATTCACCGGATCTCAAACCCCAGACTTTTTACTTTGGGGTTTCCTCAAAGACATCTATCAAAAAATCCTGAGACCATTCCAGCTTTAAAGACAGTCATCACACTTAATATTCAGACCATTAGCCAGGATGAATGTGTGCATGTTATCAACCACTTTGCGCGGCGCATTCAGGAATGCCTCCACCTCGATGGCAGTCATTTGGAGCATATTCTCTAAGCACCATCAGTCTATCATGTCTGGTTATTAAATAAAACCTGGTTGAATGGGTATCAATCATTCTGAAACACCTTGGTATATCAAAATATAGCTTGCACTGCGTACTTCAAATGATATTTCTCTTTTGTAATTTTGTTTCATCCCATCAACAACCATTGCGAGGCTCTTATTTGGGAGATTATTTATGAACATAGCTTTATGACGTTACTTTGCATCCATACGTCCAAGTCAAGTTTTAGAATATAAAAATTGCTTTCAAATTTATAAAAAAATATTATGAAAGGATAAAAAATATTAAAGTGATTTGATAACTTCCAAGATATCGAGCAGTTTCTAACCACTTTCCAGCTGCCAGAAACACCCCATGCATCGCTAGACCTTCATTACTTATGTGTGAATGCAAACAAAATGTTGAAACAATTGACTTTCACTTTCTTCTACTTTTCAGCAAGAGTAACAGCCAGCGTGCAACCTATAGCTACATAATGTATATAGATGCATCAGACTTGTTTTGTTATGTATATTGAATTAGCAAACATAAAAACATCATAATTTGCAGGGCTCCCATGCCCAGGTGCATCCATCATCATCCTCCACAGACGTCTTCACTCCTCCTCCAGTAATCCCTGCAAGCTTGACAATACAAAGCAAAACACACATAAACAAAATAGAACACTCAAAGAACATGTTAGCTCGACTAAAACAAAATAAACATAAAGAAAATAGAACACTCAAAGGATATGTTAGCTCGACTACTAGATATATATACCTTTTAGACATAATCTTACCAAAGCCAACCTTGCTTCCAACATTGAAGCTCACCACACCTAAATCAATGGCAAGCCTGATACTTGTGGCTTTCATATGCTCTGTCTTATCCACCCACTCCACACTACAGAATTAAAACTCTCACTTTGATTGTATGTGTAGCCGCCTCAACACTTGTGCAAAAGATCTTCACCTTTACGCAGGCTCAACTCAAAATGCCTGTAGGACAATACTCATGCTGGGGTGTTCTGCAGTTGATAAAAAAAATTGCTTTCACATCGCGAATCATCCCGTCTAGGTCGTCCTCATTATTTTTTTTAATCGCTCCCACAGAGTAGGTATGCATTTTAATCATAGACACATGACTAACCCCCATAGCGCCAGCCAAGGTTACACACTTGCCATCGTCGGATCCCATCGTCATCCACATCACCTTTTAATGCAGGTCTCAAAATGCATTATTTTTTTTCTCTCGCAACAACCAATTCATTTTAATGACCCTTTACCATTTAACCTCATACAGCAAAATTGTGTGTAAAGGGTCCTCAATGTTGTGCTATATCTTCCCCCACCCACTTATTTTTATAACCATTTTTTTCTTAATATCCACAAGAATTTATCCACAAGAATTAATTATTATTGTACAATTTTTAAGCATTTTTAAGCAACATCTTTACTCAAAGGCATGTCATTTTAAATGGTAATATATAATATATATATATGGTCAGCAATATCGATGATGAGTCCTCCAAGTCCATCCTACACCCCTAGAACCTTCTTTCTAGACAAGCTGGACTTCGCAAGGTCAAAGTTCATATGTGTCTCCTGCATATCACACCAAAAAAAAAGAGAAAGGAAAAGGTGAACAGCAGCCGAGAGGGGAGAGATTCCGAAGGTTCAGATATGGCCATGTCTGGCATATATAGAAGTGCCCCGGGACTGGGAGGCCAGGAGTGGGAGGAGAGAGGGGAAAGGAGGGAGGACTGAGGAATGGACAGGGATAGTGTTGATTAAGGGAGGGAAGAAGAGTGAAAGTGAAGGAGTAGAATAAGCAACTCTTTATACCATCATCATCAACAACAACTATGCATGTGTCATGCCTGGGGTATATCATCATCAACAACAACTATGCATGTGTCATGCCTGGGGTATTGAGGTGATCTTTGACTCATGAAAGCTTGGCAGCTTCAGTTCGCAGAAGAGAGTTGATTGAAACTGCTGGGTCAGCATCCTACAAACACAAACATTAAGATGGACAGTGGAAAAAGACACGAGACAAAGTCAAGCACTGCACGAGCAAGCAAACTCTATGAGCTCCTACTACTAGAAATGGCTTTGCTGTTCTTGGGCTAAAGGAATGCATGAGACCAAGTCAAGTAAGGCACGAGCAAGCAAACTCTATGAGCACCTACTACTAGAAAAAGGGCTAAAGAAATGCATGAGACCAAGTCAAGTATGGCACGAGCAAGCAAACTCTATGAGCTCCTACTCTAGAAATGTCTTTGCTGTTCTAGGGCTAAAGGAATGCATGAGACCAAGTCAAGTAATGCACGAGCAAGCAAACTCTATGAGCACCTACTACTAGAAATGGCTTTGCTGTTCTAGGGCCAAGTCAAGTAAGGCACGAGCAAGCAAACTCTATGAGCTCCTACTTAGAAATGGCTTTGGTGTTCTAGGGCTAAAGGAATGCATGAGACCAAGTCAAGTAAGGCACGAGCAAGCAAACTCTATGAGCACCTACTACTAGAAATGGCTTTGCTGTTCTAGGGCTAAAGGAATGCATGAGACCAAGTCAAGTAAGGCACGAGCAAGCAAACTCTATGAGCAATTGACCAGTGTTAGCAGCTGTTTATAGACCTGTTTGGAGCAGATATCTGTAGACCTATCTGGAGCAGCTGTCCAGTGTGAGGGTTGGCTGTAACAGAGAGAGAGAGAGAATGGGTGAACCTTATGTGAGGGCAGGGACTCATCGAGACAGAGTGGGTGTTCCCGATGTGGGGGTATGCTCTAACAGAGAGAGTGAGTGGGTGAGACTCATGTGAGAACATCATACAAGCGTAGGCTATAAGAGAGAGAGAGAGTGTGTGTGTGTTGTAAGTATTGTTATCCAACATGGCCTATGATTATGTGTGGCTGCTTTTGGTTTGTGAAGTGGACTATTATGGCTGACTGTGGTATTGTCTCTTGTGTGTGTGTGTGTGTGTGTGTGTATTCATGGTTGGTTAGTTAGGTTAGGTAAGCTTAGATAACTGTGGCAGATTCTAGAAGCACATCGTGTTATCTCTAACATTGTGAGCCTGGTGCACCACACCCCCTATCCCTATCACATATAATGGTTGTCAGATTCTCACAATACATTGTCAGTATATGCATAACACTCGACTCATGAGAAGCAAATTGAAGTGGTAACTGTGCCAGTAGATAGCTAGCTGAGTTGGCTAGGCAGACCTGGCTAATACACCACCTCCGTAGCTAGACCACGTGGACTGAGTAGCTTTGACATCAAGGAATTCCACCTTGCCTGTCCTGGCAGCTGCTTACTCACAACTTCTCTGCAGCCAGTTCTCTTTCCTGAATCTTAAATGCTCTCTCTAACTTTTATTTCCACTGAGCAGCCATTTCAGAGTAGATGTAGTGAACATTAAGTTGAATGAACATGCTAACTACATAACTATATATATTTACTGCAGATATGATCATGCATGGCTCACAAACTCTCCCTCAAATCATTATTAGTATGCAAACATACTTACTTGTGTATAGGCAGCCATCCAAAAGTAAGATCAAGGGCATCTTCTCATGTTGACACAGGAGAGGACTGAATAGTGCAGCTGTTGATGCAGGAGAGGACTGAATAGTGCAGATGTTGATGCAGGAGAGAACTGAATAGTGCAGATGTTGATGCAGGAGAGGACTGAATAGTGCAGTTGTTGATGCTGGAGAGGATTGAATAGTGCAGATGTTGATGCAGGAGAGGACTGAATAGTGCAGTTGTTGATGCAGGAGAGGACTGAATAGTGCAGATGTTGATGCAGGAGAGGACTGAATAGTGCAGCTGTTGATGCAGGAGAGGACTGAATAGTGCAGATGTTGATGCAGGAGAGGACTGAATAGTGCATGTTGATGCAGGAGAGGACTGAATAGTGCAGTTGTTGATGCAGGAGAGGACTGAATAGTGCATGTTGATGCAGGAGAGGACTGAATAGTGCAGTTGTTGATGCAGGAGAGGACTGAATAGAGCAGATGTTGATGCAGGAGAGGACTGAATAGTGCAGTGTTGATGCAGGAGAGGACTGAATAGTGCGGATGTTGATGCAGGAGAGGACTGAATAGTGCAGATGTTGATGCAGGAGAGGACTGAATAGTGCATGTTGATGCAGGAGAGGACTGAATAGTGCAGTTGTTGATGCAGGAGAGGACTGAATAGTGCAGTTGTTGATGCAGGAGAGGACTGAATAGAGCAGATGTTGATGCAGGAGAGGACTGAATAGTGCAGTTGTTGATGCAGGAGAGGACTGAATAGAGCAGATGTTGATGCAGGAGAGGACTGAATAGTGCAGTGTTGATGCAGGAGAGGACTGAATAGTGCAGATGTTGATGCAGGAGAGGACTGAATAGTGCAGATGTTGATGCAGGAGAGGACTGAATAGTGCAGATGTTGATGCAGGAGAGGACTGAATAGAGCAGATGTTGATGCAGGAGAGGACTGAATAGTGCAGATGTTGATGCAGGAGAGGACTGAATAGAGCAGATGTTGATGCAGGAGAGGACTGAATAGTGCAGTGTTGATGCAGGAGAGGACTGAATAGTGCAGATGTTGATGCAGGAGAGGACTGAATAGTGCAGATGTTGATGCAGGAGAGGACTGAATAGTGCAGATGTTGATGCAGGAGAGGACTGAATAGAGCAGATGTTGATGCAGGAGAGGACTGAATAGAGCAGATGTTGATGCAGGAGAGGACTGAATAGTGCAGTTGTTGATGCAGGAGAGGACTGAATAGAGCAGATGTTGATGCAGGAGAGGACTGAATAGTGCAGTGTTGATGCAGGAGAGGACTGAATAGTGCAGATGTTGATGCAGGAGAGGACTGAATAGAGCAGATGTTGATGCAGGAGAGGACTGAATAGTGCAGTGTTGATGCAGGAGAGGACTGAATAGAGCAGTTGTTGATGCAGGAGAGGACTGAATAGTGCAGATGTTGATGCAGGAGAGGACTGAATAGTGCAGCTGTTGATGCAGGAGAGGACTGAATAGTGCAGATGTTGATGCAGGAGAGGACTGAATAGAGCAGATGTTGATGCAGGAGAGGACTGAATAGTGCAGTGTTGATGCAGGAGAGGACTGAATAGAGCAGTTGTTGATGCAGGAGAGGACTGAATAGTGAGATGTTGATGCAGGAGAGGACTGAATAGTGCAGATGTTGATGCAGGAGAGGACTGAATAGTGCAGATGTTGATACAGGAGAGGACTGAATAGTGCAGATGTTGATGCAGGAGAGAACTGAATAGTGCAGTTGTTGATGCAGGAGAGGACTGAATAGAGCAGATGTTGATGCAGGAGAGGACTGAATAGTGCAGTGTTGATGCAGGAGAGGACTGAATAGTGCAGATGTTGATGCAGGAGAGGACTGAATAGTGCAGATGTTGATGCAGGAGAGGACTGATTAGTGCAGTTGTTGATGCAGGAGAGGACTGAATAGTGCAGCTGTTGATGCAGGAGAGGACTGAATAGTGCAGATGTTGATGCAGGAGAGAACTGAATAGTGCAGTTGTTGATGCAGGAGAGGACTGAATAGTGCAGATGTTGATGCAGGAGAGGACTGAATAGTGTAGATGTTGATGCAGGAGAGGACTGAATAGTGCAGATGTTGATGCAGGAGAGGACTGAATAGTGCAGATGTTGATGCAGGAGAGGACTGAATAGTGCAGATGTTGATGCAGGAGAGGACTGAATAGTACAGTTGTTGATGCAGGAGAGGACTGAATAGTGCAGATGTTGATGCAGGAGAGGACTGAATAGTGCAGATGTTGATGCAGGAGAGGGCTGAATAGTGCAGATGTTGATGCAGGAGAGAACTGAATAGTACAGTTGTTGATGCAGGAGAGGACTGAATAGTGCATAGGTTGATGCAGGGGTTAGTGTCGTCGACCAAGTGGAGGGCAGCTACTTGGACACTGAAATGATAGGTAGCCGGGACGGAGCCTCACACGAGTGAAAGTCCAGCATGGCATGATATCTGGTCTTAGGTGGACTGCATTCTTTGAGGCATTTATTTCATTTTCACGCCAACTTTCTGTTTTACGTGCCATTGAGGCCATCATCGGTGGGGGAACTCCCTATTACACACCTTAGCTGCTCCCCACATAGGGGGCTGCTATTATTGTGGCCGTGGCTGGTGCTGATGGCTCTAGAGGGTTCCGGGACAACGATAGCCCCACAGAAAACAGACAGCACTGTGAGGGACAGCTAATAACTTACACACTTCACATCTTGGTATGCCCCCTCACCCGTGGTGGGTGCAACGACAGATATAGCATGGCCAAACCCAGCTGCTGGCTCCTGATTGCATCCTGTTATGGGGGAGGGCATCTGAGGAGTGGCGTAACTGGGCAAACACTTGCGTTGATGTCCTGCGCAGATACACAGAGTCATCTATGCATGTTCTCCCGGAACCAAACTAGTCTTGGCATGTATGAGCTTAAGATTCAAAAACTTGTGTGCACAATTCCCCAGACCTCCAGTAGTCACCAGCACAGCTGCTCGCCTGGAGTTAGAGGACATCAAATGGCGTGCACTGTCCCGTCCAATTGGGGATAACCGATAACTTTTAGTTAATTAATTACAAACATATCACTAACAAGATGTAAAAGTAAGAAGCTCAGAGTCGTAGGAAGCACCTACTCCTAGCCATGTGTGCCCCTCCCTGCCTACGACCAAATCTTCTAGTCATAATATTCAATGTGACCAGGATCTTTCAACTCTTCTATTAGACCTCTTGCAGTCACTAGATTAATAAAAGTGTCAGCGGATTGTGTGTTAGCACACTTGCGAAGATCATCAATTTCTTCTCGGCTCCTCCTCATGAGAGTTTGTCTGCTTGACACCTCATGTATTATTACTCTCTCCAGTGAAGTGCTGTCAGGAATTCCTATCATGACATCATAACAGTACTGGAGGAATGATGGCTTCTTGTGTTTCAAATTATATATTATTAATTCTTGTAGTGCACTATTTCTCTCCATTAGGTCTACTACATGTGCTGGTGTACAACAAGCACCCCACACACAATATGTCAGTTTAGTTACATTAGTATTGGTACAAGTGGCAGGCAGCTCAAGGATGGGGAGATCATCTCCACGATAAATGAAAGTAATTGTTTGTAATGTTGAGGGAGCAAATATAATCCTCAACACTTCAATACATGCAACGTGTAGGCCAGTGTGAATAGCCAATTCCAATTCCACAAGCTTCCCAGAGGATGATGGATCTATCAGTTGGTGAAGGGCAGAGCAGTATTCCTGGAGGGACACTTCACTTTCTAGGTTAGGTAGTACTAATGCTTTCACATTGCTGAACTTAAGCTTGTCAAGCAAACGACTAACACTAAGGTTGTGGTCACTTGCTGGGTACATTGCAATGTCTAGTCTTTCCAGCCCGTGCATGACAGAAATGGCGTCAGATAGCATGTCAACAACCCAAGGATGTGGATTACACTTCAGGCAAGGCACACCAGATAATGGTGCACTCATGAAGTGGTTAGCAGCTAATTGCTCATCATCATCCTCCTCATCCCATAGGATGTGCATCTTTCTTATGTGACCACCAGGTGGTGATTTCCTTGAATTAAACCCCCAGACAAAACTATCTAGTACTCTAGTGTCACATATGGTAATTTTCTCCCACGATGCTTCAGAATTAGAAATGCAGTAACCAAGTGCATATGCAAGCAAAGGTTCCCTGATCTCATGCTCCATCCTGCATTCTCCTCCAAACAGTCGTGCATAGTCAGCAGTACATTGAGCTTCATAAAGACACAGAATTAACTCTGGAGTTAAATGTAGTGGATCAAATTCTGGCACAGATTTGGTCAGACCAGCGACAAACCTCTGCACTATGTTCCAGTGGCTGCCATGTTTCTGCTGCGCTGCAATGATCTTTTTATCTTCATCATTAGTGAGCTGAGAGATATGGTAGGCAGCAAGGAATTCTTGGACTGTTAGGTGAAGGAAGTTGTAGGAGCTTCCACCACCCCCACGCAGTGAAGTTTCTTCGTCAAGTAAACCAAAATGCTTTACGTTCTTCAAGTTATAGAAAATCAACTTCTGCTCAGCAATGCCGTCATAAGCTATTTTCGATAAGGCAACAAACTCTCGATGCTCATCTCCAGGAAGACTTTTGAAATCTTCCAAAGTAATCACTCGTTGACCTGCATCAAGGTGTCTTTTTATGTTAGTGAGGCACAGCTCTATATAGAGCTCAGTCATGGTACTTGGCATGGATTGACAGTCTGTTGATAGTTCCTTGTACATGTGCACCACAATGGCGGCATTTAATGGAACATACATCAGGCTGTTGATGGCTGGGTTTTTAGAGGCCGAGATATAGTCACGAAACCCACTCAATGCTTTAGGATCTTTAAACACACTATCAGCATACTCTTCCACTCCCTCCTGTGTGAAACCAAGAACTTTGATACGTCTGTTAAAGACAGAAGTCGAGTTATAGAGGAGTGTGGAAGTGGCGGAAGGTCTGCTGGTAACGAGAATTGTGCTCCGAGGAAAAATGTCACGAGAAATGAGCTTGTCGATAAGAAAGCCTTGACACTGAAGACTTACAGGCAACTCGTCAAATCCATCGAGGATGAATAGCACTCCCTTTCCATGGACCTTTCCAATCTCTTTTGCTACATCCTCTTTGCCACTAAAAAGGCCAGCTTCAGTCTCGATGTTTTGGACGGCTTGGTCCCTTAATCTTAACAGCACAACTAAAGCGAATTTCTTCATAGAGTCATATTTCCCCCAATTCCGACAGAGCTCCCAGGATAGCGTGCTCTTCCCTATCCCAGGAGCTCCTTCCACTAAGACTTGTCTAGATGTTTCATCTACCAGCTCTAGAACATTTTCCATTTTGACTTCTTGTCGACCTGCCAAAAGTGTTTTAAAATCCCCTTTCATTATCATATGTACGGACTCCTCACACATGTGACGATGGCTTGTAAGGACGAGCTTTATGAACTTCTTGCTAGGGGTCGGAGGCCACTTTTTATCATTCTTGATCAGAGCACTCTCATAAATGCTCTTGAGATGTTCAGCATAATGAGATATGGCAGAGGAGATGGTGGAAGAGTTTGAGGAGGTCGCTGACGTAGCGATGAGGGCTGAGGGGAAATGATCAGGTATTTATAAATACAGTGCTGAAGTGATGACATCATTGAAATATATATACAGTGCAACCTCCTTATCTGACTAATCTGAACCCAATGGAGATTGGCAATTACATACTTGCCAGTTCCAATTGGTTTCCTACCAACTCATGCAGTGCCCACCAAACAGCTCCTGTGGTATGTGCTCTACCAACTCATACAGGGCCCCCCCAAACAGCTCCTGTGGTGTGTGCTCTACCAACTCATACATTGCCCCCCCAAACAGCTCCTGTGGTGTGTGCTCTACCAACTCATACAGTGCCCCACCCAAACAGCTCCTGTGGTGTGTGCTCTACCAACTCATACAGTACCCCACCAAACAGCTCCTGTGGTGTGTGCTCTACCAACTCATACAGTGCCCCCCAAACAGCTCCTGTGGTGTGTGCTCTACCAACTCATACAGTGCCCCCCAAACAGCTCCTGTGGTGTGTGCCCTACCAACTCATACAGTGCCCCCCAAACAGCTCCTGTGGTGTGTACTCTACCAACTCATACAGTGTCACCCAAACAGCTCCTGTGGTGTGTGCTCTACCAAGTCATACAGTGCCCCCCAAACAGCTCCTGTGGTGTGTGCTTTACCAATTCATACAGTGCCCCCCCAAACAGCTCCTGTGGTGTGTGCTCTATCAACTCATACAGTGCCCCCCCCAAACAGCTCCTGTGGTGTGTGCTCTACCAACTCATACAGTGCCCCCTCAAACAGCTCCTGTGGTGTGTGCTCTACCAACTCATACAGTGCCCCCCCCAAACAGCTCCTGTGGTGTGTGCTCTACCACCAACTCATGCAGTGCCCCCCCAAACAGCTCCTGTGGTGTGTGCTCTACCAACTCATACAGTGCCCCCTCAAACAGCTCCTGTGGTGTGTGCTCTACCAACTCATACAGTGCCACCCAAACAGCTCCTGTGGTGTGTGCTCTACCAACTCATACAGTGCCCCCCAAACAGCTCCTGTGGTGTATGCTCTACCAACTCATACAGTGCCCACCCAAACAGCTCCTGTGGTATGTGCTCTACCAACTCATACAGTGCCCCCCAATCAGCTCCTGTGGTGTGTGCTCTACCAACTCATAGAGTGCCCCCCCAAACAGCTCCTGTGGTGTGTGCTCTACCAACTCATACAGTGCCCCCCAAACAGCTCCTGTGGTGTATGCTCTACCAACTCATACAGTGCCCCCCCAAACAGCTCCTGTGGTGTGTGCTCTACCAACACATGCAGTGTCCCCCCAAACAGCTCCTGTGGTGTGTGCTCTAAGAACTGATACATTGCCCCCCCAAACAGCTCCTGTAGTGTGTGTTCTACCAACTCATGCAGTGCCCCCCCAAACAGCTCCTGTGGTGTGTGCTCTACCAACTCATACAGTTCCCCCCCAAATAGCTCCTGTGGTGTGTGCTCTACCAACTCATACAGTGCCCCCCCAAACAGCTCCTGTGGTGTGTGCTCTATCAACTCATACAGGGCCCCCCCCAAACAGCTCCTGTGGTGTGTGCTCTACCAACTCATACAGTGCCCCCCCAAACAGCTCCTGTGGTGTGTTCTCTACCAACTCATACCGTGCCCCCCAGTGGTGTGTGCTCTACCATCTCATGCAGTGCCCCCCAAACAGCTCCTGTGGTGTGTGCTCTACCAACTCATACAGTGCCCCCCAAACAGCTCCTGTGGTGTGTGCTCTACCAACTCATAGAGTGCCCCCCCAAACAGCTCCTGTGGTGAGTGCTCTACCAACTCATACAGTGCCCCCCCAAACAGCTCCTGTGGTGTGTGCTCTACCAACTCATACAGTGCCCCCCAAACAGCTCCTGTGGTGTGTGCTCTACCAACTCATACAGTGCCCCCCCCAAACAGCTCCTGTGGTGTGTGCTCTACCAACTCATACAGTACCCACCCAACAGCTCCTGTGGTGTGTGCTCTACCAACTCATATAGTGCCCCCCCCCCCCCCAAACAGCTCCTGTGGTGTGTGCACAAGTTTTGTGGTGTGTAAAGTAAATTTTCTATGGGCTTTAAGGGGTGACAGTTGCATTTTTGGGGGAGAATGACCCACATGTATTTCCCCCCCCCCCCTTTTTTTCCCTTGTGGTTACCACTTTATAACTCCATAGATTCCGTAAACGTCATGGTATGGACTTGACCTACCGCTCAAAAGATAGGTCTCTCTTTGTGTTCTCTGTTATACTAAAATATTTTTCATAAGTATAACTATAGCCAAGTTACTGGAGCTACAAGTGGAGGAACCTCAAAAACCTGAATGACTGATTTTGCCGCGTAAATATCTCCAGATTACCAAGTGCTAGAGAGTTGAAATTAGCACCAGTGGCTAGAGGAAGCCCTACTCTATCAATGAGTGTTTTCATTAGGCGCTAAAATGTAAGTACGTGGTCAAGCGAGCTGGTGGAAAATGAATTTCGTTAATAATCCATAAAACTCTTGTCCTTCTTAGATTCTCTCTTCTGAGGTCAACCATTTGTCTCAGGGGTGCTAGATCTACCTCAGGCCACCTGACACATCACCAATCGACCTTGCCATGAGTGAGGGTCGAATATCACTACATCAGTGAAATCCATTGAACTCTATACCAATACAACACGTAGTGTCAATATTGTTGATTGTAAAAATTAAAAATAAAATTAAACTCATTTTCCACCCGCTAGCTTGACCATGTACTTACATTTTAACGCCTAATGAAAACAATCATTGAATAGAGTAGGGCTTTCTCTAGCCACTGGTTCTAATTTCAACTCTCTAGTACTTGGCAATCTGGATATATTTATGCAGCAAAATCGGGCATTCAGGTTTTGAAGTTACTTCCACTTTAGGTCCAGTAACTTGGCTATAGTTATACATATGAAAAATATTTTAGTATTAAAAGAGAGCACACAGAGAGACCTATCTTTTGAGCTATAGATCAAGTCCATACCATGAAGTTTGCATAATCTATGGAGCTATAAAGTGGTAACCACAACTAAAAAAATTAAAATTAAATTAAACTGTCCCCCCCCCCCCCTTAAAAAGAAATTCGCAGAGTGGCCACCCACTCTGGGGAATTCTGCTAGTGTCTGCCATGCCAGTGGTTACAACCCCAACATAGCTTGTTGGGCAGGGCTGCATTTAGGGTGGGGGGGGGGGCTGATCCTTTGCCCCACTTGAGATCTAGGGATATTGTATTATTGTATAATGTTGTTAATATGTGCCCCCCACACATTGCATGTTTAAAAAATACTATACTTTTGCCCCCTTTCAACTCGATCCTAAATGCAGCCCTGTTGAGGTAGGCTTGCTGTCCACATGGAGCTACATAACTAGGCCAACACTCAACACTCTATATAGACCACACCTGTAATAGTCACTATCACATACAGTACTTATATGTTTTATATAGAAACACTCCAGTTCCATAATGATTGAGTTTGTGAGCACCTGCAATAGCAAGGCCACAATGGTGCCAGGCACATAATGAAGTTTGTTTTTAAAGTAACTTTTCGCTTATAGCGAAATATAACTCCTGAATATTTCGTGACAATAAATTTTATTGTGACAAAAATTCAGTTGTTCTGGTTGCCCACAGAAATAAATGCATGCAAAAATGACATGTTCATTCCTTCTTATCAAACACCATCAACTACTTCACGAGAAGCACGAGGTTCAAGAGATGGACGCGTTTGAAAGAACCCGCTGATTCATGGTTGTCATGTCCACTATCACATCTGGTGGCAGCCATTGGAGAGTAGCTAGCATGTGAGCATATAATGTCAATGATAGGTATGCAGTAGCAGTCAAGAAAGACAGCGCTATTCTTCCAGGTCTTCTTCAACCTCTCCATTAACTAATCTCTAGCAGGTGAGGGAAGCCATGTTGATAGTGGAGCCTTTAGGATCGGGCAGTCCATTTTTAGATTTCTGAACAACTATAGCTGCACCATGTGTGCTAGCATGTCATTATGCACTCAACATGTGTGCATGCATGTCATTGTGCACTCACAATGTGTGCATGCATGTTATTGGGCATGTGCACATGCAAAAGTCATGCTGATGTAAAACTGATGTCAATATTGTCACGTGATCTGCAGTTATTTTTAGCGCAGATTAGCAGGTTCTTTGCTGACTTCCCTGTGCAGTGAAGTTGTATGGATATGGACTGGAATGTTTGTAGGACTGCTACAGGAATACGTGACCAGATATTTGTTTCTAGCAAGATCATTAGCACCTACTAGGATCCTATAGATGATGTCCTGAAAGTTTGGAAATGCTTTGTAAAAGTGCATGACCATCGGCACCTCCCGCCATGTCGAGGCCTTCCCTGGCCTTGCCTGAGAGCACTGGCTCTTGAGAGCACTGGCTCTTGAGAGCACTGACTGTGAGGTCTGTACAAGTCATTCTTGTACCTCAAGGCTACTTGAAAAAGACAGCACAGCAGCTGAAGAAGAAGCTCCTAATGAATGCACTCAACACATGCACAGGAAACATCCATTCATGAAGGGTAAGTGCATGGACCTAGCTGATAGTAAAGGCGTATCCACACTGCACCTAAACGGATGTGCATTAATGCATGTTAGGTCCTACGGGGGAAACTCTTCAAGTTGATGCGCGTACATTGCGTCCACACTAGCACCAAAATAAACCAACGAAGCTAAAATAATCAGTCTACCAAAGACAGTCAAAATCATACACTGTATCTGTAGTTGAGATGGAGTTTGTTTTTGCATCCTTTTCTTGCTGATCAGCTACCTACAGATGTGCAGGAAACATGTTCTGCAGAGAACAAAGAGGAGAGAGCTGAGGGAAAGGCAGAACCAATGAAGGTTGCGACTGCATGCACTTCAGAAGTGCAGATGCAAGGCATATAAACATAGCAACAGTTCTCTAATGTAGTTGGTCTAGCTATATAGCTAGTTTGGCCGCAGAGCACAGATAGTGTACAGTTACCTCCAGTATCCAACTGCAGCATCAGGAAGACATGAGCGAATGAAATTCTTTTTCAACGCACACTCGAGTAGTTATTTGAATGCTTCAACTCAAACCACCTATCAAAGTGGACCAGAATAATGCGCATTATTTAAATTCCAATTCAATGTGGACATGACCAATGCGTTAATGCACATCCACTTGTGCAGTTTGAACAGCCTTAATGGCTTATTTGGTCTGCTAGAACTAGTGCCTAGTCATGTTATATTTTGATCATACAGTACCAACTAAACTGTCTACAGCTACATGGCTATAGACAGTATGTGTGGGCCCTCAAGTACCCAGCAGCCATGGATGTGTGCAGTATGTGTGGGCACTCAAGTACTCAGCACCCATGGCTGTGTGCAGTATGTGTGGGCCATCAAGTACTCAGCACCAATGGCTGTGTGCAGTATGTGTGGACCATCAAGTACTCAGCACCAATGGCTGTGTGCAGTATGTGTGGACCATCAAGTATGCACTACTATATGTCCCCATCCTAATCCTACACTTCTGGAAACAGCTCACACAGTCGGTGCTTACATGTACTGCCATGCTAGTTGGTGTGTAGTCCTACCTGTACTGCCATGCTAGTTGGTGTGTAGTCCTACCTGTACTGCTATGCTAGTTGGTGTGTAGTCCTACCTGTACTGCCATGCTAGTTGGTGTGTAGTCCTACCTGTACTGTCATGCTAGTTGGTGTGTAGTCCTACCTGTACTGCCATGCTAGTTGGTGTGTAGTCCTACCAGTACTGCCGTGCTAGTTGGTGTGTAGTCCTACCTGTACTGCCGTGCTAGTTATGTAGAATAGTTTCGATAATGATGTCAAAATAGCTCCATCTAAAATGTTGTAAGAAGCAGAATCTTCCTGGGAGCTCCTCCCAATACTCTCCTGGAATATTTTGAATGTTCTGCTGACTCGACAAACATTTATACAGAGTAAATAAAAATGCAGATAATCTTCAAGAAATGTCCGAGCGAAGCAGATATGGGATGAGACTGTCACACTTCATGGAGGTGTGATGTGTGCTTAAACATGCCCCACTTCTTGGAGGTGTGGTGGTTGTTAGACATGCCCCACTACCTGTGTGTTGTGCCACACTTACTGGAGGTTGTTGGTGTTTGCTCCAAATTAGACATGCCCCACTTTATGGAGATATGTTGGTTTCCTAGACGACCTAACTACACTATCATGCACCAGCCTAGACTAGGTGAACCAATTATTTAGGCTCAAATTTATTGTTGGTTAGCTACGATAGTATAAATCAGAGGGTGGAAGCTCTAATTTTAATCCCTGAAGGCATCTAAAGGGAGAAGGAAAATATCATTAGATGTTTCTGAAGATCGTCTGAGAATAAGACGTTGTCATAGGGTTACAATAAAGCGAATACTGCTCACATATATTGTGTAAAATAAGAAACTACATCTAAATGTGGCATTTAAATACAATTGGAATCGAACCAATCCCCTCCGGGTTAAAAGCCCGTAGCTCTACCAATTGAGCTATATACCCAAAACCAAAATAAATGTTGATATAAAATCGGATCCCCTCCTCCCGCAGGATCCAAAAAAGCGGTGTTAAAATTTTGATTGGTTAATTACATCGTAATCCCCACAGCTAATACAGGTAAGGATAATAATAATAAAATTGCTGTCACTAAAATTGATCAAACAAATAATGGCATTCTATCGATGGTTATCCAGGCGCCCTCATATTTATTATTGTAGTTATAAAAAATTCATTGCCCCTAATATCGAGGATATCCCTGCTAAATGTAAACTAAATATTACTAAATCCACCTACATAGGGAATAGCCGATAATAAATTTGTTATTACTGTAGCGGCTCAAAAAGACATTTGCCCTCAAGGGAATACATAAGCCGTCAGTATCATTAAGAAAAATAAAACGTACTCCCACATTTCAAACTATCACTTTTGTATAACTACCATAATACATGCCCCGGCCTATATGAAAATAAACACATTAAAAAAACATAGATGCCCCATTAGCATGTAAATACCTTAAAACAAACCCATAATTTATATCATGAGTAATATGCACCACAGATGAAAAAGCTAACTCTATATCTGAACAATAATGCATGGCTAAAAAAATTCCGCTAATCATTTGAATAATTAAACAAAACGCCAATAAAGAACCCAAATTCCAGAAATAATTTAAATTCGAGGGGGCCGGAAGATCAACAAACCAATTATTTATTAGAAAAAAACCCGTTATCACCTCGGACCCCATTTATAGTTGGAGTAAATACGTAATTATTTCACCGTAAATACGTAATTATTGCACTAGCCTACACTACCATGCACCAGCCTCCACTACCATGCACTAGCCTACACTACCATGCACTAGCCTACACTATCATACACTAGCCTACACTACCATACACTAGCCTACACTACCATGCACTAGCCTACACTACCATGCACTAGCCTACACTACCATGCACTAGCCTACACTATCATGCACTAGCCTACACTACCATGCACTAGCCTACACTACCATGCACTAGCCTACACTACCATGCACTAGCCTACACTACCATGCACTAGCCTACACTACCATGCACTAGCTTACACTACCATGCACCAGCCTACACTACCATGCACCAGCCTACACTACCATGCACTAGCCTACACTACCATGCACCAGCCTACACTACCATGTACTAGCCTACACTACCATGCACTAGCCTACACTACCATGCACTAGCCTACACTACCATGCACTAGCCTACACTACCATGCACTAGCCTACACTACCATGCACTAGCCTACACTACCATGCACTAGCCTACACTACCATGCACTAGCCTACACTACCATGCACTAGCCTACACTACCATGCACTAGCCTACACTACCATGCACTAGCCTACACTAGCCTACACTAGCCTACACTACCATGCACTAGCCTACACTACCATGCACTAGCCTACAATACCATGCACCAGCCTACACTACCATGCACTAGCCTACACTACCATGCACTAAACCTACACTACCATGCACTAGCCTACACTACCATGCACCAGCCTACACTACCATGCACTAGCCTACACTACCATGCACTAGCCTACACTAGCCTACACTAGCCTACACTACCATGCACTAGCCCACACTACCATGCACTAGCCTACACTATCATGCACTAGCCTACACTACCATGCACTTGCCTACACTACCATGCACTAGCCTACACTATCATGCACTAGCCTACACTACCATGCACTAGCCTACACTACCATGCACTAGCCTACACTATCATGCACTAGCCTACACTACCATGCACTAGCCTACACTAACCATGCACTAGCCTACACTACCATGCACTAGCCTACACTACCATGCACTAGCCTACACTACCATGCACTAGCCCTCACTACCATGCACTAGCCTACACTACCATGCACTGGCCCACACTACCATGCACTAGCCTACACTACCATGCACTAGCCTACACTACCACGCACTAGCCTCCACTACCATGCACTAGCCTACACTATCATGCACTAGCCTACACTACCATGCACTAGCCTACACTACCATGCACTAGCCTACACTACCATGCATGTCAAACCTTGTGAAGGTTGTGCCAGAGAGTGTTGGAGAGAAGTGATGGTTGTTTGGGGATTATCCCAAAGCAGAGGTTGGTGAGGGTAACCCTGGTGGGAGGGATATCTTTGAGCAGGTGGCTGTTGTTGGCCTGTATGTACAACACATATCATGACCATGACAAATAAGTATTGGGCATAATAAATACTGTACCATAGACAAGTCTAGTACATGTAGCTACAAGTTTCATCACTACAAGACTCAGTGTTTCATTCAGGATGCTGGCTGGGGGAGATGGAGGAGGCTACACAGGCTTCTATGAAGACAGCAGAGAATAGTGGGGTAGAGGGGGAAGGGTCTTTGGCAGCAATATTTTTTTTAAAACATTCTTCTGATGAAATTTTGGAAATTGTCATAGTAATAGCCTTGTCAGAGACGAAGAAAAGAAAGACCTCTCTACTTGATTGAACCAGACTTCAGGGCTAACCTTGATGAGGTAGAGAAGGGCCCGGCTGTTGGTGTTCATAACCATAGGGAATATCTGGTGCAGGAAACCTCTGTTGGAGAGAACACGAAGCTCCCGGAGGAGGCTGCTGGTGGTCACCTGATACACACACAACACATAATATCATGAGGATATATAATGAGTGCATAGTTCAGTGTAATAGAACACCAGCCTCGGACACAATACAAGCCTCATGCCTATTAAAAACACACTAGTGTGTGTGTGTGTGTGTGTGTGTGTGTGTGTGTGTGTGTGTGTGTGTGTGAGTGAAGTGAAGTTGACTGACCTACATGCACATGAGACATGGAGAGATTATATTTCAAGCTGATTATTGGGAAGGGCCTTGTAATTTCCGCATGTCAACTGAGAGATAATTGAGGAAATAATGTTGTCTTTTGGACATACACAAAACCTACTGCGTGGATCAAGTATTGAGAGAGTTATATGATGCCCAATTATGCACTTCATTATCTCAGCTACTTATAGCATGTGCTTGTATTTTGTCAAACAACTAACAAATGATTGCTGGATCTTAGTGGGAAATAAATTCTACTATGTTCCAATATCGATAGATAATATTCATAGTTTGTGATGAGGGTGTGGTCACAATAAGCTGACCACAATGTTTATTAACATATTCTAATAATATTATCCAATAATATTATACCATAATATATAGTTGAACTTCAGTGAGTTTCTACTTGGTGTAGATGTTAAACTCTCCCAGCAATCCGATGTAAGGGAGTTTAATCATCATTTATTGCAGCACCAGCACACAGATATCATTGGCAAGCACACAGAATGGGCTACATTATGAATGATGATTTAATAACAAAATAATAGCCCACAAATATGCTCTGCTCCTCTGCCATTTAAGATCCTTATATGAATGCCATTGAGATAACTAAAATATTAGACAACTAACAGTATTGCAAGCTGCTCAGCTGACTGAGCTACAAGTTAGCTATGAACTTACATTGTACTGAGCTAGTGCCAGTGAACTAGTCTAGCAAAGTTAGAGTTAAGTCTATATATATATATATATATATATCTCAGTGGAATCCTGACTGCTTACCACATTCCAGGTCATCTGGTCTGTTCCACTTCAATCCTATGGAATACATCCCTGGTGGTTAATGTGGTTCCAGAGTGTAGCTCCTAGGTTGTCCTGCTGAAGAAATTGGAACATGAAGAACATCATTATTAGTCTTCTCCCATTAATTCAGTATTGATGACGTCATGTTACATCATAGATACGAATATATATGTCATTGACAAAATACAACAAAATATGACGTAGTCAATAATATTGGCAGCGGCTAAAGGCAGCAAAATATATAGACACTGATACTCCTTGTCTCTCATCCTAGGGCTTAGCTGATAGAGGCACTAGCTAGCCTAAAGCTAAATATGATCCTCAGCACGCTCAAGAAAAACCCACAGAATGCTTTGTTTATTGTTGCTAGATAACAACATCGCTTGCTGATAGAGCCCTCAAGCTACGAAGGAGGAAACTTCATCATCTGACTGTAAGCTCCCATAGTTAGGAGCCCAAGGGTAAGGGAGGATCCACTGCACACATCAACAACACAATACCACTACAAGAAGGTGATTTTCTTCTTCATCAACTGCTACTACTTGTCATAGTCTCCATTACAAGCTAGAATTAAAATGAATAATTGTCAGTGAGGCCAGGTGTAATTTTTTAATTCTATTCCTTGAGGCTAGGTGTAATCTATTGCTTGAGGCCAGGTGTAATATATTGCTTGAGGCTAGATGTAATCTATTACTTGAGGCTAGGTGTAATCTATTGCTTGAGGCTAGGTGTAATTTGTTAATTCTATTCCTTGAGGCTAGGTGTAATCTATTGCTTGAGGCCAGGTGTAATCTATTGCTTGAGGCTAGGTGTAATCTATTGCTTGAGGCTAGGTGTAATATATTGCTTGAGGCTAGGTGTAATCTATTTCTTGAGGCTAGGTGTAATCTATTGCTTGAGGCTAGGTGTAATCTATTGCTTGAGGCTAGGTGTAATCTATTGCTTGAGGCCAGGTGTAATATATTGCTTGAGGCTAGGTGTAATCTATTGCTTGAGGCTAGGTGTAATCTATTGCTTCAGGCCAGGTGTAATCTATTGCTTGAGGCCAGGTGTAATATATTGCTTGAGGCCAGGTGTAATCTATTGCTTGAGGCTAGGTGTAATCTATTGCTTGAGGCCAGGTATAATTTGTTAGGGAAAAAGCATATTCTATTAATTCTGTTTTGATGCGGAAAGAAGAAAGGGAAAATATATATTAGCAAATCGCTTTTCTACCTCTAAATATTAACTGGCTTCTCCCTCTCTCTCCCAGTGTGTTGCAGGTGTGATGCTCTCATGATTTAGTGGGGGCACTAGTGGCTGCTGTGCTGTCTCTCAGCCCTGTTGTGAGCATTTAGGCATGAGTAACTTCTGACAAACAATCTATGTTATCC
The DNA here is from genome assembly GCA_028752905.1 of Cladorhizidae sp. MBARI D1340-BT2. Classification (NCBI taxonomy): domain Eukaryota; kingdom Metazoa; phylum Porifera; class Demospongiae; order Poecilosclerida; family Cladorhizidae; species Cladorhizidae sp. MBARI D1340-BT2. Next base: position 43,178,040 of record JAQNBH010000004.1, read on the forward strand.
AGGTACAGAGTCACATGACATTTAAATCTCCTTCTCTTTCTCTTATAGTTTACTATTATATAAACTCTGAAGTGTTAATAAGAATGGATCCATCCTACCACACTGAATGACTTGTGTGCTACAGATATCCCAGCACTGATCACCTTCACACTAAACATTGGTTGGGCTCTGTGCTTGGCAGCTGCAGCAGATGTGCAGTGTTCTTGGTGAGAGCAGTGTGGCTGCTCGTGTGTGGAAATGCTCTCTAGATAATAGTTTAGGCAGAACTAGTTTCCTTTAGAGTTTTCATCCAAATTTACTTTGCCAAGTGACAGAACAAGAGTAAACACAGACAATAAGCACAGAGGATGTTGCTGGAGCATAGACCAGTGAGGCTCTGACAGGTTCCATCTAGAGCTGCAGGTGGCTCCACAGATACAGAAAGGAGAATAAAGGGACCCTCACCTCATACCAGAAGTAGTGATGCCTCAGAAGAAGTCTGGATTAGGCATTCATTGTATATCTAGAAATTATATCAGTATCACTTCACTCTCTGAGCTGAAGATACAAAATGTGTTGCCTTGTGAGAAAATGCCCTTATGCCTTTGCAGTTCTTGCTCTGCTCACTAACTGCACAGCTAACTAGAGCTGAACTCACTGTCATAATCTCATCTCCATCCAAATCATCAGATGGTCTGAGGGCACTGCACATAACTTCAGCACCTACAACAACAGCAACACCCGTGCCTTGCTCTACGCATACACACTTCAACACTGTTGCTCCAGCAACAACAACAGCCACACCCGCGCCTTGCTCTACGCATACACACTTCAACACTGTTGCTCCAGCAACAACAACAGCCACACCCGCGCCTTGCTCTACGCATACACACTTCAACACTGTTGCTCCAGCAACAACAACAGCAACACAAGAGCCTTGCTCTACGCATACACACTTCAACACTGTAGCTCCAGCAACAACAACAGCAACACCCGTGCCTTGCTCTACGCATACACACTTCAACACTGTTGCTCCAGCAACAACAACAGCAACACCTGCGCCTTGCTCTATGCATATACACTTCAACACTGTTGCTCCAGCAACAACAACAGCAACACCCGCGCCTTGCTCTATGCATACACACTTCAACACTGTTGCTCCAGCAACAACAGCAACACCCGCACCTTGCTCTACGCATACACACTTCAACACTGTTGCTCCAGCAACAACAACAGCAACATCCGTGCCTTGCTCTATGCATACACACTTCAACACTGTTGCTCCAGCAACAACAACAGCAACACCCGTGCCTTGCTCTATGCATACCAAGTGTAAGCTGGTTGTTAGAGCAGGTGCAATATTAACCATCCAACCGTCACAAGCGACTTTTTGCGCAGAGCGATCTAGCGTCACAATAGTAAAAGATCGACCGTATATTTTATATCATAAAATAAAATGATTTACACTCTATTTATGCACCAAATAATGTGACCATATGTACGCGGTAACTAGGGCAGAAAATTATCGATTATTTCAATCGCACAATGGCTAAACGACCGACTCTCGAAAAGGTCCTTGCTCTTCTTCAAGACAACGATTTTAGGATTCTTCCAGCAATGAAGAAGGGGATGGCATCCATGCGTACCTCGGAGAGAGAAAATCTAGCTGTGGAACAGTTTATTCTTTGCTACTGTGGTGGCGTCTGCTTGCCGGCCAGCTGATTGTAACGCTACAGCTGACACGATGTTTTTCTCTCTGATTATGAAGAAGGAAGTGATGAACAAGGATACTAAGGTTTGTCAGGATTCCAGCTAGCTATAGATAAAGATTTAGCTTTTAAGTTGATAAGTGTGGCTTCTTAGTTGTGTAGCAGAAGGGAAAGCTTGTGCATGCACTCATGCAATAAGTTTTTATTGTATGTATGTATATACATACGGACAACATGATGGATACTGGACAGCCTTGTCTACAACAGCTGCTCTCTTGACATAAGCTGAGATTATCATAGGCTAGAAGCAGATAATCATATTCATAGCTTGTGATCAGTTGCTTAGCAACCAGTTGTCGACCACAATGTTTATCAACACCAATGCTATCCCATCAACCATGGTTGCTAGGGACTTTAGTGCACCCCTGACCTGGTATTTATTATTTTATATACCATGGTCATCTTTTTTTTTTAATCCTGTGTAAATCCGATGGTGAAAGAGTTAAACACCTCCTGTCTGTTTGTTAAGCTCCCACGCTACTCCTACAAGTACTGCACTGTTGGTTCTGGAGTGTATTTGATTGTGACTACGTCTCCCCCTGCTCCAAAGTCAGGATTCCTTCCATTTTTTACAACTAGACAAATTATTAGAAAGGCACTCTCTAGCTCTGCTTGGCAATGCTTAAACACTCGCCATCTCTTCTAGCTATATAGCATGATACATAAGATTGACGACCCTTACCTATGCAAAATAGATTACATCTGCACATGGGCACTACTTGGTATGCTCCTCATCTGCATTAGCCCCTACCCCATCCCCTCCACACCTCCTTGTTGACCGACGCTAACAAATAGATGGTAAGTTCATTTAGGGGGCAGATTCTTTACATAGCTTCCCCAACTTTCTCCCACTACACCCACTCCATATTAAGCACACCTTGTGTATTACTAACCTGTTCTAATGAGTTCCAAGAACACTGACCTATGACCTGGCTAAGCAGTTTCAACTTCACTCTGGCCATGATTGTAGTTGCTTATTTAGACCAACAAACAACTTCAAGGTTATCCAGAATTTGTTGTGTCATAATCTCCATGTCTCCTGATATATTTTAATAACTGGAGAACTCCACCAGCTTGTGATTAAGATAAGAGAAAGCAAGCAAGGTGCACCAGTCAAGAGTGGCAACTACTAGGTGCAGTTGTGGAAGGGAGGGAGAAAGGAGGTGTGTATGGGACGAGCTAGCTGAGCCTAGTCACAGGCACGTGGAACTGCAGTCCAAGTCCTCAGCCAAGGATGACCATCTGATCATGAACTCTGTCAATGTTGTGTGAGGCAGATCAAAACTTGTGCTTGAGGTTCACCAAGAAGTTCCAGACACAATTGAAGACAGTTGTGGTCAGGCATATCCACAAGAATTTAGTTACATGTACTTGTAAGTATGTAGCTATTAGTGGTCAATATAAAATGAAGTATATACAGAGAAAACAACTTCAGACAAAAAAAGTGTTCCGATGAAAACGTAGAGCATTAAATAAGCTACAAAATGGTATGTAGAAATGGACTTCTGTGATGTTCCACGATGGAAAAACTTTGTTTGCAATACCTAAGAACTCAAGTTGGAGAAATGTTAAGATAAAGTTCGCACATGGATTTTGCATTGCTCCTTTTCAGTTTCTCCCTCACTAAATCAGGGGGTGGAGCAGAGGTAGAGAAGTGGTAGGGGCAGAGGTAGAAAAGGCAGAACCATGAGTAGAAGTGGTCTTGGGCCTGTACAAGATCTTAGGCCTCGTCTTCTTCTATAGAGAACACTTTTTCTGGTGTAATTCCATAAAAAACTTGACTCAGAACACCACTCAGCAGCTTATAGCTATGAACTAGACTGAGCATGTGCAGTACTTCAATTTTTCTTAAGTTCATATCAATTTGAATACCATAAATCTACTTGGAGTGAGCTTTATTTTGAATGTCTAAGTGTGTTGTGTAGTTCTGGAGATATGACTTGACCCAGGCTGTGGCATCTTCATAGCTATCTAACCAGTTTCTCCTTGGACATCCATGGACAAAAATGTCTATTACTTAAAAATGGCTAGTCCAAATGCTTTCAAATTTGAAAGGTAAGTAGTCTATGTGGCACTGAATGCTTTGCACTGAATGCTTTAAACACCAAAAAAAAAAGACCTCGTAATCACCCCCAAAACAGCGAAATTTATGGTCTGCCACCTTAATGAAATTCATCTCTTTCTCTTATGGTGTTTAAGATGGAAACTCCAGTTTTTGATGTCGAAATAGCTTCTCACCGAGTTTCCATAGAATGTTCCATTTAACAATGGATGTTGCTGTTGATACAGTAGGTGTTGCTGCTAACGGTAAGTGTTGCTGTTGAAAGAGTAGGTGTTGCTGCTAACAGTGAGTGTTGCTGTTAACTCTTTAGGTTTGATGGTGGATAATGCATGCATGTGAGTTTCTCATCCATGGACAACAATAGCAGATATATCCACGCAAACAACACAGCTTGATAGTCATAACCAAAAATCTACGCTAGTGCTGGCATGCTAAAATCTAACTCAAGAATGCGGCTGTGACTAACCCTACTCCACTAGGAAAATAAACACAGTTGCTGAAGTGAGGAAGTTTAGAGTAACAAGTATTGTCTTGTAGACAGACAACTAACAAACAAAAGAAGAAGTTGGTAATCATATTAGTAGCCATGGCTGCAGGCAGCAAAACATTTAGAATCTGATGTAACATAGAAGGACTTGGATACAAGTTCATTGTCTCCCATCCTAGGGCTTAGCAGTTGATAGAGGACTAGCTAGCCTAAAGCTAAATAGGATCACCACAGCTTAAATACTAGCATGCTAGAGAAAACCCCTCAAAGATGGTGTCTTTACTGCTAGGTAGCTTGCATATCCACAGCGCTTGTTGATAGAGCCCTCAAGCTATGAAGAAGGCAACTTCGTCATGTGACTCTAAAATGAATACATGAGCATGCTTGTGTTGCGTTACTTAATTTTGGTCCCTAAATAGGTATGAGTGAATGTTTGCTTAACAGTGGGTGTTGATATTGAATGTGGAGGCCAAGCCATGCTTGAGGTCCAAGAGCTTCTTGGGGAGGATTGGGGGGGGGGGGGGGGGGGGGGCAAGGTGCAAATGCCAGAATATATGTAGAGGTCATAGTAAGCGATCAAGGTACATACATCAGGATATAGAGGATAGAGGCCACGGTATAGGGGCCCACGTACAGGAGTCAGGGTATAGAGGCCAGGGTACACAGACCAGGGTATAGAGAAGGCATAGAGGCCAGGGCATAGAGAAGGTATTGTAACGTTAAGTTTCTAGAGCTAAACAACTTGGCTAACAATCAATTCATACAACAGCAAGTCATGGTGGGCATCGACAAGGAATGATGGAGGGAGTGTCCAATGACATCATACATAACTACTCGTGACACCCCCCCTTGTATACAAAATTAGTGCATGATTGTGAAGTAGCAAGCTACACATGTAGTATCTTATGATGCTGTCAATATGGAACGTAATCGGCTGAGCAATGTGGAGGCCTGTGAACTCGGTCAGATCTTCGGAGGAGGTGAAGGATCCATACTCTGTGATGCCACAGGTGGTTCACTTTGTGATGAAACATTAGGGTGTTGCTCTGTGGGACTGGTCTGGTCTGGTACTCTTGGCACTCCAGCTGGCCGCACAGATTCCTCTCTCTGTGGTGATGATTCATCTCTCTGTGGTGCTAAGTCCACCCAAGGTTGATCTTGGAGTGGTGTAGGTTGTCGGAATGGATGAGTTGGCGGCGGTTGCGTCTGAATACTCTTCCTGCCGTTTTGACTACATAACTTCTTGGGCCGGCTGTACCTGTACAGATTCCAGCACTCCATGTGGTTTGGCCAGGAAGACGCATCCAGACTGTATCCCCAGATGCAATAGGTGGGAGATTTTTTGCATGTTGGTCATAGTAATGCTTTTGCAGCTCCTTTCTGGCGCCCAGTGCTTGCATAAACTCTCTTGTCGAATAACGAGGCTGCAGGAGTTGTCCAGAGACTGGTAGTAGGGGTTTACAGTGACGACCTAGGAAACGTTGTGCTGGACTGGTTCCCATGCCTTCTGAGGGTGTGTTACGCCAGTCTAGGAGGGCCAGATACTCTGATTGTCCTGATTCCCGGGAGTCAGTCTAGGAGGGCCAGATGCTCTGATTGTCCTGATTCCCGGCATTTTGTGAACAGCCTTTTTACTGTCTTCACTGCATTTTCTGCTTTACCGTTTGACTGTGGGTAGTGTGGTGATGAGGTGATATGATCAACCTCCATGATTTGGAGAAAATGGCAAATTCCGCAGAGGCAAACTGAGGGCCATTGTCTGTGATCAGCTCATTCGGTGCACCATATCTTGAAAACAGAGTTTTCAGTGCTTTGCTGACGCCATGAGTGGTGACTTTCTGGATGTTCTCCACTTCAATGAAATTACTGAAATAGTCACAAACAACCAGTAAGGTGCGTTCCTGGAGATCACACAAGTCAGCTCCTACTTTGGACCATGGACGAGCTATGAAATCATGTTGCTGGAGTGGCTCTTTACCAGGTAAGGCACGATGTGCGATACAGATGTCACATTTGCTGATGTACTCCTTCAATTCTGTAGATGTACGGGGCCAAAACATGGTCTCCCGGGCCCTGCGAATACAACCCTCAACTCCGATATGTGTTTTATGAGCAATGCCAATCATCTCCTTACGCATGGAGGCTGGAACAACCACAAGTGGCCCCTTAAACACCAGGTCCTCTTGGGTGGTTAGCTCGTCACGAAAATCATAGTAGGCATGGAGAACGCTGCTCAAGGATATCTGATTTACTCTCTGGCCAACTCTGATGAATAACTCTGCGAAGTACTTGCAGCACAGGATCATCTGCCGAGACATGCTTGAATTGTTGCAAATGTTCGTTAGAGAGTTCCAGTGACTTTGTATGATCAATGCTTCCAAAGTCTTCCGACGAACTGCACACGTGAACTTCAGGAAGATAAGCACGGCTGAGTGTGTCAGCCAGGAACATGTGTTTGCCTTTTTTGTACTTAACGATGAGGCTATATTTTTGCAATTGGAGGAGTATACACTGTAGCCTTTTGGGTGCACTGTTCAGTGGCTTCTGCATGATTAGCTCCAGTGGCTGATGGTCGGTTTCCACATGGACATCACTCCTCCCGTAGATGTACATCTCAAAGCGATCACTTGCAAACACAATAGCCAATAGCTCTTTTTCTATCTGTGCATATCGGGTCTCTGCAGAAGTTAAAGCCCGTGACGCATAGGCTACTGGTTGGCCATTCTGCTGCATTAGGGCAGCCCCAAGGCCAAACTGGGATGCATGGCACTGGAGTGTAACCTCTTCCTTCAGGTTATAATAGCGGAGCACCGGTGTGGTGGTGACAGCCTTCTTTAAAGTGTCCAGTGCTTGTTGCTGTGCATGATTCCAGACCCTGGCTACATCCTTCTGTGTGAGCTCTCTCAATGGCTTTGTCAGGCCAGAGAGATGTGGTAGGAACTTACTCAGCTACTGAGTAAACCCCAACAGACGCTGTACTGCGGCCACAATGGTAGGAGGGGGCATCTCCTTGATAGCACGCACTTTGTCGGGGTCCACACACAACCCATCTGCTGTTGCTATATATGCCCAATAAATGTTACCTTTGTCATCCTGAGCCGGACCTTCTCAGCATTCACTCTGATATTCCGTCCTACACACTGCTTGAAGAAGGCTTCCAAGTTCTGGTCATGGTCGTGAATAGCCTTCGATTGTGTGTCTCCAAAACCAACCACCACAAAATCATCAGCTACCACTTCAACTCCGTGCAGTCCCTCAATCAACTCATGCATGCAGCGCTGAAATACTTCTGGTGCCGAACTAATTCCAAATGGCATACGCTTCCAGCGGTATCTCCCAAATGGAGTGTGGAAGGTGGTTAGAAACGATGATGGCTCGTCCAGTGGGACATGCCAAAATCCCTTACTCACATCTAGGATGGTGAACACCTTCGCTCCATGCAGGCGTGTTGCGATATCTTTGATGGTTGGCAATGGATAGTGTTCTCTTAGGATGGCCTTTTTGAGGTCCTTGGGATCAAGGCAAATACGCAATGTCCCATTCTTTTTGGGTAGGGATCAAGGCAAATACGCAATGTCCCATTCTTCTTGGGTACCACCACCATGGAACTAATCCATGGTGTGGGTGCTGTCACTGGTGCGATGATGTCCTGCTTGACAAGGTCCCCGAATGATGTATTGAGGTTGTCCCTTAGCGGAACCAGGATACACCGTGGAGAATGCTGCACAGGGTCAATGCTTGGATCAAGTCGGATGTGGTAGCTGCCCTCTAGCAAGCCTTCACTGAACACCTTGGGTGGGATACTTCTTAGTGAACTGCTCAGTTGATATAGGACATGAGTCCTCTAGAGTATACACACAGTGGGGAGTCCCCTGTGTTGGGTTGGTTTAATTGGTCATTGTCTAGATATGTCACAACCTTTAATCCCAGACATGCTTTCCTTCCTAACAGTGGCCTAATGTCCCTACGATCAACCAATTTGCAGGCTAACCGACACTGGAGGTCACCACGTTACACCCGCAGGGGTACAGTCCCAACTACAGGGAGTGTAGTGCCCCCATATGCAGTGATCCCTGTTTTGGTGCGAGTCACCTTGGCTAGCTGGTGATCTTTGGTTGCTTTCTTATAGAGTCTAAGACTCTAAGGGTATCACATTACACTGGGTTCCTGTGTCTGCTTGGAAACGCATAAAGTTACAAGACTCTAACCCCACTGTGACAAACTGAGACTCATCTATGTTAGCATTAGATACCTGAAAGATCTCAGTGTTGTCCTTTGTGTCATCGACAGCCTTTATGTGCCGGGTTCCTCTTACACCACGACAGTTTGCTGCAAAATGGTTTAGCTTGTGGCACTTTGTGCAAGTCTTGCCGTATGCAGGGCAGAGTTTCTTTTGGTGGTATTCATGTTTGCGGCCACAGTATTCTTGGATGCGCTTTCCTTCTGTCACCATCCATTGGGTTTATTCTGCTCCTTGCCCACCACACTCACAATTCCCTCTGAGCTCTCCTCAAAAACCCTCAGCTGAGTGAGCATGCTTTCTGCAGTATGGCCGATCTCAGCCGTTTTGGCCAGAGTAAGCCTAAGCCTGGTTTCCCTGAGTAATCTCTCTCTAACCTTGGAATATCTGACTCCAAACACAAGCCTGTCCCTCAGGATTTCATCGGGTGTGACTGCCTGGAAGTCACACCCTGCTGCCAGCTTACGTAGCGCTGTGCGGTACTGATCGTAGGTTTCTCCTACCTCTTGTACACGACGGCGGTTAAACCGATAATCTCTCGCCGGGCACATTTCTGTGGGGCTCACAGTACTGTTCAAATTTCCGTAGTACTGGTTCAATTTTTGCTTCATTTCCTGCAGTGCCCCAGTCAGTGAACGTGGAAAAGACCTCGCGCGCTTCTTCACCTATCACAGTGAGCAAGGTAGCAACTCGTATTAGTGTACTTCCGTCTTCGCAGTAAGTTCAATCGCCAAGGAATAGTTAAGCCAGGCCCGCTTGAACTTCTTCCACTTCCCTGCTGCTTGTGGGTCATGAATTTCAAGAGGAGGTGAGGTGCTAGCGTATATCCAGTGGCCATAACTTTTTTGTTGTTGTTGTTTTTGCGTTGTATCTTACACCTCTCAGTATTGTTCACTCGATGCTGTAGATATTCTTCTTGATCCCACCACTGCCTGCATGTAACGTTAAGTGTCTAGAGCTAAACAACTTGGCTAACAATCAATTCATACAACAGCAAGTCATGGTGGGCATCGACAAGGAATGATGGAGGGATTGTCCAATGACATCATACATAACTACTCGTGACAGGTATAGAGACCAGCATATAGAGACCAGGGTATAGAGACCAAAGGTATAGAAGGTATAGAGACCAGGTTATAGAAACCAGGGTATTATAGAGACCAGAGTATAGAGATTAGGATATAGAGACCAGGGTATAGAGACCAGGGTATAGAGGCCAGAGTATAGCAACCTAGGTGTAGAGACCAGGGTATAGGGACTAGATAGAGACCAGGGTATAGAGACCAAGATAGAAACCAGGTTATAGAGACCAGTGTATAGAGACTAGATAGAGACCAAGGTATAGAGACCAAGATAGAAACCAGGGTATGGAGACTAGGATATAGAGACATTAGTATAGAGACCATGGTATAAAGACCAGGGTATAAGACCACATATTATAAAGACCATTGTATAGAGACCAGTGCATAGAGACCCTGGTATAGAGGCCACACTATAGAGATCAGGACATAGAGAGCAGGTTATAAAGACCAGGGTATAGAGACCAGGGTTTAGAGGCCAGGATATAGAGACTAGGGTGTAGAACCAATGTATAGAGCAAGGGTTTAGACATCAGAGTACTTATAGAGACCAGGTATAGAGATCAGGGTGTAGAGATCAGGTTATAGAGACAAGAGTATAGAGACCAGGGTATAGAGACAAAGATATAGAGGCTAGGGTATAGAGACAAAGATATAGAGGCCAGGGTATAGAGACAATGATATAGAGGACAGGATAGGATAGAGACCAGGGTATACAAGCCAAGGTACATAGAGACAAAGATATAGAGACCAGTGTTTAGAGAGACCGGTGTATAGAGGTCAAACTATAGATATCAGGATATAGAGACCAGGTTGTAAAGACCAGGATAGAGACCAGGTTGTATAGAGAAGGTTATAGAGGCCAGGGTATATGGTTTAGAGACCTGGAGCAATTGACGCCAAATGCTGGCCTTTGCATGTGACATACTCGGGGGGAAAACCCGACCCAGAGAGGACTTGAACCTGCAACCTCCAACTTACATGGCTGGTGCTCTAACCATTAAGCCACTGGGACTGTCTGGTGAGCTAGGTGGTCTTACTGCCTCTCCCTTCAGGACGCCACCAAAGGTGTGTTTGGGGTGGCAGTTCAAACTGTTGCTGTGCAGGCACAGATCAACGTCCCCAAATAGGATTTTTATATATTGCTGCATAACTCCACACAGGAAGGTTTTTGTGTTCTTATCTTTGGACAGTGGATAGAGTAAACCTTGGGCATCCAGTGCCACTCCCCTTTTGTGCATGTGTTAACCACAATCACATTACAAAATCTTCGCTATATGTAACCCAAAAGGCTATTGTTGAAATTTCTCGACTAGTTCTTGATGAAACATTCCAATCTTTCACACTCTATCAACACTCAGAAGTGTCTACAAGTCTGCAAGATGGATTTTTGATTAGGTCATTTTTTTATTAGTTATTCACCAAAATTGGGATTCTTTCTTTAGTGTTGACTTTAATTCACATTCTCTCAATCAACTCTTCAGTTACAATTTCAAAAAATGTACAAACAAAATAGCTAGAGATCTGTCTTATGGATTTTTGATTAAGTTAATAATGAAGAAGTTATGTACAGACAATGTTAGTGTTCATTATGTAAGTACACCACTGACTTGCAGCATGTCACAGCTTGTTCCACCTCCCTTCCTAGTTGTTTCCTTCCAGATAGGCAAGTTCATACTCCCTCACTCTCCTGAAGTATATTCTCATGAAATCTATTGAAACAGAGTCAAGTGCTGGATGGAGAATCTCTTTTAGTCTAGTATAGGTAAAGTTAGTGTGTGCCCGACAGAACCTCTTTGATTGACCCCAGACACGTTCAATGGGGTTAAGCTCACAATGGAACTTTGGAAGGAACATGCTCAAATGACCCCTACTATGACAGTAGTGCTCCACCTGGGTCTTCTCCCGAACAAAGTCTTCATGGAAGGAGATAAGCTGCCTCATCTGCTCAGCCTTCAGATGGCCAATGTTCATTAGTCCTCTTTCTTTCAGTATGGTCCCGAGAACTTTTGCTGAACCATCTGGATGGACCATGACCTGTTGCTGTCCACCCCAAATAGTGTCTCTTACTCTTCTTGGACCTCCGTCCTTCACCAGTATGTTGCGTGGAATCAGCACAAGCTCTTCATACTTCCTGTGGCAGCTACTCTGATAGAAAATGAAGAGGACTGAGTGTGTAGCTGGGGGGGACTTGAAAGAAGCGATGTCACATGCACAGTCTCCATCTGCTTCATAAAACGGTCGCCAGTCCAATACCCCTCCCTCTCTGCACCATATTCCAGGACTTCTCTTGCAGTTTCCTTGATGACCTGATGGTTTGCCTCTGCTAGAGCATGCTGCTCGGGAGTCAGCTTCAGATATCCATCATGCTCGTCAATGAAATCTGACACCATGATCCCACTCCTTTTGTCTTTGGCAGGCTTGTCATCTGTCCCCCACATCCATTTTTGGCTGTCAGATAAACTTAGCTTAGCAAGACAGCCAGTATACCTTGTTCCACGAGTCTGATGAGCTGACAGTAGAGCTACCTCGGAAGGTCTATCCTAGAGAGGTCCTGCACCGCAGAATGGTGCGCAGTGAAATGTTGTAATACTAGCTTGGTCGTAGCAGACGTTGGAGCTAGTCAACAGTTGTTTCATCAGTCAGCTCCTCTATTCCTTCGAGGCTGGCATTAATATCGAGGGCCTTTCGCTGAAGAATGACATTATGAACGGTACAACAAGTGAGAGACTGCAGAACGATGAAGAAGCTGGAGCTCGAAGCTGATTGTACTTGAGCACTAGGCTGGTGAACGACTGCGCAAACAAGGGCGAGCTAATTGAACCACAAACAAATTTGAAATGCGAAGAAAAAAGATACTTCGCCGTTGGAATGGAGTTGTTTTCTTCGTTAATTTTAAGGGGGGGAGAAGACCATTTTTCCCTTTTCCCCCCTTCTTCCCCCCCCCCCCCCCCCCATCATTCTATACCTTCACTATTAAATTAGCTGCATTTCAAGTTTCAACATTTTATTGTCAACCATTCTTGAGTTATGATACTTTTTATCCTCCCATTTCATTGCACAACTCTGCGCGATGAATAAGAAGAAGCCTGAATAAACGCAGTAAGTTGGATCGTTCATAATAACCGTTCATGGCCATGACTTGAAACTTGGCTAAAATATCGCTCAGTGCTATTCCGTCATTTCCGCGCTATCTGCGCAAAGGGGGTGTTACAAACGTCTGCTCCTGCGCATGCCACGTTGTTCTTTCTCAGTTCCCAACTTTGATCGAACCTCTGTGTGATTCTAGTGCGATTCTAAAGCTATTCTCATGCACCGTTCCAGTTGTCGTCGGAAGAAGAGACCCAAAGTCTTCACTGGGGTACGACCGTTGAAGAAGATGAGAATAGAAGCTGAAGACACGAGTGATGCTGGCTCTTCTTCGCCGTCAAACCCTCTGGTTCGGACTAGTAGCGAGTCCGTAGTAGGTCCTCCCCGAGTACCAACTAGAACAGGTCAGTCTGTTGGTGAGGCTGGCCTTTTGCATGCGAGCGCTGAACTTGTTGGTTTGGGGCAGGCTGCTGGGGAGCCTGTGTCAAGCATGAGGCAGATTGCTGGGGAGTCTGCTTCAACCTTGGGACAGATTGCTGGGGAATCTGTTTCAAGAGTGGGGCAGATTGCTGGAGAGTCTGCTTCTATCTTGGGACAGATTGTTGGGGAGTCTGCATCAAGACTGGGGCAGATTCGTAGGGAATCTGCTCCAATTTTGAGGCAGACTGCTGTGGAATCTGTTTCAACCTCTGTGGAATCTGTTCCTGTTACCATGCACTCTCGGACTGCTAGTCAACGTAAATTGAAAAAGGTTGCTAGTTGTTCAGGCATGTGCACTTAAACTGTCTTAAACTAATTCTTGTTCATCCATCATGTCCATCCCTTCCAGTTCAGCACAACACACATTTAAGTTCTTTCATCCACTTCAATTTACACCTCACAATCTAATTGAACTAATCTGTGTTATGCAGCATTTCAGTACTCTCCCTTATATGGTCATCTCTCCCTTCTATCCTTTACCAACCAATCAAATCACTCCATGCATTCACAACTCCCTTTCCTCTTTCACCTATAAAATGCTTGACCTCACCTCATGCCTCTCAGTCTTCACGATGGTAGTGTAATCAACATTGTCTATCCTTAGCCTTTAATAATAAGTATTTTACTTGTATTACTCGAGCTACTATTATAGGACAGAGTGTCTCTGCTCGAAGCAACCCACCACCAGGCCTTACGACCCTGGTCTTGGATTTAGCATACACTTAGTCGCAGGCAGGAATTGTAATTCATTTTATAGTTTCAAACCGAACAAACACTAGTGGGGCTGGTAAAGCCAAGCTACTCGATGAAGATTGTATGGGTACAAGCAATCGCATTGTCAGCATTTCTACCTTGTCCCACATTGCTGACTTTGTGAGATGTCCAACCTGCAATTCAAGTGTTAGACTTTCTGAAGGTGTAGGTAACCGAAGAGGGTTAGTCACAATGTTGTCTCTGGACTGTAATGGGTGCAGCTGGAAGTATAACATTACTGATCCATACAGCAGTGAGGCTAAGGGTTTGAACAGCAAATCAGTGTTCGGAGCTAGGTTGATGGGAAAGGGGAGGACAGGACTTGCCACATTGTCTGCAGCTCTAGATTTGCCCCATCCAGTGACTGGCAACTCTTACTCAGAACACATCCATCATATCTGTTGTGTTCTGGGTGAGAGTGTCCGTCAAAATCAATTAGGTGCTGTGGCACGTTTATGTGCTGAGTACAATGTCGGCCCCAGTGAGCTTTTGGACATTACCGTCACTTATGACGCTACTTGGTCCAAACGTGGTTTCACTGCGTTGTATGGTGTTGGTGTTGTCATGTCCTGGGTAACGGAGGAAGTCCTCGATACGGAGTTACTTAGTAAGTACTGTTCGGGTTGCAAATTATACAAAGGGCCTGAAGAGGGTCCCCAGTGGTATGAGGGGCATAAGGATCACTGCACCCTTACACATGCAGGTTCGTCTCCAGCAATGGAGGTCGCCTGTGCTAGGAAACTCTTTTCGAGGTCTATTTTGAAGTACAACCTTACTAGGTATAAAACGGTCATCAGTGATGGTGACACCAAAACTGTTAGGACGTTGAATGCTGAAAGGATTTATGGAGAAATCCAGATTGTAAAACACGAGTGTGTGGGACATGTTCAGAAGCGCGTAGGCACGCACCTTCGTAAGCTAAGGACCCGATTTGCACCCCTTCTGAAAGACGCTAGGGCAGCTATAAAAGCTGCCAAAGATGAACTTGCAAGTGCTAAAAGCAAGCTAGCTACACGGAGATGTAGTCGGAGTTCTAGAGGGTGTTCAGCGACGCTCACAAGGGGGTACTCTTGAGGACTCTGGTGAAATCTCTGAGTTGCAGCATGAAGTCGATACAAAATTGAGTGTTTTGCGTTCTGCTGAAGCTAAGCTGAAAGATCTGCCTGCTCTTAGGTGGCGTCTTACTGATGAGTTGATATGTATGTAAGCTTCAGAAATATTATGGAAATAATATTAGGCGCAATGTCGGCAATTTAGATGAGATGGTGCGTGCCTGCTGGGCTTCTTTTTATCACTCGTGCTCACATGACGGTCATCCACAGCATGATTACTGCCCTACTGACCCAGGTACCTGGTGTTGGTATAATCATGGGTCATCCACAGCATGATTACTGCCCTACTGACCCAGGTACCTGGTGTTGGTATAATCATGGGTCATCCACAGCATGATTACTGCCTACTGACCCAGGTACCTGGTGTTGGTATAATCATGGGTCATCCACAGCATGATTACTGCCCTATTGACCCAGGTACCTGGTGTTGGTATAATCATGGGTCATCCACAGCATGATTACTGCCCTACTGACCCAGGTACCTGGTGTTGGTATAATCATGGGTCATCCACAGCATGATTACTGCCCTACTGACCCAGGTACCTGGTATTGGTATAATCATGGGTCATCCACAGCATGATTACTGCCATACTGACCCAGGTACCTGGTGTTGGTATAATCATGGGTCATCCACAGCATGATTACTGCCCTACTGACCCAGATACCTGGTGTTGGTATAATCATGGGTCATCCACAGCATGATTACTGCCCTACTGACCCAGGTACCTGGTGTTGGTATAATCATGGGTCATCCACAGCATGATTACTGCCCTACTGACCCAGATACCTGGTGTTGGTATAATCATGGGTCATCCACAGCATGATTACTGCCCTACTGACCCAGGTACCTGGTGTTGGTATAATCATGGGTCATCTACAGCATGATTACTGCCCTACTGACCCAGGTACCTGGTGTTGGTATAATCATGGGTCATCCACAGCATGATTACTGCCTACTGACCCAGGTACCTGGTGTTGGTATAATCATGGGTCATCCACAGCATGATTACTGCCCTACTGACCCAGGTACCTGGTGTTGGTATAATCGTGCTGTACTTGAGGACAATTTGGATAATTTGCCTGACAAAGTACCACTCATACCCCCTGATCTCGCACCGATCGTAAAAATCGAGTGGGGCACGTTTTGTAAACGTGACCCTTCTAGCTCGTTGTGTGCATGGTGCTACACGGAACCAAAATGAGTCCTTCAATGCACTCATTTGGAACCGTTGTAGCAAAGCTGACTTTAGTTCTCCCACCTCGGTGCAGGTGACTATTCGCCTGGCTGTGCTTACGTTCAATGAGGGTAGGTGCTCGCTACTGCCCATATTTGAACAACTAGGGCAAGCACAGCCTAGTCCATTCTGTGCCCGAGTGCTTGCAAGTGATGATAGCTCAAGGCTTTATAAGTCTAAGCTTATAATTCTCAGTGGGAGAAGGAAAGGAGGCATAAACAGAGAATTGCTAGGTTGAAATATGAGAGTGAACTTATAAATGTCGAGGGGGTAACTTATGGACCTGGAGGGTTTGGTTGAGCGAGCTCTACCCCTTGGAGGACTTTGGCGTCTCTTGGTGTTTGAGGTGATGATGATGCTTGTACTTACAGTGCTGAACCCCAAACTGAAATTCATATACTCAATTTATCATAAAATAACTCTTTCATCAATATTTCCATGTTATTTTAGTGTTGTACTTTTCAAACTGATTTATTATGAAATGTAATTTTCATGTAGTGACATCACATGATACAGTTTAACTCATTCAATTTTTGTCTGTAGTAAATAATATTTATATATTATGAAAGCTCTTGCATTACTCCGTTTTTTCAATACATTTCTAACCAATCCAGTCATTTTCTGATGAGATATAGTCAGTCTGACAGCATAAAAATGAAATTGGGATATTGGGGGGAATAAAAAATAAAATAAAATAAAACGATTGAAAACACGTATCTGTGATCACTCGAATATCACCATAAATAGCAAGTGTTCAAGACCTGTGGTTGGGGCACAGGAGCGCATCTAAACATTTTAAGGACCTTTGTGGTTTTGCCCATGTTTCAGTCCTAGTTTATTGGAAGACCATTATTCTAATGTCATTGGAAAGCACCTAGAATGAGCTACATTTTGAGACCATAATCTTTGGAAATGGATTAAGCATTCAATAGTTATGACATGTTTTCCCCACAAAATGGTCGACTCCACCCGGGGTCGACTCCACCTGAAAAACTTTGGATCTTTTTAATTTATTTTCTGTTGCTGTACATATCTACTAGCCAATTCTAAAGTTTTAGAGCTATTGGATGCTCCATTTCAAAGTAATGATGGTTTTTGTCCATGCAAATTCTCATATTGACAAAAATTTGAAGAGAAACCAACAAGGAACACTAAAGGGGAGGACAGCAGCATTTTTTTTTTATAAAAAAAATTGTGGTTACCACTTTATAGCTCCGTAGATTCTGCTCACCCAACCCTAGCCTAACCCCCCCCCCACCCCCGACCCCAAGCTGAGTAATGGAGATCAACTGTGGTCCCAGCCTAGCATGACATGACAGAAGGAAAAACAGGGTAATGATCATCAACAAGTAGTTCCCCTTCAGCACTTGGAGATGTGACATAAGTCTTGAGTTTGCACCTAGCTCACCAGACGGTCCCAGTGGCTTAATGGTTAGAGCACCAGCCATGTAAGTTGGAGGTTGCAGGTTCAAGTCAAAAGCGTGGCGACAAGACTCCCTGGAACAAGCCCTACAAACAATGAATCCCCTAAAGACATCCCAAGGACCGAACTACTACGCCCCAGAAGAAGAAGCCCAATTGATGCCCATCGGGTAAAGCGTATAAAAATGCACAAACACTGTACACAATCATCTTTTTACACACACACATTCTAGGACATCTAGATGCACACACGGGCATCTAGACGCGCAGAGATTACACACACATCACAAGACTGCACCTAGAATTAAATATATCACTCACCCCATACATACAAACAAATAATTGTATGCACCCATGCACTTAACAAGCAGAACCACACTAATTTAGCACTCCCATAGTATTTAAACCCACCCTCATCCTATTATTGCACACACATGCTGTCTAACTATTCCAAGGCACTGAGGAAGGCTACTCTATCAAGCCCAAATATATTTGTCTTTGTGAAAGTTGTGAGTTCATAGTTAGTTTCGCTCTAATATACTCCTGTCTTTAAACCCACCCTGAGCTAGGTACAAATTCAAGACTTATGTCTGACTGGGGGGGGGGGGAGGGGTTCACATCTCCAAGTGCTGAAGGGCAACTACTTGTTGATGATCATTACCCGTTTTTTTCTTTTCTGTCATGTCATGCTAGGCTGGGACCACAGTTGATCTCCATTACTCAGCTTGGGGTTGGGGGGTTGGGCTTGGGCTGGGCTTGGGCTAGGGCTAGGGCTAGGACCAAGGAATAGAGACCAAGGTAGAGACCAGGGTATAGAGACCAGGGTGATAATACCAGGGTATAGAAACTAGGGTATGGAGACCAGGGTATAGAAACCAGGGCAGTATGGTATAGAAACCAGGGTATAGAGACCAGTGTATAGAGACCAGGGTATAGAGTCCACAATAGAGATCAGGTTATAAAGACCAGGGTATCATCACTCCTGTGTCATCCATGGATGACCAAGTTAATAGGGACGTACATGGATAATTCGTGGATGGCAGAGTTACTAGGGATATCCAGGGTTCATCTCGGATGGCCGGGTTACTAGGGATATCCAGGGTTCATCTGCAGATGGCCGGGTTACTAGAGATATCCAGGGTTCATCTGCAGATGGCCGGGTTACTAGGGATATCCAGGGTTCATCTGCAGATGTCCCTAGAAACTCTTTCATCCGTGGCTACTGTGACAGGCGGTCATTGGACATACGTGGACTTCCGTGGATGAACCCTGGATATCCCTAGTAACTCTGCCGGATGTCCTTAGTGTCTCTGCCATGCGCGGATGATCCTCGTACATCCCTAGTAAATCAGTCTACCATGGATGACATGGGATTGACCACGATGACACTGAACCACCTGACACTGCACATGTACTAACATGCAAGAGAGAGAGAGAGAGATTTTCTTAAATAAATGCATGCATGAGCTTTTAATAATGGCAAAATGTAAATGTATACAGACATCAAACTAGTAGAATGTTCACAGGGTGATTCCTCATGTCACAAGAATGGAACAGCAATTCAGCATATTCACCATGATGACACTGATCTAGCCATTGCCCTAACTAACCCTCCCTACGGTCCTATGAGTAACCCTAGCCACTGCCCTGCCCCATCCATTGCCCTATCTCTAACCTAACTCTATCCCTAACCCAGTACAGTTTTGATGATGACATCATGATGATGTAATGCTAGGATTGAGATTTGGAATTAACCATGGTGTCTTCAAATATAGAAAAAGTGATATGAGCATTCCCACACAAGGTTTAATCATACCAGCTGCTAAACTTACTTCACCATTTAAGGAATTGGGTAAAGTCTCAACTGCCAACATAACTTGTTGAAATTTCCCCTGCCAACATGCTATCACGGCTCTAACATTGACATATGAGTAAGCTACGCCGTACAAAACACACCTTCATCACTACGATCAGACGTCAATTTTGCAGGACCGCTTCAGGATCTAGTCTCGCATACTCCTCATCAAGATTTCTGCGATCGCACGATACTGTGGCTCTGTGAGCAGGTATTCCATGAATATTCCATAAACATCTTTGTCCTCCTCCACTTTGTTTCTAAGGTCACCCAACACCTCGCATGCTTTCTCTTCAGGTCTCAGCATGGATCTAACATTAGTGACAGAATAGTAGGTTCCTCTGGGAAGGATGTTTCTTATGTGCAAGAAATTGGCGATGCCTTTCAAGTCTATTTGTATGGAAAGTTCCTCTCATGCAATTCTGTAGCATTGTGGTTTCCGTGGACACAATCATTGCACACTAGCCAAATGCTACAAATTGTGGATTAATTTTTTTTATAAGGTTAATAAGCATATTCTTTACAAACAGGTAATACGTACAATTGTCCAAGTTTATAGTGTTTCAACACATCCCCTCACCTCATCCACCGACAATGCTTCCTACAGTTGAAATGCTGTCCCTCGGAGGAATATTACCTATCAAGATAATACAAAGATAATACAAGATAATAAATAATATAACTTTATGCCTCGTTTTCTTCTAAGTACCCTTGAAATTCAGGGCCAAAGCCAGCTACATATCTTTAAAAATGTTTTTGATATCACAGGAACTTTAAGTAGTACAGGAGGCAGTTGGCCACACTTCTCTGGAGACCAAAGATGAGTGCCAGCTAGAAGCTTTCAGGGGAAGAGTGTGCAAGTCTAGGATACAAACATTGGCCCAATAGCTAGCCAATCCACCACACTGTCACCCCACACACACAACAACAAAGCTATAAAGTCAAGATGACACAGTTCTACCCTCACCCTAGCAGTGAGGCAAATGGCAGCTATGTTCTAGGTAAACAACTGCTAACCTTTCCATAGTTAACACCGAGTTGGGCCAACTTGACGACCACGCCAGGCAATGGAAATGAGAGTTACTTATCGGAGGGGGTATAAATGGCCTAATAGTCGCGCGCAAAAATAGCGCGATCATTTGTCCGGTTCCAAATGACTGCTGTCCAAGGAAATAGCTAGTGTCTTTGGCATTGTCTGTGACAATAACTAAATTTAAGCTGCTCAACTTATTTTGATTCCACTTCAACTTAGTTCAAATTCGAATAGAGTTTACGCTAAAAATCACCAAATGTGACAGGCTCTGCGAAAAGGGCCCACTTCGCGCAAGATATAAAATTTGAGTTATTGGCACTAAGATATAGCACACCTTATTACCTTCAAAATGGTCTAAGAAGCGTCACCATAGCTAGTTGGTTCGCAGAGCTACGACCGATCTAACACAGCTAAGTACAAGGCCATAATTCCATGAAAACGGTCTTTCAATGTTTACTTACGGGGAAATTTTCTATTTCCGTAATCTTCCGCGTTACGCGTTTTGAGGTAGCACGTGATTCTACAAGATACGCCCTTCATAGTTCGTGGAGAAGTCACACACTTCTTGGAGGAGCTTTTCTTCGCTTCCACGGCGCAGCCAAGGACTTAGAACACCACTAGACCCCCCCAAAACTTCGTGCCTCCATGAATCAAGCAGCTATTCTTGGGAGGAAAAGCAGGTGAGAGATAGTACTAGCCCACCAACTGTAAAATTTTTGTTTAACTTGTTCTCTAGCTCACAGTTGGCCCTTGTTTAACTTGTTTTCTAAGAAGCCCACAGTTAGCCTTTGTTTAACTTGCTTTCTATCCTACAGTTAGCCTTTATTCACAGGTAGCCTTTGTTTAACTCGTTTTCTAGCCCACAGTTAGCCTTTATTTAACCTGTTTTCTAGCCCATAGTTAGCCTTCATTTAACTTGTTTTCTAGCCCACAGTTAGCCTTTATTTAACTTGTTTTCTAGCCCACAGTTAGCCTTTATTGAACTTCTTTTCTAACCCACAGTTAGCCTTTGTTTAACTTGTTTTCTAGCCCACAGTTAGCCTTTATTTAACTTGTTTTCTAGCCCACAGTTAGCCTTTATTTAACTTGTTTTCTAGCCCACAGTTAGCCTTTGTTCACAGGTAGCCTTTGTTTAACTTGTTTTCTAGCCCACAGTTAACCTTTATTTATTTAGCCCATAGTTAGTGTTTAGTTTCTAGCCCATAGTTAACTTGTTTCTAGCCTACAGTTAGTGTTTATTAAACTTAGTTTCAGGTCAGCAGTAAGCCGGCTACTTGTCCTAACCCAGTTTTCTCTCTGTTAGAACAAACTATTATTAGATAAAAAGTAGGACAAGAATAAGTATTATTATACAGTGTTTTATACAGTGTTACAATTTATACAGTGTTACAACAACATTGGTTAAAGACTTATTGTTGCTGATCTACTGTTATGTCCCTCCTTTCTGCAGATCATACAAGTGTGTTTCTTGGCAGAGGGAAGATAATCCTCTTTATTCTGATTACCAGTTGGTGAGGAGGGAGTGCTGGAAGGCTTGGGGACAGCTGGCAAAGGACAGGTACTATCCTTCTCATCTTCAGGTGAAGTACTCCCGGACTTCTCGCCAGCACTCGTCACAGGTGGTTTTGTAGAACGACCTTTCCAGCTGCACAATTTGAAGGTGCTCTTCTGCTGCTTATATAGTAGCACATTTCTCCACATCAGGACAGTTAGCAGCTCGGAGGATAGCTGTACTGTTCTGTTGGCATTGCCAGCACAAGTCATACATAGGTTTCATAATAATAATGGATGGAAGCAGTGACTGCCACAGCTTATTGAAGGTGGAGTATGCAGCAGGACATGCTCAGGGTGTGGAGTTAGCAGCTTCACAATACACCCTCCGGATCCCTCTCTTGGACACGCTAGAAGGTAGCAGCTTGATGTCAGATCTGCTATAACCTGGTATGCGACCAGGAAGGAGCAGGCCATTCTGATCAGCAGAGTTTAATAAGAATCTGACAATAAACTCTACCTAAGCAAATGCAAGGGCATTGTGAGGAAGACGCCTGGTGTTTCCATGGACACGTGGTGCAAGCCCATTGTCCTTGAAGTGTGTCACCAAGTTCTTCATTCGTTTCTCGCCAACAGTGTGAAGGTAACGAAACATGGAAGGACACACTGGTTGCCCCTGATGGTAATATTTTGTGTACTTTTTCTGTCGACTCAACAGTGAATGCCGAACCATCTCCATCGAATTTGAGGTAGCCATGAGCTGCCCAAGCAAGATGTCCAACTCATTGTGTGTCTGGGAATTGCAGTGTGAGCGAAATCAAAGACATGCTGTCAAGGAAAATGGGAGAGAGAAACTTCCCCCATCACGAAGACGACAACCACATCCAGCATCCAAGAAATCTCCAACTTGCTTATTTTCCTCGATGTTGGAAAGAGTTGGTTTGATGCCATCAATCATGTGAAGATTCTCCAGGGCTTCACTCACTTGCTCATCACAGTCCAAATCTTCCTCCTCAATTTCTTAATTTCCTCATCCTCACTGATCTCCTCCTCCACACCCATCTCGCCAACCTCTACCACTCTGCTATTGCACAAAAGTTCTGTCTCTGTAAATAGTATGCACACAGATGTACTATAATTCCAACACATTACTCCACATTACTCCTAAATACAAATTTTTGTCAATACAGTGTATATTTTGCTATTCAGCTATTCAGTAGATGATATATTTTTTTTGGCTATGGACACCTATGTCTTCACTAAACTTACCATGATTTGCTGCTCCAGTCACATCATCACTGTCCATTTCTCCTTCAAAAGGAGTGTTGAAGTAGTCTTGTAAGATATCCAGCAAGGGTTGTTGGTCTTTCTCACAAAAGTGAAGCAAACCATTCACAGCTCTAGCAGCTTCTCTAGCACTAGTTTGAAAAGTCATTCTGCAGCTGTTGTTACTGTGGTAACGAGTTATAAAGGCGCGCGGGTAACTCCCATACTTCCGTGTGCACGTAGTATTCTTCCGCCGGTGTCGTGCCATATTAGTCCCGCTGCCATATTTGTCCCGCTCAGAAAATGTTCGCGATAACGGGACAAATATAGTGCCATATAGTGCCATATTAGTCCCGCCTGCCATATTAGTCCCGCCTGTACCATATTTCTCACCTGAGCCATATTAGTCTCACCCAGGGGCAGATCCAGGTGGGTATTTTGGGGGTTTAAACCCCCCCCCCCATATGTATGATTTAAACCCCCCCCATATAAATTTATAAATTGATGCAAATACAAACGCAAATGCATAGAAATGGCTAATAGCAACCAAATGCTAGTGTTATTAAAGCCACCCTATATAGTTACATGAGTAATGGGCACACATAAGAGATGAATAAGTAAAATAGTCTGATAAAAACAAAGATATTGAATATATAATAGGGATTAGGATTGATAAGGTGACCATGGGTTATGCTTATAGGAATTAATATTAGGAGCAAACACAACAAAGTCAGGTAAACTATTCCATATTCCTATTTCGAGTCTCACCTGCCATATTAGTCACCTGCCATATTAGTCTCACCTGCCATATTAGTCTCACCTGCCATATTAGTCACCTGCCATATTAGTCTCACCTGCCATATTAGTCACCTGTCATATTAGTCTCACCTGCCATATTAGTCTCACCTGCCATATTAGTCACCTGCCATATTAGTCTCACCTGCCATATTAGTCTCACCTGTCACCTGCCATATTAGTCTCACCTGCCATATTAGTCTCACCGGCCATATTAGTCTCACCTGCCATATTAGTCACCTGACATATTAGTCTCACCTGACAAATTAATCACCTGCCATATTTGTCTCACCCGACATATTAGTCACCTGCCATATTAGCCATATTAGTCACCTGCCATATTAGTCTCACCTGCCATATTAGTCTCACCTGCCATATTAGTCTCACCTGCCATATTAGTCACCTGCCATATTAGTCTCACCCGACTTATTAGTCACCTGCCATATTAGTCTCACCCGACATATTAGTCACCTGCCATATTAGTCTCACCTGACATATTAGTCTCACCTGCCATATTAGTCTCACCTGTCATATTAGTCACCTGCCATATTAGTCTCACCTGCCATATTAGTCTCACCTGCCATATTAGTCTCACCTGCCATATTAGTCACCTGCCATATTAGTCTCACCTGCCATATTAGTCTCACCTGCCATATTAGTCACCTGCCATATTAGTCTCGCCTGCCATATTAGTCACCTGCCATATTAGTCTCACCTGCCATATTAGTCACCTGCCATATTAGTCTCACCTCCCATATTAGTCTCACCTGCCATATTAGTCACCTGCCATATTAGTCTCACCTGCCATATTAGTCACCTGCCATATTTGTCTCACCCGTCATATTAGTCTCGCCTGCCATATTCTCACCTGACATATTAGCCATATTGTCTCACCTGACATATTAGCCATATTGTCTCACCTGTCATTAATCTCACCTGCCCATATTGTCTCACCTGACATATTAGTCCCACTTACCATATAAATCTTACCTGTCATATTAGTCTCTCCTGCATAACTGAATATGAATGTGTTGCATGTATATATATATATATACACACAAGCTATATATAAATTGCAGTAAAAACATGGGAGGAGTATCTAATATGGCAAGTAACTAGCCAACCATCATTTCTATCAGAAATCATGGGAGAAAGTAATATGGTAAGTGAGAATACTTGCCATTTACTAATCACAATTAGATGAACAATTTTTCTTTGGTTTTGCAATATACCCCTTCTCTGGATGATGGAGTGATAGAAGGACAGGGTCATGTATATATATGTGGTTCCTCAGCACCATCCTACAATTTAACTTGTGCAAAACTTGAATTAAACAATAAACATATTTCCAGTAGGAAGACCGCCAGAAGTTTAGGATCTCCCAGTATTTCACAGATATGGAGAACTAAGACAGTTTATTGTATGAAAATGAGACATTAATAATTACCCATAAAAAAATTCCAACAAGAACAAACAGATTCAGTCTTAATTATTTAAGTGGCACCCAATTCCCTGTCGAAACAACTGCCACAGTTCCACTCCTCCTCCCGGTTGATGATGGCTGATGGTGGAATCTGTGCACATGATTGGTGAAACCATTCACTACACTTGCTGCACTGTGCCACTGTGAGGGCACGGTCATGGGATTGTCTGCAAACACAGATCAATGGTTCCCTAAGAACAGTCTTGAGCTTCTTGCTTGTGGCTTCCCGTCGGCATCCTTGAACAGGGAATAGTTTGATGTGAGATGTCTGGAAAGATCTCATCAGGTGGGACCGCATCTTTGTTTGATCAAATGTTATTGTTGATGGGGTCCACACCATTGCATAATGCGGTTGCAACAGCAATGGCAAATAAACCACAGTCATTGCCTCCAGCCTGTTGATGCAAGGTGGCTTCCTTGATAGAATTCCATCCATGCCAGGCATTTTAGTGTATCCAGTTCTGCATGATCCAACAACAATAAAGAACAAACAAATGAAACAACTATTAATTGTTTGTAGTATATAACTACTATTTATTTCACAAGAATTGATTGAATGGTAACACTATTTTAGTGGGTTCGTTGTTGTACTATACGTGGGCATCTTGCCATTAATATGGAGCTGTGAATCATAATTATATAGTTGAAATTGCCACTCTTGCAAGGCTATGGTTCTTAATGTGATGCTTGAGTTGAGATACTACGCAAGTAAAAAATAGAGTATAGATTTCTAAGCTCACACAGTAGTTATCAAGGAGCCCAATTTTTTTATTGAGAGGATTAAAATAAAACAACACTGTTGGATCCAATGACATTATTCAATTTCCAATGCATGTCATAAAAGTTGTTTGGAAATTGGAACAGTTAATTCTTGACCACCTAATCAGAATGTGTAAAAAAAATTTAAGTTTAGCATATAAAATATTCTCATTCAAGTTATTTCTTACTGGTTCTTGTATAGAGGCTGTCATACACCCGCACAGTCCCCTTGGGCATTCCTATGCTGGACACACAGACCCAGTGGCCGCCAGTATTCATGATTTGGATATAATCCCGAACCGGAGTTCCAGTTATTGAGCCTCCACTTCCTGGTGCCACATACCCAATGGACTGGAACCCACCCATCTTTGGAAACTGATTGTGAAGTAGAGCCTGTGCCTCATCTATGTGTGTGTCCTCTAGCCATGCTTCAGACAGCAGAATTTTTAAAAAGGCATCAGGGAATTTTCTGTAACGGACAGGTGGTTTGCAAGGCAAGGGTTTTCCAAGCATTCTAGGCACAACTTGTGTAACAGTGGTTACAACACAGTCTGATGTTGGCTCACTAGAGAGAGGTGTGTTTCTATCAGGTGGTGGGAGGACTGGACTATCTTTCTTAGTCTGTCGAATTAGTAGGCATTGCCTCTTCTCTGGACTCCCAGGGGAAGCTGCATCACTCAACTCATCAGATGGTCCAGGGTTGTTCGAACTGGTGTTGTGTGACTGGATGGATGAAGGTACCTCATGTTGAACGGGAAACTCTCTAGTTAAGTAAGGCTTCAAGAGCCCGACATTAACCTTAACCTTCATAATGTTTTGGTTGTTATCCTGCAGTGTGCAGAGTCCCTTGGGTGAGACATCAACGATTACATAGGGTCCCAACCAGTCCTGGGCCAGCCTGTCTCCTTTTCTGGATACCTTCCTTGCATTCCTCTTAAGGACTAAGAGGACATAATCACCTATGATAGTCAACAGGTTAGTAATATAAAATTGGAACCATCCAGTAAAGGTCGAGCGACAGATTAAAAAATATCACAAGAAAACAGACCAGGACATTCTAAAATTTATCAAAACTCGGAAATACATCTATCCAGAAAATTTTATTATTCTTGGCCTTTCGATTTTTTCTAAGAAACAACAATGGGACTCTAATTTCATTCAGCTTATATAAAGGCACACATTAAAGGTACACATTAATTCATAAAAACATACCTATTGCAAAAGTAAAGCGGCCCCTTTTTTGCTTGGAATCGAAATAAGCTTTATGCTTCGCTTTAGCTTCTTCAATTTTCAACCGTATCTTCTCATCCATGATATGTACCTATATATGTGATTACAAAGTAAAACAGATCTGTAACATGATTTTTTTTAGAGTGCATCAAACATTTTCATTAAACTATTTGTCCCCCATTTTTTGTTACAAAAAAGTGTCAGCAATTCCATGTCACATATTTATGTTTGCCAGTCAGTTTTGTTCTTACATCTGCCACATGCTTCTCCAAATTAGATTGTATGTCTTCAGGAGACATAGTGAGTGAGATGTTTTCATAGAGAAGCTCCTGCTCATTCTCATGTTCTGCATTGATGGCTATGGAACGGTCAACCCCTAGCTGTTCGGTAGAACATCAACACAAATGGCTGTTGCTTTGTTGAAGACTGGACACTTGTTTTGATACCATAAGTTGAGGGGAGTACATATCTACATAAGTACACAAACATCATACGTAGAAATCATAACTACAAGCAGCACATTCAAGGTACATTCAAGGTATATGCACACCAAAAACCATGTTTATATTTTTAGTATATAAGAATTTGGAAAATAATTTACCGTATTGCTACAATGTGCAATTTTGAGATTTTGAGCTCCATAAATGTATAATGCGCTCTTAGTTTTGCGTTTTATAATAAGTACCACTAATTATAACAAGATTGGTTGGCACTTTTCTGCGCACTATCCTGACCATCCAGTACCCTCTGCACATTTTCGTTTGCTCTCCTGATACTTCTCTGATTGATTCCTACGTCTTCGCTAGTAGGCAGGGATCGTTTGAAACACTTTCGAATGGTCACACTGTAGTCAGCTTCTTTCTCGCTAGTAAACCGTCTGGCTTTTGACTGCAATATGCACACGGAATGTTTTGTGTGATAAAAAAGGTTGCGAGTATGTTTTGCGAATAACAATGCACTCACAAAACTTAATCAAATTTTGTAGCAATACGGTAGCAATAACTACTAATAATGTTATTTTTAATGCCTTTTCATCATTAATTTTTTTGTGTGTATGTGTGTGTGTTTCAGTGTGAGAGGATTCATTGGAGAGATTCTGGTGAGATTTTCTATGGTAATCACAGATTAGCATGAAATGTAATATTGGCATCCATTGGAAGGTGGTGGTATAGTAGAAATCTCTCTATTTAGTAACAATCTGTCAATCTTGAAAAATAATTATTAAATATTGGTAGCTTACTTGTTCCAGTCAGATTGAGCATCGTTTGTATACTTGGACAGTGCCCTCTTAAGAGTTTGATTAGTCCGCTCATCTTGGCCATTGCTCTGAGGGTGATATGCTGAACATACCATCCGCTTCACTCCAAAAGCAGTCAAGACAACATCATTGAGCTGAGTTATCAACACAAACACACACAAACAGAACATTACTCTGCATGAATATTTATCAAAAGGAAGCAGGAGGAAATGTCCAGAGAATCAAGACTGAAGTCGCTAATAAAGTTATCTTAAATTGTGTTAAGTCTGCCTTGTACTGACTAGTCTAACTTTGCTCTTGTAAACAAATCCAACACATTTTCCTTGATTAATTTTCACTTCTCAGACCACATACATGTCATGTCATGAACACAGATGGCAACAGTTTTATTAAGTTAGTTACCTGGTTTATAAATTCACGCCCCTGATCCATTATCATTTTTTGGGGAGGACCATAACTGTAGATGAGCTCGAGTAGAATGCTTGCAACATCACCAGCTGACTTGGACTTGATTGGCCGAGCAAATACCCACTTGGTAAAGAGATCTGTGACAGTGCAGACATATCTATGGCCTTCGTCTGTGGCCGCAAATGGGCCAATGAGGTATATACCCAAAATCTCCCATCTGTAAGTTGCAACATGATTTTAAGCAAATCAGATGCGCCTGTAATCACCTGATTTTATGCAGTTTAATTATTATATTATATAGTGCATTACATTTGGATTGGTAAAGGATCATCTAACTTGTTTGATCATAATTGACTAAATAAAATAAAATTAACAAAAAAATTATTCAGTGTTTAATCTGTATATGTAGTATCTCTTATTTTTAAATCTCCCTATATACTAACTTGTATACTAACTTGTCCAATATCAGACCTATTCATGCAGTCTTGCCTACATTTTAAAATGCATTAGCACTCTCATGTAGGGTTGGCAGGTCAGAGGTCATTCAGCAATACAAACTAAAACTCTCGTTCTATCCCTATACAGACCCTAAAAAAAGTATGTCGCAGAAATCCTTCCAACAATATAGCACACAGAAGCGCAGTTCTCCAAACTAAAAAAAAGTCAGAAAAATGACGCGTAAAATCATCATCAGCATCACCATCATCTTATTGGCTGCATAGATTTCGTTTATTTTTATGCCATTTTGTAGAGCGCTATATATCTGGGAAGGTGCCTTTTGGTATCACTTTAGAGAACTACTAAAAAAAGGCGACTTCCAGTTGATTTTTGCATATATAGTTCGTCTAAGATGCCATCTTTGAACGGCGTGCGCAACCCAAATTGCTCGATCCTTTACCAATTCACTGTGTTAGACGCGTTGGATTGAGGGTATGGCTTTTTGAAGAATCAAAGAAGGATTGCTGAATGTCGTTACTGATGGGGGAAGCATTTTAGGATTGTTCCCTATGGCATTCCAAACCACTGGACCAATCTGTCCCAAACTTGTCATGCATGCATACCAACTTGCCTTGGGAGTAACCTGGGCTAGGTCTGACCAGGACACTCCTCTTCGTGTGGGCATTCAGGCATATATAGCATCAAAACAGTATTCCAATTCACGAAAGCTTTAAAAAATAGTGGGAACAAGTAATATGTAAATAAACTTTACTAAATAAAAGGACATGTAGGGTTGGCTTTGATATTGTGCTGTCATAACAATCACTCCATTGCCTCCACACAACCATAAGGGACCTCATAAACTTCAGCAATAATATATTCTTGGATAACAATCCCTACATTACTGCCTCCAGAAGGGACAGCAAAATTGTGATAAATAACTGATGCTAGAGGGTATATATAGCAGCACATTTTCTTGCTAAACTAAGCTTCATACCTTATGTTAGAGTAATCTGGATTTTATCAGTATTTGTGACGTCCCTTGTGGTTGTGGAGGCAGTAATATAGGGATCGTTATCCAAGAATATATTATTATTGCTGAAGTTTATAATTATTTGTGAGGTCACTTGTGATAGTGTGGAGGAGTGATTGTTATGACAGCACAATATCAAAGCCAAGTCTACCCGTCATTTTAAGTTTTGTTACGTATTACTTGCTATGACAATGTCTAGCTATCATATATTTCCCCAGTTGGGCCTAACGTATTTCCAATGGGCATCTTTTCTATCATTTGCACATCATTGCTCAGTACACTTGGTCACAGTAACTTAGTTACCTGCTCAAAACTTTAATGGGATGTAACTCGGGTGCAATCGTCTTGATCATCTGCATCTTCTGGCACTTGTGACAAGTGCTTAGCTAAAGGTATAAAAAGTAACATATTATTAGCTATATGGTTACAGCACTATTCAGTGTCAATGTGATATAATAAATTTCAACTTCAATTAACAAATAAGTAGAATCAATAGAGTATTGTTAATTTTGTTACACGATTTACGAGTTTCTTAATTAAGCTTTAAAGTTGCGAACAAAATATAATGCTCACTGCTCATAATAGCTCACTGATCATAATATGGTATGAGTACATTTTTTCCCATTATTTTTCTTATTTCTTACAACCAATGAGATTGATGTTTATCTAAAGCCTATTTAAAGCCTCATCATCACTTGTTGACATTTTAATTATAGATGCTGTGCACTAAACTATTCTTACCCAACTAACAACATCTTTGGCCATAGTAGTCCAGTAATAATCCTGTGTCAGTCGTGCTAAGGTACGCTTTTGCCCTTGGTGAGCACCATTGACGTCATGGGCCTCACGTAGTACCATCTGATGTTCATCACTAGAGAAAAGGACCAGCCGCTTGACTGTCTCATTTGGATGGTTCATTGTGGGTTGGGTGTAATACATTCTTTCACCTACAATATATTAATATTTTTACAAATGAAGTTTTAAAATATTTAAATACCGAATAAATACATCTTGGAATTTCCCATAAAACCTCAGCCAGGTAGATGATATCAGTGTCCCAATGACACTGTGGTCAGAGGGTCAGAGGTACAAAATAAAGGTTAGGACTGAATTTCAGCCCGATCGGATTGTTACTACTACTACTACTCTACTACTACTACTACTGAAAAAATCTTTATTAATGCAAATGTCTGGGAGGTCGAGAAAACTCATTGAAAGTTGATTTTGAGAGAATTTTTTTCTCTCCTCACTCTGGTTGTGGTGGCGATGGTCATGATAGGGTGTGGATGGGTCAAACATGGGGGAAATGGCTGGAAACGGTCTGGAAGGTCGGGAAAACTCATGGGTTTTTTTTTGGATTAGTACTTATAATTATCAAGACATTGTATAAATAATTATGGCACTCGTTTGTTATTCCCCCGCCACCAATGTTTTGAATGAATCGAATGTAACTCTTATTCTCCCTCCCCCAATGGTTTGTGTTTTGAATGTCCAGATCGAAAATGAATTTTCTGAACTTGTCAAACCTTATCCCAGATAAGGCTGCTAGCGTCAATTTCCTTCAATAGCGGGGGGTACTCCAAAAACCCTGTTATTGCAGCAACAACCACGCAATGACTTTGGAACTTCGTGACAAGGGAGACAAATGGAGGTGTCACCGTCGAGGTTGTCGAGAGGAGAAGGGGTTGCGAGTAGGCATGTGGCTTGAGAAATTCAAGCTGACTTACAGAAAGCAGAAAGATTATCCTATTTATTTATTGCTGGTCGCGGGAGCTTACTATCAAATTTTCCGATCATGAACTAGACATTGATTTGTAATTGACATTGATTTGTAATTTAGTCACAGGTGAATAACAAACAAGTGCCATAATTATTATCGCAATGAACTATTGGGCAGAGGAACTTGCTAATTGGTGAGCTATAAATTGAAGTCATGTGATTTACAGAACCTCTTTGTTGTCACGTCTTAAAGTGCACACAGCATAGAATGTTGATATTTGTACAGAACGTTGGCAATACTTATGTTATCTGAATGCCAATGATTTGGACATACCAAGAGGTGGTTTTCACCTACCAATGATGTCAAATCTGTCAATTCTTTTTCTTATTCCACTCTGCTCCTTCGCACTCGTGTCACAACTGTATTTTCCATTCTTAAGGAAATATTCGATCTTCCGCAGATATACTGCAGGGTCCTTCTCTGTCCTCACCATCACAATTCAGCTCCACACGAGGGACAAATTTGGCAGCTGACTTTATTGATGCGTGGTTTATTAATTTTGCGCGGCTGCGCTTGCGCGGTGTAGCAAAAGGGACAAATATGGCAGCGTGACTAATATGGCACGACACCGGCAGTTAAACTTCAATCTTTTTTTTTTTTTGCCGGCAGTTAAACTTCAATCTATAAAATAACATTTTAATAAATACCTATCATACAGAAATAACTAAATAACTAAATTAATCTAAATTAATCAGTCAAGTTTTTAAATGACGCCATCGACGTCAGGTGGATTGATGGGGACTCTGTTCGCCCAAAGTGTGGCGTTGCCTCTCCAAAGGGTGATGGAGAGTTTTTTCGGTTACGCGTAGAGAAGAATTGAGTCCGAGTTTTCTAAGGCTACGCTCGGCAAGAAGCAGACGCTTTTAGGTCATCAAACTTCACAGAAAGTTAGCTAAAAGATAATAGATACTTATAACCTAATAAAATGGATTTTATAAAATTTTGGCCTAGGCATTGTTTTAGGTTGTATCTCAATTTCAATATCTGCGCGAAGTGGGCCCTTTTCCCAGAGCCTGTCACAAATTATCAACTGTTATCTTGTTAGCTATAGATGCAAATTTGTCCCAATTCTGTCTTCAAATAAGTAAACTTAATTAGGCTCCCTATAAGAATGCTTTCAGCATGTCAACGACTTTATTTTTAAATGTATATATGATGCCTGTAATATCAGAAAGTAAAAACACAAGTACAATTTTCGGAACCGTCTGTACTGCAACAGCCAACACTAGCTACAGATCTTCAGATCTTGCCCAACCCTAAATCAGCATAGGAGTAAAGGATTCCCTACCAGACCCACAATTCTTATAATTACCCGTGATTGTTGATGAACTTATACGTAAGAGTTTCTCGAAGCTTGGCATATTCACTACGATATTTGATTGACAGTTATTCTTACGTTCTTACGGCACAATTGCATTGCTGAGTCATGAGCTCTAAACACTTCAAGGAGGAGGGATTTAGGGGAAGGAAAAAATCCCAGCCTTGCAACTCTATAACCTCTACAGTATAAAAAATATAAAACTTTCAATCTGCATGCTCCCTTCTGGAACTTAACTTGAAGGTATAGGAATAACCATGTCAAAATTGCATATTAAAAAAACAAATTTGTGAGGTCACCAGATTCTACTCCTTATGTGTGCAATAAAACAGTGTGGTCTAGTCTTGTATGATATAGGTATATATATATATATATAGGAGGTGATGCAAAGCCACAAATTGATGGTCGTTGTTTTATTGTTGTGTGTGTGCTCACAGAGCATTTCCAGAATGAAGCTTACATAGCTTATCACCCCCAACCCTCACTGTGACCTCTCAACTGTTCATGCCAACTTCACGTAGTTTGAAATCCTGGCTTGTGATTGAGGCCCTGCTTTGAGAGTGTGTAACTTTATGATTTAATGTTGCTATTGCTGAGCCTGTTAAGGCCATCACATATATAATACAGCACAGTGTGAAACTATTTAGTAACTAATCTAATAACAATCTATATTTAAAAAAGAAGTCAACAGTACTTAATTAATAAATTATCCACAATATTAAGTTACGAGTGTCCCGCTGCTCAGGAAGGGGGGGACAGGAGTGGACCAAAGATCATTCCTCAGCTGACCATACAATAATTCCTTTCTCCTCTGCCACCACTTCCCTACCCAATACATAACACACTCGCCCACCTCCTCCAGCACTGCACCACTTACTCCCTCCACATCTTTCCCCAAAAGCAATGCCACCTTTCCATCCTTACTCACTCTTCTTAATTCATCCAGCCACTGTCTTGCCCCTGCAATTCTGCGTACCTCATCTATCAGAACCAGCCGATCCCTCTCAAATTCCCCGCATGTCACCAAGAAATGTTCCACGTCCTCCCCTACTCCACTATCACACATTATACACCTCTCATCCCTAACTATCCCACATCTCTTCTTATCCTCTAACAACCCAGCTGATGCAGTCCTCAGTCTAAATTGCAGCCGCACACCTTCCTGACCATGCATGGACCTCTTTATTATAACTATAACTTTTGTTAATCTGATGTTTAATGTTTAATAATCTGACAACCTTGTTATCTGACAAAACCTTGCAGGAATTAATTTAAACACGATAAACTTTTGTTGCGACACTGATTCGCTTGGTTTAAATGGAAGTGTAAATTAAGAAATTTTTCTCTTAACTATAATATACACTCTGATTTGACCTAACGAATTGCAACAATCTCAATAATCGACTCGAAATATACTGTTTCAACATTTTGCCTAGATGCTCTAGCTTGCATCAGTATCAGCATTTCTGACGAGGGCTAGAGCATCTGTCAAAGCATCGAAAGAGAAAATTTCAAGTTAATTACTTAATTATTGAGAAAGTCATATATAACTCCTGTTCATTCACTGCCACTCATCTTGTGTCAACTCCTTTTTCTGTATCCATCAGCAATTGGGGCTTGACCTGCCACCTCCTACAATGTTTCATCAAGCCATCATGGACTCGGCTATACCTTGACATGGCTGTAAAGCAAAATATGAGCCTAGGTGGTCAAGGTCCATCTCTCTGTAAAAAGAACAAGCTTGTCATGATTGAGGTATATGCATGCTTGCAAATGTTGATAGGCCCCTGCTAGCCATCAAGCTTGTGGAAGTGCTTCAGGTTAAGAGCTCCCAGCCACTGCAAAACTAGCTTATGTGGACAGCACCTGTTGTGACCCCTAATTTTCCACACTAAGTTATACTAGAACTAGAGAACCAAATATTTGTAACAGGATGTATGCATGTACATAGCTATCCTAAAAAAAAGTGTTAACTCTCTTTTTCAATTTTTTTATAGTAATAAATACTAAGAAATATGTCTGAGCCAATCCACATCATTAGTTATTCCTATATGTTGCCTCCTGAGTCATGGAATAACGATCCTCCAAGATGTGCACTTATCAAGTACCTCATCTTAGATTGCAACTGGCACTTGTTGTATCCACTACTGATGGCAGAGTGTATCACAGAGAGATGATATGATTGACATTGGTCTGTCTTCTTCGATCCTATGAGGTTGAGACTCTGTACCCAGTGATTGTCATCAGTGTCATAGGCATAGGCTAGTAATAAAATGTGAGGCAGTTATGGGGCTATGAATGAGCTTGTTGCAATACATGATAACTACCTGTCCATGTGTTGGGCCTTTGACGACACTAGAGTTCCCTACAAGCATTCTTTTCAGCTTGTTATCTGCCACTTGCTTCTCAGTTTGAGTGCGTGGAATATTATATCACCTTTTGATATTTTGGATAATGAGAGGGTTGAGTTAATGGAAATGTTATTGTGGTTGAGCTCAACGTGTTTGACATAATTATTTATCGGCTCTCACAGCACTGCTTGTTACACTGAACAAGAAGACCACTAAGAACTCCCAGATGGCATTAGGGTACCAAAAGTGACCACTGTTGAGTGAATGGTTATAATAACAGGTGCAGGTGAGCTTGCCCACCCATTGAGGTAGACACCTGAAACATACAAGTATTCCACAGGCTAACTCTACCGACACCTACATACATATGTAGCAAGTAACCTCCACTCCACAAGCTAGAGATATACCATTTCATGTTTTGAAAGAACTGAAGAGAAAAAAGATGGAGGAGCAATGTCAAGAGCATTATGAATGTGTGCAGTTCGCGTTTGAAAGTTCTCTCCATTAATTTTTTTTTTGGCTACTGCCAAGTTTTAGAATATAAAAATTGCTTTCAAAATATATATAATTATATATAAATTATTATGAACGGATAAAAAATATTGAAGAACTTTATCAAATCACTTCCAAGATATCGAGCAGTTTCTAACCACTTTCCAGCTACAAGAAACACCCAATGCATCGCTAGACCTTCATTACTTATATGTGAATGCAAACAAAATGTTGAAACAATTGACTTTCACTTTCTTCTACTTTTCAGCAAGAGCAACAGCCAGCGTGCAACCTATAGCTACATAATGTAGATGCATCAGACTTGTTTTGTTATGTATATTGAATTAGTAAACATAAACACATCATAATTTGCAGGGGCTCCCATGCCCAGGTGCATCCATTGTCATCCTCCACACATGTCTTCACTCCTCCTCTGCAAACTTGACAATACAAAGCAAAATACACATAAACAAAATAGAACACACAAAGAACATGTTAGCTGACTAAAGCAAAATAAACAATAGAACACTCAAAGGATATGTTAGCTCAACTACTAGATATATATACCTTTTAGACATAATCTTACTAAAGCCATCCTTGCTTCCAACATTGAAGCTCACCACACCTAAATCAATGGCAAGCCTGATAATTGTGGCACTCATATGCTCTGTCTTCGACTCCACACTACAGAATTAAAACTCTCATTTTGATTGTATGTGTAGCCGCCTCAACACTTGTGCAAAAGATCTTCACCTTTACGCAGGCTCAATTCAAAATGCCTGTAGGAGTCTGGACAATACTCATGCTGGGGATGTTCTGCAGTTGATAAAAAAATTGCTTCCACGTCGCGAATCATCCCGTCTAGGTTGTCCTCATAATTTTTTTTAATCGCTCCCACAGAGTAGGTTTGTATTTTAATTGTAGACCATGACTAATCCCCATAGCGCCAGCCAAGGTTACACACTTGCCATCGTCATCCACAGCACCTTTTAATGAAAGTCTCCAAATGCATTAAACTTTTTTCTCGATTCATTTTAATAACCCTTTACCATTTAACCTCATACACCAAAATTGTGTGTAAAGGGTCCTCAATGTTGTGCTATATCTCCCCCCACCCACTTATTTTTATAAACATTTTTCTTCTTGTAATATCCAGAATTAATTTTTATTGTACAATTGTTAAAAATGTTAAGCAACATTCTTCACTCTGATTTTTTTTAATAGCAATACCATTAAAATGGTAATAATATGGACAGCAATATCGATGATGAGTCCTTGTCCTCCAAGTCTATCCTACACACACTCAAACAGATAGAACCTTCTTTCTAGACAAGCTGGACTTCTCAAGGTCAAAGTTCATATGTGTCTCCTGCACATCACACAAAAACAAAAGAGAAAGGAAAAGGTGAACAGCAGCCGAGAGGGGGAGAGATTGCGGAGGTTCAGATATGGTCATGTCTGGCATATATAGAAGTGCCCCTGCACTGGGAGGCCAGGAGTGGGAGGAGAGAGGGGAAAGGAGGGAGGACTGAGGAATGGACAGGGAGAGTGTTGATTAAGGGAGGGAAGAAGAGGGAAGGTTAAGGAGAAGAATAAGCAACTCTTTATACCATCATCATCAACAGCAACTATGTATGTGTCATGCCTGGGGGGGTATTGAGGTGATCTTTGACTCATGAAAGCTTGGCAGCTTCAGCTTTAGCAGAGAGTTGATTGAAACTGCTGGGTCAGCATCCTACAAACACAAACATTAAGATGGACAGATGAAAAACACACGAGACAAAGTCAAGCACTGCACGAGCAAGCAAACTCTATGAGCTCCTACTACTAGAAATGGCTTTGCTGTTCTAGGGCTAAAGGAATGCATGAGACCAAGTCAAGTAAGGCACGAGCAAGCAAACTCTATGAGCACCTACTACTAGAAATGGCTTTGCTGTTCTAGGGCTAAAGGTATGCATGAGACCAAGTCAAGTAAGGCACGAGCAAGCAAACTCTATGAGCTCCTACTACTAGAAATGGCTTTGCTGTTCTAGGGCTAAAGGAATGCATGAGACCAAGTCAAGTAAGGCACGAGCAAGCAAACTCCTTGAGCTCCTACTACTAGAAATGGCTTTGCTGTTCTAGGGCTAAAGGAATGCATGAGACCAAGTCAAGTAAGGCACGAGCAAGCAAACTCTATGAGCACCTACTACTAGAAATGGCTTTGCTGTTCTAGGGCTAAAGGTATGCATGAGACCAAGTCAAGTAAGGCACAAGCAAGTAAACTCTATGAGCTCCTACTACTAGAAATGGCTTTGCTGTTCTAGGGCTAAAGGAATGCATGAGACCAAGTCAAGTAAGGCACGAGCAAGCAAACTCTATGAGCACCTACTCCTAGAAATGGCTTTGCTGTTCTAGGGCTAAAGGAATGCTTGAGACCAAGTCAAGTAAGGCAGCTCATGTTGGCCACTTTCCCAAGACATGCTCATGTGTGTCCAACATGGCCATACATACACACACACTCACTCACACTCACTCACACACACTCACACACACATACTCACACAACAACTCATTTCAATTCTGTATGTGGAATTTATGGCTCCACCCATTGCTTAAGCTCTGCCTTACTTTGC
Source organism: Cladorhizidae sp. MBARI D1340-BT2 (assembly GCA_028752905.1). Lineage (NCBI taxonomy): Eukaryota > Metazoa > Porifera > Demospongiae > Poecilosclerida > Cladorhizidae > Cladorhizidae sp. MBARI D1340-BT2. The sequence continues at coordinate 43,217,353 of JAQNBH010000004.1, forward strand.
TCAGACTTCCTGTCTCAGTCAACAGCTCTGAAGGTGAAGAAGGTCTGAAGTGTGTCTGTGGAGTATGATATGGTGGACTTCCTGCCTCAGCCGAGAGTCCTGAAGATGAAGAAGGTCTGAAGTGTTTGTGAAGCATATGATGGACTTCCTGCCTCATCCAAGACTCCTGAAGGTGAATAAGGTCTGAAGTGGGTCTGTGGAGGATAATATGGTGGGCTTCCGGCCTCAGCAAAGATTCCTCAAGGCAAAGAAGATCTGGAGTGTATCTGAGGAGCATATGATAGACTTCCTGCCTCAGCAGAGACCCCTGAAGGGGAAGAAGGTCTGATGTGGGTCTCTGGAGCATATGATGGACTTCCTGCCTCAGCAGAGACCCCTGAAGGGGAAGAAGGTCTGATGTGGGTCTGTGGAGCATGATATGTTGCTTCATGAAGTCGGCGGATGTGAACTGGTACCCATCAATCAGTTTAACTTGATGTTATAGAGGCCTCAGGCTATTTAGAGTGAGCCCCACCAAGATGGCTGCTAGATCATCTTTACTCATTGCAGTAGCTATAAGGTATTATTTATCACATTCTAGGAGAGAGTTTAAGGTTGCTGATTCAATTTGCCAGGAGCAATCCAATTAGGGCAAAAAAAAAGTAGTTATCCAGTGTGAGCAGCTGTCTGTAGACCTGTCTGGAGCAACTGTTCATTGTAAACAGCTGTCTGTAGCAATTCACCAACTGTGTGAGCAGCTGTTTATAGACCTGTTGGAGCAGATATCTGTATACCTATCTGGAGCAGCTGTCCAGTGTGAGGGTTGGCTCTAACAGAGAGAGAGTGGGTGAACCACATGTGAGGGGAGGCTCTAACAGAGAGAGACAGAGTGGATGAATCCCATGTGATGGTCGGCTCTAACAGGGAGAGGGTGGATGAATCCCATGTGATGGTCGGCTCTAACAGAGACAGAGAGTGGGTGAGACTCATGTGAGGGTAGGTTTTAACGGAGAGAGCAGAGCCGGAGCAAGCTATTTTGGGGTGGTACGGCTGATACTGCCGAGGGAAGTGTGCCTCCTTCCACCAAAGTGGGAATGCAAACAAGAGTATTTGAAATGACAGAAAGTATCATAAATAAAGTATGATAATAATGAGACAGTAAACACCTATATAGCCACTTAATTAAATATTTCCATATTATCTGACTCTATTTTCTCTACTGCTAACAAATTATTTTGCCACAACAGCTAAGTTTAATGAGTCAGTGTTTTCTTTGTGAATGTTCAGGACCATTAAATCATTTAACCTCTTCTGTGTCATTGTGGTTCTAAGATAGGTCTTTATTCTTCGCAACCCTGAGAAAGAACGCTCTGAAGAGGCATTAGTAGCTGGCATTACTAATAATATCTTCATTAGAACCCAAACATTACTGAATGCAAGTCGTTGAGCAGAAGATAGCTGTGACAGTGACTTAATAATGTCATTGATTGAAAGCTCTGACTGGTTCTTTTCTTCAGCAAACAAAGCTTGCAAGAGAAGCAGTAGTGCCTGCAATTGCATTTTGGAGATGCCATCCTTGTAGAAATCACACACATTGTTTAGCTCTGTGCACCCACAGCATGCGTTGAGAATAAGATCTTCAACATTTTATACCCTGAATGATTGAATCTGCTGTTAATGGATTCAATAACAAGATCAAGTGCCTCATAGTAAATCTGCCTGTAGTTATCCTCGGGTGTAGAATGAAAGATACCATCAGCTAATCCAATCTGGAGCCAAGAAAGAGTTGGTGCATCAATATCAAATTCACTTTGGTGTAGCAAAGATCGTAGAAGCTCTTAAACTCTTTATGGCCTTCATTTCACTGTAAATTCGTGAATTCTTGGATTCCTTCCAAACACCGAGGAGAACGTCATAATTGTCTAGCACACTCTGTAGTGATGCTGCACGGACTGTCCACCTAGTAGGGCAGAGAAGACAAAAGCTTGGTGTATCAGTTGCGAGGTCATGTTTGAGCTTTTGAAATATTGCATCTCGTTTAGCAGACTTCTTGATTAACTTTGTGATTTCAAACACAGCATCAAGGCAAGATCTCATAAGTTTACATTTTTTGACAGTATCTCCCACTGCAAGGTTTAGACCATGACCATAGCAGTGGGTGAAAATTGCTCAAGGTTCTTCATCAGTGAGCTGCTTGGCCACTCCATTCCTTAACCCGGTCATATTGCTGGCCCCATCATAACATTGTCCCCGACAATATTTCAGCTTCAGATTCATCTGAAGTATGACATCTTTGATAATACTAACAACTGAAGAAGATTCAATAGATTCATTTTTATGTAAACCAATAAAATCTTCAGTAACAGTGAGATTGTCATTGACAGAACGAATAACGAATACCACTTGCTCGATATTAGCAAGATCCGTAGCTTCGTCAATCATCACGGTGAAATATGGTGCAGATTGTACTTGACTAGCAATTTCACGAATAACTTGTAGAGACATGATTGAAAGTAATTCATTCTGAATCTCATGAGAAGTGTATTTCATCTGTTTTTTCTCAATAAAATTCTCAATCAAATGCCTTGAAAGTCCTCTGCTCTTAAAAGCAATAACTGATAGAACTTGGAATCCAAATCATTATGAGGCCCATCACCTCTCAAAGGAAGAGCGCACAGAGATCTTTTGAACCTTGACGTCCAAAAAACGATTTGATGAGATGATTTTCAGCAAATATTCACGGTTGTTTTTCTTTTCTGTGGCTACTGCTTTTGACAACATGTCAGCCACATCTTTGGTTGCCTTCAGTGCTTCAGTTGCTGCTTTGTGGAAGTTACTGCTTTCATGTTTGACCAAAACTCAAGTAGCATCCTTCCAATTAGTGAAGCCTTTTACAAGACAGCTTGCCCCAGATAATCTGATCTTTTCCCCTTTACAGCTTTGCAACAAAGAAAGCAGAAAGCAGAATCATCAGTTGCATCGTAATGAATCCATGAGAAATGATGAAACCAAGATGCTTGAATAAACCTGTTTTCAGGTTGAGCCTTGCCAAAAGAACGAGGAGGAAAGGAATAATGTTGCGGTTGGAAAGGTTTATCAGGCAAATCTTTGATCTCTTCATGGCTGAAGGATATCTTGCAGAGTACTATATTTAGGATGGTGTGCTCATGAATCACATGATTCAGCATGTGTGGATTAAAACTTTTAGTGCAAACTACATTAACTAACAAGTGGTCTACACAAGTCTCTGAACAAGTAATTAAGCATATTGAATATCTTGTGTAACCTTTGCAATGCGTGGACAATTTTCTCCTGCGATTCTCTTCCGAAGCGAGTCAGTTTTGTAACAAATACTTGTGACCTTACGCATGGATTTGTTCCAAAAAGTGGTACGGCTATAAAGTGGTACGGCTATAGCCGTATCTGCCATACCAGTTGCTCCACCTATGGAGAGTTGGTGAACCCCATGTGGGGGTATGCTGTAACTGAGAGAGAGTGGGTGAACCCCATGTCAGACAGGGTAGGCTCTAATGGAGAGAAAGAGAGTGGATGAACCTCATGTGAGGGTAGTCGACCAAGTGGAGGGCAGCTACTTGGATACTGAAATGATAGGTAGCCGGGACGGAGCCTCACACGAGTGAAAGTCCAGCACATGGCATGATATCTGGTCTTAGGTGGACTGCATTCTTTGAGGCATTTATTTCATTTTCACGCCAACTTTCTGTTTTACGTGCCATTGAGGCCATCGTCGGTGGGGGAACACCCTATTACACACCTTAGCTGCTCCCCACGTAGGGGGCTGGTATTATTGTGGCCATGGTGGGTGCTGATGGCTCTAGAGGATTCAGGGACAATGATAGCCCCACAGAAAACAGACAGCACTGTGAGGGACAGCTAATAACTTACACACTTCACATCTTGGCATGCACCCTCACCCGTGGCGGGGGCAACGACCGATAGAGCATGGCCAAACCCAACCTGACTCCATCCTGTTATGGGGGGGGGGGGGATCTGAGGAGCGGCGATACTGGGCAAACACTTGCGTTGATGTCCTGCGCAGATACACAGAGTCATCTATGCATGTTCTCCCAGAACCAAACTAGTCTTGGCATGCATGACCTTAAGATTCAAAAACTTGTGTGCACAATTCCCCAGACCTGCAGTAGTCACCAGCACTGCTGCTCGCCTGGAGTTAGAGGACATCAAATGGCGTGCACTGTCCCGTCCAATTGGGGATAACCCGATACCATTAACTTCCCCGCTTACAGTCAGTGAGGAGCATGCTTCTGCAAGACTGACAACCACAACAGACTGATGGCATTCCACACTGTGCTAGTGGTATAAGCCCTGACATCAGGCAACCACTTCACAAAGTTCCGGAACTTTGCGACAACCCATGTTGATGACTGCTCCTTCAAAGCTACCCACAAACTTGCCACAGCTTCTCCTTGTTTCTGTGTGCATGTGAGGCAATGGAAACACTGGACACTGAGAGATGGCGTGGCCGAGTGAGATTTACCATCAATTCAGATATCTCAATAAAACTCTCCTTAGATGATTTCTGTGGAGTGCGGAGGCTCTTGGTGTGTGGGTAAGTTGGAGGGTCACATGTGCTCAGGAGGATTGCTCTGTTTGTTCTCAGACTTAATGGCATTTGCAGGAAACTATGCAGAGGCCGTTCAGTATGGGAAACCCACAGTCAGTCTTCCTGTCCTCCTGTGAAATATCCACTTATGCTTCCATGTGGTGCCATTTCCTCAGCCCCAATTAGTAACTTTTAGTTAATTAATTACAAACTATTCACTAACAAAATGTAAAAGTAAGAAGCTCAGAGTCGCAGGAAGCACCTGCTTCTAGCCATGTGTGTCCCTCCCTGCCTACAACCTCCTCTTCTAGTCATCATCTTCTTGAATGTGAGCTGGATCTTTCAATGTTTCTATTAGACCTCTTTCAGTCACTAGATTAATAAAAGTGTCAGCAGATTGTGTGTTAGCACACTTGCAAAGATCATCAACTTCTTCTCGGTTCCTCCTCATGAGAGTTTGGTTGCTTGACCTCTCATGTATTATTACTCTCTCCAGTGAAGTGCTGTCAGGAATTCCTATCATGACATCATAACAGTACTGGAGGAATGATGTCTCTGTGTGGTGATAATTATATATTATTAATTCTTGTAGTGCTCTATTTCTCTCCATTAGGCCTACTACATGTACTGGTGCAAGACAAACAGTCACCACACATGTCAGTTTAGTTACATTAGTATTGGTACAAGTGGCAGGCAGCTCAAGGATGGGTTGATAACCTCCATGATAAGTGAAAGTAATTGTTTGTAATGTTGAGGGAGCAAATATAATCCTCAACAATTCAATACATGCAACGTGTAGGCCAGTCTCAATATTCAATTCCAATTCCACAAGCTTCCCAGAGCATGATGGATCTATCAGTTGGTGAAGGGCAGAGCAGTATTCCTGGAGGGACTCTTCACTTACTAGGTGAGGTGGTACTAATGCTTCCACATTGCTGGACTTAAGCTTGTCAAGCAAACGACTAACACTAGGGTTGTCACTTTCTGAGTACATTCCAAGGTCTAGTTTTCTCAGCCCATGCCTGACAGAAAGGGCGTCAGATAGCATGTCAACAACCCAAGGCCGTGGATAACACCACAGCCAAGGCACACCAGATAATGGTGCACTCATGAAGTGGTTAGCAGCAAATTTCTCATCATCATCATCCAATTGGATGACCATCTTTCTTATGTGACCACCATGTGGCGATTTCCTTGAATTAAACCCCCAGACAAAACTATCTAGTGCTCTAGCATCTGATGTGGTAATTTTCTCCCACGATGCTTCAGAATTAGAAATGCAGTAACCAAGTGCATATGCAAGCAAAGGTTCCCAGATCTCATCCTTAATCCTGCATTCTCCTCCAAACAGTCGTGCATAGTCAGCAGTACATTGAGCTTCATAAAGACACAGAATTAACTCGGGAGTTAAACGTAGTGGATCAAATTCAGGCACAGATTTGGTCAGACCAGCAACAAACCTCTGCACTATGTTCCAGTGGCTGCCATGTTTCTGCTGCACTGCAATGATCTGTTTATCTACATCATCAGAGAGTTGAGAGATGTAGTAGGCAGCAAGGAATTCTTGGACTGTTAGGTGAAGGAAGTTGTAAGATATTGCACCACCCCCATGCAGTGAAGCTACTCTGTCAAGAAAACCAAAATGCTCTAGACTTGGATCCAAGTTATGGAAAATCACTTTCTGATAAGCAACGCCTTTGTAAGCTATTTTGCATAAGGCAAGAAACTCTTGATATCTATCTTCAGGAAGACTTTTGAAATCATTCAATATAACCTCTTGACCTGGGTGGTCAAGGTATCTTTTTAAGATAGTAAGGCACAGCTCTATATAGAGCTCAGTCATGGTACTTGGCATGAGTCCAGAACCTGCTGATCGATCTTTGAACAGGAGTACCACAATGGCAGCATTTAATGGAACATACATCAGGCTGTTGATGGCTGGATTTTTAGAGGCTGAGATATAGGCACGAAACTCACTCAACATTTTAGGATCTTGAAACACACTGCCTGCGTACTCTTCCACTCGCTCCTGTGTGAAACCAAGAACTTCAATATGCCTCTTTAATAAAGGTTGACAGCTTCTAAGGAGTATAGGAGTGGCAGAAGGTCTGCTGGTAACAAGAACTGTGCTCTGAGGAAAAGCTACACCAGAAATGAGCTTGTCGATAAGAAAACCTTTATGCTGAAGCTTTACAGGCAATTCGTCAAATCCGTCTAGGATAAATAGCACACCCTTTCCTTGCACCTTTCCAATCTCCTTTGCTACATCCTCTTTACCACTAAAAAGGCCAGCTTCAGTCTCGATGTTCTGCACTTCTTCTTCCCTCAATCTTAACATCACAACTAAGGTGAATTTCTTCATTGAGTCATATGTCTCCCAATTCCGACAGAGCTCCCAGGATAGCGTGCTCTTCCCTATCCCAGGAGCTCCTTCCACCAAGACCAGTCCAAAATTTCCATCCATCAGCTCTTCCATGGTGATTTCTTCCCGACCTTGCAAAAGTGCTTCAACATCCCCTTTCATTATCTTATCTACAGACTCTTCATGCCTGTGATGATGGTGTGAAAGGGCGAGCCTTATGTACTTCTTGCTTGGGGTTGGAGGCCACTTTTTATCATCCCTGATCAGAGCTCTTGCATAAATGCTCTTGAGATCTTTAGCGTATCGAGATATGGCGGAAGAGATGGTGGAGGAGTTTGAGGAGGACGCTGACATAGCAATGAGGGCTGAGGGGAATAAATATTAGACAGGTACAAATGATCAGATATTCATAAATACAGTGTTGAAGTGATGTCATCAAGTCAAATACAAATATTATGAAAAGTTGTGGTCTGGTTGTCTAGTGTAAATTTGAGTACAAAGTTCAGCTATGGCACACTGACTACAGCTGGTCCACATCACCACACAGATTAGTCTACACTACCATGCACTAGCCTACACTACCATGCACTAGCCTACACTACCATGCACTAGCCTACACTACCATGCACTAGCCTACACTACCATGCACTAACCTACACTACCATGCACTAGCCTACACTACCATGCACTAGCCTACACTACCATGCACTAGCCTACACTACCATGCACTAGCCTACACTACCATGCACTAGCCTACACTACCATGCACTAGCCTACATTACCATGCACTAAACTTGTGCCAAACCTTGTGAAGGGTGTGCCAGAGAGTGTTGGAGAGAAGAAGTGTTGGGTGTTTGGGGATCCCAAAGCAGAGGTTGTTGAGGGTAACCCTGGTGGGAGGGATATCTTTGAGCCCCTACAAAAGGTGGCTGTTGTTGGCCTGTATGTACAACACATATCATGACCATGACAAATAAGTATTGGGCATAATAAATATGTACCATAGACAAGTCTAGTACATGTAGCTACAAGTTTCATCCCTACAAGACTCAGTGTTTCATTCAGGATGCTGGCTGAGGGAGATGGAGGAGGCTACACAGGCTTCTATGAAGACAGCAGAGAATAGTGGGGTAGAAGGGCTCTTGCAGCAATATTTTTTAAAAAACATCCTTCTGATGAAATTTTGGAAATTGTCATACTAAATTAGCCTTGTACGACACGAAGAAAAGAAAGACCTCTCTACTTGATTGAACCAGACTTCAGGGCTAAGCTTGAAGAGGTAGAGAAGGGCCTGACTGTTGGTGTTGGTAACCATAGGGAGCAGCTGGCGCAGGGAACCTCTGTTGGAGGGCAGAATAGGAGGCTCCCGGAGGAAACTGGTGGTGTTTATGAGGATATATAACTAGTGCATAGTTCAGTACAATAGCACACCTGCCTCGGGCATAATACATGCCTTATGCCTATTAAAAGCACACTAGTGTGTGTGTGTGTGTATGTGTGTGTGAGAGAGTGAAGTGGAGTTGATCGACCTACATGCACCTCATATTTCTACAGGTAGTTTGGGTGTCTGTGTGTAGATATTTTGTGGTAGCCCGAGATGCATGCTCTTGTAAGTAACAGTCTCAGTCGTTAGACTAGTCACCAACAACTGCCAACTAGAACTACTCCTGACATACTGGGCAGGTTGTCACCAGTTGTACAATCTCTGCCTCCATAAGCTAGGCCACTGGACCTACACTGTAGCTACAGCTATATGTAAGACATTAGCCATAAGCTAGCCCACTCTGGACCTACACTGTAGCTACTGCTATAGGTAAGACACTAGCCATAAGCTAGCCCACTCTGGACCTACACTGTAGCTATTGCTATATGTAAGACATTAGCCAATAAGCTGGCCTACTCTGGACCTACACTGTAGCTACTACTATATGTAAGACATTAGCCATAAGCTAGCCAACTCTGGACCTACACTGTAGCTACTGCTATAGGTAAGACACTAGCCATAAGCTAGCCCACTCTGGACCTACACTGTAGCTATTGCTATATGTAAGACATTAGCCAATAAGCTGGCCTACTCTGGACCTACACTGTAGCTACTGCTATATGTAAGACATCAGCCATAAGCTGGCCCACTCTGGACCTACACTGTAGCTACTGCTATAGGTAAGACACTAGCCATAAGTTAGCCCACTCTGGACCTACACTGTAGCTATTGCTATATGTAAGACATTAGCCATAAGCTAGCCAACTCTGGACCTACACTGTAGCTACAGCTATATGTAAGACATTAGCCATTAGCTGGCCCACTCTGGACCTACACTGTAGCTACTGCTATATGTAAGACATTAGCCATTAGCTGGCCCACTCTGGACCTACACTGTAGCTACTGCTATAGGTAATTAAGACATTAGCCATTAGCTGGCCCACTCTGGACTAACCTATGCTATAGCTACTACTACTGTTTGTAGAGTCTAAACCAGCTGTGCTACTGCTAATGTAAGACATTAGCCATTAGCTGGCCCACTCTGTAGCTACTGCTATATGTAAGACATTAGCCATTAGCTGGCCCACTCTGGACTAACCTATGCTATAGCTACTACTACTGTTTGTAGAGTCTAAACCAGCTTGATCTAGACTAACCAATGTGTAGCTACTGCTATGTAATGCATAAGCTAGCTAGATCTAGACAAACCTATGCCGCAGCTGCTGTTATAGCTAGCATATAGTACATCCAGATTACCTTGTCAGTTAAATGGGACATCTTCCTTCTACCTACACCCTTTCCCTTAACTCATCATCTTTCTGTTCTAAAACACAGGTCTCCTTCAAGTCTGTAGGGAGCTCACACACAAGAGGAGGAACACAAGAATTACTTGCAGCACATATTCATATTGCTAGTGTGGGTGGCACAACATTCATTGATTTTGAATTCAGCTTTTTTCCTTTTTCTTTCTGATTGGATGTGCTTCTATTTTGGCATACATTGAGCACATTAAGTGACACGAAGAAAACAAGACAATGGAAAGATATCTCTACTTGACTGTAGCAGACTTCCCTCCTAACCTTGAAGAGGTGGAGCTCCAGGATGTTGGGGGTGGTAGAATGGCAGTGATGGTGGGTAGGGATAGTGGGAAGCTATGGAAAGGTGCCCTTGTAGAGGTGCAGAAGAGTAGGGGTCTTGTCTCTGCTGGTGTTCATCTGACAAACACACAACACATAATATCATGAGGATATATAATGAGTTTTCATATAACAGCACACTTGCCTTGGGAATAATACAAGCCTCATACCTATTAAAGGCAAACTAATTGCTCATGCAGTGTCTGCCAGAGACACACACACAGAGAGTGTGAATGTTAATTGACTCAAATGCACTTTACATTTCAGTTTGGGTGGCTATGTCTAGCTATTAGTTCTAAGACAACTAGTTTGTGCTGGCTCCAAGCTAGAAGGTGAAGCACATGTTGGCATAAGTAGTGTGGTCAGTCATGTGCTCCATCGTGGTTACAACCCTCCCCCCTCCCCTTACCTGCCACCATTGTTGCACATGTGTATTCAGAGGACATTCATGTAGAGAGAGATGGACACACTTCAGTGTCATGACATCAAGTTCAATCAACTTCAACATGTGAGTGAAGTGCATGCATCCCAAATACACAACCGATATTATGGTTGTTAAGTGATCCAGTATGTGTCCCCCTAGAGATATAGTCAAACTACTTCAACCTGCCTCAACCCAGTGTGATCTTGGTCCAGTGTGTGTCCCCATAGCTATTGTCGACCTACTTCAACCTGCCTCAACCTAGTGTGATGTTGGTCCAGTGTGTGTCCCCATAGAGCTATTGTCAACCTACTTCAACCTGCCTCAACCCAGTGTGGTGTTGGTCCAGTGTGTCCCGCCATAGAGCTATTGTCAACCTACTTCAACCTGTCTCAACCCAGTGTAATGTTGCTCCACTGTGTGTCCCCGTAGAGCTATTGTCAATGAGTTATTGTCAACATATTATTCAACAACTAAACACTGACTATGTTAAATCCCCCTATCTTTCTCTTATAGTTTACTATCATAGAAACTCTGAATTGTTAATAAGAATGGATCCATCCTACCACACTGAATGACTTATGTGCAACAGATATACCAGCACTGATAACGTCCACACTAGACATTGGTTGGGCTCTGTGCTTGGCAGATACAGCAGGTGTGCAGTGTTCTTGGTGAGAGCAGTGTGGCTTCTCCTGTGTGGAAATGCTCTCTAGATAATAGTTTCAGCAGAACTTGTTTCCTTTTGAGTTTTCATTCAAATTCACTTTGCCAAGTGACAGAACAAGAGTAAACACAGCACAGAGGATGTTGCTGGAGCATAGACCAGTGAGGCTCTGACAGGTTCCATCTAGGCCTGCAGGTGGCTCCACAGATACAGAAAGGAGAATAAAGGGACCCTCACCTCATACCAGAAGTAATGATGCCTCAGAAGCAGTCTGGATTAGGCATTCATTGTATATTCTATACTTGAATTAAGAGTTCTACTCTCTCCCAAGCCAAGATCAAGAAATTGTATCGGTACCACTTCACTCTCTGAGCTGAAGATACAAAATTTGTTGCCTTGTGAGAAAATGCTATTATGCCTTTGCAGTTCTTGCTCTGCTCACTAACTGCTCACTAACTGCATGCTCACTAACTGCACAGCTAACTAGAGCTGAACTCACTGTCATAATCTCATCTCCATCCAAATCATCAGATGGAGTGAGAGCACTAGGCTTGCTCAAAGGTAAACCAGGCACAACTACTTCCCCCAGTGATAGCAGAGCTTCACGGTCAACAATGAACTGCCAAGGTAAGTTCTTCATCGCTGCTTTCACTCTCAGAGAGTCTCAAGTCATCATCCAGAACCCAAGATAGCACATCTTCTAGGTTTAGTCCATCAGACATCTTGACCGCTTTGAAACAGCTCCTCGAGTTCTGAATTGTTGTGTGTGTGTGTGTACGGACTCGGCCATATTTGGGCCTACCCAAACATGCTACACTTAATTAGAATATCTTGACCTCTGAAAGTTTGGACATGGTTTTGGCTCCTTAGGCCATGCCCTCTGGCATGCTCCAAAGGCCCTAAAACTGGTTCCAGGGCTAGAACTAGGGCTAGTGCAGAAGTGTCACACCAACAACATCAACAACCATTAGAAGTAGTTCAGTGGCATCATGTAACTTGCCTAGCCTTAGCCCTCACTCTGGACCTAGCCTTAGTCGTAACTCAAGCCCTAGGATTAGCCCTCACACTGGATCTAGCCTTAGTCGTTACTGAAGCCCTAGGATTAGCCCTAACTCTAGAGCTAGCCTTAGTCGTAACTCAAGCCTTGTTTCTGGAAGCTCTTCTGTAGAGGAAAGCTGCACAGGCACCTGGGCTTACCATGAATCCCTTCACCCTTGGGAAAGGAGGGAGTATGGGATGGATATCTTTCCTATAAGTTTTGTTGTAGACTTAGAGTGAAGTAGCCAAGTGTAGCTTTTGTTCAATTCAGCTGACATTTAAAGCAAGCAGAGGCTTAATTGCATTTACATTATAATGATTTGAAAGTGTGAGGTTATTCATGGAAAAGGTTATAGCTGTCAGCTGTTCTTGCCGAAGAAATTGCAACATCTGTTGTGAAGAACTTCATTATTAGTCATAGCCTATTAATCCAGTATCGATGATGTCATGTTGCATCATACAAAGATGATGTGATGATATTCCAGGGTTGTTGTGATATGAAAAAATAAAGTGAAGAGATATCTCTACTTGGACACTTGATCTAACCTTGGGGAGATTGGTACAGAGAAGGTCCCTGGTGTTGGGCAGAGTAGGTAGCAGCTGGGGCAGTGGAAAGGTGTTGGGTGGCATGGGCTGCATGTCCAGACTGCCAGTAGTTCCCTAGCAAACACACAGAATATATCACATGAGGAAGATAAATAATGATTGCTACGTTCAATATACATGTAATAGCATAATTATGCACCACACATAATTTGTGTGTGTGTTTGTGTGCATGTGAGAGAGAGAGTGGCAAGCCAGATTTGATGTTGGTCGACCTACATGCATCTTGCACATCTATGGATGGCTTGGGAGCATTCATAAACCGTTCCTGTGCCGATAATTGGCAGCTTATGTAATTTGGTGATGGCTCTTTATGATTCTCAATCAAAATACGAATTGCAAGTTGGCCATTTACAGTGAGTCTCTGTGCTCCATTTTACATGAAGGGTTCCTGTAAACTCTGGTTGCTTAGTGCCCACTTCTAACCACAACCTGCTGTAATAAAACCTAGCTTAACCACTAATAGGCTTATCAAACACCCTGCTAAATAATGCACACCCACATTCAAAATTTGCATTTTTATGGACTGATGTAATAATATATAACACATTATTACACCTGACAAGCACATAGAGTTGGCTAATGTTACGAGCAATCGCACACTATCACACACTGTCCGTATACACTTTGTGGAAACTTGAAAAGATAGTGGCTGAATATCAAGTGACCTGAGGCTGTTATTGCCAATTGTGTCACTCCTAATTGGCTACCACAGGCTTCCCTGCTTGCTTCTCTATAGACTGGCTGCAGAATTGGCTAGTTGTAGCTGCTGTTTGATCTCCTTGAGCTTTCACCTCTGCACCAACAGAAAGCTGCACTCCCTCACCAGCATCTCCATGGTGGCCCGTCTCAAAGGCAACAGGCGAGCAAGACACTTTGCACATTTCTTAATTGGGTTTAGAGTTGTATTACTACTCATTACAGCATTTCCTATAGTATACTAGACACTTCCTGTAGTATACTAGACATGTGTGCAATAGCACACTATTGAGGGGCCAAAGAAAACCAAATAAACTCCTCCCACCATGGAACGGAATGGAAGGACAGAGCACACAGTAGCTATCTGCTTACTCTAACATCCAGGTGGTGCTAAACATCCACTGTGCTAGGCAACCAGAGCACACAGTAGCTATCTGCTTACTCTAACATCCAGGTGGTGCTAAACATCCACTGTGCTAGACAACCAGAGCACACAGTAGCTATCTGCTTACTCTAACATCCAGGTGGTGCTAAACATCCACTGTGCTACACAACCAGAGCACACAGTAGCTATCTGCTTACTCTAACATCCAGGTGCTGCTAAACATCCACTGTGCTAGAACCAGAGCACACAGAAGCTATCTGCTTATTCTAACATCCAGGTGGTGAAGCATGTACCTTACCAGCATTCACATCAGTAAAAATATATACTACTGTTAGAAACTCTGCTATGCAGAGACCTGTACCTTGTGGCTGTGGTGCCTGGTGCAGAGGTGGCTGGCCCTGGGCTGTGGCTTATACACATGTACATCCACATCTACCGATGGCAGAGTTACTAGGGATATCCAGGGTTCATCTGCGGTTGGCAGAGTTACTAGGGATATCCAGGGTTCATCTGTGGATGGCTGGGTTACTAGGGATATCCAGGGTTCATCTGTGGATGGCAGGGTTACTAGGGATATCCAGGGTTCATCTTCGGATGGCAGAGTTACTAGGGTTCATCTGCGGACGGCAGAGTTACTAGGTATATCCAGGGTTCATCTGCGGATGGCAGAGTTACTAGGGATATCCAAGGTTCATCTTCGGATGGCAAGGTTACTTGGGATATCCAGGTTTCACCTACAGATGGCAGAGTTGCCAGGGTTCATCTTCGGATGGCAGAGTTACTAGCGATATCCATGGTTCATTTTCGGATGGCCGAATTACTAGCAATATCCAGGTTTCATCTGCAGATGGCAGAGTTACTAGGGATATCCAGGCTTCATCTGCAGATGTCCCTAGTAACTCTTCCATCCGCGGCTACTCTGACAGGGGGTCATTGGACATGTAGACTTCTGCAGATGAACCATGGATATCCCTAGTAACTCTGCCAGATGTCCCTAGTGTCTTTGCCATGAGCAGATGATCCTCATGCAACCCTAGTAACTCGGTCACCCATGGATGACATCGGATTGACCACGATGACATGAACCACCTGACACTGCTAGCTATGGGGCTACTGGTAAGCACGAAATATACAAATGCATGCATGGGCTTTTAATAATGGTCGCTCATGCAAAATGCAAATGTATATATCTAGACATCAAACTAGTAGAATGTTCACAGGGTGATTCCTCATGTCGCAAGAATAGAACAACAATTCGGCATACACCACCATGATGACACTGATCTAGCCATTGCCCTAGGATACACTTGAGCACTATTTATTTTTGCATCCAGGTGTGAAGCGTCCTCATCCGTCCAGCTAATCAGATTGTTTCTTCATCACAATTGATTTTGTAAACCTGTGCATTATTTAGAAAGCTACACTAAGCAGCAGAGTTTCTAAGCAATGGATGTGCTCCTCGTAGTCATCAGAGCTCTCGGAGCTGTCGTCGAAGTCGGATTCCCAAGTATTCGCCATCTTCAATAATGAGGTCAAAGGTTGGAATTCCGTTCACAATGCGCGTCTTGGAACAACATTGTGAACCATGAACCATGAGGATGTAGTAGAATGCTTTTTTGAGGATGCAGTAGAATGCTTTTTTTTGAGGATGCAGTAGAATGCTTTTTTGAGGATGCAGTAGAATGCTTTTTTTGAGGATGCAGTAGAATGCTTTTTTGAGGATGCAGTAGAATGCTTTTTTTTGAGGATGCAGTAGAATGCTTTTTTGAGGATGCAGTAGAATGCTTTTTTGAGGATGCAGTAGAATGCTTTTTTGAGGATGCTTTTTTGAGGATGCAGTAGAATGCTTTTTTTTGAGGATGCAGTAGAATGCTTTTTTGAGGATGCTTTTTTGAGGATGCAGTAGAATGCTTTTTTTTGAGGATGCAGTAGAATGCTTTTTTGAGGATGCAGTAGAATGCTTTTTTGAGGATGCTTTTTTGAGGATGCAGTAGAATGCTTTTTTTGAGGATGCAGTAGAATGCTTTTTTGAGGATGCTTTTTTGAGGATGCAGTAGAATGCTTTTTTTTGAGGATGCAGTAGAATGCTTTTTTGAGGATGCAGTAGAATGCTTTTTTTTTAGGATGCAGTAGAATGCTTTTTTTGAGGATGCAGTAGAATGCTTTTTTTTGAGGATGCAGTAGAATGCTTTTTTGAGGATGCAGTAGAATGTTTTTTTGAGGATGCAGTAGAATGCTTTTTTTTGAGGATGCAGTAGAATGCTTTTTTTTGTGGATGCAGTAGAATGCTTTTTTTGAGGATGCAGTAGAATGCTTTTTTTTGAGGATGCAGTAGAATGCTTTTTTTGAGGATGCAGTAGAATGCTTTTTTTGAGGATGCAGTAGAATGCTTTTTTGAGGATGCAGTAGAATGCTTTTTTGAGGATGCAGTAGAATGCTTTTTTTGAGGATGCAGTAGAATGCTTTTTTTGAGGATGCAGTAGAATGCGTTTTTTGAAGATGCAGTAGAATGCTTTTTTTAGGATGCAGTAGAATGCTTTTTTTTTGAGGATGCAGTAGAATGCTTTTTTTTGAGGATGCAGTAGAATGCTTTTTTTGAGGATGCAGTAGAATGCTTTTTTTGAGGATGCAGTAGAATGCGTTTTTTGAGGATGCAGTAGAACGCTTTTTTTAGGATGCAGTAGAATGCTTTTTTTTGAGGATGCAGTAGAATGCTTTTTTTGAGGATGCAGTAGAATGCTTTTTTTGAGGATGCAGTAGAATGCTTTTTTGAGGATGCAGTAGAATGCTTTTTTGAGGATGCAGTAGAATGCTTTTTTTGAGGATGCAGTAGAATGCTTTTTTGAGGATGCAGTAGAATGCTTTTTTTGAGGATGCAGTAGAATGCGTTTTTTGAGGATGCAGTAGAATGCTTTTTTGAGGATGCAGTAGAATGCTTTTTTGAGGATGCAGTAGAATGCTTCTTTTTTTGAGGATGCAGTAGAATGCTTTTTTTTGAGGATGCAGTAGAATGCTTTTTTTGAGGATGCAGTAGAATGCTTTTTTGAGGATGCAGTAGAATGCTTTTTTTGAGGATGCAGTAGAATGCTTTTTTGAGGATGCTTTTTTGAGGATGCAGTAGAATGCTTTTTTTTGAGGATGCAGTAGAATGCTTTTTTGAGGATGCTTTTTTGAGGATGCAGTAGAATGCTTTTTTTTGAGGATGCAGTAGAATGCTTTTTTGAGGATGTAGTAGAATGCTTTTTTTTGAGGATGCAGTAGAATGCTTTTTTTTGAGGATGCAGTAGAATGCTTTTTTGAGGATGCAGTAGAATGCTTTTTTTGAGGATGCAGTAGAATGCTTTTTTTGAGGATGCAGTAGAATGCTTTTTTTTGAGGATGCAGTAGAATGCTTTTTTTGAGGATGCAGTAGAATGCTTTTTTTTGAGGATGCAGTAGAATGCTTTTTTGAGGATGCAGTAGAATGCTTTTTTTGAGGATGCAGTAGAATGCTTTTTTGAGGATGCAGTAGAATGCTTTTTTTGAGGATGCAGTAGAATGCTTTTTTTTAGGATGCAGTAGAATGCTTTTTTTGAGGATGCAGTAGAATGCGTTTTTTGAGGATGCAGTAGAATGCTTTTTTGAGGATGCAGTAGAATGCTTTTTTTTTTGAGGATGCAGTAGAATGCTTTTTTTTGAGGATGCAGTAGAATGCTTTTTTTGAGGATGCAGTAGAATGCGTTTTTTGAGGATGCAGTAGAACGCTTTTTTTAGGATGCAGTAGAATGCTTTTTTTTGAGGATGCAGTAGAATGCTTTTTTTGAGGATGCAGTAGAATGCTTTTTTTGAGGATGCAGTAGAATGCTTTTTTTGAGGATGCAGTAGAATGCGTTTTTTGAGGATGCAGTAGAATGCTTTTTTGAGGATGCAGTAGAATGCTTTTTTTGAGGATGCAGTAGAATGCTTTTTTGGAGGATGCAGTAGAATGCTTTTTTTGAGGATGCGGTAGAATGCTTTTTTCGAGAATGCTTGAGGAAGCAATGCAGCAGGAAAAAAAGTATTGTGAACCAGCCTTAATTAAACAGGTCAAGGAAGGGCATTTCCAATTACTGATCACCTTGAGACAGATTTTGTGCCCTGCATGATGCTGTCAATGCTGTCCCCAACTCTGCTAAAGTGCCTTGCCATTGCATGCACGCAAACTTAAGCACCTGGTTCATGTCAGGACACTTTTGATGTATTGGAGAAGTTGATGCACCCTGTACCAATTTTAGCTTGCCACCAGTTTTGCCGTGGACCTGACTTCACTTGGACACACACTACTGCAGTAATCTCTCCTGAAGAAGGACACCTTGCCCAGTCGCTGATATGCCTTCATGTACATGAGTGTATATTTAATTAATTAATTAATTATGGAACTAGGAGAGTCCAGCTTGTAACTTGGCTGTGAAATAGTCTTCTAGGACACCACTATGTGCTGTTAATGACCATGACGTTCTGTTGAGTGCCCAGCCTTCCCAGCTGCTAATTAGCAAGATGGGATAAACGACTATCAGAAATGTATTTAAAACCTCAGAGAGGAGGTCAGGAAAAGGTCATTATATATATCACTATGTAACAGCAAGCAAAGAAACTGTAGAAATGTAAGTTTCCATGATTTCATGTTGGAGCAAAGAGTGAATGGCTTATTAGTTTGTTTGCTGGTTTGTCACTTCAGGCTATCACTCCTCTACACAGCAGTGGGTTTCCAAAACTTTATCTTGTGTTTTGGTGAGGCTATCAAGGATCCATCCCATGGACATATTGAAAAGCCACCAGTGATCAGCTAGTTCTGTTGCATTCCACAGGAGATGGCAACTGTGCATACACTGCAGCTGTCAAAGCATGTGGAGAACTTTAAGAAATGAAACCATACAGATCGGTGGGGGGAACAGTCTGTAGGTGTGGCGGCTCTCTGATTAGCAGAAGCCACTCTGTGGTTTTTGGTGTGCCTTTTATTTTTAGAAATCAAAACTTCAGGAATAGTACAGCATAGCTGACCCTTGACCTCCCTTGTGGGGAAGAGCATCTGGTATAGTCAAGTGTTCACGGACAATATAAGTTGGCGTGGCTAGAAAACATTAGCACCACACGGTCTGTAATATTTGCATATTCATGAGCTCCATGTACCTGCCAAAACAGTATCAACCAATCTCCCCAATCAATGTCTACAGCAACTAGTTACCTAGCATTCAGTAGGCAAAAGCAGCACATTTTTATTCACTGCACTTACCCACTTCAGATCTTGTTTGAGCTCTAGCCCCAGCAAGCCTACTAAATTCCATGTCAAGGATATTCACGATCGTCCCATATCTCTCCATGTTCTTCCGAAGCTGGTCCACCAGAACATGGTATTCCCCCGAGCTCAGAGCAATCACACCCCTAATACGCTCCAGCAATTGATCAGACTTCTGATCAGACTTCTGATTCAATAACTCTTCATACAAACGAATTGGAATGAATCCTCTTTGGAGAAGGAACACAAGGAAGTCCTTGTACTTAAGAACTACCTTCAGTTTAGGTATGCAATTCAAAATGGTCAGAGATTCGATGGTCTCTGGTTGTGCCATTTCATCACGTCTTCAAGGGAAACTGAAATGTAACAACATAAAATATAGCTAGTAATGCACTCACACTGGAACACTCTATCTTTCTTATGGACGAAAACTGGTGTCAAAATAATCTACTCTAGGTTCAGTAGGGCCAGCTCTACTCTCTGAACATTGGCCTGGCCAAGTGCGTGTTTGGTATATAATTAGCTAGCCTATTGAGCTACGGCTCTACTCCCTGCCTGGCCAAGTGCGTGTTTGGTCTATAATTAGCTAGCCTATTGAGCTACTGCTCTACTCCCTGAACATTGGCCTGACCAAGTGGTGTTTGGTATATAATTAGCTAGCCTATTGAGCTACTGCTCTACTCCATGAACATTGGCCTGACCAAGTGGTGTTTGGTATATAATTAGCTAGCCTATTGAGCTACTTCTCTACTCCCTGAACATTGGCCTGGCCAAGTGCGTGTTTGGTATATAACTAGTTAGCTACTGCTCTACTCCCTGAACACTGGCCTGGCCAAGTGCGTGTTTGGTATATAATTAGCTAGCCTATTGAGCTACGGCTCTACTCCCTGCCTGGCCAAGTGCGTGTTTGGTCTATAATTAGCTAGCCTATTGAGCTACTGCTCTACTCCCTGAACATTGGCCTGACCAAGTGCGTGTTTGGTATATAATTAGCTAGCCTATTGAGCTACTGCACTACTCCATGAACATTGGCCTGACCAAGTGCGTGTTTGATATATAATTAGCTAGCCTATTGAGCTACGGTATAAGCATCTCCATCTCAATAGTTAGTTTAATCAAACAACTCAGCTATAGCTAGCTATAATATATACTTGATCATACAAGCCACACCTAGCTTGTTAGCTACCTAGATCGTCTATACAGGCATGCAAGCTATTGAGCTACACACAATAATAATATAAGAGGTCCAATTGCAAAACCCGACTCACCAAATTTCAATAGAAGCTGCACTGCATTCGCCAAGAACAATATTATGGTGAGTCTATCTAAACGTGTCAAACCGGATAGACCCATATCGGTAGATCAGGTGACCCCAGTATTTGGTAACCGCCCCGGGCGAATCTCTTATCCTCGTGTAATGAGCTTGTGAAGAACACCTCTACCGTCACGGGTCAGCGACTTAGACGCAGGGTCCACTTACTACTCTTCCAGAGTTTAGCTTGGACATCACTGACTTTATACAGAGGACAAACAATAGATTGTAAACCCTCCGGAGACTGGTAACAAATCTCTCTGGAGACTTGTGATAGCTCCCACTAGCTCTTGGTGTCTCTCCTTCAACTTACTATATCAACACATCACTATTCCACATTGTCATATAATAATAAATGTGAAAGAGAAAATGGCAAGTTTCGTCGAAGTAGCCTAATTTATTATAGCTGGTTGGTTTTGATCTTGTTGGACTATTGACTGAGATTGAAAATATGAGTTATTCTTGCCAACAAACAACAAACTCTCAGTTGACATAGTGTAGATACAATGACTCTCAATAATCATTTTCTCACCTGACGTTTTGGCTAGATGAAAGATAAACCATCATTAAGTGAGAAAATTCAAATTGACTATTGAGAAGAGTTTTGTTTATTATCGCTTGTTTTGGAAATGCTCATAAGATAAAAAATAATTGTGGATTTCTCCCTAAAGATCAGATGGTCAGTATCATCAAAATGACTGATAACAATAGTTACGTGGATTTTATTAGGTTAACTATTTTAAGCATAAGACAAGTGCTTTCT
This sequence comes from Cladorhizidae sp. MBARI D1340-BT2, assembly GCA_028752905.1. NCBI lineage: Eukaryota > Metazoa > Porifera > Demospongiae > Poecilosclerida > Cladorhizidae > Cladorhizidae sp. MBARI D1340-BT2. The sequence goes on from JAQNBH010000004.1 coordinate 43,238,541, forward strand.
GGCATTTGATATGATGCAGTTAGCAAAGTCTGGAGGATTGTTTATGGATAATAGCATTCATTAAAACAACAAAAGCATAAATGTCATATATTACCATCCTTGCTCTTTCTAACCAAAGCATTATTTGTACAATATTGATCAATAAATATGCATCAGGTGATATATACTTGATAAATTATTTACTTCTGCCATGGCAATGATGAATATGTGTGTGGTTGTGATAGTCTTGATAGTTGAGATTCAGCAACTACAGGTAGTCATGACCTACATCTTTGCTGAAGCTCTGATCCTTGGGTATGTGGTAGATGTGCACAGCTTCCTTCACAAGAAAATCCCTCCATTTGAAGTGTTCTCACAACAAGATTAGGTGGCAGTGATTCCTGAATGTTTAGCGATGGAAAATGAAGAGGTTTTCCTGTCTGCATGCATCCACATATTACTTATACTCTGGTCTCCAACCTCCTCTGTTCTTCAATATAGAGTACTTTCCCACAGCTGCATGGAATGTGAAATATATGTCATTCTGAAATTAAACTCGGGCAGGTGATCTGTAAAAAACAAATTGGTCCCGTCATGGCAACTGCTGTGATTTGTCTTGGACAGGAGGTATATAGTATGAGGTTATCACTGACTCATAGCTCGCGATGTTCTATTATTGACATGGTTAATTGGTTAGTGAAATGACTGTCATTGCACATGGCCAGAGGTAATAAGAAGTAAATCAGGTGAAGCTAATTACTGCTTTCGTGGTGAAAATTTACCTCCATTCCCTGCAAGAAAATTACTATAATTATACCTCTATTGATATTTATAGTTGTTGCATGTCCGAGACATATGGAAACATGATACACTATATATGACAATTTTGAGGAATGTATCAATTAATTATATAAAATTATTTGTGATATTACTAACAAATACTATGTACTCAGTATATTGAATTTGTATTAAACAACTATTTTTTCGACCATGCTATGTTGAAAAAAGATTGGGTATAGTCAGCTATTCGTGGAGTTCTCCTGAGCAACTCATACCAATTCCTTGTGGGATACTGTATGATGTATCTTTGACCGTTTATACAAGTGGCTTTTGGTACATCGTGTTTTCTTGGTGCTGGATTCTATGTTTTACCAGTTTCATTTAAACAGTCCCTGAATTATCAACAGCCAGGCACCAAGCATTAGCTACTAGTGCTGTAAATATATAGACCACCTGTTGCAATCTTCTCAACAGGCCCTCATGCCTCTTGTACAAAACCTGAAGTTTATTGCAAGTATGATGCATAGTTGCAGTTTTAACATGTACCAGGACATTTTTACATACCAAGCCCACAATAATACTAACCTCTAGCAAGTAGGCTATTTTTTAGTAGACTGCAGTGTGTATCACAAGACGTACTAGTTTGAAGGAGGCAGCTGGCTACACCCACACCCAATCATACTCTGTTATGACTTTACTGCAACCAGAAAAAGTTGGTACTGACATCAATTTTGCCTTTTCAAGTGTCTGCAAAGGAACTTTATGAATCCCCCAGCCATTCTCTAAAATATTTCTATTTTTATCATGAAATGCCAGAAATCTCCTTCGAGGAGAGTAACTGGCTTTACAGTTTTGTTATTTCATTTTTATAAACCATAGCAGCTGTAGTTGATGACTTTTGATAATTTAATCTTAAAAGTCCATCACATGTTACAACACAGCGTGGGAGTATGTAGTAACTAACACTAATAACAATCTGAATTAAAAATCACCAAAACTTAATTAATTAAAAAATATTCACAATATTAAGTTACGAGTGTCCCGCTGCTCAAGGAGGGGGAGGGGTGTGGGACCAATGATCATTCCTCAGCTCACCATACACAGTTCCTTTCTCCTCGCCACCACTTCCCTACCCAAACATAACGCACTCGCCCACTTCCTGTATCACTTACTCCCTCCACATCTTTCCCCAAAAGCAACACCTTCCCATCCTTTCACTCTTCTAAATTCATCCAACCACTGTCCTTCCCCTACAATTCTGTGCATTTCATCCATCAGTATACCAGCCGATCCCTCTCAAATTCCCCGCACATCACCAAGAAATGTTTCACATCTTCCCCTGTTTTGATTACTCAAGCATTTCAACTACTCTATTGGGACCATTTGTAGCTGCATTATTCCAAATTTGTACATGAAATTACACCAAGTAAGTGCTCGGTACAGAACTGGACTAAAGTGCAAGTAGGAAAAAAGAGAACAAAAATCTTTAAACTAACCCCTCCCCCCCTCAAGAAAGGTCAGCCAGCTGCTTATCAGGAGGAGCACAAGGAGCAGTAGGAGTCCTGGCTCTGTTGTGGGCTGAACACTATGGAAGCAGATTTTGATATTGTACATAAGTATTTGACTCACAAAGTGGCTCATACAAAGATCAGAAACTTGTGCAGGAAAGTGTTATAATTTTTGGGGGCTTGTGCGAGTAATAGTCTAGCTAGTTATATCATTATGCTGGGGAAGGTTCTGGTAGTCTTCCATATAGCTGGCTTTAGTAGGCAGGTAGCTAATGTTTCACCACCCCCTCCCCTAGTGCAAGCTCACTAATACACTACAAACCCTTGCACACAATTTACCACTAAAGAGAATGATATCCATGTTTACTTGAGACAACCAGTAATTGATCTGTCCCCTAGAAAAATTATACAGAACAGCGAGTCCATAGACAGAGATTTGTTAATGGTAATGGAAAAAGGATAATTAATGCTTCCTTCTGCACTACAGAATATTATACACACCTGTAGTGCTCATCCCTGAGCCGTGTTTACTTATTGTAAGTGAAGTTCCTAAGAAAATTCTCCTCAATATGCAGAGTACTCTATAGGGCCCAAAACCTATCCACAATTTCAGCTCTGGATGGTCACACAGAGACATAACAGTAAAACATACATTTATTAATATACACCATAATGATATATACGACTGTGTGGCAACCAGTAGCAGGTTTTCCTACAGGGAGATGGAGTCCTGCAATATCCCACCCCCCCCACCCCCAAAAAACAACTCAGATCCCACACCCCCCAAAAATAATAAAACACATCTCCCACCCCAAACTTATTCTGTAATATTTCCTGTAATATTTCCTTTAGCATAACAGTCATAGCATAGTTAAGCCACTCCCATTGTGGGTGTGGCTAGGTGGACGTACAGGTTCAGATTTGCTTCCTACAAGCTTGTCATGTGAGGGTAGGCTATAACAGATACAGGGAGTGGATGAACCCCATTTGAGGGTAGGCTCTAACAGACAGAGAATGGGTGAATCTCATGTGAGGATAGGCTCTAACAGAGGGAGAGTGGGTGAACACCATGTGATAGTAGGTTCTAACAGAGAGAGTGGGTTAACCCCATGTAAGTTTGTTCCAAAAGAGGGAGAGAGTGGGTTAACTCATGTGAGAGTAGGTTCTAACAGAGAGATTGGGTTAACCCCATTTGAGAGGTGAGAGTGGGTGTAGCCCATGTGAGAGAAGGCTCGAAGAGAGAGAGAGTGGGTAAACCTCAGTGAGAGTAGGCTCTAATAGAGAGAGATAGTGGGTGAACCCAATGTGAGAGTAGGCTCTAAGAGAGAGAGAGTGGGTGAACCTCAAGTGATAGTAGGCTCTAATAGAGAGAAAGTGTGAATCTCATGTGAGAGTGGGCGAGAGTGGATGAATCCCATATGAGAGTAGGCTCTAACAGAGAGTGGGTTAACCCCAAGTGAGAGCAGAGAGTGGGTGTAGCACATGTGAAGGCTCGAACAGAGAGAGAGTGGTTAAAACTGAAGTGAGAGTAGGTTCTAACAGAGAGAGTGGGTTAACCCCATGTAAGTTTGTTCCAAAAGAGAGAGAGAGTGGGTTAACTCATGTGAGAGTAGGTTCTAACAGAGAGATTGGGTTAACCCCATGTGAGAGGTGAGAGTGAGTGTAGCCCATGTGAGAGAAGGATCGAAGAGAGAGAGAGTGGGTGAACCAGATGTGAGAGTAGAGGGATAGAGTTGGTAAACACCATGTGAGAGTAGGCTCTAATAGAAAGGAGTGGGTGAACCATATGTGAGAGTAGGCTCTAACAGAGGGATAGAGTTGGTAAACACCATGTGAGAGTAGGCTCTAAATGCGAGAGAGAGTGGGTGAACACATGTGAGAGAAGTTTCGAACAGAGAGAGAGTGGGTAAGCCTCAAGTGAGAGTAGGCTCTAATAGAGATAGAGTGGGTGAACCCCATCTGCCAGTAGGTTCTAACAGAGAGAATGGGTTAACCCGATGTGAGAGGGGAGAGTGGGTGAACACATGTGAGAGAAGTCTCGAACAGAGAGAGAGTGGGTAAATCTCAAGTGAGAGTAGGCTCTAATAGAGAAAGAGTGGGTGAACCCTATGTGAGAGTAGGCTCTAACAGGGAGAATGAATGGGTGAACCCCATCTGAGAGTATGCTCCAACAGAAAGAGAAAATGGGTGCCACATGTGAGGCTCTAACAGAGAGAGTGGGAGAGAGAGTGGATGAACCCCATGTAAGAGTAGGCTGTAACACATAGATAGTGGGTGAACCCCAAGTGAGAGTATGCTCAAAAAGAGAGAGAGAATGGGTGAACCTCATATGAGAGGAGGCTCTAACAGAGAGAGAGAGGGTCTATAACAGAGGGAAAGAGTTGGTGAACCCTATGTGAAAGTAGCTCTAATAGAGAAAGAGTGGGTGAAACCATGTTGGGGTAGGCTCTAAATCAGAGAAAGAGTGGGTGAACCCATGTGAGAGAGGCTCTAACAGAGAGAGTTGGTGAATCCGATGTGAGAGCAGAGAGTGGGTGTAGACCATGTGAAGGCTCAAATAGAGAGAGAGTGGTTAAAACTCAAGTGAGAGTAGGCTCTAATAGAGAGAGAGTGGGTGAACCCCATGCGAGAGTAGGTTCTAACAGAGAGAGTGGGTTAACCGCATGTAAGTTTGTTCCAAAAGAGAGAGAGTTGGTGAACACATGTGAGAGTAGGCTCTAATAGTGAGAGAATGGGTGAACTCAATGTGAGAGTAGGCTCTTACAGAGCAAGAGAGTTGGTGAACCCCATGCGAGAGTAGGCTATAAATGAAAGAGCGAGAGTGGGTGAACTTCATGTGAGAGAAGGCTCTCATTTACCGACTCTAAGACACAGTGAAAGGTTTCATTTACTGACTCTAAGACACAGTGAAAGGTTTCATTTACCGACTCTAAGACACAGTGAAAGGTTTAATTTACCGACACAGTGAAAGGTTTCATTTACCGACTCTAAGACACAGTGAAAGGTTTCATTTACCGACTCTAAGACACAGTGAAAGGTTACATTTACCGACTCTAAGACACAGTGAAAGGTTTCATTTGCCGACTCTAAGACACAGTGAAGGGTTTCATTTGCCGACCCTAACAGAGAGTGGGTTTATCCCATGTGCAAGTAGGCTCCAACAGAGGGAGAGAGTTGGGGAACACCATGTCAGAGTAGACTCTAATAGAGAGAGAGTGGGTGAATTCTATGCGAGAGTAGGCTCTAAATGAAGAGAGTGGGCGAACCCCATGTTAGAGTAGGTTCTAAAAAAGAGTGGGTTAACCACATGTAAGTGTGTTCTAAAAGAAAGAGAGAGTGGGTGAACCTTATGTGAGAGTATGCTCTAACAGAGAGACTGGGTTAACCCCATGTGAGAGTAGGCTCTGACAGAGAGATAGTGGGTGAACCTCATGTGAGAGCACAGATAGAGTGGGTGAACCACATGTGAGAGTAGGTTCTAACAGAAAGAGTGGGTTATCTACATGTAAGAGCAGAGAGTGTGTGAACTCCATGTGAGAGAAGGCTTAACAGAGAGAGAGTGGGTGAACCTAATGTGAGAGTAGGCTCTAAGAGAGAGAGTGGGTGAGCCTCAAGTGATAGTAGACTCTAATAGAGAGAAAGTGGGTGAAGCCTATGTGAGAGTAGGCTCTAACATAGGTAACCTCAAGTGATAGTACGCTCTAACAGAGAGAGAGAGAGAGTGGATGAACCCCATGTGAGAGCAGAGAGTGGGTGTACACCATGTGAAGGCTCGAACAGAGAGAGAGTGGTTAAATCTCAAGTGAGAGTAGGCTCCAATAGAGAGAGAGAGTGGTTAAACCTCAAGTGAGAGTAGGCTCTAATAGAGAGAGAGTGGGTGAACCCCATGTGAGAGTAGGTTCCATCAGAGAGAGTTGGTTAACTCCATGTAAGTGTGTTCTAAAAGAGAGAGAGTGGGTGAACCTCATGTGAGATAAGGCTCTAATAGAGAGAGAATGGGTGAAGAGGCTTTAATAGAGAAAGAGTGGATGAACCCCAAATGAGAGTAGGCTCTAACGAAGAGAGAGTGGGTAAAGCCTATGTGGGAGTAGGCTCTAACATGGGAGAGTGTTGGTGATATGCTCTAAAAGAGAGAGAGAGTGGGTGAACCTCATATGAGAGTAGGCTCTAACAGAGAGAGAAGGTGAACCCCATGTGGGAGTATCTCTAACAGAGGGAAAGAGTTGGTGAACCCTATGTGAAAGTAGCTCTTTTAGAGAGAGAGTGGGTGAAACCATCTCTAAATCAGAGAAAGAGTGGGTGAACCCATGTGAAAGAGGCTCGAACAGAGAGAGTGGATGAAACTCATGTTTGAATGTACTAACAGAGTGAGTGGATGAACTCCATTTAAGAGTGTTCTAACAGAGAGAGCGGGTGAATCCCATGTGAGAGTAGGCTCTAACAGAGAGAGATAGTGGATGATCCGCATGTGAGAGAAGGCTCTAACAGAGAGTGTGGGTGAACCCCATGTTATAGCAGAGAACGATAGAGTCGGTTAACCCCATGTGAGAGCAGAGAGAGAATGGGTGAACCACATGTGAGAGCAGGTTCTAAAAAATAGTGGGTTAACCCCATGTAAGTGTGTTCTAAAAGAGAGAGAGAGGGTGAAGCTAATGTGAAAGTAGGCTCTAACAGAGAGAGAGTCATGTGAGAGCACAGTTAGAGTGGGTGAACCCCATGTGAGAGTAGGCTCTAAGAGAGAGAGTGGGTGAGCCTCAATGATAGTAGGCTCAAATAGAGAGAAAGTGGGTGAAGCCCATGTGAGAGTAGGTTATAACAGAGAGTGGGTGAACCCCATGTGAGAGTAGGCTCTAACACAGTGAGAGTTAGTTAACCTCAAGTGATAGTACGCTCTAACAGAGAGAGAGAGAGTGGATGAACCCCATGTGAGAGCAGAGAATGGGTGTAGACCATGTGAAGGCTCAAACAGAGAGAGAGTGTTTAAACCTCAAGTGAGAGTAGGCTCTAATAGAGAAAGAGTGGGTGAACCCAATGTCAGAGCAGTTTCTAACAGACAGATTAGGTGAACCCCATGTGAGAATAGGCTCTAACATGGAGAATGGGTGAACCCCATGTGAGAGTGTACTCCAACAGAAAGAGAAAATGGATGAACCACATGTGAGGCTCTAACAGAGAGAGAGGGAGAGAGAGTGGATGAACCCCATGTAAGAGTAGGCTGTAACACATAGATAGTGGGTGGACCCCAAGTGAGAGTATGCTCAAAAAGAGAGAGAGAATGGGTGAACCTCATATGAGAGTAGGCTCTAACAGAGAGTGTGGGTGAACCCCATGTGAGAGAAGGCTCGAACAGAGAGAGAGAGTGGGTAAACCTCAAGTGAGAGTAGGCTCTAATAGAGAGAGAGTGGGTTAACCACATGTAAGTGTGTTATAAAAGAGAGTGGGTGAACCACATGTGAGAGTAGGTTCTAACAGAGAGAGTCGGTTATCCTCATGTGAGAGCAGAGAGTGTGTGAACTCCATGTGAGAGAAGGCTCTAACAGAGAGAGAGTGGGTGAACCTAATGTGAGAGTAGGCTCTAACAGAGGGAGAGTGGGTGAACCTCATGTGAGAGCACAGATAGAGTGGGTGAACCTCATGTGAGAGTAGGCGAGTGGGTGAGCCTCAAGTGATAGTAGGCTCTAATAGAGAGAAAGTGGGTGAAGCCCATATGAGAGTAGGCTATAACAGAGAGTGGGTGAACCCCATGTGAGAGTACAGGAGAGCATCTAAACATTTTAAGGACCTTTGTGGTTTTGCCCATGTTTCAGTCCTAGTTTATTGCAAAACCATTATTCTAATGTCATTGGAAAGCACCTAGAATGAGCTACATTTTGAGACCATAATGTTTGGAAATGGATTAAGCATTCAATAGTTATGACACGTTTTCCCCACAAAATGATCGACTCCCCCCGGGGTGGACTACAACTGAAAAACTTTGGATTTTTTTATTTATTTTTTATCAGTTGAAACTGTTGCTGTACATATCTACTAGCCAATTCTAAAGTTTTAGAGCTATTGGATGCTCCATTTCAAAGTAATGATGGCTTTTGTCCATGCTATTTCTCATATTGATAATAAGATAAACCAACAAGGAACACTAAAGGGGGGGGGGGGGGGGGGGGGGGGGGGGCAGCAGCATTTTTTGGGGGATAAAAAAACTTGTGGTTACCACTTTATAGCTCCGTAGATTCTGCCTCACCCAACCCTAAACCCCCCGACCACAAGCTGAGTAATGGAGATCAGCTGTGGTCCAAGCCTAGCATGACACGACAGAAATTTATAAAATGGGTAATGATCATCAACAGGTAGTTGCCCTTCAGCACATGGAGATGTGACCCCCCCCCCCCCCCCCCCCCCCCCCCCAGTCAGACATAAGTCTTGAATTTGTGCCTAGCTCACCAGACGGTCCCAGTGGCTTAATGGTTAGAGCACCAGCCATGTAAGTTGGAGGTTGCAGGTTCAAGTCCTGTCTGGGTCGGGTTTCCCCCCGAGTATGTCACATGCAAAGGCCAGCATTTGGGGTCAGTTGCTCCAGGTCTCTAAACCATATACCCTGGCCTCTATAACCTTCTCTATACAATCTGGTCTCTATCCTGGTCTTTATAACCTGGTTTCTATATCCTGATATCTATAGTTTGACCTCTATACACCGGTCTCTCTATACCCTAGACTCTATATCCTGGTCTCTATATATTTGTCTCTATACCTTGGCTTGTATACCCTGGTCTCTATACCTGGCCTCTATATCTTTGTCTCTATACCCTGGTCTCTATACTCTTGTCTCTCTACCCTGATCTCTACACCCTGATCTCTATACCTGGTCTCTATACTCTGATGTCTAAACCCTGGCTCTATACATTGGTTCTATACCCTAGTATCTATATCCTGGCCTCTAAACCCTGGTCTCTATACCCTGGTCTTTATAACCTGCTATCTAAGCCCTGATCTCTATAGTGTGGCCTCTATTCCAGGGCCTCTATGCACTGGTCTCTATACCATGGTCTTTATAATATGTGGTCTTATACCCTGGTCTTTATACCATGGTCTCTATATGCCAATGTCTCTATATCCTGGTCTCCATAACCTGGTTTCTATCTTGGTCTCTATACCTTGGTCTCTATCAAGTCTCTATACACTGGACTCTATAACCTGGTTTCTATCTTTGTCTCTATACCCTGGTCTCTATCTAGTCCCTATACCCTGGTCTCTACACCTAGGTTGCTATACTCTGGCCTCTATACCCTGGTCTCTCTATCCTAATCTCTATACTCTGGTCTCTATAATACCCTGGTTTCTATAACCTGGTCTCTATACCTTCTATACCTTTGGTCTCTATACCCTAGCCTCTGTATGCTGGTCTCTATACATGTCACGAGTAGTTATGTATGATGTCATTGGACACTCCCTCCATCATTCCTTGTCGATGCCCACCATGACTTGCTGTTGTATGAATTGATTGTTAGCCAAGTTGTTTAGCTCTATACACTTAACGTCACATGCAGGCAGCGGTGGGATCAAGAATAATATCTACAGCATCGAGGGAACAATACTGAGAGGTGTAAGATACAACGCAAAAACAACAACAACAAAAAAGTTATGGCCACTGGATATACGCTACCACCTCACCTCCTCTTGAAATTCATGACCCACAAGCAGCAGAGAAGTGGAAGAAGTTCAAGCGGGCCTGGCTTAGCTATTCCTTGGTGATTCAACTTGCTGCGAAGACGGAAGTAATACAAGTTGCTACCTTGCTCACTGTGATAGGTGAAGAAGCATGCGAGGTCTTTTCCACGTTCACTGACTGGGGCACTGCAGGAAATGAAGCAAAAATTGAACCAGTACTACGGAAATTTGAACTGTACTGTGAGCCCCACAGAAATGTGCCTTTCGAGAGATATCGGTTTAACCGTCGTGTACAAGAGGCAGGAGAAACCTACGATCAGTACCGCATAGCGCTACGTAAGCTGGCAGCAGGGTGTGACTTCCAGACAATCACACCCGATGAAATCCTGAAGGACAGGCTTGTGTTTGGAGTCAGAGATTCCAAGGTTAGAGAGAGATTACTCAGGGAAACCAGGCTTACTCTGGCCAAAACAGATGAGATCGGCCATGCTGCAGAAAGCATGCTCACTCAGCTGAGGGTTGTTGAGGAGAGCTCAGAGGGAATTGTGAGTGTGGTGGGCAAGGAGCAGAATAAACCCCAATGGATGGTGACAGAAGGAAAGCACATCCGAGAATGCTGGAACTGTGGCCGCAAACATGAATACCACCAAAAGGAACTCTGCCCTGCATACGGCAAGACTTGCACAAAGTGCCACAAGCTAAACCATTTTTCAGCAAAATGTCGTGGTGTTAGAGGAACCTGGCACATAAAGGCTGTCGATGACACAAAGGACAACACCGAGATCTTTCAGGTATCTAATGCTAACATAGATGAGTCTCAGTTTGTCACAGTGGGGTTAGAGTCTGGTAACTTGATGCGTTTCCAAGCAGACACAGGAACCCAGTGTAATGTGATACCCTTAGAACTCTATAAGAAAGCAACCAAAGATCACCAGCTAGCCAAGGTGACTCGCACCAAAACAGGGATCACTGCATATGGGGGCACTACACTCCCTGTAGTTGGGACTGTCCTCCTGCGGGTGCAACGTGGTGACCTCCAGTGTCGGTTAGCCTGCAAATTGGTTGATCGTAGGGACATTAGGCCACTGTTAGGAAGGAAAGCATGTCTGGGGTTAAAGATTGTGACATATCTAGACAATGACCAATTAAACCGACCCAACACAGGGGACTCCACTGTGTATACTCTAGAAGACTCATGTCCTATATCAACTGAGCAGTTCACTAAGAAGTATCCCACCCAAGGTGTTCAGTGAAGGAGTTGGCTTGCTAGAGGGCAGCTACCACATCCGACTTGTCCAAGCATTGACCCTGTGCAGCATTCTCCACGGTGTATCCTGGTTCCGCTAAGGGACAACCTCAATACAGCATTGGGGGACCTTGTCAAGCAGGACATCATCGCACCAGTGACAGAACCCACACCATGGATTAGTTGGGACATTGCGTATTTGCCTTGATCCCAAGGATCTTAACAAGGCCCATCCTAAGAGAACACTATCCATTGCCAACCATCGAAGATATCGCAACACGCCTGCATGGAGCGAAAGTGTTCACCATCCTAGATATGAGTAAGGGATTTTGGCATGTCCCACTGGACGAGCCACCATCGTTTCTAACCACCTTCCACAGTCCATTTGGGAGATACCGCTGGAAGCATATGCCATTTGGAATTAGTTCGGCACCAGAAGTATTTCAGCGCCGCAAGCATGAGTTAATTGAGGGACTGCCCGGAGTTGAAGTGGTAGCTGATGATTTTGTGGTGGTTGGTTTTGGAGACACACAATCGAAGGCTATTCACGACCATGACCAGAACTTGGAAGCCTTCCTCTAGAACGGAATATCAGAGTGAATGCTGAGAAGGTCCGGCTCAGGATGACAAAGGTACCATTTATTGGGCATATAGCAACAGCAGATGGGTTGTGTGTGGACCCCGACAAAGTGCGTGCTATCAGGGAGATGCCCCCTCCTACCGATGTGGCCGCAGTACAGCGTCTGTTGGGGTTTACTCAGTAGCTGAGTAAGTTCCTACCACATCTCTCTGACCTGACAAAGCCATTGAGAGAGCTTACACAGAAGGATGTAGCCAGGGTCTGGAATCATGCACAGCAGCAAGCACTGGACACTTTAAAGAAGGCTGTCACCACCACACCGGTGCTCCGCTATTATAACCTGAAGGAAGAGGTTACACTCCAGTGCGATGCATCCCAGTTTGGCCTTGGGGCAGCCCTAATGCAGAATGGCCAGCCAGTAGCCTATGCGTCACGGGCTTTAACTTCTGCAGAGACCTGATATGCACAGATAGAAAAAGAGCTATTGGCTATTGTGTTTGCAAGTGATCGCTTTGAGATGTACATCTACGGGAGGAGTGATGTCCATGTGGAAACCGACCATCAGCCACTGGAGCTAATCATGCAGAAGCCACTGAACAGTGCACCCAAAAGGCTACAGCGTATGCTCCTCCAATTGCAAAAATATATCCTCATCGTTAAGTACAAAAAAGGCAAACACATGTTCCTGGCTGACACACTCAGCCGTGCTTATCTTCCTGAAGTTCACGTGTGCAGTTCGTCGGAAGACTTTGGAAGCATTGATCACACAAAGTCACTGGAACTCTCTAACGAACGTTTGCAACAATTCAAGCATGTCTCGGCAGATGATCCTGTGCTGCAAGTACTTCGCAGGGTTATTCATCAGGGTTGGCCAGAGAGTAAATCTGACATCCCCAGCGTTCTCCATGCCTACTATGATTTTCGTGACGAGCTAACCACCCAAGAGGACCTGGTGTTTAAGGGGTCACTTGTGGTTGTTCCAGCTTCCATGCGTAAGGAGATGATTGGCATTGCTCATAAAACACATATCGGAGTTGAGGGTTGTATTCGCAGGGCCAGGGAGACCATGTTTTGGCCCCGCATGTCTACAGAATTGAAGGAGTACATCAGCAAATGTGACATCTGTATCGCACATCGTGCCCTACCGGGTAAAGAGCCACTCCTGCAACATGATTTTATAGCTCGTCCATGGTCCAAAGTAGGAGCTGACTTGTGTGTTCTCCAGGAACGCACCCTACTGGTTGTTTGTGACTATTTCAGTAATTTCATTGAAGTGGAGAACATCCAGAAAGTCACCACTCCACACGTGAGCAAAGTACTGAAAACTCTGTTTTCAAGATATGGTGCACCGAATGAGCTCGTCACAGACAATGGCCCTCAGTTTGCCTCTGCGGAATTTGCCATTTTCTCCAAAGCATGGGGATTTGACCATATCACCTCATCACCACACTACCCACAGTCAAACGGTAAAGCAGAAAATGCAGTGAAGACAGTAAAAAGGCTGTTCACAAAATGCCGGGAATCAGGACAATCAGAGTATCTGGCCCTCCTAGACTGGCGTAACACACCATCAGAAGGTATGGGAACTAGTCCAGCACAACGTTTCCTAGGTCGTCGCTGTAAAACCCTACTACCAGTTCTCTGGACAACTCCTGCAGCCTCGTTATTCGACAAGAGAGGATATGCAAGCACTGGGCACCCGAAAGGAGCTGCAAAAGCATTACTATGACCAACATGCAAAAAATCTCCCACCTATTGCATCCGGGGATACAGTCTGGATGCGTCTTCCTGGCCAAACCACATGGAGTGCTGGAATCTGTACAGGTACAGCCGGCCCAAGAAGTTATTCAGTCAAAATGGCAGGAAGAGTATTCAGACGCAACCGCCGCCAACTCAACCATTCCAACAACCTACCACTCCAAGATCATCCTTGGGTGGACTTAGCACCACAGAGAGATGAATCATCACCACAGAGAGAGGACTCTGTGCGGCCAGCTGGAGTGCCAAGAGTACCAGACCAGACCAGTCCCACAGAGAGAGAGCAACACTCTAACGGTTCATCACAAAGTGAACCACCTGTGGCATCACAGAGTACGGATCCTGCACCTCCTCGAAGATCTGACCGAGTTCGCAGGCCTCCACACTGGTCAGCCGATTACGTTCCATATTGACAGCATCATAAGATACTTACTATAGTTTGTTACTTCACAATCATGGTGTCCTGGTCCCGGATGGGTGGCGTGAGAGGGCATCGCTGGTGTGGTTTCTCACGCCGGGGATGTACACCATCTGGAACCGGTACCGGAGTGTCTTCTCCTTCAAGTTGCGTAGTCGTGGGTTTGGAATATCCTCGAGGCAGCGATCGCCGAATAACTTGAGGAGGGGCTTGTGGTCGACTGCCACTATAAGGTCGTTGCACCCCAGGACGAAATGTCGGGCCTTGTCCAAGGCGTCTGCGACTGCCAGTGCCTCGCCCTCTACCGGAGCATATCGAGACTCAGCTGAGTGGGTGAAGCGCGAGCCCACCAGGGTGACGCGCCAACCGTCCTGGCAGCAGAACAAGTCACGGGTCGGGCACTGGCAGTGTTTCTGGAACAACCAGAACCCGATCCCGCTCTTGCTCCAATCTGTGGCCAGGCAGGTTGGGCGGTCTTTGTCAAATATCTCGACACCAGCCCGGATGCGCTCGCATATGTGGAGTTTTGATGAGGAGAATGCGTCTTCCAGCTCGTTGGTCCATGCGAAGTGGGTGGATGGTTTGAGGAGGGCGCGGAAGGGTAGCATGGCAGGTGTCATGGCGAACGCGTATGACACCTGGTTCACCAGCCCGAACCACACGCGGATGTCAGTGATGCTGGTGGGCGTGGGGAAGTTCGAAATGGAGTCAAGGTATTTGGGGGCTGGTCGTACTTCTGTCGGTGTGATTTCAAATCCGGCAAACTCCACAGTGTCTTTGGCAAAGTGAAATTTGCTCGGGTTGAGTGTTATCCCGTTCACGGCGCAGATATGTAGCCACTCAGTTGCCTGGTGGAATGCCCCCGTGATGTCGTCGGACCAGAGGAGTACGTCGTCGATGCACTTTGTCTTTGACGTCACGGTGGCGACGAGGGCATCATACCTGGCCGTGTACGCATCACCTGATGCAATGTAGCCCTGTGGGCCGGTTCGGTATCTGTACCTGCCCCAGGGGGTTATAAAGGTCGTGTAGTGGCGAACCCGTTCTTCGAGGAGGACTGAATGATAACCGTTCCAGGCATCAAGGGTGGTCTTTTTGGTGTTGCCTGGAACGGCTCGTGCCTGGTGGAAGGGGGATGGACAGTGGTAGGTCTCCCGGGTGGCGTGTTGGTTTAGGGGCTGGAAGTTAATGGTCCTCCTGAGCGACCCGTTCTTCTTGGTGCATATCACCATTCTGTGGCACCAAGTGACGGGTTTACCCAGGGGGACCTTTTCCAGTACACCCAGGCGGACATCCCGGTCCAGGCCCGCCTTGACTTCGGCCTGCCAGTGGACTGGGATGTCAATAGGGGAGTGGCATGGCTTGGGGATTGCGGAGGGGTTGATGCACAGGGAGAGTGGGGGACCAGACATCATGGGGAGGGGTTGGTGCTCACAGACGTTGAACGCACTTGCTGCATAGAGGCCCAGCAAGTGACGTTCAAGTCTGTGGCGATTGGCCTCAGTGCCAGGGAAGGGCAGGGAGGTTGGTCGGTCTGGGGGTGGTGCTCTTGTTGGGCATGAGCACGGTCTATGCGTATGGCCACTCACCGCTGGCATCACGATAGGTCCTGGGGGTCTGGTCTGTAGCCTTGGCCCAGGATCGGTCGGGGTTCCGGATGTCTGGTCAATGGTGGCGCAGATGGCAGGTCAGCTTGCAGGTGGGGTGCGGGCTTGTCTGGGGTCGCCCATGTGCCCGTGCCGTTTCCCGGGGGTGGTGTCGGCGTGCAGAGGGGGGACCCCGTGGCAACCAGCCCGAGGTCAGTGCGCATGTGGCCAGGCTTAGGTATAGCTTCGTGGCCAGCGGGCTGAAGTACACCATCTGTCTCGTACCTCTCCCTGAAGTGGTTGAAGTGATACGCAGCAACGCTGCTCCGAGGATGGGTAGGTTATTGCCGGATGCTGAGCTCATTACGAGTGTCCCTGGGACGAGGTCTGTCTCCTTGAGCTGTAGGTCTGTCAGGAGTCGTGGGCCCGCCAGACAGCTTTGACATCCCGTGTCAGCGAGTGCTGTGGTGACGACATTGTGTCGCTCTATCCTCAGGGTGTGTCCGTGAGCCCTAAAGTCCTCCTTGTATGATGAGACTTTCACCTCTATGGTTGGTTGGGGTGGGGAGCGGCGTTGGGTCCAGGTACTGGTGCTGGAGTTCCATGACTGATGGGGCAGTGTGCCTTCGGACATCGTGCTGACGTGTTCTGAGACGGAGCTCTCCTGCTCGGAAGTCCTCTGCCAGCATTGTGCAGCATAGTGGTTTTGGCGACAGCAGGATGAGCATGTGGATCCGAAGGCAGGGCATTGCATCCTGCGTACGGCAGTCCTCTCTCTCTCGCCGTGGCCCTGGCGGCCGCAGAAACCGCACGTGATCCTTTGGCCGGTAGGGCTGGTTGGGTATTTGGCGATGTTTGCCTGCCCTCGATGGGGGGTGGTCTGTGTCTTCTGGAGGGTGCGAGCTGGTGCAGCCCGCCGTTGCTGGCGACGGTATCCGCTCAGGAGGGCATCCTCGCTGTCCACTTCATCATCCAGGGCGCTTGCCGACGTTGGTGTGGTGATGGACACTGCCGATCGCTTGCCTGCAGCCCTTACCTCCACAAAACGGATCGTCTCCTCCACCGTCATTGCCTGGTTGGGATCCTTTAGCAGGTCAGTCTGGATCTCTGCATCGGCCAGATCGACGCAGAGCTGATCTGCTACCCGTTGTTCACCCTGGTTGTTCACGTGCTCACACTCCGCACACTCCATGGTAAAGCAGCACACCTCCGCCTGACCGCGGAGTCTCGCTGCAAAGGACCGGATGGGTTCTCCTCGGTCCTGTACCATCCTGGAGAGGGCAACCCTGGCCACCTTAGGGTTCTCCTCCCGCACAGCGAGGCCCCTGATCGCCTTCAATAGGTCTGCTTCGGGGAGCGACTCGATCGGTAAAGGGCCCACCACGTTGCGGGTGACATCCCGTCTCAGCTTGGGGTCCAGACACTCCAGGAGTTGGATGGAGACGTCAGACCCAGTAAGGTGTATGGCCAGGGAGTATGCCCTCCACCTGGTGATGAAATATTGCCAACCTTCAGTGGTCCCCCCGGCTGATATGTCCGGGCGGCGGACAGGCGTGGGCTTCGCCTTGGTAGCCTGACTGTGCACCAGTATGTGTCCATTGAGGATGGCCGCTGTTACTGCTGGGTCCAGTCCCTCGGGCGTGGCGTAGTCGCAGCCAGGGTACGGGCAGTTAACTGCCATGGGGTCGGTGGGCGTCAGCGAAAACGAATGCTCTCTCTGCCAACACTCTTGTTGGCAAGGCTAGATGTCTAATAGAGGCTAGACACTCACTTGTTGCACGCATAGACAAGCGCGGTGCACCATTTCATGGCCAGATTGGAGAGGATATATATTGGTAATGACTGGCATGAAATGTGTGCAACAAGTGAGTGTATGGTAAGGGGTCGTATCAATAGGTAAGGGGTTGTACGTAACAATGTTATATAGTAGTTATGAGAGTCATCATTCTCTAATATGTAATTGTGTCAAAGTGGTGAGCATGATCTGAGGCCAGGCTTTGAACCATCGACTGTTCCAGCTACTGTGTAAGGAGTTTAGTCAAGATCACACCATGCTTTTATACCACACCGAAATCAGGTGGCTGTCACATGGATGTGTGCTATCTCGTGTGTTTGAGCTGCGAAAAGAAATCAAGCAATTTCTTCAAGAGCAGCAGCAAGACCTTGCAAGCATTTTGATTTTCCTGATTTCATAAGCTTATTTGTCCAATGTCTTCAAGATGCTCTGCAGGGGAAGATGCTGAACATTGTGATTGCCTTCGAGAAATTGACAGCATTCAAGAAGAAGCTTGCTCTGTGGAAGAGACAGGTAAACAAAAAGGAATTTGTTTTGGATCCAGAGTTCACCTCACGGATTGCAGACCGTCTGCACAGGCTGCGTACATCAATTGATAGGTAATTCTCCAGTGGAGAGTTTCAAGCTTGCAGTAACTGGAACTTGATAATGTCCAAGGAAAAATAAATGTTTCAATAAATAAATGTTTTTTACTTAAACATTAATTTAAAAGTGTAAATATGTCATGTGGTTGTCAAAACAATAATATATAATTATGTGATTGATTTGGGGCTCCCATGATATCTTAAAATATTTACCAAACCAAAATTGAAAGCTAGAAGGGGTGCAGACTGATGAAAAGGTAAGAACCCCTGATCTAGATTATGCAGAAACAGTTGCAGGCTGATCCAAGGTCAGAGGGAGGTTTGGTACTCAGCTGCTTCCAGTATGGCTTCGAAGTGTTCACTTAGTTGAGGATGACTGCATGGGCATCCGCCAGCTTCTACTGCTGTAGTCGAGAGAAGCAAAGAAAAAAGTGGACAACACTCCTTACAGAAATATAGCAATAGCATTTAAGTCAAATGCATTGTGATACACAGTTGCCATTAATATGTTGTGAACAAATACACTATTAATGCAATCACTCAGTAATGATAGGGCAGTAAGGGAGAGAACTTTGGCAAATGCGTACTGCACTCATTCATAATGCTCTTGACATTGCCCCTTCATCTTTTTTCTCTTCAGTCTCTCTTGCTCAAAACATGAAATGCCATATCTCTAGCTTGTGGAGTGGAAGTTACTTGCTGCATATGTATGGAGGTGTAGTGCCATCCAGTACAGTTAGCCTGTGGATGCTTGTATGTTTCAGGTGTCTACCTCAATGGATTTGTATTGCAAGCTCACCTGCCCCTGTTATTATAATCATTCACTCAACCGTGGTTCCCCTAATGCCATCTGGGAGTTCTTAGTGGTCTTATTGTTCACTGTAACAAGCAGTGCCAATAAATAATATGTCAAACATGTGGAGCTCACCCACACTAATATTTCCATTAACTAAACCCTAAAATATCAAAAGGTGATATAATATTCCGCGCACTCAAACTTAGAAGCAAGTGGCAGATAAGCTGGAAAAAACGCTTGTAGGGAACTCTAGTGTCACATCAAAGGCCCAACACTTGGACAGGTAGTTATGTATTGCAACAGGCTCATTCATAGCCACATAACTGCCTCACATTTTATTACTAGCACATGCCTATGACACTGATGTCAATCACTGGGTACAGAGTCTCAACCTCATAGGATCCAAGAAGACAGACCAATGTCATCTCTCTGTGATACACTCTGCCATCAGTGGTGGATACAACAAGTGCCAGTTGCAATCAAAGATGAGGTACTTGACAAGTGCACATCTTGGAGGATCGGCTCAGGAGCGAACACCTAATGATGTGGATTGGCTGAGACATATTTCTTAGTATTTCTTACTTAAAAATTGCACTAAAAAAGATAGTTAAACTTTTTTTAGGATATATAGCATATTATTCTATGTACATGCATACATCCTGTTACAAATATATTTCTGTCTAGTTCTAGTATAACTTAACTGGAAAATTAGGGGCCACAACAGCAGCTGTCCACATAAACTTGTTTTGCAGTGGCTGGGAGCTTTTAACCTGAAGCACTTCTACAAGCTTGCTGGCTATATAGCAGAGTAATAAAAGGCCTAGCAACATTTGCAAGCATGTATATACCTCAATCATGACAAGGGTAATCAGCTTATTCTTTTTACAGAAAGATGGACCTTGACCACCTAGGCTCATATTTTGCTTTACAGCCATGTCAAGGTACATATAGCCGAGTTCATGCTGGCTTGATGATACACTGTAGGAGGTGGCAGGTCAAGCACCAATTGCTGCTGTTGCCTATGGATACAGAGAAAGAGGAGTTGACACAGGATGAGTGGCAGTGAATGAACAAGTTATGACTTTCTCAATAATTAACTTTAATTTTTCTCTTTCGATGCTTCGACAGATGCTCTAGCCCTCATCAGAAATGCTGATACTGAGGCAGGATAGAGCATCAGGCAAAATGTCGAAAGAGTATATTTCGAGTCGATTATTGAGATGGTTGTAATTCGTTAGGTCAAATCAGATGTATATAGTCAAGAGAAAAATCGCTTAATTTCATTTAAACAAAGCGAATCAGTGTCGTGAACAGTTGAGAGCTCACAGTGAGGGTTGGGGGTGATAAGCTTCATTCTGGAAATGCTCTGTGAGCACACACACAACAATAAAACAACCACCATCAATTTGTGGCTTTGCATCACGTCCTTATATATATATATATATACTAGATATATCATACAAGACTAGACCACACTGTTTTATTGCACACATAAGGAGTAGAATCTGGCGACCTCACAAATTTTGTTTTGAAACATGCAATTTTGACATGGTTATTCCTATACCTTCAAGTTTAGTTCCAGAACGGAGTATACAGGTTGTATATATATATATACTGTTACTGTGTAGAGGTTATAGAGCTGCAAGGTTGGGATTTTTTACTTCCATAAATCCCTCCTCCTTGAAGTGTCAGAGCTCATGACTCAGCAATGTACTTATAGTAGCATCCTGTGTGAAAATTGTGCCGTAAGAACGTAAGAATAAACTGTCAGCTAATTAATATATAAACCAAAAACTCACATCAGTGAATATGCCAAGTTTATTAGCGAGAAACTCTACTACATAAAGTATAAGTTCATTGAATTTATCAACAATCAAGGTGAATTATAAGGATTGTTGGTCTGGTAGGGAATCCTTTACTCCTCTGCTGATTTAGGGTTAGGCAAGATCTGAAGATCTGTAGCTGTTGCAGTACAGACGGTTCGGAAAATTGTACTTGTGTTTTTACTTTCTGTTATTACAGGCATCATACATTTAAAAATAAAGTTATTTACATGCTGAAAGCATACTTATAGGGAGCCAAATTAAGTTTACTTATTTGAAGACAGTTGCTAACAAGATATATAGCAGTTGATAATTTGACTGAAATGGTGATTTTTATGCAAACCCAAGATTTATCTTTTTGAGCTAAGTTGAAGTGGAATCAAAATAACTTGAGCAGCTTAAATTTAGTTAGTGTCACAGACAATGCCACAAATTCAAGCTATTTCCGTGGACAGCAGTCATTTGGAACCGAGAAATGATCGCGCTATTTTTGCACGCGACTATAGGACGTCCCATTGAAATCCCCTTACCCGATAAGTAGCTTCCATTTCCATTGCCTGGCATGGTCGTCAAGTTGCAGTTCCTGGCCCAACTCGGTGTTAGCTACGGAAAGGTTAGCAGTTGTTTACCTAGAATATAGCTGCCTTACTGCTAGGGTCAGGGTAGAACTGTGTCATCTTGACTTTATAGCTTTGTTGTTGTGTGTGTGGGGTGTGAGGGATTGGCTAGCTATTGGGCCAATGTTGGTATCCTAGACTTGCATACTCTTCCCCTGAAAGCTTCTAGCTGGCACTCATCTTTGGTCTCCAGAGAAGTGTGGCCAACTGCCTCCTGTTCTATTTAAAGTTCCTGTGATATCAAAAACATTTTTAAAGAGATGTAGCTAATGTGATTGGCTTTGGCCCTGAATTTCAAGGTTACTTAGAAGAAAACGAGCCATAAAGTTATATTATTGTATTATCTTGATAGGTGTATTATCTTGATAGGTAATATTCCTCCGAGGGACAGCATTTCAACTGTGTAGGAAGCATTGTCGGTGGATGAGGTATTGAAACACTATAATGGTTTGTATTACCCTGTTTTTAAAGAATATGCTTATTTTTTAACCTTATAAAAAAATTAATCCACAATTTGTAGCACTTGGCTAGCGTGCAATGATGGCGTCCATGGAATCCACAATGCTACAGAATTGCATGAGAGAGAATTGGAGCTTTCCATACAAATTAACTGGGGGATTCATTGTTTGTAGGGCTTGTTGCAGGGAGTCTTGTCGCCATGTTTTTGACTTGAACCTGCAACCTCCAACTTACATGGCTGGTGCTCTAACCATTAAGCCACTGGGACTGTCTGGTGAGCTAGGTGCAAACTCAAGGACGACTTATGTCACATCTCCATGTGGTGAAGGGCAACTACTTGTTGATGATCATTACCTGTTTCCCCCCTTTTCTGTCATATCATGCATGCTAGGCTGGGACCACAGTTGATCTCCATTACTCAGCTTGGGGGTGGGGGTAGGGCTAGGGTTGGGTGAGCAGAATCTACGGAGCTATAAAGTGGTCACCACAAGTTTGTTGTTTTTTTTATTTAAAAAATGCTGCTGTCCCCCCCTTTAGTGTTTCTTGTTGGTTTCTCTTCAAATTTTTGAGAAATTGCATGGACAAAAACCACCATAACTTTGAAATGATCCAATGGCTCTAAAATTTTAGAACTGGCTAGTAGATATGTACACAGCAACAGTTTGAACTGATAAAAATAAAATAAAAAATCCAAAGTTTTTAAAGTGTAGTCCCCCCTTTAAGAAACGAAGAAAACAACTCCATTCCAACGGCGAAGAATCTTTTTTCGTTTGCAGTTCAATTAGCTCGCCCTTGTCTGCGCAGTCGTTCACCAGCCTAGTGCTCAAGTACAATCAGCTTCGAGCTCCAGCTTCTTCATCGTTCTGCAGTCTCTCACTTGTTGTACCGTTCATAATGTCGTTCTTCAGCGAAAGGCCCTCGATATTAATGCCAGCCTTGAAGGAATAGAGGAGCTGATGAAGGTGACTGATGAAACAACTGTTGAATAGCTCCAATGTCTGCTACGACCAAGCTAGGGTTACAACATTTCACTGTGCACCATTCTGCGGTGCAGGACCGCTCTAGGATAGACCTTCCGAGGTAGCTCTACTGTCAGCTCATCAGACTCGTGGAACAAGGTATACTAGCTGTCTGGCTAAGCTTAGTTTATCTGACAGCCAAAAAGATGTGGGGGACAGATGACAAGCCTGCCATACTGCCAAAGACAAAAGGGAGTGGGATCATGGTGTCAGATTTCATTGACGAGCATGATGGATATCTGAAGCTGACTCCCGAGCAGCATGCTCTAGCAGAGGCAAACCATCAGGTCATCAAGGAAACTGCAAGAGAAGTCCTGGAATATGGTGCAGAGAGGGAGGGGTATTGGACTGGCGACCATTTTATGAAGCAGATGGAGACTGCATGTGACATCGCTTCTTTCAAGTACCCCCCAGCTACACACTCAGTCCTCTTCATTTTCTATCAGAGTAGCTGCCACAGGAAGTATGAAGAGCTTGTGCTGATTCCACGCAACATACTGGTGAAGGACGGAGGTCCAAGAAGAGTAAGAGACACTATTTGGGGTGGACAGCAACAGGTCATGGTCCATCCAGATGGTTCAGCAAAAGGTCTCAGGATCATACTGAAAGAAAGAGGACTAATGAACATTGGCCATCTGAAGGCTGACCAGATGAGGCAGCGTATCTCCTTCCATGAAGACTTTGTTCGGGAGAAGACACAGGTGGAGCACTACTGTCATAGTAGGGTTCATTTGAGCATGTTCCTTCCAAAGTTCCATTGTGAGCTTAACCCCATTGAACGTGTCTGGGGTCAATCAAAGAGGTTCTGTCGGGCACACACTAACTTTACCTATACTAGACTAAAAGAGATTCTCCATCCAGTACTTGACTCTGTTTCAATAGATCTCATGAGAAAATACTTGAGGAGAGTTGAGGGAGTATGAACTTGCCTATCTGGAAGGAAACAACTAGGAAGGGAGGTGGAACAAGCTGTGAAATGCTACAAGTCGCACCGTCATGTACTTACATAATGAACACTAACATTGTCTGTACATAACTTCACTTAATCAAAAATCCATAAAACAGATCTCTAGCTAGTGTGTTTGTGCATTTTTTTATTATTTCTTTGTAATTGTATCTGAAGAGTTGATTCAGAAAATTTGAACACTAAAGAATTCCAATTTTGGTGAATAACTAATAAAAAATGACCTAATCAAAAATCAATCTGACATACTTGTAGACACTTCAGAGTGTTGATAGAGGGTGAAAGATTGGAATGTTTCATCAAGAAATAGTCAAGAAATTTCTAAAATAGGTTACATATAGCGAAGATTTTGTTACACGATTGTGGTTAACACTATGTACAAAAGGGGAGTGGCACTGGATGTCCAAGGTTTACTCTATCCACTGTCCAAGATAAGAACACAAACACCTTCCTCTGTGGAGTTATGCAGCAATATATAAAAATCCTATTTGGGGACATTGATGCTGGCCTGCACTATATGTACAGCAACAGTTTGAACTGCCACCCCAACCACACCTCTGGTGGCATCCTCAAGGGAGAAGCAGTAAGACCACCTAGCTCACCAGACAGTCCCAGTGGCTTAATGGTTAGAGCACCAGCCATGTAAGCGGGTTCAAGTCCTGTCTGGGTCGGGGTTTTCCCCGAGTATGTCACATGCAAAGGCCAGCATTTGGGGTCAATTGTTCCAGGTCTCTAAACCATATACCCTGGCCTCTATAACCTTCTCTATACAACCTGGTCTCTATCCTGGTCTTTATAACCTGGTCTCTATATCCTGATATCTATAGTTTGACCTCTATACACCGGTATCTCTATACCCTAGACTCTATATCCTGGTCTCTATATCTTTGTCTCTATACCTTGGCTTGTATACCCTGGTCTCTATCCTGTCCCCTACATCATTGTCTCTATACCTGGCTTCTATATCTTTGTCTCTATACCCTTGTCTCTATACTCTTGTCTCTCTACCCTGATCTCTACACCCTGATCTCTATACCTGGTCTCTATACTCTGATGTCTAAACTCTGGCTCTATACATTGGTTCTATACCCTAGTCTCTAGATCCTGGCCTCTAAACCCTGGTGTCTATACCCTGATCTTTATAACCTGCTCTCTATGCCCTGATCTCTATAGTGTGGCCTCTATACCAGGGTCTCTATGCACTGGTCTCTATACCATGGTCTTTATAATATGTGGTATTATACCCTGGTCTTTATACCATGGTCTCTATACCAATGTCTCTATATCCTGGTCTCCATACCCTGGTTTCTATCTTGGTCTCTATACCTTGGTCTCTATCTAGTCTCTATACACTGGTCTCTATAACCTGGTTTCTATCTTGGTCTCTATACCCTGGTCTCTATCTAGTCCCTATACCCTGGTCTCTACACCTAGGTTGCTATACTCTGGCCTCTATACCCTGGTCTCTATATCCTAATCTCTATACTCTGGTCTCTATAATACCCTGGTT
Source organism: Cladorhizidae sp. MBARI D1340-BT2 (assembly GCA_028752905.1). Lineage (NCBI taxonomy): Eukaryota > Metazoa > Porifera > Demospongiae > Poecilosclerida > Cladorhizidae > Cladorhizidae sp. MBARI D1340-BT2. Next base: position 43,263,625 of record JAQNBH010000004.1, read on the forward strand.
TCTATACCCTGGTCTCTATACCTTCTCTATACCCTGGTCTGTGTACCCCTGGCCTTTATACCCTGCCTCCTGTACGTGGGCCCCTATACCCTGGTCTCTAACTGGTCTCTAACTGGTCTCTATACTATACCCAGGCCTCTATCCTCTATATCCTGATGTATATACCTTGATCGCTTACCATGACCTCTACATATATTCTGGCGTTTACACATTGCCCCTCCCCCCCCCCAATCCTCCCCAACAAGCTCTTGGACATCAAGCATGGCTTGGCATCCACATTCACTATCAACACCCACTGTTAAGCAAACATTCACTCATACCGATTTAGGGACCAAAATTAAGTAACGCAACACAAGCATGCTCATGTATTCATTTTAGAGTCACATGACGAAGTTGCCTTCTTCATAGCTTGAGGGCTCTATCAACAAGCGCTGTGGATATGCAAGCTACCTGCAGTAAAGACACCATCTTTGAGGGGTTTTCTCTAGCATGCTAGTATTTAAGCTGTGGTGATCCTATTAGCTTTAGGCTGGCTAGTCCTCTATCAACTGCTAAGCCCTAGGATGGGAGACAATGAACTTGTATCAAAGTTCTTCTATGGGGCAATTCCGCCGTGACGGAAGTACAAATCAGATAACAAAATCAATCATATCTACATCAAGTAAGGGGTGGTTTCTTATTTCATTATACATTGGGTTGAAGGTTCACCTGAGGTTGAAATTAAAACAAGAAAAAATTGTAATCTAATTACAGGGAAGGGGAAATGCTTTCTTAAGTGAATGTGACGGAAGTACGCAGACAAATGTGGAATTGCAGGGTACATGGGTTCAGAATTGAAATTCTGTGATTGTACAAGTGACAGCTCTGTCTTTGTCACATATTTTAAAGGTTGAATGTAGTACTATCTTATGGTAATTCAAAATATTTCTTTAACATGTCCACACGTGATAGGAAACTGTTAATTAGATCGTGACGGAAGTACAGTTACATTGTGACGGAAGTACACGTCTGATTATTACCCTGCAATTCCTTCAATTCCTTCAAATATTACATGTGGATATATTTGAAACATTGTCATAACAATACTAAGCTCACTTTATGCAAATACTTAGCAGTTCAGTTAATTAGAGATCACTAAAGATGAACTGGCCACGGTGACCAGCAGCAATGGGAGGACTAATAAGGCGAACAATATCCTTTTTGTGGTAATAAATCATGTCCTTGGGCTGTGGCCATTTCCAGCAGCTCCCACTCTTGTGCAGCACACTCACTTCCACCTCCTCAACATCAGAAATAGCAGTAACCTCCCCAGGATATTGTTCTCCATCGTATACAACCACAGCCCACTGTCCAACGTCCACATCGATAGCATTTAAGGCCGTGCTTTCGACATCTTCATTGGGGTCTGTGTCTTCATCATCTTCATTTGGGTCTGTGCTTTCTGCATCTGAAGATACCTGAGGGTCAGAGATGCGAATCTGGCATCTTCGGCACTCAGTAGAGTCAGTTGTGTCTGACACTTGGACAAAATCGCTGCCATCAGCTCGAACACAATGGACTTGGTGACTCCCAGGTACTGCCTTGGTGTTCTCCCATTTCCTGTCTAAGAAAGGTGTATGCTTGGCTATGTCTTCCTTAGGGACATATTCAATGTGGACTTTTGGGCAGAGTTGTTTTCCGAGGTCTGCATATTGGCTGGGATTTGTCACATGACCTCTTTCAGCCTTCACATGTCTCCAAACTGCCCTCTTAACAGTGCCTCCAATACCATCAACCACCCCCTTGCCGTGAGATGTGGCAAAGAAGTTCCAACGGATCTTCAAATCAAGCTCCATTTCCCATCCGTGTAGATTTGAAAAAAGGAACCTCTGCTTAAATTGGGATGTCGGGCCATCACTGAAGATGTCGATCTTTTCGATGTCAGGGTAGGAAGCCTTTAGGTGGGTCATAATGCACTGCATGAAGACATAAACACTATGTTTCGTGTGGTTTAGGTCATCTGAAACAATGACCATGCTGCAAGTGTCGGATTCATCATGCCTTATCCATGCGTGTGCTGTGAAAAGGGTGGCCTGGCCATGGTTCCAGTGAGCTGATTGGATCTCTCGTTGGCTCGCAATGGTGGCATTCTCGGAGAAATCTACTTGCAGAACGACACTCTTGCCATCACATTCTTTAACTAAGGACTTGAACGACGCTGATTGCTTCCGTTTTGTGTGTGTGTGCAGCAGGAAAGGCCGAACTTGCACTTTGAGCTCTAGGAAGCACTCTTCCACTGTTCCTGTAATGTCGAGCTTCTCCATGCGATTGTCTACACTTCGCCACTGCTGGTAGTGAGCAATCGATGAGCTATTGTCAGGAGTAAACTTATCAATCACATCTTTGCACTTGGAACATTTTCCATTCATGCATTCCTTTGAGCTCGAATCGCAGGTGACTTGGTTGATGAACCCTGAAAAATCTGTACTCAAGGTAGTGTGATCTTTCAGAGCCACAAGCAGAAGCCTCACGTTCTCGTGATAGCTACATACACACACTTGATGTGGAATCTGATCGAATAGCTTCACGTGAGTTGGTCGCAGCTCGCAAAACTTTGCCAGGCCTATCTTGAGTGAAGGATTTTCCTCCTTAAACTTGCTGTGGGCTTCTCTGAGAGACATAAGCATAAACCGAACCTGCTCTGTCCTTTTGACCTTCTCCCCCCCCCTCGGTCCTCTCTCTAATGATGACTCGATCTTTACGACCAGGAGCTTGCCACGAAATGTCGTTATTTTGATAAAACTCATGGACAAGCCTTTTTGTGTCATCGATGAGTGCAGAGCCATGAGCATGTGGAGAGGTTGATGGTGTCGATGGTCCAACCACTTTCAGGCCAACTGATTCAGCAAGCTTGCTCACCACACAACGCTGCTTTTGTGGGGACGTTGGCAAACTTGTGCATGCCCGTTTTACAGCTTTACCCAATGACTGGGTGGAGCGATAAGGAGTTACTGCATTGCTGGATTCACCGGGATTTTTAGGTTTCTTAACGGCACGAAGTTTTCACAGTCGAAGGCGCTCTTTCATTAGAAATTCCTCTCTCTGTTTAACTGTCATCTGTGCCTTAGCTGTGATAAGTGCTGAGCCCTTCCTCTTTCGACCTTTTTCAAGATAGGCCTTGTAGAGCTCGGGATTTTCCTTGATTTTTGCTCTTCTTTTTGCCTGTCTCTCTCTGGCACTAGCCATTGTTCCTCAGTAACTCAGGAGCAGTTTTGTAAGCAGGCTAGCTCTAGGCAACACACCGAATGCAGCTGCTTTGTTATGTACACTACAAACCACCAGATCCTAATATGGCTGTTGTAAAAAGTACTAGATGTTTACTCTAATCTGACATTTACTCTGAGCTAGCTTAAACAGTGCACCATTAAATTGTGCCGGAAGTACGTGACGGAAGTACACATGATGTGTACTTCCGTCACGTCTTTTACACCACGTGCAGTAGGTGTGGCCTTTTTTTAAGATGTGGATATTATACCCATTAGAGGTCTAAAAGATGACCTGAGTTTGTTTCACACAAAAGTAAACTGTTGATCAAATAACTCAGTCGATGGTACTATTTTTGTGACGGAAGTACAGAGGCCCAACATGCTAAAAATCAATGCCATAATTACCGAGCGGACAGCTGTCATTAATTAGATTTTGATGATTCACTTTAAGAAACTCCTAGGAGGTCCAATCATACAATTTTTTTCACTGTTTACATGTATTTTTTAGGATAAGTTAATCTGTTCCTGATATACACCAAAATGGTCATGAATACCTTTCTTATCGTCAATGTTGTTACAAGCATCCCTAATTAAGCGCAAACCCGGAAAATTGAAAATCTAATTGTGAAACCTAAAACTACATCCTTTGGGCTTCAAAATGGTGTATTCATGCTAGGATTTGACCACTTTTAAAATTTGACCTCAGGGTTTCACTTTTCATGGAATTGCCCTATGGTACATCAGATTCTAAATGTTTTGCTGCCTGCAGCCATGGCTGCTAATATGATTACCAACTTCTTCTTTTGTTTGTTATTTGTCTGTCTACAAGACAATACTTGTTACTCTAAACTTCCTCACTTCAGCAACTGTGTTTATTTTCCTAGTGGAGTAAGGTTAGTCACAGCCGCATTCTTGAGTTAGATTTTAGCATGCCAGCACTAGCGTAGATTTTTGGTTATGACTATCAAGCTGTGTTGTTTGCGTGGTTATATCTGCTATTGTTGTCGATGAGAAACTCACATGCATGCATTATCCACCATCAAACCTAACGAGTTAACAGCAACATTCACTGTTAGCAGCAACACCTAAGTACTGTGTCAACAGCAACACTCACCATTAGCACAACACCTACTGTATGAACAGCAACATCCATTAAATGGAACATTCTATGGAAACTCGGTGAGAAGCTATTTCTACATCAAAAACTTTCCATCTTAAACACCATAAGAGAAAGAGTTGAACTTCATTAAGGTGGCAGATGCTCATAGATTTCGCTGTTTTGGGGGTGATTAAGAGGTTGTTTTTTTGGTTCTTAAAGCATTCAGTGCCACATAGACTACTTACCTTTCAAATTTGAAAGCATTTGGACCAGCCATTTTTAAGTGATAGACATTTTTGTCCATGGATGTCCAAGGAGAAACTGGTTAGATAGCTATGAGATGCCACAGCCTGGGTCAAGTCATATTTCCAGAACTACACAACACACTTAGACATTCAAAATAAAGCTCACTCCAAGTAGATTTATGGTATTCTAATCGATATGAACTTAAGAAATATTGGTGTTCTGAATCAAGTTTTTATGGAATTACACCAGAAAAAACTTGACGGTTACAGAATAGGCGCTCTGGGAATGAGGTTTCTTATGTGCAAGAAAGTGGCGATGTCTTTCAAGTAGATTTGTATTGAAAGCTCCAATTCTCTCATGCAATTCTGTAGCATTGTGGATTCCGTGGACGCCATCATTACACGCAAGACCATTAAGGTGGCAGATGCCCATAAATTTCACTGTTTTGGCGGTGATTAAGAGGTCTTTTTTGGCTCTTAAAGCATTGAGTGCCACATAGACTACTTATCTTTCAAATTTGAAAGCATTTGGACCAGCCATTTTTAAGTGATCGACATGTTTGTCCATGGATGTCCAAGGAGAAACTGGTTAGATAGCTATGAGATGCCAAAGCTTGAGTCAAGTCATATCTCCAGAACTACACAACACACTTAGACATTCAAAATAAAACTCACTCCAAGTAGATTTATGGTATTCTAATTGATACGAATTTAATAAAAATTGAAGTACTGCACATGCTCAGTCTAGTTCATAGCTATAAGCTTACTGAGTGGTGTTCTGAGTCAAGTTTTTATGGAACTACACCAGAAGAAATGTTCTGGATAGAAGAAGACGAGGCCTAAGATCTTCTACAGGCCCAAGACCACTTCTACTCCTGGTTCTGCCTTTTCTACCTCTGCCCCTACCACTTCTCTACCTCTGCTCCACCCCCTGATTTAGTGAGGGAGAAACTGAAAAGGAGCAATGCAACATCCATATGCGAACTTTATCTTAACATTTCTCCAACTTGAGTTCTTAGGTATTGCAAACAAAGTTTTTCCATCGTGGAACATCACAGAAGTCCATTTCTACATGCCATTTTGTAGCTTATTTAATGCTCTACGTTTTCATCGGAACACTTTTTTACTCTGAAGTTGTTTTCTCTGTATATACTTCATTTTATATTGACCACTAATAGCTACATACTTACAAGTAACTAAATTCTTGTGGATATGCATGACCACAACTGCCTTCAATTGTGTCTGGAACTTCTTGGTGAACCTCAAGCACAAGTTTTGATCTGCCTCACACAACATTGACAGAGTTCATGATCAGATGGTCATCCTTGGCTGAGGACTTGGACTGCAGTTCCACGTGCCTGTGACTAGGCTCAGCTAGCTCGTCCCATACACACCTCCTTTCTCCCTCCCTTCCACAACTGCACCTAGTAGTTGCCACTCTTGACTGGTGCACCTTGCTTGCTTTCTCTTATCTTAATCACAAGGTGGTGGAGTTCTCCAGTTATTAAAATATATCAGGAGACATGATGGAGATTATGACACAACAAATTCTGGATAACCTTTAAGTTGTTTTGTTGGTCTAAATAAGCAACTACAATCATGGCCAGAGTGAAGTTGAAACTGCTTAGCCAGGTCATAGGTCAATGTTCTTGGAACTCATTAGAACAGGTTAGTAATACACAAGGTGTGCTTAATATGAAGTGGTTAGAGTGGGAGAAAGTTGGGGAAACTATGTAAAGAATCTGCCCCCTAAATGCACTTACCATCTCACAAACGCTATTTGTTAAGCTGTTTGGCATTTATAGCGTCGGTCAACTAGGGTGTGTGGAGGGGGTGGGGCAGAGGCTAATGCACATGCCAAGTAGTGCCCATGTGCAGATGTAATCTATTTAGCACAGGTAAGGATCGTCAATCTTATGTATCGTGCTAGCTAGAAGAGATGGCAAGTGTTTAAGCATTGCTAGAGAGTACCTTTCTAATAATTTGTCTAGTTGTCGAAAATGGCAGGAATGCTGACTTTGGAGCGCAGGAGGAGACGTAGTCACAATCAAATACACTCCAGAACCAACAGTGCAGTACTTGTAGGAGTAGCGTGGGAGCTTAACAAACAGACAGGAGGTGTTTAATTCACCGTCGGGATTTACACGGGATTATGACCATGGTATATAAAATAATAAATACCAGGTCTGGGGTGCCCTAGCAACCATGGTTGATGAATAGCATTGGTGTTGATAAACATTGTGGTCGACAACTGGTCGCTAAGCAACTGACCACAGTCTATGAATATGTTTATCTGCTTGCAGCCTATAATAATCTCAGGAGGCATGCCAGTTTAGGTCACTGAAGGTGAGAGAGTAGCTGTTGTAGACACTGGTGGAAGCAGCACAGGCTGTCCAGTATCCATCATGTTGTCTGTATGTACATGTACATACATGTACAATAAAAACTTATTGCATGAGTGCATGCACAAGCTATCCCTTCTGCTACACAACTAAGAAGCCACACTTATCTACTAGAAAGCTAAATCTTTATCTATACATGTAGCTAGCTGGAATCATGACAAACCTTAGTATCCTTGTTCATCTCTTCCTTCTTCATAATCGGAGAGAAAAACATCTTGATCAGCTGTAGCGCTACAATCAGCTGGCCGGCAAGCAGATGCAACCACAGTAGCAAAGAATATACTGTTCCACAGCTAGATTTTCTCTCTCCGAGGTACGCATGGATGCCATCCCCTTCTTCATTGCTGGAAGAATCCTCATAGATGTCAAAATCGTTGTCTTGAAGAAGAGCAAGGACCTTTTCGAGAGTCAGTCGTTCAGCCATTGTGCGATTGAAATAATCGATAATTCTTTGCCCTAGTTACCGCGTACATATGGTCACATTATTTGGTGCATAAATAGAGTGTAAATCTTATTTTATGATATAAAATATACGGTTGATCTTTTACTATTCTGACGCTAGATCGCTCTGCGCAAAAAGTCGCTTGTGACAGTTGGATGGTTAATATTGCACCTGCTCTAACAACCAGCTTACACTTGGTATGCGTAGAGCTAGGCACGGGTGTTGCTGTTGATGTTGCTGGAGCAACATTGTTGAAGTGCGTATGCGTAGAACAAGGCAGGGGTGTTGTTGCTGGAGCAACAATGTTGAAGTGTGTATGCATAGAGCAAGGCGCGTGTGTTGCTGTTGTTGTTGCTGGAGCAAGAGTGTTGAAGTGTGTATGCATAGAGCAAGGCACGGGTGTTGCTGGTGTTGTTGCTGGAGCAACAGTGTTGAAGTGTGTATGCATAGAGCAAGGCACGGGTGTTGCTGTTGTTGTTGCTGGAGCAACAATGTTGAAGTGTGTATGCATAGAGCAAGGCACGGGTGTTGCTGTTGTTGTTGCTGGAGCAACAGTGTTAAAGTTTGTATGCATAGAGCAAGGCACAGGTGTTGCTGTTGATGTTGCTGCAGCAATAGTGTTGAAGTGTGTATGCATAGAGCAAGGCACAGGTGTTGCTGTTGTTGCTGGAGCAACAGTGTTGAAGTGTGTATGCGTAGAGCAAGGCGCGGGTGTTGCTGTTGTTGTTGCTGGAGCAACATTGTTGAAGTGTGTATGCATAGAGCAAGGCACGGGTGTTGCTGCTGTTGTTGCTGGAGCAACAGTGTTGAAGTATGAATGCGTAGAGCAAGGCACGGGTGTTGCTGTTGTTGTAGCTGGAGCAACAGTGTTGAAGTGTGTATGCATAGCGCAAGGCACAGGTGTTGCTGTTGTTGTTGCTGGAGCAACAGTGTTGAAGTGTGTATGCATAGAGCAAGGCACAGGTGTTGCTGTTGTTGTAGCTGGAGCAACAGTGTTGAAGTGTGTATGCATAGAGCAAGGCACAGGTGTTGCTATTGTTGTTGCTGGAGCAACAGTGTTGAAGTGTGTATGCGTAGAGCAAGGCGCGGGTGTTGCTGTTGTTGTAGGTGCTGAAGTTATGTGCAGTGCCCTCACTCCATCTGATGATTTGGATGGAGATGAGTTGGATGGAGATGAGATTATGACAGTGAGTTCAGCTCTAGTTAGCTGTGCAGTTAGTGAGCAGAGCAAGAACTGCAAAGGCATAAAGGCATTTTCTCACAAGCAACAAATTTTGTATCTTTCAGCTCAGAGATTGAAGTGATACTGATATAATTTCTAGATATACAATAAATACCAAATCCAGACTTCTTCTGAGGCATCATTACTTCTGGTATGAGGTGAGGGCCCCTTTATTCTCCTTTCTGTATCTGTGGAGCCACCTGCAGCCCTAGATGGAACCTGTCAGAGCCTGACTGGTCTATGCTCCAGCAACATCCTCTGTGCTTATTGTCTGTGTTTACTCTTGTTCTGTCACTTGGCAAAGTAAATTTGGATGGGAACTCAAAAGGAAACAAGTTCTGACTAAACTATTATCTAGAGAGCATTTCCACACAGGAGCAGCCACACTGCTCTCACCAAGAACACTGCACACCTGCTGTAGCTGCCAAGCACAGAGCCTAACCAATGTTTAGTGTGGAGGTTATCAGTGATGGGATATCTGTTGCACACAAGTCATTCAGTGTGGTAGGATGGATCCATTCTTATTAACAATTCAGAGTTTCTATGATAGTAAACTATAAGAGAAAGAGAAGGGTATTTAAATGTCATGTGACTCTGTACCTGGATAACCTAGATTGTTTGTCAGAAGTTACTCATGCCTAAATGCTCACAACAGGGCTGAGGGACAGCACAGCAGCCACTAGTGCCCCCACTAAATCATGAGAGCATCACACCTGCAACACACTGGGGGAGAGAGGGAGAAGCCAGTTAATATTTAGAGCGATTTGTTTTCCCTTTCTTCTTTCCACATAATAACAGAAGTAATAGAATATGCTTCTTCCCTAACAAATTACACCTGGCCTCAAGCAATAGATTACACCTAGCCTCAAGCAATAGATTACACCTAGCCTCAAGCAATAGATTACACCTAGCCTCAAGAAATAGAGTACACCTAGCCTCAAGAAATTGATTACACCTAGCCTCAAGCAATAGATTACACCTAACCTCAAGCAATAGATTACACCTGGCCTCAAGCAATAGATTACACCTGTCCTCAAGCAATAGATTACACCTGGCCTCAAGCAATAGAATACACCTGGCCTCAAGCAATAGATTACACCTGGCCTCAAGCAATAGATTACACCTAGCCTCAAAGCAATAGATTACACCTAGCCTCAAGGAATAGAATTAACAAATTACACCTAACCTCACTAGAATATTATGGACAATTATTCATTTTATTGTAATGGAGACCATGACAAGTAGTAGCAGTTGATGAAGAAGAAAATCACCTTCTTGTAGTGGTATTGTGTTGTTGATGTGTGCAGTGAATCCTCCCTTACCCTTGGGCTCCTAATTATGGGAGCTTACAGTCAGATGATGAAGTTGCCTCCTTCTTAGCTTGAGGGCTCTATCAGCAAGCGGCTAGATACCTAGCAACAATAAACAAAGCATTTTGAGGGTTTTTCTTGTGGATGCTGAGGATCATTTTTAGCTTTAGGCTAGCTAGTCCCTCTATCAGCTAAGCCCTAGGATGAGAGACAAGGAGTATCAGTGTCTATATATTTTGCTGCCTTTAGCCGCTGCCAATATTATTGCCTACTTCTTATTTTGTTGTATTTTGTCAATGACATATCTATTCATATCTATGATCTAACATGACGTCATCAATACTGAATTAATGGGAGAAGACTAATAATGATGTTCTTCATGTTCCAATTTCTTCAGCAGGACAACCTAGGAACTACACTCTGGAACCATATCAACCACCATTGATGTATTCCATAGGATTGATGCAGAGCATACCAGATGACCTGGAATGTGGTAAGCAGTCATGATTCCACTGATATATATATATATATATATATATATTTATATATATAGACTTAACTCTAACTTTGCTAGACTAGTTCACTTGCACTAGCTCAGTACAATGTAAGTTCATAGCTAACTTGTAGCTCAGTCAGCTGAGCAGCTTGCAATACTGTTAGTTGTCTAATATTTTAGTTATCTCAATGCCATTCATATAAGGATCTTAAATGGCAGAGGAGCAGAGCATATTTGTGGGCTATTATTTTGTTATTAAATCATCATTCATAATGTAGCCCATTCTGTGTGCTTGCCAATGATATCTGTGTGCTGGTGCTGCAATAAATGATGAGTAAACTCCCTTACATCGGATTGCTGGGAGAGTTTAACATCTACACCAAGTAGAAACTCACTGAAGTCCAACTATATATTATGTGATAAATAAATATATATATATATGTCTATATATATATATTGTATATATATATATATATGTCTATATATATATATATGTCTATATATATATAATATGTCTATATATTATGTGACCAGTCACAGGATAAGGCCGTATAGAACTAAACATTGGTTTTGAGAAAAATCAATTTCAAATTCCCCTCTTGTTTTAACTGGGCATGCTCAGTTCAAAATATCATATTCAGAAGAAAGAACTTTTTTTACTCTACCTTGCGGTGCAATTTTCAGACTTCTAGCTACTACTAAAGTGAAGTTTTAGTGTGAGTAGCAAGTGCAGTTCATGATGAGTGCTTCAACTCCATCTTTATCCCTTGAAGAAGAGTTCGGGGAGGAGTATGAAGGCCTAGTGAGAAAAGAAAAAGAAAGTTCTGAGACAGAGACCACTCAAAGTGATGGTGAGCAGTCCCAATACCTATACTTTCTCTCCCAAAGCCAAGAATTTGAAACTAGTGTTTATGATGCTAATGAGAGGGCAGCTAAGATGGTTTTGATTGTTCTTGTCAATTTGGTGAAGGCAACACACCATGCTCTAAGTCTATTCCATTAGCTAATGTTATCAAGTACAGGAGCAATTGCTTTGAATTGCATAAGGATGAGCTGGACCTTGTAATTCTTGATCAGATTCATTCACACTATGTTTCTCCAACTTCAGCTTCTGATGTCAGAAAAACAAGTCATGCAAGTCTCTATTTTTTTCAAGACAAGTCTATTTGCCTTAAAACCTTCCTTTTTCTTCATTCTGTTAGTGACAAAAGATATCGGAATTTAGTAGAGCACCACAGGAAGGATAGCCCAGAGATAAAAACTACATGATAATTCTGGAAAGTCATCTTACAAGGTGGCATCTATGTCAGCTGTTCAAGATGCTGTACAGTTCATAAAAAAACACAGCTTCTGCTATGGCTCTTCCTTTACCAGGAAGAATGCCAAACTTTAAAGATGAACGTTTCCTTCTGCTTCCAACAAATATGACTAAAGCAGAAGTCCATAGAAGTTATGAAAAGGCATGTGCAAAAGAAGGAAAGAAATCTTTCTGCAGAACAAAGTTCATTGAGCTGTGGCTTAGACCTCTTCCATTCATTAGTGTAACTAAGTCTGCCACTGACTTGTGTTGGGAATGCCAGAAAAATTCAAGTCTGATAGCAAGGTCAGCAAATTTATCCGAGTCAGAAAAGTCTGACCGTGTTAAGAAGGCTCAAATTCATTCTAGAACTTGCGTCAGTCCAACAGAAGTGCTACAATTCTAATGTGAAGAAATGTGAAGATGAGTGGAATGCCCATGACAAAAACACTGAGTATGAGTGGGCTATGCATTTTTCATTTGATTATGCACAGCAGGTGCACTACTCATGTAATGCTTTGCAACCTGGAGCTCTCTTCTTCAACACTGCCTGGAAATGCAATTTGTTTGGAGTTGATTGCGAGCCAGCTCATTTTCAAGTGAATGACGAAGATTGCTTTATTGGAAAAGGTGCCAATGCAACAATTAGATTAATACACGACTTTCTTGAGCATCGTGCAATTACAGGGAAGGAGATTTATCTTCAAGTAGATAATTGCATAGGCCAGAATAAGAATAATGCAGTTATTCATTACATTTGTTGGTGAGTCACATGCAAAAATGACAAGATTTCTTTGTCCTTTATGCTTGCACGGCATACCAAGTTTGCCCCTGATCGCTATTTTGGACTTTTAAAAAGAAAATACAAACACTCTCAAGTATCCACCTTAGGAGGTATTGAAAGGCTAGTACAGTCATCAACTCTACATGGTAGCAACAAATCCCAACTTATACGTGATCATGGCGGGGAAAAACTTGTCACCTGGTATGATTGGAGTGATTTACTGCAAGGAACAAGGACATTACAAGTCTCGGGGGGCTATAATAACATGTCCTAAACTACTTCAAGAACATAAGTAAGAATCAAGTACACTGTAGCATTAAAACAGCATTGATATGTTTCTAATAAACGCCCACCTTAAACTACTTATATTAAAGTGTCATTTTCTTGTGATGTCTTCTCTAAAAAAAATTTAAACTTTCACCCAAAATTACCAGAAAATACTTATATATGCGGCCAATTCTTGTTACTGGTCACAAACATATATAACATTGTGGTCAGCTTTTTGTGACCACACCCTCACCACAAATCATGAATATCATCGATCAATATTGTTTATTTCCCACTGAGATCCAGCAATCATTTGTTTGACAAAATACAACATGCTATAAGTAGCTGAGATAATGAAGTGCATAACTGTTAATTATAATAAGCATATTGTTATCTCAATATTTCATCTACGTAGAGTAGGTTTTTTCTACAGTAGAGGCCAAAAAACTTTACATACCATTGCATTGAGTTACATTCAACGCTGAAACATTTCATAAGAAACACTCAAGCAATGCTCAAGGAGCACACAGGCAACACTCAAGCAACATATTGCGAACGCAAGACACGTACCGTTTTTTAATTACCCGAAATGTGCAATCAACATTCGGTATCCTACACCACGTGTTAGATAGAGCGTGTCAAGTCAGTCGGCCTACTGTTGATCACTGTTGGGTTTTGTCGCAGCTCCTACTTTTGATTTGTCCTGGGAATGCAACAGAAGAACTCTCACTGCTACCTTCTCTCTAAGAAGTATGTATAATACAAGGTAGAACTCCGATGGCTTGTACCTCTAGTGCCTATCTGTGGTAGTGAGCCAGCCTTTACTTCAGTCTAGTTGTTAGTGTTATTTAGTAACATTCAAGAACACAAAACTAAATGCTAGCACAGGATCCAGTCATGATAATTATACAGACTATTGTTTGGTCTTCTGGCAGAATGAAAGGTCTGCCTGGCTGTACCAAGCAGCAATGTCTTAGGGGGCTCCTCAGTGGGAGTGGGAGGTCAAGGCAGTGAGGGTGATATGTAAAGTCAAGATCTCTGCTATTGGTAAGTTTTAAATCAAATTCTTTAAATCAAATTCAGGTGTGATTTATTATTTTGAAATAGCTGGAGGAAGAATTCGAGTCCGTCATGGAAGATGAAGATGAGGATAACAGTTCTTCACTCTCTACATCTGTGGTGGTGGGGTCAGGACTGGACTTGTTCGATAACTATATAGTATTTTGAAATTATCATAATTATCTTAATTTGAGGGGGGGAACCCCTACAGTACCTCCCAAACACACAAAAGTTTTGCCAATTTCATATCAAGAAGCATTGCTTGGCAAGTGATTTCCAAATATACCTCCCTGACTGTAGCCCAATCCTCCAGGTGTCTAATCTACTTCTGACATATAGTTAATCTAAATTGTGTTATGCTGTCCACCAATTCAGCTTTGGACTTGGGCTTCACTTCTCTCCTGATGTACTCCTTCAACTCGTGTCACAGGTTTTCAATGGGGTTGGCATCTGGAAACTTGGGAGGCATCCTCCATCGATTTATATCAAACAACTCCTTAGCCAGCCTGGATGTATGTTTGGGCTAAGTGTCCTGCATGAAGCGGTGATGGGGGCAAACATCCTTCATGAAGGGTAAAAGGGTCTGCTGAAGTTTTTGAACCAAAAGTGGGTCTCTCATACTACCAGCCCACACATGCACCTTCACCAAATATTTCATGCTCTAATGAAATAAACAGAAGTTTAAAACACCTTACATGTAGTATACTGTTAGGCCCAGCCCTCCACAAACAAGCAGCCTAAAGAGGAACAGCTCACCACAAGACCAAGAACAAAGGAGGTGCGAATCGTAACTCTACTGCTAATTAAACTAGCTATTTATTAACTGGTATACAGTGTTTGTATTCTTACCTTATAAGGCCAGGACTCATGAGGCATTATTTAGAGACTGTGGTGCTTGTAAGAGATAGTATTATTTGGAGAATTAAATCTTGTAAAATCCTAGTCTTAGCTACATTTGGTGTGTTGTTTGCCATTGGGCATTGTGTTGTTGGTGTACTAGTAGTGTAGTCTTAACATATACCATAAGTCTACACCTTATTACACAACCATAATACAACATGAATCATATCTTGGCTGGTTCTTTCTTGCCTGCCTTATATTAAAAAAAGCCTATGTGTTTCCAATTGAACTGTGCACTCATCTGTCCACTGGCTGCCTCTTCAAGGTTCTCACTCCAATCTCTTGACCTAGGACAGGGATAAATGATACCGCTATTGATCATAGGCTATTACATGAGTCACTATACCTATTCACCAGTGTTCTATATCAATATCTTGCCCTAGTAGCTACAAAGTGCTTAAACTATATATATATATATATATATATATATTTAATCCAATGGCTTATCCCGATCGGCACATTGGCTCTAGCCAAAATGTCATCAAGACTCGGGCCTAGATTATCATTAGCCACTAGCAACCAACATAGCTTCAGTGTGACACAGAAAGCTTCTACACTAGAGATTAACTTTCACGTAGCTTAATCCCAAAACTAGTTCAACACTAACCTTGTTGGCTTCTCTTATCAGTTGGCATTACGCACTGCCTCAAAATATCAACACAAGCAATGTCTTGCAAAGTAAGACTGGGTTCCCTTTGCTGTGAAGGAGAACTGCAGTTGGTATGGTCTTCTCGTCATCTTCCAGCATCTTTTCCACCACAAATTTCGGGACAGCAGTAAAAAACAAAGATCTCCCACTCCTTGGCTGTAAGGCGATACCAGTCTCCCGGTGCTTGACAAAACTGGACACTTTGCCTTGTTGCTGTCATGCCCTCCTTCAAAATACAGACGATAGCTTCAGCCTTGAATCCTCTAGATCCTAAAGAATAGAATTCTGTTTCTTATAATAGAGTAAGGCATCTTGATTCCAATAAGCTGAAAAAGAGTAACCTCTAGAGCAACGACCGTCAGCCTTTCTCCCGCCTTCCTCGATCAATGGACAATCACAAGTAAAATCAATTTTACTACGCTTAACGATCCCCGCCTAACGTTGTTTGGCGAACGGTACAGCAATGCTGCGACTCAAATCTACCACAAAGATCCAACGCAAACGGTACGTAAAGTTTCTTTGGCTAGTACTAAGCAGGTGTGGTGGCCTCATTGCACAGGTAGTCATAGAGGTGTGGTGGCCTCATTGCACAGGTAGTCATAGCAGGTGTGGTGGCCTCATTGCACAGGTAGTCATAGCAGGTGTGGTGGCCTCATTGCACAGGTAGTCATAGCAGGTGTGGTGGCCTCATTGCACAGGCAGTCATAGCAGGTGTGGTGGCCTCATTGCACAGGCAGTCATAGCAGGTGTGGTGGCCTCATTGCACAGGTAGTCATAGCAGGTGTGGTGGCCTCATTGCACAGACAGTCATAGCAGGTGTGGTGGCCTCATTGCACAGGTAGTCATAGATGACTTCAATTCCATTCGAGAAGTCGCTTTTCCCCCTACAAGATCCTGGCCACCTGAACCAGACTGACCTGTGGACCCTGCCCCAAAATACCATATAAGGTATTCTCACACAAACCACAATACTAACTGCTTCATGTAAATAACAGTCAACACAAACGACAGTTGTTAAGACAGAGTTTCAAGTTATGACATCCTTCTAGCCTTAATTGGAACAAGGAGAATATTGTTGTGGAGGTTGATGACTGCGTGGGGGGGGGGGCCCTTGGAATGCTTCTGTTATGAATTTCCAATGGAGGTAGAGTAGAGCTGCCAGGGGCAGATGTTGTTCCACCTGGTGGAGTGATCACTGAAGGAGGTGGAGTAGGGATGCCAGGGGCAGATGTTGTTCCACCTGGTGGAGTGATCACTGAGGGAGGTGGAGTAGGGATGCCAGGGGCAGATGTTGTTCCACCTGGTGGAGTGATCACTGAGGGAGGTGGAGTAGGGATGCCAGGAGCAGATGTTGTTCCACCTGGTGGAGTGATCACTGAGGGAGGTGGAGTAGGAATGCCAGGAGGGGCAGATGTTCCACCTGGTGGAGTGATCACTGAGGGAGGTGGAGTAGGGATGCCAGGGGCAGATGTTGTTCCCCTGGTGGAGTGATCACTGAGGGAGGTGGAGTAGGGATGGCAGGGGCAGATCTTGTTCCACCTGGTGGAGTGATCACTGAGGGAGGTGGAGTAGGGATGCCAGGGGCAGATGTTGTTCCACCTGGTGGAGTGATCACTGAGGGAGGTGGAGTAGGGATGCCAGGGAGAGATGTTGTTCCACCTGGTGGAGTGATCACTGAGGGAGGTGGAGTAGGGATGCCAGGGATAGATGTTCTTCCCCTGGTGGAGTGATCACTGAGGGAGGTGGAGTAGGGATGCCAGGGGCAGATGTTGTTCCACCTGGTGGAGTGATCACTGAGGGAGGTGGAGTAGGGATGCCAGGGATAGATGTTGTTCCCCTGGTGGAGTGATCACTGAGGGAGGTGGAGTAGGGATGCCAGGGGCAGATGTTGTTCCACCTGGTGGAGTGATCACTGAGGGAGGTGGCGTAGGGATGCCAGGGATAGATGTTGTTCCCCTGGTGGAGTGATCACTGAATGAGGTGGAGTAGGTATGCCAGGGACAGATGTTGTTCCACCTGGTGGAGTGATCACTGAGGGAGGTGGAGTAGGGATGCCAGGGAGAGATGTTGTTCCACCTGGTGGAGTGATCACTGAGGGAGGTGGAGTAGGGATGCCAGGGATAGATGTTCTTCCCCTGGTGGAGTGATCACTGAGGGAGGTGGAGTAGGGATGCCAGGGGCAGATGTTGTTCCACCTGGTGGAGTGATCACTGAGGGAGGTGGAGTAGGGATGCCAGGGATAGATGTTGTTCCCCTGGTGGAGTGATCACTGAGGGAAAATCCGTAAGCCAGTCATCAACTACTCCTTGAGTAACTTCATTTGTGTGAATATGAATATGGTCAATGTGCCTGGGCACAGTCAAGCCTACTCCTTGAGTAACTTCATTTGTGTGAATATGAATAATTATGGTCAATGTGCCTGGGCACAGTCAAGCCACTGAGCAGGCTACTTCAAATGGTTGATGACCTAAAAACATCCAGCAATCTTGCCAGACAACCACTTCCAGCCTATTGGAAGGTGACATACGTAGACTGGGTTGCCCCTCTCTAAGGCCATGGCTTTGCCGTGTTTGTTGTGGTCTAATTTCTGCTGAGTTTGCTTCTGGTTTATCCTGTTCGACAAGTCTTTGCAACATGTCAAGTATGTCCTGATTCTGGTTTATCTTGTTAGACAAGTCTGGGTGCCATGTTTATCCGGTTCGACAAGTCTTTGCAACGTGTCAAGGTGTGTCTTGATTCTGGTTTATCCTGTTAGACAAGTCTGGGTGCCTTGTTTATCCTGTTCGACAAGTCTTTGCAAGATGTCAAGATGTATCCTGACTCTGGTTTATCCTGTTTGACAAGTCTGGGTGCCTTGTATATCCTGTTTGACAAGTCTTTGCAACATGTTAAGGTGTATCCTGACTCTGGTTTATCCTGTTTGACAAGTCTGGGTGCAACATGTCAAGGTGTGTCCTGATTCTGGTTTATCCCGTTCGACAAGTCTGGGTGCCTTGTCTGGGTGCCTTGTTTATCCTGTTTGACAAGTCTGGGTGCAACATGTCAAGATATGTCCTGACTCTGGTTTATCCTATTTGACAAGTCTGGGTGCAACATGTCAAGGTATGTCCAGATTCTCCTTCCCATCAATAATTCTGCTGGGGATACTCCAGTTGTTGTGTGTGGAGTAGTCTAATAGTTGAGAAGTAGCCGTGCTAGCTTGACGTCCATGTCTACACCGCTGTTTCCTTAACCGATTGCACGCCGTATTCCTAATAGCAAATTATTCATGAATTAACGAGGTATTTTACTTATTATTTTTATATCTTCCGTTCTGCAGGGACTCCACCCATGAAACTTGGGTCATATTCACCCACATATCTCTACTACCTGTAAAAAAATCGAGCCTTCCTTACCAACTGGGCAGAACTAACCAGCATTATAAAACCTTGTCATCTTCTTGGGGGTGAATATTTTCATATTTTCACACTATTATACACACATTATAATGCCAACACAAGATGGAGCATCTATTTACAAACCCTCTACCAGCTGCAAAGCCAGTGGGTTGTTTTCCCCATCAAAATGCTAACACATAATAATACAAAAAACAAATTATAAGAGAGTGAAAATGCTAACACATACTAGAATAAAACCATAATATAAAACACAATTATGTAAGGGAGTGTCTTGGGTAGAGCTCCGGTCTTGCTGTCACGGGTAGAGTAGAACTTGCTCAGTCTTGGGTATAGCTTGCTTGGTCTCCGGCATGATATTTCACCATGTTTTTATTCTACACAAACATGAGATACCAGGATAAGAATAACACTTGAATACTGGAGAGACGAGAGAAGTAGACGAAGGGACAGGGAACGAGAGAAGTAGACGAAGGGGCAGGGAACAAGAGAGAAGTAGACGAAGGAGCAGGGAACAAGAGAGAAGCACAGAAAGGAGCAGGGGGTGCATAAACATTACTGATAGTCCACCAAGGTATGGTATTACGAAAACAGTCACGGCCTGTTGATCCACCACACAAAGGAACCTTACAAAAACAACACTGGGACCTTGCCTCATGCCTGTAACCTTTACTAATGCAAACTACACAGCGCTTCTTTGCACAGCACTGTGGGAAATGACCTAGTTTTAAATTGAGGCGATCTAGCTGACTATTTGCCTGACTACAACGTTGACCTGCACGCTGCCGAGAAGAGAAAGAACCAATCAAAGATTTAGCTAGAACAATCCTAGCTTCTAGATAATTACCCTTCCTTACTGACATTGGAGCTCGGAAAGAAGAAAACAAAATAAATGAATTCAATAAACAAGCTTCTATCAAATTTGTAACCAACAAACCATCAATAGAATTTACATGTACATAACGCATTAGCTCCAAAAACCGAGTCCTAGGCATTACTTTACGAACCAAAGATCCAGACAAATCCGAGTGATTAGTGGACCAGTACAATTCTAGGTATGGAAGTGTGGAAACTCCCATTATTATCAACATTCCTACAAAAGCTTTTATTTCCTCTATATTAGTATCTACCCATGGCCTGGAGAGACTAGCCATCCTAGAAATGTAACTGTTCGTCTCTGCTACTAGGAGTTCCCACACTTCAAGAGTTAAAAAAAGGTAAAATGCATCTAAAAATGTACTTGATGCACCAAGCAATGAAGAAGTTGGACCAGCTGTTGCTGTATAGTCCAATTTCAAAGGAGTTGGCTCCTTTATTTCCCACTTACCTGTGACCTCAGTTAGCCTAGAACCAGTGCCAGATGCTTGGGCAGAACCAGTGCCAGATGCTCGGACAGAACCAGTGCCAGATGCTCGCACACGCCTATAACCTCTGGCCTGCCTACTACCAGTACCTTTTGGAGGACCACTAGCAACACTTACGACTCCACTACCACTTGAGCTGCTTTCCCCTTGGCCAGTACTCCCTCGCCCGCCTCTCCCTTGGCCAGTACTCCCTCACCCGCCTCTCCCTCGCACAACTCCAGCACCAGTCGTGTTCCCACGCCCTGTAGAGACTTCAGGCAAGGCTTCCTCATCCTCCAATGTAACAAAAGGAGTCATAGATGCCTCATCTCCACTCTCATCATCTGATGCTGTAGGAAAAGTAGTGGGGAGGGTGGGAAAACAAGAGATATATATATATCAAGTTTGTGGTCAACATTTGAAAATTCAAATTCAAATGAAAATCAACAACTCAACAACTCCAACCTACACTCTTAGCTATAACTTTTTCTATAACTATCCTGTCTGAATTTGGAATACCAACTGAATAAGCTAGTATTTGGCAATAGTACACTCTCAGTTGACTATGGTAAACAAAGGCTATGAAGTGCTAAGATTAGAAGAAACTTACAATCGAGAAGTCCATCCAAGCGCGCCTCTTCTCTTAGAGCAACTGGATCCAGAGTGTTTCCTCGGTATGCATAGATGTCTTCACCTTCTTCCCCAAATGAATCTGACCCAAAATCGCCAGAATCGTCGGCTAAAAGTTGAGAAATAACGTCCTCACCGGAGAGCATCTTTGAGCAGTTTTTAAAAAAAGCTCGACCAACAAAAATGGCGTTCAACCGCAGGATTTTTGTTGCACGATGCATCAACCGGAAATAATCATTTTTGTGACGTTCTCTAGTCTACTAGGCATGTGCAGAACCCAACCGGGGTTGTTAGCTCGTAACGGTTCATTTTATATATATTTTGTGTGGCGAAGGATGTAAGGTCTCGCGCCATATGGCGCTTACGGCGTTTAATCGGTTAAGAGCATGTGCTTATGGCAGTAAGGATCTACATACTGTATAGAACCAGGCATTTAAGAGCACGTGCTTATGGCAGTAAGTAAGTATCTACATACTGTATAGAATCAGGCATTTAAGAGCATGTGCTTATGGCAGTAAGGATCTACATACTGTATAGAATCAGGCATATTAAGAGCATGTGCTTATGGCAGTAAGAATCTATATACTGTATAGAATCAGACATTTAAGAGCACGTGCTTATGGCAGTAAGGATCTATGCCCTTTGTGGATATCAACAATGCTGACCAAGCAATATTTGTTTTAAGAACATCCATTAGGGGCAGGAGAGGAGTTCAAGGATTGGTTGTAGTGATGATGGCAGCTGAAGTCAACTTGGAAAGCATCGTGCATGGTCACCATGCAACAGAGGACTGGTTGTAAGGATGATGACTGAGCTCTACTAGGAAAGCATCGTGCATGGCCACCATGCAACAGAGGACACACTCCCACACTAGGAGGAATCATAGCCTCCTGGCAATAGCATCAGTGCCTGAGGACAACCAGTTAATAATAACAACACCAACACCAACTGTCTAGCAATAGCACCAGTGCCAAGACAATCATGATCAACCAGTTATGGAGGACTATACCTCAAACAGCAAAAAAACTTCTCTCTCTGTGCATTGTTTATTCAGTGTGCTCTCCAATGATATGTTGAACATCTCTATAGGCTCACAAGACACGTCCAGCAACATCAAAGTAGCTAAAAAACTTCACCTCATCCTTGGATAGTCATAGCTCCCCAATATGGTGTGACCAAGGCCTTACATTTGTTTCATGGCTTTCAGAAACATTTAGCAAGGATATGAGGGGAATGGAACTGGCTCCACAAGCCTAGTTATTGAATATTGGCACCCCACACGCAAAACTACCACCATAAATCACCAATGCTTGCAGTAAGCATGCAGAGCACTAAAAGCTCTCAAACAACACCAAAAACAAATCAACTGGCAAAATAAACTGGCAAAATAAAACATAAATCATGGGAATAGCCATCAAGGTAGGGACAATGAAATATTTGAGTTTGCATGGTATTAGAAACTGGAGGACATCAGCCCACAAAGAAAGCTTCCATCTGGAAAAGGAAGTGGTCTAGTAGAGCACCACATTCTTTTGCCACTGCACAAATGGAGCATGCAATGCCTCTAAAACTTTGGGTAATGCCCTCACAGCCAACCTAGGTCAAGAGCTGCCTCCTCTACACTCCTCTAACCTCCAGACATGCCAAGACTGTACTCTAAAACTATCAGGTCAATGTACATCTGTTGAAGCATACAGGACGGGTTAGTAGTAGCCAGTTTAAAACTAGCCCTTGCACACCACTACTTACTATTTACAGTCTTACCTAATCTTGGTCTTTTGGCGAGGCAAGCAGAATCTCTGTCACTGTCCATGATTAGATCGTTACTTCGGAACTACACTGTTTGCAAAATCTTGCCGAAATGAAGACCAACGATTATCTTCCCCCTCCCCCGCGTCGCACGCGAACTGAGCTACCACAAAATTATTAGCGCACCAAAATTGTGACCATAAAGATTATGGGCGCCAACTTCTTGGACGTCACTTCAGCCTGCCACCAATCAGTGAGATGTTGATCATTGCCCCCATAGAGCTATTGTAAACCTAGTTCTAGTGCTACATCAACGTGTCTCCCCTGCAGTTATCAGCTTACTTCAACCTGCTTCAACTCTGTGTGCAGTTGATCCAGTGTGTAACCCCATAGAACTGTTGTTGACCTACTTCAACTTGCCTCAATCCAATGTGGTGTTGTTCTGGTGTCTCCATAGAGCTATTGTCGACCTACCTCAACCCAGTGTGCCTTCATAGAGCCTACCTCAACCCAGTGTGATGTTGATCTAGACTTCTAGAGTGTGTCTCCATAGAGCCTACCTCAACCCAGTGTGATGTGATCTAGACTTCTAGAGTGTGTCTCCATAGAGCCTACCTCAACCCAGTGTGATGTTGATCTAGACTTCTAGAGTGTGTCTCCATAGAGCCTACCTCAACCCAGTGTGATGTTGATCTAGACTTCTAGAGTGTGTCTCCATAGAGCCTACCTCAACCCAGTGTGATGTTGGTCCAGTGGTGACCGCAATGTGTGACTCCATAGAGCTATTGTGAAAACTACTTCAATCTGCCTCAACTCAGTGTGATGTTGGTCTAGTGTGTTCTGGAATGCAGACTGATGTCTACATAACCTCCTTAGTACAGAGGAAAAGTTGACTTTATAATTTTTTTAAGTGCTATCTATTTGTATGTAGAGACGTGTTTGATGTTGTTAATTACAAATAAAATATACTCGACAACAATTATTAGACAAGACAGCAATGCACGTGATGAGTCGTTGTCCTCCAAGTCTACCCTACACACACTCAAACACCTAGAACCTTCTTTCTTGGCAAGCTGCATTTCTCAAGATCAAAGTCCACCTCTGCCTCCTGCACATCACAAAAAAATAAAAGAGTCATAAAAGGTGAAGAGCAGCCAGGAGGGGAAGAGATTCTAGAAGTTCAGATATATGGCAAAGTCTGACAGAAGTGCCCCTGCACTGGGAGGCCAGGAGTGGGAGGAGAGAGGGGAAAGGTTGGGGACCGAGGAATGGACAGGGTAAGTGTTAATTAATGAGGGAAGAAGAGGGCAAGTGAAGGAGTAGAATGATCAACACCTTGACAAAGGGGAAGGGGGAGGTGAGACGAGGAAGAAGGAGGAGGGCACTGCAGGATGGACAGGGAAAGTGTTAATTAAGGGAAGGAAGAGGAGGCAAGTGAAGGAGTGGAATGAGCAACACCTTTCAACAGCAACAATAATATGTGGCTCCTAGAGGGGGGTGGGAGGCTGGGGAGATGGGGAGGAAGCATCAGCCTCCTCCCTCTCGCCTTGGAAATAATTTCCTGCACCTCTGTCTCCACTCACAACATAACTGAACCAATCTCCTCTCCTTATATAAACTCCTATAAATTACATGGGCTGTTAGTGGCTCCAATGAGGCCTCTATAATTATATATATATATGATATACTTATCACCAACCCAATCTCCTCTCCTTATATAAACTCCTGTAAATACTCTAGCTATTAATGGCTCCATGTGAGGGACTCCACCACTCACTTCTGAGATAATCACATGGAACCCACATCCCACCTGCTGAGAACTAGGTCATTATATCAGCTTCTAGAGACCTCAAAGGAATTTTCTCTTACCACAGCGGACATGTTGAGATTGTCTTCCAGACTTTTGGCTGGCATTTACGCTGCATGTGGTTTATATTGTGGGATACCGAGTCACTGTGGGTTACTGAAAGGAAGTCGAGTAGTAAAAAAACAAGGTTCAGAAGCAAGTTCCAGGGACAGAGAAGAAGGAACTGATAGGTAGGACTTATCCCAGAGCTGCTAAGGTCTGGAGTCTTCCCTTGCCTTGACAGAAATAATTGAGTTACACACCTTACCTGATGAACCTTGTATGACCATTAGTGACAAGTTTAAAAGAGACAATCTTCTATCTTCTCTTATTATATATCTACCATGTCAAATCTACCATGTCAATAAGAAACCTTGATCATGGGAGGTTGGTAGGGCCCGGTGGAGAAGTGTGTAAGTGTGATATCATAATGGGTACAAACCATGATTGAAGATACATACCAGAATAGAACAGCACTCTCCTGCCTAAGAATAGAAGAGCATATCTTGATAGAAGAGCATTCTCCATGGCTGCTAGGATGAGAAGAGCACTCTCCATGGCTGCTAGGAATAGAAGAGCTCTCACCATGGCTGCTAGGAATAGAAGAGCACTCTCCATGGCTGCTAGGAATAGAAGAGCACTCCATGGCTGCTAAGAATAGAAGAGCACTCTCCATGGCTGCTAGGAATAGAAGAGCACTCCATGGCTGCTAGGAATAGAAGAGCACTCTCCATGGCTGCTAGTAATAGAAGAGCACTCTCCATGGCTGCTAGGAATAGAAGAGCACTCCTTGGCTTCTAGGAATAGAAGAGCTCTCACCATGGCTGCTAGGAATAGAAGAGCACTCTCCATTGGCTGCTAGGAATAGAAGAGCACTCCTTGGCTGCTAGGAATAGAAGAGCTCTCACCATGGCTGCTAGGAATAGAAGAGCACTCTCCATGGCTGCTAGGAATAGAAGAGCACTCTCCATGGCTGCTAGGAATAGAAGAGCACTCCTTGGCTGCTAGGAATAGAAGAGCTCTCACCATGGCTGCTAGGAGCACTCACCATGGCTGCTAGGAATAGAAGAGCACTCTCCTTGGCTGCTAGGAATAGAAGAGCACTCCTTGGCTGCTAGGAATAGAAGAGCTCTCACCATGGCTGCTAGGAATAGAAGAGCACTCTCCATGGCTGCTAGGAATAGAAGAGCACTCCTTGGTTGCTAGGAATAGAAGAGCTCTCACCATGGCTGCTAGGAATAGAAGAGCTCTCACCATGGCTGCTAGGAATAGAAGAGCTCTCCATGGATGCTGGGAGCTTCTAGATGCTACTCAAGCGTAAAATATGAGCTACTAGTCATCACTCCAGGTTTCTCTTCTTCCCACCATGCTGATGAGTCTAATGTGGTCTGGAAAAATGCTATCTTGACTCACCTAAGCAAGTGTCTCAACTTTGACCTGAATGCTGCAGATGACACCCTCACCACTACACCACTACACTACACCACTACATTGCACCACTACATCCTGCACCACTAACCAGCACCACTACATCCTGCCACAGGGGAGAATAAAATGCCAGGCCAACTTCTCTGCCACATCTCAGACCTGACTTGTCAGGAGAGAATAAGATGCCTGGCCAACTTCTCTGCCACATCTCAGACCTGACTTGTCAGGAGAGAATAAGATGCCTGTCCAACTTCTCTGCCACATATCAGACCTGAACTCATCTGTTAGGACCAACAGTCTCATTGTCGAACTCACCATCTACTTTAAACTCTTTTTCAAGAGTGCTGCAAAGAGATAAAGACCATGTTATTGAAGGCTAGGTGCACTAAGTCAACCTTATCACTTTGGAAGTAGGTTCTACAAGGATTCCCCATTTACTAAGCTACTTTGCCTTGAAGAAATCCTGGCCTGTCAAGATGAAGACTCCCTGAGGTTAGGCACCATGAAGACTTTCAGAGGCTTACTGGTCTGCACCATGTAAACTATGTAGCAGGCCCTCACAGATATTGTCAGGCAACTCACAATATATACCTACACATGTAGAAGAAGATGAAGACACCTACTTTAGAGAGATCTCTTCAAGGTATTCCAGGGGCGGCAGCTGATGGTGGTGGATAAATTCAGTCAGACATGGCAAGCTTTGCAAGCAAGACAATCTCGAACAAGAAAAAAATGCGACGAATAATTTATGGGTGTGGCTTAGTGGTGAATGTATATAAGGAGATATGCATGAGGGCTTGAAGAGGAGGCACATGCATGAGTGCTTGGAGAGGAGGTACATGCATGGGGGCTTGGAGAGGAGGCACATGCATGAGGGCTTGGAGAGGAGGCACATGCATGAGGGCTTGGAGAGAAGGTACATGCATGAGGGCTTGGAGAGGAGGTACATGCATGAGGCTTGGAGAGGAGGTACATGCATGAGGGCTTGGAGAGGAGGCACATGCATGAGGGCTTGGAGAGGAGGCACATGCATGAGGGCTTGGAGAGGAGGCACATGAATGAGGGCTTGGAGAGGAGGTACATGCATGAGGGCTTGGAGAGGAGGCACATGCATGAGGGCTTGGAGAGGAGGCACATGCATGAGTGCTTGGAGAGGAGGTACATGCATGAGGGCTTGGAGAGGAGGCACATGCATGAGGGCTTGGAGAGGGCACATGCATGAGGGCTTGGAGAGGAGGCACACATGCATGAGGGCTTGGAGAGGAGGCACATGCATGAGGGCTTGGAGAGGAGATACATGCATGAGGGCTTGGAGAGGAGGCACATGCATGAGGGCTTGGAGAGGAGGCACATGCATGAGGGCTTGGAGAGGAGGCACATGAATGAGGGCTTGGAGAGGAGGCACATGCATGAGGGCTTGGAGAGGAGGCACATGCATGAGGGCTTGGAGAGGAGGCACATGCATGAGGGCTTGGAGAGGAGGCACATGCATGAGGGCTTGGAGAGGAGGCACATGCATGAGGGCTTGGAGAGGAGGTACATGCATGAGGCTTGGAGAGGAGGCACATGCATGAGGCTTGGAGAGGAGGTACATGCATGAGGGCTTGGAGAGGAGGCACATGCATGAGGGCTTGGAGAGGAGGCACATGGCACATGCATGAGGGCTTGAAGAGGGCACATGCATGAGGGCTTGGAGAGGAGGCACATGCATGAGGGCTTGGAGAGGCGGCACATGCATGCGGGCTTGGAGAGGAGGCACATGCATGAGGCTTGGAGAGGCGGCACATGCATGAGGCTTGGAGAGGAGGCATATGCATGAGGCTTGGAGAGGGCACATGCATGAGGGCTTGGAGAGGAGGCAAATGCATGAGGGCTTGGAGAGGAGGCACATGCATGAGGGCTTGGAGAGGAGGCACATGCATGAGGCTTGGAGAGCAGGCACATGCATGAGGCTTGGAGAGGGCACATGCATGAGGCTTGGAGAGGAGGCACATGCATGAGGGCTTGGAGAGGAGGCACATGCATGAGGCTTGGAGAGGGCACATGCATGAGGGCTTGGAGAGGAGGCACATGCATGAGGGCTTGGAGAGGAGGTACATGCATGAGGCTTGGAGAGGAGGTACATGCATGAGGCTTGGAGAGGAGGCACATGCATGAGGCTTGGAGAGGGCACATGCATGAGGGCTTGGAGAGGAGGCACATGCATGAGGGCTTGGAGAGGAGGTACATGCGTGAGGGCTTGGAGAGGGCACATGCATGAGGGCTTGGAGAGGAGGTACATGCATGAGGCTTGGAGAGGAGGCACATGCATGAGGCTTGGAGAGGAGGTACATGCATGAGGGCTTGGAGAGGAGGCACATGCATGAGGGCTTGGAGAGGAGGCACATGGCACATGCATGAGGGCTTGAAGAGGGCACATGCATGAGGGCTTGGAGAGGAGGCACATGCATGAGGGCTTGGAGAGGCGGCACATGCATGCGGGCTTGGAGAGGAGGCACATGCATGAGGCTTGGAGAGGCGGCACATGCATGAGGCTTGGAGAGGAGGCATATGCATGAGGCTTGGAGAGGGCACATGCATGAGGGCTTGGAGAGGAGGCAAATGCATGAGGGCTTGGAGAGGAGGCACATGCATGAGGGCTTGGAGAGGAGGCACATGCATGAGGCTTGGAGAGCAGGCACATGCATGAGGCTTGGAGAGGGCACATGCATGAGGCTTGGAGAGGAGGCACATGCATGAGGGCTTGGAGAGGAGGCACATGCATGAGGCTTGGAGAGGGCACATGCATGAGGGCTTGGAGAGGAGGCACATGCATGAGGGCTTGGAGAGGAGGTACATGCATGAGGCTTGGAGAGGAGGTACATGCATGAGGCTTGGAGAGGAGGCACATGCATGAGGCTTGGAGAGGGCACATGCATGAGGGCTTGGAGAGGAGGCACATGCATGAGGGCTTGGAGAGGAGGTACATGCATGAGGGCTTGGAGAGGAGGCACATGCATGAGGGCTTGGAGAGGAGGCACATGGCACATGCATGAGGGCTTGAAGAGGGCACATGCATGAGGCTTGGAGAGGAGGCACATGCATGAGGGCTTGGAGAGGAGGCACATGCATGAGGCTTGGAGAGGAGGTACATGCATGAGGGCTTGGAGAGGTGGTACATGCATGAGGGCTTGGAGAGGAGGTACATGCATGAGGGCTTGGAGAGGAGGCACATGCATGAGGGCTTGGAGAGGAGGTACATGCATGAGGGCTTGGGGAGGAAGTACATGCATGAGGCTTGGAGAGGAGGTACATGCATGAGGGCTTGGAGAGGAGGGACATGCATGAGGCATGGAGAGGAGGCACATGCATGAGGGCTTGGAGAGGGCACATGCATGAGGGCTTGGAGAGGAGGGACATGCATGAGGCTTGGAGAGGAGGCACATGCATGAGGGCTTGGAGAGGAGGCACATGCATGAGGGCTTGGAGAGGAGGTACATGCATGAGGGCTTGGAGAGGAGGCACACATGCATGAGGGCTTGGAGAGGGCACATGCATGAGGCTTGGAGAGGAGGCACATGCATGAGGCTTGGAGAGGAGGTACATGCATGAGGCTTGGAGAGGAGGTACATGCATGAGGGCTTGGAGAGGTGGCACATGCATGAGGGCTTGGAGAGGTGACACATGCATGAGGCTTGGAGAGGAGGCACATGCATGAGGGCTTGGAGAGGAGGCACATGCGTGAGGCTTGGAGAGGGCACATGCATGAGGCTTGGAGAGGGCACATGCATGAGGGCTTGGAGAGGAGGTACATGCATGAGGACTTGGAGAGGAGGCACATGCGTGAGGCTTGGAGAGGGCACATGCATGAGGCTTGGAGAGGAGGCACATGCATGAGGGCTTGGAGAGGAGGCACATGCATGAGGGCTTGGAGAGGGCACATGCATGAGGGCTTGGAGAGGAGGTACATGCATGAGGCCTTGGAGAGGAGGCACATGCATGAGTGCTTGGAGAGGAGGCACATGCATGAGGGCTTGGAGAGGAGGTACATGCATGAGGAGGCATGCATGAGGGCTTGGAGAGGAGGCACATGCATGATGGCTTGGAGAGGAGGCACATGCATGAGGGCTTGGAGAGGAGGCACATGCATGAGGGCTTGGAGAGGAGGCACATGCATGAGTCTTGGAGAGGAGGTACATGCATGAGGGCTTGGAGAGGAGGCACATGCATGAGGGCTTGGAGAGGAGGCACATGCATGAGGGCTTGGAGAGGAGGCACATGCATGAGGGCTTGGAGAGGGCACATGCATGAGGGCTTGGAGAGGAGGTACATTCATGAGGGCTTGGAAGGGAGGCACATGCATGAGGGCTTGGAGAGGTGGCACATGCGCATGAGGGCTTGGAGAGGAGGTACATGCATGAGGGCTTGGAGAGGGGGTACATGCATGAGGGCTTGGAGAGGAGGTACATGCATGAGGGCATGGAGAGTAGGCACATGCATGAGGGCTTGGAGAGGAGCCACATGCATGAGGGCTTGGAGAGGAGGTACATGCATGAGGGCTTGGAGAGGAGGCACATGCATGAGGGCTTGGAGAGGAGGCACATGCATGAGGGCTTGGAGAGGAGGCACATGCATGAGGGCCTGGAGAGGAGGCACATGCATGAGGGCTTGGAGAGGGCACATGCATGAGGCTTGGAGAGGAGGCACATGCATGAGGCTTGGAGTGGCGGCACATGCATGAGGGCTTGGAGAGGAGGCTCATGCATGAGTGCTTGGAGAGGAGGCACATGCATGAGGGCTTGGGGGGGAGGCACATGCATGAGGGCTTGGAGAGGAGGCACATGCATGCGGGCTTGGAGAGGAGGTACATGCATGAGGGCTTGGAGAGGAGGCACATGCATGAGGCTTGGAGAGGAGGTACATGCATGAGGGCTTGGAGAGGAGGCACATGCATGAGGGCTTGGAGAGGAGGCACATGCACGATGGCTTGAAGAGGAGGTACATGCATGAGGGCTTGGAGAGGAGGCACATGCATGAGGGCTTGGAGAGGAGGCACATGCATGAGGGCTTGGAGAGGAGGCACATGCATGAGGACTTGGAGAGGGCACATGCATGAGGGATTGGAGAGGAGGTACATGCATGAGGGCTTGGACAACAAATCTGGAATTACAAGCAGCATCAACTCTACCAGAAGACTCTTTCTAGCAAGTCTCTGAGAGAGTTTATTAACTATCATACTGTAGCTCTCTCTAGCAAGATCGGGTTGCCAGGGAAAATGTGCAGATTCTTGTGCACATGTACAGATTAAAACCATAGTTACATGCATAGCTGATATTATTCAGTAAAACAGCTAGCTGTTTATTTTCTAGAAGGATAGACTTCAGAAAAGGAGAAGGATAGACTTCAGAAAAGGAGAAAGAAAGTCAAAGCATGCTTCTGAAATTGCAGAACAAAGATTTGGGGAAAAAGAGCAAGTGATAGAACAAGGCGTGGCTTCAATACAAAGTGGGTTTAATCTGGAAGCCAGTTATAAATATGCAGATATCTGAAAAAAGTTATCTGAAATTTTAACAGAAATAGCTAGGTAAATTTTTAGTTAATGGTAAAATGAACAATTCACAGGGACAAGCAGGCTGCATGCTGTGCTGACCCAAGAGCTAGCCATGAATGCTCAGCTTGGCTTTACTACCTGTTAATGGTGATGACTACATCCTGCACTGGCTAAAGAGGAGAAGTGCGCGTGTGTGTGTGTGTGTGTGTGTGTGTGTGTGTTGCGCGCATGCGCGTATGTATGTGTGTTTAAAAAAAATTATAATAATAATATTACCGATCTTTGTATCATATATATAGTCCTAGTATATAATGCTTGAGAGGAGAAAGGCATGGCACATGCATGAGGGCTTGACAATAAATCTGGAATTACAACCAGCTTCAACTAGACAAAACTTGGCTATTTGTAGCTAAGGCTCCGAGACAATTTATGAATTCCTTACTATCATACTTCAGCTCTATCTAAAATATAGCAAGATAGTTACACATTGAAAATAATTTGTTTTCAAAACATAACAGATTGTATGTATTTTTATTGCCTTCATTGCTAGCTAGAGATCCACCAAGAAACTTCTTTAGGCTCGGGTAAAGCTTCTACATATTCTACAAGGGAGCACCACAAAAGTATGCCATTAACTAAACCATGAATATTGCCTTTGAGGTCTGTATATATAAGCTTCAAACCACACTAAAGGTGACACACTAGCTATAATAAAATGGAGCGCTTGAAATAGCTGTGAGAAATCTATACCTATGAACCTCATCAGTAGCTATAACTACTGCATTGTACTAGGGGTCAATCTAGGAAGTCATGTATACAACAGACCTTAATTACTGGATCAGCCTCCATCGATAACTCAGAAGACAAGGCTATTGTATATTCAATGACTACTTTAATTCTGTTTTTACAAAGAGTGACTTCATTCTACCACCTTTAAATAGTTTGCCAACTCCAAACAAACAGCTCAACAAGATAGACATTTGTCCATCTGAAGTCTATAAAATCCTATCCAATTTAGACATAACCAAGGCTCCTGGTTATGATGAAATTGGTGGCTTTGTTCTAAAGCACTGTGCAACTGCCCTGGTTAATCCAGTCTCTAATCTCTTTCGTTCCAGTATGCAGACATCATCACTCCCTCTAGATTGGAAAATTCATAAAATCCACCCTATCTTCAAGAATAATGATCATTCTAAGGTACAAAACTACAGGCCAATATCACTACTGAGTATACTGTCTAAAGTGTTAGAGAAGATAATTTACCAAAATATAATCTCTTTTGTTCAACCTTTATTGTCAAAGCAGCAATACGGATTTCTCAAGAAACGGTCATGTCTCTCTCAGTTGTTGACCTCATATTCTAACATTTATGGCTCAATAGAGAACAGGAAAATGTCACACGCAGTCTATTTTGATTTCTCCAAAGCCTTTGATTCAGTCCCACACCAAGAGCTATTATATAAATTATGGGCCTTTGGCACCACTGGACAATTGTGGTCATGGATAAAAGCCGGATGCACTATGTTAGTATTGATGGTTTTATGTCTAATTTACTTCCTGTGGTCCTCTACTCTTTCTCTTATACACAAATGATATTCCAAATGTTGCAACCTTCTCGTCTTCATACTTATTTGCAGATGATACCAAGTCGATTGTCTCTCTCAAGGATAGATCTGAGCTCCAGGAAGATATTGACTCTTTAATAAAATGGTGCAAAACCTGGAAGTTGAGCCTGAATTATCGGAAATGTGTATCTGTTAGCTTCTCCTTCTCTCAAATGGATCACTCCTCATATTTGCTAGAGGCCAGTCAGATCCCTCAAGTGGATTGCCACAGAGATATTGGTGTGTTAGTCTCGTCAGATCTCTCTTGGGCAGATCACTGCAAATATGTTTGCCAAAGTTCTTATGGGATATCCAATATGATCATAAGATCAATCCCATCTCATTCATCGATTGCATCAATCAGCCATGAGAGTGTATTGGTCGAGTCATTAGGACAACCAACCATGAGAGAGTATTGGTCAAGTCATAAGGACAACCAACCATGAGAGAGTATTGGTCCAGTCATTAGGACAACCAACCGTGAGAGAGTATTGGTCGAGTCATCAGGACAACCAACCATGAGAGAGTATTGGTTGATTCATCAGGACAACCAACCATGAGAGGGTTTTGGTCGAGTCATCAGGACAACCAGCCATGAAAGAGTATTGGTCGAGTCATCAGGACAACCAATCATGAGACATTATTGGTTGAGCATCAGGACAACCAACCATGAGAGAGTATTGGTCGAGTCATCAGGACAACCAACCATGAGAGAGTATTGGTCGAGTCATCAGGACAGCCAACCATGAGAGAGTATTGATCGAGTCATCAGGACAACCAACCTTGAGAGAATATTGGTCGAGTCATCAGGACAACCAACCATGAGAGAGTATTGGTCGAGTCATCAGGACAACCAACCATGAGAGTATATTGGTAGAGTCATCAGAACAACCAACCATGAGAGAGTATTGGTCCAGTCATCAGGACAACCAACCATGAGAGAGTATTGGTCGAGTCATCAGGACAACCAATCATGAGAGACTATTGGTCGAGTCATCAGGACAACCAACCATGAGAGAGTATTGGTCGAGTCATCAGGACAACCAACCATGAGAGAGTATTGGTCGAGTCATCAGGACAGCCAACCATGAGAGAGTATTGGTCGAGTCATCAGGACAACCAACCATGAGAGAGTATTGGTCGAGTCATCAGGACAACCAACGATGAGATACTATTGGTCGAGTCATCAGGACAACCAACCTTGAGAGAATATTGGTTGAGCATCAGGACAACCAACCATGAGAGAGTATTGGTCGAGTCATCAGGACAACCAACCATGAGAAAGTATTGGTCGAGTCATCAGGACAACTAACCATGAGAGAGTATTGGTCAAGTCATCAGGACAACCAACCATGAGAGAGTATTGGTCAAGTCATCAGGACAACCAACCTTGAGAGAGTATTGGTCAAGTCATCAGGACAACCAACCATGAGAGAGTATTGGTCAAGTCATCAGGACAACCAACCTCATGAGTTTGAATGAATCAAGTCCCTGAACAGGAGGAGATGAGGGGAAGGTGAGACTGCCTACACACTCTTTGCACTAGCTGGTGGGGGGAAGAAAAGGAAGTTAGAGCCCCTCATGGTGTCTGTAGAAGGGAACAACACTAGACTGGATATGGAAGTAGATACACGTACTGCATGTCCATAATGAGCGCTACCACTTATCACCTACCATGGCCAAAGCATTTAGCACCTTCCTTGCAGCCAGCCACAAACGGTTTCGCACTTACACAGGAGAGGCTTTGGAGATGTTTGGAACTATTGCAGTTTCAGTGACTACCAAAGCCAGCAAGCAGAGTTGGAATTGATGGGGGTAGCTGGAAGGGGCCCAAGTTTACTTGGTAGAGACTGGCTGTTGGAAGTCAAACTGGATTGGAGAGGCATACATCAAGTGCCAGCAAGACTTGCACAAACCTTATCATTCATTTAGGGCAAGCATGCAGGCATGTTCAAGGATGAACTGGTTAGTGGTGGGGCATCCAGCCAAGATTCCCATCCACCCTACAGGACCAGCCATGTTTATAAACCATATTCAGTCCCATTGGCACTTCGAGGCAAAGTTGAACAGGAATTGAGCCTGTTGGAGCAGCTGGGAGTCATCGAGAGAGTGCAATTTGCAGAGTGGTCTGCTCCCATAGTGCCTGTGATTAAAAGGGAAGGCTCCATCCGAATATGTGGGGACTATATAGTTACAGTCAACAAGACATCAAAGGTAAGAGACAAACCCTCTACCTAAGATCCATGAGCTGCTAGCCTCTTCGGGAGGTGGAAAGACATTTTCAAAGTTGGACCTCGCACACGCGAACCAACAGATGCAGTCGGATGATGAGTCGAAGAAATTGGTGGCCATCAACACACACAAGTGTCTATACCAGTACACTTACTTGCCGTTTGGAGTGTCTTCAGCTCCTGAAATTTTCCAATGGACCATTGAAGGTGTTTTATAAAGTATGTCACATGTATGAGTTTACATAGATGACATCTTAATCACAGGGTGACAGGCAAGAACACTGGAAAACCCTCGGAGAAGTCCTGACGAGACTGGAGGAAGCAGGATTCAAAATGAAGCAGAGAAGTGTGCATTTATGCAACCAGCTGTCAAGCACTTGGGGCACCACATATCTGCCGATGGAATTACACCATCAAAAGAAAAGGTTTGGACAATAGTTGATGCACCACCACCCCAGAATGTTTATCAACTCCGTACCTTTCTGGGGCTGGTCAATTACCATGGTAAATCCTAGCCAACAGGTTGGCACCCTATACAAGCAGATACAAAAGGATATCTGTTGGAGGTGTGGTCCTGAGGAACAGAAGGGGTTTAATGAGGCTAAACAGAAATTGAGCACACCATGTTTGCTGGTTCATTTTGACCAGATAGGAAGCTGTTTCTAGCTTGTGAGGCCTCGCCGTATGACGCGGGGGTAGTAGTTTCCCACCGGATGGATGATGGCACTAACAAGCCCATCGCTTATACATCACTTTTATTAGCACCTGCAGAGAGAAACTATGCACACTTGGACAAGGAAGACCTGGCAATTGTGTTCGGGGTTAAAAAGTTCCTTATGGCCGCACATTCACTATCTACTCGTATCATAAGTCCTTGCAGCATTTGTTCAGTGAACACAAGACAGAGTCTGCCATGGCTTCAGCTCGAATTCAGAGGTGGGCACTAACACTGGGGGCATATAGCTACCACATTGTTTATAAACCTGGGAATTCAGAGGTGGGCACTAACACTGGGGGCATATAGCTACCACATTGTTTATAAACCTGGGAATTCAGAGGTGGGCACTAACACTGGGGGCATATAGCTACCACATTGTTTATAAACCTGGGAATTCAGAGGTGGGCACTAACACTGGGGGCATATAGCTACCACATTGTTTATAAACCTGGGAATTCAGAGGTGGACACTAACACTGGGGGCATATAGCTACCACATTGTTTATAAACCTGGGAATACAGAGGTGGGCACTAACACTGGGGGCATATAGCTACCACATTGTTTATAAACCTGGGAATTCAGAGGTGGGCACTAACACTGGGGGCATATAGCTACCACATTGTTTATAAACCTGGGAATTCAGAGGTGGGCACTAACACTGGGGGCATATAGCTACCACATTGTTTATAAACCTGGGAATTCAGAGGGGGGCACTAACACTGGGGGCATATAGCTACCACATTGTTTATAAACCTGGGAATTCAGAGGTGGACACTAACACTGGGGGCATATAGCTACCACATTGTTTATAAACCTGGGAATTCAGAGGTGGGCACTAACACTGGGGGCATATAGCTACCACATTGTTTATAAACCTGGGAATTCAGAGGTGGACACTAACACTGGGAGCATATAGCTACCACATTGTTTATAAACCTGGGAATTCAGAGGTGGACACTAACACTGGGGGCATATAGCTACCACATTGTTTATAAACCTGGGAATTCAGAGGTGGGCACTAACACTGGGGGCATATAGCTACCACATTGTTTATAAACCTGGGAATTCAGAGGTGGGCACTAACACTGGGGGCATATAGCTACCACATTGTTTATAAACCTGGGAATTCAGAGGTGGACACTAACACTGGGGGCATATAGCTACCACATTGTTTATAAACCTGGGAATTCAGAGGTGGGCACTAACACTGGGGGCATATAGCTACCACATTGTTTATAAACCTGGGAATTCAGAGGTGGACACTAACACTGGGAGCATATAGCTACCACATTGTTTATAAACCTGGGAATTCAGAGGTGGACACTAACACTGGGGGCATATAGCTACCACATTGTTTATAAACCTGGGAATTCAGAGGTGGGCACTAACACTGGGGGCATATAGCTACCACATTGTTTATAAACCTGGGAATTCAGAGGTGGGCACTAACACTGGGGGCATATAGCTACCACATTGTTTATAAACCTGGGAATTCAGAGGTGGACACTAACACTGGGGGCATATAGCTACCACATTGTTTATAAACCTGGGAATTCAGAGGTGGACACTAACACTGGGGGCATATAGCTACCACATTGTTTATAAACCTGGGAATTCAGAGGTGGACACTAACACTGGGGGCATATAGCTACCACATTGTTTATAAACCTGGGAATTCAGAGGTGGACACTAACACTGGGGGCATATAGCTACCACATTGTTTATAAACCTGGGAATTCAGAGGTGGGCACTAACACTGGGGGCATATAGCTACCACATTGTTTATAAACCTGGGAATTCAGAGGTGGACACTAACACTGGGGGCATATAGCTACCACATTGTTTATAAACCTGGGAATTCAGAGGTGGGCACTAACACTGGGGGCATATAGCTACCACATTGTTTATAAACCTGGGAATTCAGAGGTGGACACTAACACTGGGGGCATATAGCTATCACATTGTTTATAAACCTGGGAATTCAGAGGTGGACACTAATACTGGGGGCTTATAGCTCCCACATTGTTTATAAACCTGGGAATTCAGAGGTGGGCACTAACACTGGGGGCATATAGCTACCACATTGTTTATAAACCTGGGAATTCAGATGTGGACACTAACACTGGGGGCATATAGCTACCACATTGTTTATAAACCTGGGAATTCAGAGGTGGACACTAACACTGGGGGCATATAGCTACCACATTGTTTATAAACCTGGGAATTCAGAGGTGGGCACTAACACTGGGAGCATATAGCTACCACATTGTTTATAAACCTGGGAATTCAGAGGTGGGCACTAACACTGGGGGCATATAGCTACCACATTGTTTATAAACCTGGGAATTCAGAGGTGGGCACTAACACTGGGGGCATATAGCTACCACATTGTTTATAAACCTGGGAATTCAGAGGTGGACACTAACACTGGGGGCATATAGCTACCACATTGTTTATAAACCTGGGAATTCAGAGGTGGACACTAACACTGGGGGCATATAGCTACCACATTGTTTATAAACCTGGGAATTCAGAGGTGGGCACTAACACTGGGGGCATATAGCTACCACATTGTTTATAAACCAGAGAATTCAGAGGTGGGCACTAACACTGGGGGCATATAGCTACCACATTGTTTATAAACCTGGGAATTCAGAGGTGGGCACTAACACTGGGGGCATACAGCTACCACATTGTTTATAAACCTGGGAATTCAGAGGTGGGCACTAACACTGGGGGCATATAGCTACCACATTGTTTATAAACCTGGGAATTCAGAGGTGGACACTAACACTGGGGGCATATAGCTACCACATTGTTTATAAACCTGGGAATTCAGAGGTGGACACTAACACTGGGGGCATATAGCTACCACATTGTTTATAAACCTGGGAATTCAGAGGTGGGCACTAACACTGGGGGCATATAGCTACCACATTGTTTATAAACCTGGGAATTCAGAGGTGGGCACTAACACTGGGGGCATATAGCTACCACATTGTTTATAAACCTGGGAATTCAGAGGTGGGCACTAACACTGGGGGCATATAGCTACCACATTGTTTATAAACCTGGGAATTCAGAGGTGGGCACTAACACTGGGGGCATATAGCTACCACATTGTTTATAAACCTGGGAATTCAGAGGTGGGCACTAACACTGGGGGCATATAGCTACCACATTGTTTATAAACCTGGGAATTCAGAGGTGGGCACTAACACTGGGGGCATGTAGCTACCACATTGTTTATAAACCTGGGAATTCAGAGGTGGGCACTAACACTGGGGGCATATAGCTACCACATTGTTTATAAACCTGGGAATTCAGAGGTGGACACTAACACTGGGGGCATATAGCTACCACATTGTTTATAAACCTGGGAATTCAGAGGTGGACACTAACACTGGGGGCATGTAGCTACCACATTGTTTATAAACCTGGGAATTCAGAGGTGGACACTAACACTGGGGGCATATAGCTACCACATTGTTTATAAACCTGGGAATTCAGAGGTGGGCACTAACACTGGGGGCATATAGCTACCACATTGTTTATAAACCTGGGAATTCAGAGGTGGGCACTAACACTGGGGGCATATAGCTACCACATTGTTTATAAACCTGGGAATTCTGAGGTGGGCACTAACACTTGGGGCATATAGCTACCACATTGTTTATAAACCTGGGAATTCAGAGGTGGACACTAACAATGGGGGCATATAGCTACCACATTGTTTATAAACCTGGGAATTCAGAGGTGGACACTTAACACTGGGGGGCATATAGCTACCACATTGTTTATAAACCTGGGAATTCAGAGGTGGACACTAACACTGGGGGCATATAGCTACCACATTGTTTATAAACCTGGGAATTCAGAGGTGGGCACTAACACTGGGGGCATATAGCTACCACATTGTTTATAAACCTGGGAATTCAGAGGTGGACACTAACACTGGGGGCACATAGCTACGACATTGTTTATAAACCTGGGAATTCAGAGGTGGACACTAACACTGGGGGCATATAGCTACCACATTGTTTATAAACCTGGGAATTCAGAGGTGGACACTAACACTGCGGGCATATAGCTACCACATTGTTTATAAACCTGGGAATTCAGAGGTGGACACTAACACTGGGGGCATATAGCTACCACATTGTTTATAAACCTGGGAATTCAGAGGTGGGCACTAACACTGGGAGCGTATAGCTACTACATTGTTGGGAATTCAGAGGTGGACACTAACACTGGGGGCATATAGCTACCACATTGTTTATAAACCTGGGAATTCAGAGGTGGACACTAACACTGGGGGCATATAGCTACCACATTGTTTATAAACCTGGGAATTCAGAGGTGGGCACTAACACTGGGGGCATATAGCTACCACATTGTTTATAAACCTGGGAATTCAGAGGTGGGCACTAACACTGGGGGCATATAGCTACCACATTGTTTATAAACCTGGGAATTCAGAGGTGGGCACTTTCACTGGGGGCATATAGCTACCACATTGTTTATAAACCTGGGAATTCAGAGGTGGGCACTAACACTGGGGGCATATAGCTACCACATTGTTTATAAACCTGGGAATTCAGAGGTGGGCACTAACACTGGGGGCATATAGCTACTACATTGTTTATAATCCTGGGAATTCAGAGGTGGACACTAACACTGGGGGCATATAGCTACCACATTGTTTATAAACCTGGGAATTCAGAGGTGGACACTAACACTGGGGGCATATAGCTACCACATTGTTTATAAACCTGGGAATTCAGAGGTGGACACTAACACTGGGGGCATATAGCTACCACATTGTTTATAAACCTGGGAATTCAGAGGTGGACACTAACACTGGGGGCATATAGCTACCACATTGTTTATAAACCTGGGAATTCAGAGGTGGACACTAACACTGGGGGCATATAGCTACCACATTGTTTATAAACCTGGGAATTCAGAGGTGGGCACTAACACTGGGGGCATATAGCTACCACATTGTTTATAAACCTGGGAATTCAGAGGTGGGCACTAACACTGGGGGCATATAGCTACCACATTGTTTATAAACCTGGGAATTCAGAGGTGGGCACTAACACTGGGGGCATATAACTACCACATTGTTTATAAACCTGGGAATTCAGAGGTGGACACTAACACTGGGGGCATATAGCTACCTCATTGTTTATAAACCTGGGAATTCAGAGGTGGGCACTAACACTGGGGGCATATAGCTACCACATTGTTTATAAACCTGGGAATTCAGAGGTGGGCACTAACACTGGGGGCATATAGCTACCACATTGTTTATAAACCTGGGAATTCAGAGGTGGACACTAACACTGGCGGCATTTAATAACCACATTGTTTATAAACCTGGGAAGGAACAGGATAATGCAGATGGACTAAGTAGACACCCACCACCAGAATTTCCATTGTCAGTTCCGCAGCCAGGTTAGACCATCTGGTTCAACTAGAGAATATACATCCCAGTTACAGCTGTTCAAATCAAGTTGTGGACAGGGAGAGATCCCTCTCTGGCAAGATGAAGAACATGGTGCTACACATGGTTGGAAACTTGTAGCCGAGGAAGAACTTCAACCATACAAGCAACGTAGTGAAGTACTCGGTGTCATGGATGGTTGTGTTGTTTGGGGAGGTCGAGTAGTTGTACCACCACCAGGTCGGAAGTTAGGATTGGAGGAACACCACCGAGGTCACCCTTGGGTTTCAAGGATGAAGAGTCACGCTCGGACAACTGTGTGGTAGCCAGGGATCAATGCAGACCTTGAACAACATGTTAAAAGCTGCTCTGAGTGTCAGCAGAACAGGAGAGCACCTGCAATAGCACCAATGCATCCATGTGATAAACCAGAAGCAAACTCAGCAGAAATTAGACCACAACAAACATGGCAAAGCCATGGCCTTAGAGAGGGGCAACCCAGTCTACGTATGTCACCTTCCAATAGGCCGGAAGTGGTTGTCTGGCAACATTGCTGGATGTTTAGGTCATCAAACATTTGAAGTAGCCTGCTCAGTGGCTTGGCACATTGACCATATTCATATTCACACAAATGAAGTTACTCAAGGAGTAGTTGATGACTGGCTTCCGGATTTTCCCTCAGTGATCACTCCACCAGGGGAACAACATCTGCCCCTGGCATCCCTACTCCACCTCCCTCAGTGATCACTCCACCAGGTGGAACAACATCTGCCCCTGGCATCCCTACTCCACCTCCCTCAGTGATCACTCCACCAGGTGGAACAACATCTCTCCCTGGCATCCCTACTCCACCTCCCTCAGTGATCACTCCACCAGGTGGAACAACATCTGTCCCTGGCATCCCTACTCCACCTCCCTCAGTGATCACTCCACCAGGTGGAACAACATCTGCCCCTGGCATCCCTACTCCACCTCCCTCAGTGATCACTCCACCAGGTGGAACAACATCTGCCCCTGGCATCCCTACTCTACCTCCCTCAGTGATCACTCCACCAGGTGGAACAACATCTGCCCCTGGCATCCCTACTCCACCTCCCTCAGTGATCACTCCACCAGGGGAACAACATCTGTCCCTAGCATCCCTACTCCACCTCCCTCAGTGATCACTCCACCAAGTGGTACAACATCTGCCCCTGGCATCCCTACTCCACCTCCCTCAGTGATAACTCCATCAGGTGGAACAACATCTGCCCCTGGCATCCCTACTCCACCTCCCTCAGTGATCACTCCACCAGGTGGAACAACATCTGCCCCTGGCATCCCTACTCCACCTCCCTCAGTGATAACTCCACCAGGTGGAACAACATCTGCCCCTGGCATCCCTACTCCACCTCTCTCAGTGATCACTCCACCAGGGGAACAACATCTACCCCTGGTATCCCTACTCCACCTCCCTCAGTGATCACTCCACCAGGTGGAACAACATCTGCCCCTGGCATCCCTACTCCACCTCCCTCAGTGATCACTCCACCAGGTGGAACAACATCTGCCCCTGGCATCCCTACTCCACCTCCATCGGAAATTCATAACAGAAGCATTCCAAGGGGGTCCACTCGCAGTCATCAATCTCCACAACATTATTCCCCTTGTTCCAATTAAGGCTGGAAGGATGCAATAACTTGAAACTCTGTCTTAACAACCGTCGTTTGTGTTGACTGTTATTTACATGTAGCGTTGGTGAAGCAGTTAGTATTGTGGTTTGTGTGTGATTACCTTATATGGTATTTTGGGGAAGGGTCAGAGGTCAGTCTGGTTCAGGTGGCCAGGACCTTGCGGACAACTTAGGGGAAAAAGACTTCTCGAATGGAATTGAAGTCATCTAATGACCGTCTGTGCAATGAGACCACCACACCTGCTATGACTACCTGTGCAATGAGGCCACCACACCTGCTATGACTACCTGTGCAATGAGGCCACCACACCTGCTATGACTGCCTGTGCAATGAGGCCACCACACCTGCTATGACTACCTGTGCAATGAGGCCACCACACCTGCTATGACTACCTGTGCAATGAGGCCACCACACCTGCTATGACTGTCTGTGCAGTGAGGCCACCCACATGCTATGACTACCTGTGCAATGAGCACACCACACCTGCTATGACTACCTGTGCAATGAGGCCACCACACCTGCTATGACTGTCTGTGCAATCAGCCCACCACACCTGCTATGACTACCTGTGCAATGAGGCCACCACACATGCTATCATTGCCTGTGCAATGAGGCACCACACCTGCTATGACTACCTGTGCAATGAGGCCACCACACCAGCTATGACTACCTGTGCAATGAGGCCACCACACCTGCTTAGTACTAGCCAAAGAAACTTTACGTACCGTTTGCGTTGGATCTTTGTGGTACATTTGAGTCGTAGCGTTGCTGTACCATTCGCCAAACACTCGCCAACAAATGTTGATCGTTAAGCGTAGTAAAACTGATTTTACATGCGATTGTCCAGTGATCGAGGAAGGCGGGAGAAAGGCTGACGGTCGTTGCTCTAGAGGTTACTCTTTTTCAGCTTATTGGAATCAAGATGCCTTACTCTATTATAAGAATCAGAATTCTATTCTTTAGGATCTAGACTCTAGAGGATTCAAGGCTGCAGCTATCGTCTGTATTTTGAAGGAGGGCATGACAGCAACAAGGCAAAGTGTCCAGTTTTGTCAAGCACCGGGAGACTGGTATCGCCTTACAGCTATGGAGTGGGAGATCTTCGTTTTTTACTGCTGTCCCTAAAGTCGTGGTGGAAAAGATGCTGGAAGATGACGAGAAGACAGCATACCAACTGCAGTTCTCCTTCACAGCAAAGGGAACCCAGTCTTGCTTTGCAGGACATTGCTTGTGTTGATATTTTGAGGCAGTGCGTAATGCCAACTGATAAGATAAGCCACATGGTTTGTGTTCAACTAGTTTTGGGATTAAGCTAAGTGAAAGTTAATCTCTAGTGTAGAAGCTTTCTGTGTCACACTGAAGCTATGTTGGTTGCTAGTGGCTAATGATAATCTAGGCCTGAGTCTTGCTGACATTTTGGCTAGAGCTAATGTGCCGATCGGGATAAGCCATTGGATTAAAAAATATATATATATATAGTTTAGGCACTTTGTAGATGTTATGGCTTAAGACTAGTGCAAGATATTGATATAGAACACTGGTGAATTGGTATAGTGACTCATATGATCAATAGTGGTATCATTTATCCCTGTCCTAGGTCAAGAGATTGGAGCGAGACAGGCAGAACCTTGAAGAGGCAGCCAATGGACAGACGAGTGCACAGTTCAATTGGAAACACATAGGCTTTTTTTTGTATAAGGCAGGCACGAAAGAACAAGCCAAGATATGATTCATGTTGTATTATGGTTGTGTAATAAA
Source organism: Cladorhizidae sp. MBARI D1340-BT2 (assembly GCA_028752905.1). NCBI lineage: Eukaryota > Metazoa > Porifera > Demospongiae > Poecilosclerida > Cladorhizidae > Cladorhizidae sp. MBARI D1340-BT2. The sequence continues at coordinate 43,308,396 of JAQNBH010000004.1, forward strand.
GGTGTAGACTTATGTTATACTACATGTAAGGTGTTTTAAACTTCTGTTTATTTCATTATAGCATGAAATATTTGGTAAAGATAGCATGAAATATTTGTTGGAGGTGCATGTGTGGGCTGGTATTATGAAAGCCCCACTTTTTGTTCAAATTTTTCACTAGACCCTTTTACCCTTCATGAAGGATGTTTGCCCCCATCACCGCTTCATGCAGGACACTGACCCCAAACATACATCCAGGCTGGCTAAGGAGTTGTTTGATATAAATTGATGGAGGACGCCTCCCAAGTTTCCAGATGCCAACCCCATTGAAAACCTGTGACACGAGTTGAAGGAGTCCATCAGGAGAGAAGTGAAGCCCAAGTCCAAAGCTGAATTGGTGGACAGCATAACACAATTTAGATTAAGTATATGTCAGAAGTAGATTAGACACCTGGAGGATTGGGCTACAGGGAGGAATCACTTGCCAAGCAATGCTTCTTGATATCAAATTGGCAAAACTTTTGTGTGTTTGGGAGGTACCGTAGGGGTTTTCCCCCTCAAATTATCAATAAGAAGACATGATAATTTCAAAAAACTATATAGTTATCGAACAAGTCCAGTCCTGACCCCACCACCACAGATGTAGAGAGTTAAGAACTGTTATCCTCGTCTTCCATGTCAGGCTTGAATTCTTCTTCCAGCTCCTCCATAGCTGCCTGGTAACTACATTTCAAAATAATAAATCACACCTGAATTTGATATAAAGAATTTGATTTAAAACTTACCAATAGCTGAAATCTTGCCTTTACATATCACCCTCACTGCCTTGACCTCCCATTCCCACTGAGGAGCCCCATAAGACATTGCTGCTTGGTACAGCCATGCAGAACTTTCATTCTGCCAGAAGACCAAACAATAGTCTGTATAATTATCATGACTGGATCCTGTGCTAGTTTTTAGTTGTTTTTTGGTTTTGTGTTCTTGAAAGTTACTAAATAACACTAACAACTAGACTGAAGTAAAGGCTGGCTCACTACCACAGATAGGCGCTAGAAGTACAAGCCATTGGAGTTCTACCTAGTATTACACCTACTTCTTAGAGCGAAGGTAGCAGTGAGAGTTCTTCTGTGGGCCATTCCCAGGACAAATCAAAAGTAGGAGCTGCGACAAAACCCAACAGTGATCAACAATAGGCCGACTGACTTTACGTGCTCTATCTAACATGTGGTGTAGGATACCGAATGTTGATTGCGCGTTTCGGGTAATTAAATAACGGTTCGTGCGTTGTGTTCGCAATACGTTGCTTGAGCGTTGCTTATGAAACCTTTCTGAGTTGAATGTAAACCCAACGCAACAGTACATAAAACAAATTTGGCCTCTACTGTAGAAAAAACCTACTCTGTGTAGATGAAATATTGAGATAACAATATGCTTGATGTTTGTTATAATTAACAGTTATGCACTTCATTATCTCAGCCATGTGCTTGTATTTTGTCAAACAACAGTAACAAATGATTGCTAGATATTAGTGGGATCTTAGTGGGAAATAAATCCAAAAACATGTCCCAATATTGATAGAACAAAGATAATGATATTCATGTTTTGTGGTGAGGGTGTGGTCACAACAAGCTGACCACACTGTTTATACAGTCACAAGAATTGGCCGCATATAATAGGTATTTTCTGGTAATTTTGGGTTATAGCCTAATGCATACTTTTTCACATGAAAGTTGGAAAAATATTTTTTTAGAGAATACATCGCAAGAAAATGACACTTTAATATAGGTAGTTTAAGGTGGGCATTTATTAGAAACATATCAATGCTGTTTTAATGCTACAGTATACTTGATTCTTACTTATGTTCTTGAAGTCGTTTAGGGCATGTTATTATAGCCCCCCGAGACTTGTAATGTCCTTGTTCCTTGCAGTAAAGCTCTTCAATCTTACCAGGTGACAAGTTATTTCCCGCCATGATCACGTATAAGTTGGGATTTGTTGCTACCATGTACAGTTAATGACTGTACTAGCCTTTCAATACCTCCTAAGGTGGACACTTGAGAGTGTTTGTATTTTCTTTTTAAAAGACCAAAATAGCGATCAGGGGCAAACTTGGTATGCCCTGCAAGCATAAAGGACAAAGAAATCTTGTCATTTTTGCATGTGCCAACTCGCCAACAAATGTAATGAATAACTGCATTATTCTTATTCTGGCCTATGCAATTATCTGCTTGAAGATAAATCTCCTTCCCTGTAATTGCACAATGCTCAAGAAAGTCGTGTATTAAACTAATTGTTGCATTGGCACCTTTTCCAATAAAGCAATATTCGTCAAATAAATAGTTCACTTGAAAATGAGCTGACTCACAATCAACTCAAAATAAATTGCATTTCCAGGCAGCTTTGAAGAAGAGAGCTCCAGGTTGCAAAGCATTACATGGCTAGTGCACCTGCTGTGCATAATCAAATGAAAAATGCATAGCCCACTCATACTCAGTGTTTTTGTCATGGGCATTCCACTCATCTTCACATTTCTTCACATTAGAATTGTAGCACTTCTGTTGGACTGACGCAAGTTCTAGATGAATTGGAGCCTGCTTAACACGGTCAGACTTTTCTGACTCGGATAAATTTGCTGACCTTGCTATCAGACTTGAATTTTTCTGGCATTCCCAACACAAGTGAGTGGCAGGCTTAGTTACACTAATGAATGGAAGAGGTCTAAGCCACAGCTCAATGAACTTTGTTCTGCAGAAAGGTTTCTTTCCTTCTTTTGCACATGCCTTTTCATAACTTCTATGGACTTCTGCTTTAGTCATATTTGTTGGAAGCAGAAGGAAACGTTCATCTTTAAAGTTTGGCATTCTTCCTGGTAAAGGAAGAGCCATAGCAGAAGCTGTGTTTTTTTATGAACTGTACAGCATCTTGAACAGCTGACATAGATGCCACCTTGTAAGATGACTTTCCAGAATTACCATGCCGTCTAGTTTTTATCTCGGGGCTATCCTTCCTGTGGTGCTCCACTAAATTCCGATATCTTTTGTCACTAATAGAATGAAGAAAAAGGAAAGTTTTAAGGCAAATAGACTTGTCTTGAAAAATTGAGACTTGCATGACTTGTTTTTCTGACATCAGAAGCTGAAGTTGGAGAAACATAGTGTGAATGAATCTGATCAAGAATTACAAGGTCCAGCTCATCCTTATGCAATTCAAAGCAATTGCTCCTGTACTTGATAACATTAGCTAATGAAATAGACTTAGAGCATGAGGTGTGTTGCCTTCACCAAATTGACAAGAACAATCAAAACCATCTTAGCTACCCTCTCATTAGCATCATAAACACTAGTTTCAAATTCTTGGCTTTGGGAGAGAAAGTATAAGTATTGGGATTGCTCACCATCACTTTGAGTGGTCTCTGTCTCAGAATTTTCTTTTTCTTTTCTCACTAGGCCTTCATACTCCTCTTCTGCTAGCCACAACTCTTCTTCAAGGGATAAAGATGGAGTTGAATCACTCATCATGAACTGCACTTGCTACTCACACTAAAACTTCACTTCAGTAGTAGCTAGAAGTCTGAAACTTGCACCGCGAGGTAGAATTAAAAAAGTTCTTTCTTCTGATAATTGGAATATGATATTTTGAACTGAGCATGCCCAGTTAAAACAAGAGGGAAATTTGAAATTGATTTTTCTCAAAACCAATGTTTAGTTCTATACAGCCTTATCTTGTGCTAGTCACATATATAGACATATATATATATATATACAATATACTTAGAAGGTAGTTTGCTGATGAAGGCTACAAATAGTGCTCAATGCTGTGTTAAGGCAGAGCTATTAAATATATATACAATATATATATATATTTATTTATCCCATAATATATTGTTGGACTTCAGTGAGTTTGTAGATGTTAAACTCTCCCAGCAATCCGATGTAAGGGAGTTTAATCATCATTTATTGCAGCACCAGCACACAGATATCATTGGCAAGCACACAGAATGGGCTACATTATGAATGATGATTTAATAACAAAATAATAGCCCACAAATATGCTCTGCTCCTCTGCCATTTAAGATCCTTATATGAATGCCATTGAGATAACTAAAATATTAGACAACTAACAGTATTGCAAGCTGCTAAGCTGACTGAGCTACAAGTTAGCTATGAACTTACATTGTACTGAGCTAGTGCAAGTGAACTAGTCTAGCAAAGTTAGAGTTAAGTCTATATATATATATATATATATATATATATATATCAGTGGAATCCTGACTGCTTACCACATTCCAGGTCATCTGGTCTGTTCCACTTCAATCCTATGGAATACATCCCTGGTGGTTGATGTGGTTCCAGAGTGTAGCTCCTAGGTTGTCCTGCTGAAGAAATTGGAACATGAAGAACATCATTATTAGTCTTCTCCCATTAATTCAGTATTGATGACGTCATGTTACATCATAGATATGAATATATATGTCATTGACAAAATACAACAAAATAAGAAGCTCAGGCAATAATATTGGCAGCGGCTAAAGGCAGCAAAATATATAGACACTGATACTCCTTGTCTCTCATCCTAGGGCTTAGCTGATAGCTAGCCTAAAGCTAAATATGATCCTCAGCATGCTCAAGAAAAACCCTTAGAATGCTTTGTTTATTGTTGCTAGGTATCTAGCATAACAACAGCGCTTGTTGATAGAGCCCTCCAGCTACGAAGGAGGCAACTTCATCATCTGACTGTAAGCTCCTATAGTTAGGAGCCCAAAGGTGTTCCACTGCACACATCAACAACACAATACCACTACCTCCCATAGTCAGGAGCCCAAGGGTAAGGGAGGCTCCACTGCACACATCAACAACACAATACCACTAGCTCCCATAGTTAGGAGTCCAAGGGTAAGGGTGGTTCCACTGCACACATCAACAACACAATACCACTACAAGAAGGTGATTTTCTTCTTCATCCACTGCTATTCTATTACTTGTCATGGTCTCCATTACAAGCTAATCAAAATGAATAATTGTCCATAATATTCTAGTGAGGTGAGGTGTCATTTGTTAATTCAATTCCTTGGGGCTAGGTGTAATCTATTGCTTGAGGCTAGGTGTAATCTGTTGCTTGAGGCTAGGTGTAATCTATTGCTTGAGGCTAGTGTAATTTGTTAATTCTATTCCTTGAGGCTAGGTGTAATCTATTGCTTGAGGCCAGGTGTAATCTATTGCTTGAGGCCAGGTGTAATCTATTGGTTGAGGCTAGGTGTAAATCTATTGCTTGAGGCCAGGAGTAATCTATTGCTTGAGGCCAGGTGTAATCTATTGCTTGAGGCCAGGTGTAATCTATTGCTTGAGGCCAGGTGTAATCTATTGCTTGAGGCCAGGTGTAATCTATTCCTTGAAGCCAGGTGTAATCTATTGCTTGAGGCCAGGTGTAATCTATTGCTTGAGGCCAGGTGTAATCTATTGCTTGAGGCCAGGTGTAATCTATTGCTTGAGGCCTGGTGTAATTTGTTAGGGAAGATGCATACTGTAAACCCAGAAAAGTTAGCGGGCCATTAATGTTAGCGAATTTAGCGAAGGGTAAAAAATCTCCTAAGTTAATAGGCAGCCAACATTTGTGGCAATATAAGTACAAAGTTCAAACACACTCATGCGCGCATGCTAGCTGTCAGCAGAGCACGAGGTCGTCACTGATTATGAGCTTTCGAGTTTTGATCAAGCAACTGCGAACTTACAGCTATGATTGTTCGTTGGTGAAAGGCAATCATGCTGGTGGATCTAGCTCAGTTTGTTTCCCAGAAGGCACTGGAGCAACAGCTGCAGCCAACAAAATATCATTCCATATGTCACTACGAGACTGGATTTGGCTGACGATCAGCCTGCATTGGCAATATTCGATGTGTTTGCAGCTCATCGCTGTAGTTCTGTTCTTAAAAAGCTTCATGACAACAATATCCACCAAGTGTTTGTTCCTGCAAGCTGCACAGGAGAGTTGCAGCCACTTGATGTGTGCGTAAATGAAGAATTGAAGGCTTTAATGAAGGACTCCTTGACGAGGTGATATGCTAATGAAATCCATGAAGCCCTGGATGGTGGGAAACAGATATCAGCTGTTAAAGTGAATCTTCGTGCATCATTGATCAAGCCCCTGCATGCAAACTGGTTAATTAACATTCTTAGCAATCTTTCATGCAATTACTGAAAGACTAAAACAAGCATTCAAAAAACCTGGAATCATGGACTTTATTAATGATTAATGTATTGTTCTGATTAATGTACTGTTCTTATTTTCACAAGGATTTCACCTTGTTTTTCATGCTATAAAACGTTAACATTAATGGTCGCTAAAATGTGCATGATGTAAAAAACGCAAAATAAAAAGGTCGCCAACTTTTCTGGGTTTACAGTATTCTATTAATTCTGTTTTGATGCGGAAAGAAGAAAGGGAAAAAATATATTTGCAAATCGCTTTTCTACCTCTAAATATTATCTGGCTTCTCCCTCTCTCTCCCAGTGTGTTGCAGGTGTGATGCTCTCATGATTTAGTTGGGGCACTAGTGGCTGCTGTGCTGTCCCTCAGCCCTGTTGTGAGCATTTAGGCATGAGTAACTTCTGACAAACAATCTAGGTTATCCAGGTACAGAGTCACATGACATTTAAATTCACTTCTCTTTCTCTTATAGTTTACTATCATAGAAACTCTGAATTGTTAATAAGAATGGATCCATCCTACCACACTGAATGACTTGTGTGCTACAGATATACCAGCACTGATAACCTCCACACTAAACATTGGTTGGGCTCTGTGCTTGGCAGCTACAGCAGGTGTGCAGTGTTCTTGGTGAGAGCAGTGTGGCTTCTCCTGTGTGGAAATGCTCTCTAGATAATAGTTTATGCAGAACTAGTTTCCTTTTGAGTTTCCATCCAAATTGACTTTGCCAAGTGACAGAACAAGAGTAAACACAGACAATAAGCACAGAGGATGTTGCTGGAGCATAGACCAGTGAGGCTCTGACAGGTTCCATCTAGGGCTGCAGGTGGCTCCACAGATACAGAACGAAGAATAAAGGGACCCTCACCTCATACCAGAAGTAGTGATGCCTCAGAAGAAGTCTGGATTAGGCATTCATTTTATATCTAGAAATTATATCAGTATCACTTCACTCTATGAGCTGAAAGATACAAAATTTGTTGCTTGTGAGAAAATGCCCTTATGCCTTTGCAGTTCTTGCTCTGCTCACTAACTACACAGCTAACTAGAGCTGAACTCACTGTCATAATCTCATCTCCATCCAAATCATCAGATGGACTGAGAGCACTGCACATACAACAACAGCAACACCCGCGCCTTGCTCTACGCATACACACTTCAACACTGTTGCTCCAGCAACAACAACAGTAACACCTGTGTCTTGCTCTATGCATATACACTTCAACACTGTTGCTCCAGCAACAACAGCAACACCTGTGCCTTCCTCTACGCATACACACTTCAACACTGTTGCTCCAGCATCAACAACAGCAACACCTGTGCCTTGCTCTATGCATACACACTTCAACACTATTACTGCAGCAACATCAACCGCAACACCTGTGCCTTGCTCTATGCATACAAACTTTAACACTGTTGCTCAGGCAACAACAACAGCAACACCCGTGCCTTGCTCTATGCATATACACTTCAACACTGTTGCTCCAGCAACAACAGCAACACCCGTGCCTTGCTCTATGCATACACACTTCAACACTGTTGCTCCAGCAACAACAACAGCATCACCCACGCCTTGCTCTACGCATACACACTTCAACACTGTTGCTCCAGCAACATCAACAGCAACACCCGTGCCTTGCTCTATGCATACGCACTTCAACACTGTTGCTCCAGCAACAACAACAGCAACACCCGTGCCTTGCTCTATGCATACCAAGTGTAAGCTGGTTGTTAGAGCAGGTGCAATATTAACCATCCAACCGTCACAAGCGACTTTTTGCGCAGAGCGATCTAGCGTCACAATAGTAAAAGATCAACCGTATATTTTATATCATAAAATAAACTGATTTACACTCTATTTATGCACCAAATAATGTGACCATATGTATGCGGTAACTAGGGCAAAAAATTATTCGATTATTTCAATTGCACAATGGCTGAACGACTGACTCTCGAAAAGGTCCTTCCTCTTCTTCAAGACAACGATTTTGACATCTATGAGGATTCTTCCAGCAATGAAGAAGGGGATGGCATCCATGCGTACCTCGGAGAGAGAAAATCTATCTATGGAACAGTTATTGTGGTTGCGTCTGCTTGCCGGCCAGCTGATTGTAGCGCTACAGCTTGATCACGATGTTTTTCTCTCCGATTATGAAGAAGGAAGTGATGAACAAGGATACTAAGGTTTGTCATGATTCCAGCTGGCTATAGATAAAGATTTAGCTTTCTAGTAGGTAAGTGTGGCTTCTTCGTTGTGTAGCAGAAGAGATAGCTTGTGCATGCACTCATGCAATAAGTTTTTATTGTATGTATGTACATGCAGACAACATGATGGATACTGGACAGCCTGTGCTGCTTCCACCAGTGTCTACAACAGCTACTCTCTCACCTTCAGTGACCTAAACTGGCATGCCTCTTGAGATTATCATAGGCTGGAAGCAGATAATCATATTCATAGCTTGTGATCAGTTGCTTAGCAACCAGTTGTCGACCACAATGTTTATCAACACCAATGCTATCCCATCAACCATGGTTGCTAGGGACTTTAGTGCACTGGTATTTATTATTTTATATACCATGGTCATCTTTTTTTTTTATCCTGTGTAAATCCGACGGTGAAAGAGTTAAACACCTCCTGTCTGTTTGTTAAGCTCCCACGCTACTCCTACAAGTACTGCACTGTTGGTTCTGGAGTGTATTCGATTGTGACTACGTCTCCTCCTGCTCCAAAGTCAGCATTCCTGCCATTTTTGACAACTAGACAAATTATTACAAAGGCACTCTCTAGCTCTGCTTGGCAATGCTTAAACACTCGCCATCTCTTCTAGCTAGCACGATACATAAGATTGACGACCCTTACCTGTCCAAAATATATTACATCTGCACATGGGCACTACTTGGTATGCTCCTCCTCTGCATTAGCCGCTGCCACACACCCTCCACACCTCCTTGTTGACCGACGCTATAAACGCCAAACAGCTTAACAAATAGCGTTTGTGAGATGGCAAGTGCATTTAGGGGGCAGATTCTTTACATAGTTTCCCCAACTTTCTCCCACTCCAACCACTCCATATTAAGCACACCTTGTGTATTACTAACCTGTTCTAATGAGTTCCAAGAATACTGACCTATGACCTGGCTAAGCAGTTTCAACTTCACTCTGGCCATGATTGTAGTTGCTTATTTAGACCAACAAACAACTTTTTGTTATGTCATAATCTCCACATGGCTCCTGATATATTTTAATAACTGGAGAACTCCACCACCTTGTGATTAAGATAAGAGAAAGCAAGCAAGGTGCAGCAGTCAAGAGTGGCAACTACTAGGTGCAGTTGTGGAAGGGAGGGAGAAAGGAGGTGTGTATGGGACGAGCTAGCTGAGCCTAGTCACAGGCACTTGGAACTGCAGTCCAAGTCCTCAGCCAAGGATGACCATCTGATCATGAACTCTGTCAATGTTGTGTGAGGCAGATCAAAACTTGTGCTTGAGGTTCACCAAGAAGTTCCAGACACAATTGAAGGCAGTTGTGGTCATGCATATCCACAAGAATTTAGTTACTTGTAAGTATGTAGCTATTAGTGGTCGATATAAAATGAAGTATATACAGAGAAAACAACTTCAGAGTAAAAAAGTGTTCCGATGAAAACGTAGAGCATTAAATAAGCTACAAAATGATATGTAGAAATGGACTTCTGTGATGTTCCACGATGGAAAAACTTTGTTTGCAATACCTAAGAACTCAAGTTGGAGAAATGTTAAGATAAAGTTCGCACATGGATTTTGCATTGCTCCTTTTCAGTTTCTCCCTCACTAAATCAGGGGGTGGAGCAGAGGTAGAGAAGTGGTAGGGGCAGAGGTAGAAAAGGCAGAACCAGGAGTAGAAGTGGTCTTGGGCCTGTAGAAGATCTTAGGCCTCGTCTTCTTCTATCCAGAACATTTCTTCTGGTGTAATTCCATAAAAAACTTGACTCAGAACACCACTCAGCAGCTTATAGCTATGAACTAGACTGAGCATGTGCAGTACTTCAATATTTCTTAAATTCGTATCAATTAGAATACCATAAATCTACTTGGAGTGAGCTTTATTTTGAATGTCTAAGTGTGTTGTGTAGTTCTGGAGATATGACTTGACCCAGGCTGTGGCATCTCATAGCTATCTAACCAGTTTCTCCTTGGACATCCATGGACAAAAATGTCTATCACTTAAAAATGGCTGGTCCAAATGCTTTCAAAGTAAGTAGTCTATGTGGCACTGAATGCTTTAAGAACCAAAAGACCTCTTAATCACCCCCAAAACAGCGAAATAATTTATGGGCATCTGCCACCTTAATGGTCTCGCGTGCAATGATGGCGTCCAAAGAATCCACAAAGCTACAAAATTGCATGAGAGAATTGGAGCTTTCAATACAAATCAACTTGAAAGACATTGCCGCTTTATTGCACATAAGAAACATCATTCCCAGAGAAACCTACTATTCTGTCACTGTCAATATTTTTCTGGTGTAATTCTGTAAAAAAATTGACTCAGAACACCACTCAGCAGCTTATAGCTATGAACTAGACTGAGCATGTGCAGTACTTCAATATTTCTTATATTCGTATCAATTAGAATACCATAAATCTACTTGGAGTGAGCTTTATTTTGAATGTCTAAGTGTGTTGTGTAGTTCTGGAGATATGACTTGACCCAGGCTGTGGCATCTCATACAGTAGCTATCTAACCAGTTTCTCCTTGGACATCCATGGACAAAAATGTTTATCACTTAAAAATGGCTGGTCCAAATGCTTTCAAATTTGAAAGGTAAGTAGTCTATGTGGCACTGAATGCTTTAAGAACCAAAAAGACCTCTTAATCACCCCCAAAACAACGAAATTTATGGGCATCTGCCACCTTAATGAAATTCATCTCTTTCTCTTATGGTGTTTAAGATGGAAACTCCAGTTTTTGATGTAGAAAAAGCTTCTTATCACCGAGATTCCATAGAATGTTCCATTTAACAATGGATGTTGCTGTTGACACAGTAGGTGTTGCTGCTAACAGTGAGTGTTGCTGTTGCCACAGTAGGTGTTGCTGCTAACAGTGAATGTTGCTGTTAACTCTTTAGGTTTGATGGTGGATAATGCATTCATGTGAGTTTCTCATGGACAACAATAGCAGATATATCCACGCAAACAACACAGCTTGATAGTCGTAACCAAAAATCTACGCTAGTGCTAGCATGCTAAAATCTAACTCAAGAATGCGGCTGTGACTAACCACACTCCACTAGGAAAATAAACACAGTTGCTGAAGTGAGGAAGTTTAGAGTAACAAGTATTGTCTTGTAGACAGACAACTAACAAACAAAAGAAGAAGTAGGTAATCATATTAGCAGGCATGGCTGCAGGCAGCAAAACATTTAGAATCTGATGTAACATAGAAGGACTTTGATACAAGTTCATTGTCTCCCATCCTAGGGCTTAGCAGTTGATAGAGGACTAGCTAGCCTAAAGCTAATAGGATCACCACAGCTTAAATACTAGCATGCTAGTGAAAACCCCTCAAAGATGGTGTCTTTACTGCAGGTAGCTTGCATATCCACAGCGCTAGTTGATAGAGCCCTCAAGCTATGAAGAAGGCAACTTCGTCATGTGACTCTAAAATGAATACATGAGCATGCTTGTGTTGCGTTACTTAATTTTGGTCCCTAAGTATGAGTGAATGTTTGCTTAAAAGTGGGTGTTGGTAGTGAATGTGGAGGCCAAGCCATGCTTGATGTCCAAGAGCTTCTTGGGGAGGATGGGGGGGGGGGGGGGGGGGGGGCAAGGTGTAAACGCCAGAATATATGTAGAGGTCATGGTAAGCGATCAAGGTATATACATCAGGATATAGAGGATAGAGGCCTGGGTATAGTATAGAGACCAGTTATAGACAGTTAGAGACCAGGGTATAGGGGCCCACGTACAGGAGTCAGGGTATAGAGACCAGGGTATAGAGGCCAGAGTATAGCAACCAAGGTGTAGAGACCAGGGAGACCAGGGTATAGAGACCAAGATATAAACCAGGTTATAGAGACCAATGTATACTAGATAGAGACCAAGGTATAGAGACCAAGATAGAAACCAGGGTATGGAGAGACCAGGACATAGAGACATTGGTATAGAGACCAGGGTATAAGACCACATATTATAAAGACCATGGCATAGAGACCAGTGCATAGAGACCCTGGAATAGAGGCCACACTATAGAGATCAGGGCATAGAGAACAGGTTATAAAGACCAGGGTGTAGAGACCAGGGTTTAGAGGCCAGGATATAGAGACTAGGGTGTAGAACCAATGTATAGAGCCAGGGTTTAGACATCAGAGTATAGAGACCAGGTATAGAGATCAGGGTGTAGAGATCAGGGTATAGAGACAAAGATATAGAGGCCAGGTATAGAGACAATGATATAGAGGACAGGATAGAGACCAGGGTATACAAGCCAAGGTATAGAGACAAAGATATAGACACCAGAGAGTCCAGGGTATAGAGAGACCGTGTATAGAGGTCAAACTATAGATATCAGGATATAGAGACCAGGTTATAAAGACCAGGATAGAGACCAGGTTGTATAGAGAAGGTTATAGGGGCCAGGGTATATGGTTTAGAGACCTGGAACAATTGAACCCAAATGCTGGCCTTTGCATGTGACATACTCGGGGGGAAACCCAACCCAGACAGTGGTGCTCTAACCATTAAGCCACTGGGACTGTCTGGTGAGCTAGGTGGTCTTACTGCTTCTCCCTTCAGGATGCCACCAAAAGGTGTGGTTGGGGTGGCAGTTCAAACTGTTGCTGTACATATAGTGCAGGCCAGCATCAACGTCCCAAATAGGATTTATATATATTGCTGCATAACTCCACACAGGAAGGTTTTTATGTTCTTATCTTTGGACAGTGGCTAGAGTAAACCTTGGACATCCAGTGCCACCCCACTTTTGTGCATAGTGTTAACCACAATCATGTCACACAATATTCGCTATATGTAACCCTAAAAGGAAATTTCTTGACTAGTTCTGTGATGAAACATTCCAATCTTTCACACTCTATCAACACTCTGGAAGTGTCTACAAGTTTTTCAGATGGATTTTTTAATAGGTCATTTTTTAATTAGTTATTCACCAAAATTGGAATTCTTTAGTGTTGACTTCAATTCAAATTCTCTCAATCAACTCTTCAGATACAATTTTAAAAAATGCACCAAGCTAGAGATCTGTCTTATGGATTTTTGATTAAGTTAATAATGAAGAAGTTATGTACAGACAATGTTAGTGTTCATTATGTAAGTACACCACTGACTTGTAGCATGTCACAGCTTGTTCCACCTCCCTTCCTAGTTGTTTCCTTCCAGATAGGCAAGTTCATACTCCCTCACTCTCCTCAAGTATTTTCTCATGAGATCTATTGAGACAGAGTCAAGTGCTGGATGGAGAATCTCTTTTAGTCTAGTATAGGTAAAGTTAGTGTGTGCCCGAAAGAACCTCTTTGATTGACCCCAGACACGTTCAATGGGGTTAAGCTCATTGGAAGGAACATGCTCTAATGACCCCTACTATGACAGTAGTGCTCCACCTGTGTCTTCTCCCGAACAAAGTCTTCATGGAAGGAGATAAGCTGCCTCATCTGGTCTGCCTTCAGATGGCCAATGTTCATTAGTCCTCTTTCTTTCAGTATGGTCCTGAGACCTTTTGTGCTGAACCATCTGGATGGACCATGACCTGTTGCTGTCCACCCCAAATAGTGTCTCTTACTCTTCTTGGACCTCCGTCCTTCACCAGTATGTTGCGTGGAATCAGCACAAGCTCTTCATCCTTCCTGTGGCAGCTACTCTGATAGAAAATGAAGAGGACTGAGTGTGTAGCTGGGGGGTACTTGAAAGAAGCGATGTCACATGCAGCCTCCATCTGCTTCATAAAACGGTCGCCAGTCCAATACCCCTCCCTCTCTGCACCATATTCCAGGACTTCTCTTGAAGTTTCCTTGATGACCTGCTGGTTTGCCTCTGCTAGAGCATGCTGCTCGGGAGTCAGCTTCAGATATCCATCATGCTCGTCAATGAAATCTGACACCATGATCCCACTCCCTTTTGTCTTTGGCAGTATGGCAGGCTTGTCATCTGTCCCCAACATCCATTTTTGGCTGTCAGATAAACTGCTTAGCAAGACAGCCAGTATACCTTGTTCCACGAGTCTGATGAGCTGACAGTAGAGCTACCTCGGAAGGTCTATCCTAGAGTGGTCCTGCACCGCAGAATGGTGCGCAGTGAAATGTTGTAACCCTAGCTTGGTCGTAGCAGACGTTCAAGTTAGTCAACAGTTGTTTCATCAGTCAGCTTCATCAGCTCCTCTATTCCTTCGAGGCTGGCATTAATATCGAGGGCCTTTCGCTGAAGAACGACATTATGAACGGTCCAACAAGTGAGAGACTGTAGAACGATGAAGAAGCTGGAGCTCGAAGCTGATTGTTACTTGAGCACTAGGCTGGTGAACGACTGCGCAAACAAGGGCGAGCTAATTGAACCACAAACAAATTTGAAATGCGAAGAAAAAAGATTCTTCGCCGTTGGAATGGAGTTGTTTTCTTCGTTACTTTTAAGGTGGGAGAAGTTTTGCCCTTTTTTTCTTCTTCTTCCCCCCCTTCCCGTCATTCTATACCTTCACTATTATATTAGCTGCATAACAAGTTTCAACATTTTATTGTCAACCATTCTTGAGTTATGATACTTTTTATCCTCCTATTTCATTGCACAACTCTGCGCGATGAATAAGAAGAAGCCTGAATAAACGCAGTAAGTTGGATCGTTCATAATAATTATAATAGGCCAAGACTTGATACTTGGCTAAAATATCGCGTGCTATTCCGTCATTTCCGCGCTATTTGCGCAAAGGGGGGGGGGGGTACAAACGTCTGCTCCTGCGCACACCAAGTTGTTCTTTCACAGTTCCCAACTTTGATGGAACCTCTGTGCGATTCTAGTGCGATTCTAAAGCTATTATCATGCACCGTTCCAGTTGTCGTCGGAAGAAGAGACCCAAAGTCTTCCCTGGGGTACGACCGGTGAAGAAGATGAGAATAGAAGCTGAAGACACGAGTGATGCTGGCTCTTTTTCGCCGTCAAACCCTCTGGTTCGAACTAGTAGCGAGTCCGTAGTAGGTCCTCCCCGAGCCAACTAGAACAGGTCAGTCTGTTGGTGAGGCTGACCTTTTGCATGCGAGCGCTGAACTTGTTGGTTTGGGGCAGGCTGCTGGGGAGCCTGTGTCAAGCATGAGGCAGATTGCTGGGGAGTCGGCTTCAAGCATGGGGCAGATTTCTAGGGAGTCTGCTTCAAACTTGGGACAGATTACTGGGGAATCTGCTTCAAGAGTGGGGCAGATTGCTCGAGAGTGATTCTATCTGGGGACAGATTGTTGGGGAGTCTGCATCAAGACTGGGGCAGATTCGTAGGGAATCTGCTCCAATTTTGAGGCAGACTGCTGTGGAATCTGTTTCAACCTCTGTGGAATCTGTTCCTGTTACCATGCACTCTCAGATTGCTAGTCAACGTAAATTGAAAAAGGTTGCTAGTGGGGCTGGTAAAGCCAAGCTACTCGATGAAGATTGTATGGGTACAGGCAATTGCATTGTTAGCATATCTACCTTGTCCCACATTGCTGACTTTGTGAGATGTCCAACCTGCAATTCAAGTGTTAGACTTTCTGAAGGTGTAGGTAACCGAAGAGGGTTAGTCACAATGTTGTCTCTGGACTATAATGGGTGCAGCTGGAAGTATAACATTACTGATCCATACAGCAGTGAGGCTAAGGGTTTGAACAGCAAATCAGTGTTCGGAGCTAGGTTGATGGGAAAGGGGAGGACAGGACTTGCCACATTGTCTGCAGCTCTAGATTTGCCCCCTCCAGTGACTGGCAACTCTTACTCAGAACACACCCATCATATCTGTTGTTCTGGTGAGAGTGTCCGTCAAAATCAATTAGGTGCTGTGGCACGTTTATGTGCTGAGTACAATGTCGGCCCCAGTGAGCTTTTGGACATTACCGTCACTTATGACGGTACTTGGTCCAAACGTGGTTTCACTGCGTTGTATGGTGTTGGTGTTGTCATGTCCTGGGTAATGGGGGAAGTCCTCGATACGGAGTTACTTAGTAAGTACTGTTCGGGTTGCAAATTATACAAAGGGCCTGAAGAGGGTCCCCAGTGGTATGAGGGGCATAAGGATCACTGCACCCTTACACATGCAGGTTCGTCTCCAGCAATGGAGGTCGCCTGTGCTAGGAAACTCTTTTGGAGGTCTATTTTAAAGTACAACCTTACTAGGTACATGTATAAAACGGTCATCAGTGATGGTGACACCAAAACTGTTAGGACGTTGAATGCTGAAAGGGTTTATGGAGAAATCCAGATTGTAAAACACGAGTGTGTGGGACATGTTCAGAAGCGCGTAGGCACGCACCTTCGTAAGCTAAGGACCCGATTTGCAGCCCTTCTGAAGGATGCTAGGGCAGCTATAAAAGCTGCCAAAGATGAACTTGCAACAGCTAAAACCCAGCTAGCTGCACGGAGACGTAGTCGGAGTTCTAGAGGGAGCTCCCAAAGGGGTGTTCAGCGACGCTCACAAGGGGGTACTCTTGAGGACTCTGGTGAAATCTCTGAGTTGCAGCATGAAGTCGATACAAAATTGGGTGTTTTGCGTTCTGCTGGTCTGCTGAAGCTAAGCTGAAAGATCTGCCTGCTCTTAGGGGGCGTCTTACTGATGCGTTGATATGTAAGCTTCAGAAATACTATGGAAATTATATTACGCGCAATGTCGGCAATTTAGATGAGATGATGCGTGCCTGCTGGGCTTCTTTTTATCACTCGTGCTCACATGACGGTCATCCACAGCATGATTACTGCCCTACTGACCCAGGTACCTGGTGTTGGTATAATCATGGGTCATCCACAGCATGATTACTGCCCTACTGATCCAGGTACCTGGTGTTGGTATAATCATGGGTCATCCACAGCATGATTACTGCCCTACTGACCCATGTTGGTATAATCATGGGTCATCCACAGCATGATTACTGCCTACTGACCCAGGTACCTGGTGTTGGTATAATCATGGGTCATCCACAGCATGATTACTGCCCTACTGACCCAAGTACCTGGTGTTGGTATAATCATGGGTCATCCACAGCATGATTACTGCCTGCTGACCCAGGTACCTGGTGTTGGTATAATCATGGGTCATCCACAGCATGATTACTGCCTACTGACCCAGGTACCTGGTGTTGGTATAATCATGGGTCATCCACAGCATGATTACTGCCCTACTGACCCAGGTACCTGGTGTTGGTATAATCATGGGTCATCCACAGCATGATTACTGCCTACTGACCCAGGTACCTGGTGTTGGTATAATCATGGGTCATCCACAGCATGATTACTGCCCTACTGACCCAGGTACCTGGTGTTGGTATAATCATGGGTCATCCACAGCATGATTACTGCCTACTGACCCAGGTACCTGGTGTTGGTATAATCATGGGTCATCCACAGCATGATTACTGCCCCACTGACCCAGATACCTGGTGTTGGTATAATCATGGGTCATCCACAGCATGATTACTGCCGTACTGACCCAGGTACCTGGTGTTGGTATAATCATGGGTCATCCACAGCATGATTACTGCCCCACTGACCCAGGTACCTGGTGTTGGTATAATCATGGGTCATCCACAGCATGATTACTGCCCCACTGACCCAGGTACCTGGTGTTGGTATAATCATGGGTCATCCACAGCATGATTACTGCCTACTGACCCAGGTACCTGGTGTTGGTATAATCATGGGTCATCCACAGCATGATTACTGCCCTACTGACCCAGGTACCTGGTGTTGGTATAATCATGGGTCATCCACAGCATGATTACTGCCTACTGACCCATGTACCTGGTGTTGGTATAATCATGGGTCATCCACAGCATGATTACTGCCCTACTGACCCAGGTACCTGGTGTTGGTATAATCATGGGTCATCCACAGCATGATTACTGCCCCACTGACCCAGGTACCTGGTGTTGGTATAATCATGGGTCATCCACAGCATGATTACTGCCCCACTGACCCAGGTACCTGGTGTTGGTATAATCATGCGTCATCAACAGCATGATTACTGCCCTACTGACCCAGGTACCTGGTGTTGGTATAATCATGGGTCATCCACAGCATGATTACTGCCTACTGACCCAGGTACCTGGTGTTGGTATAATCATGGGTCATCCACAGCATGATTACTGCCCTACTGACCCAGGTACCTGGTGTTGGTATAATCATGGGTCATCCACAGCATGATTACTGCCTACTGACCCAGGTACCTGGTGTTGGTATAATCATGGGTCATCCACAGCATGATTACTGCCCTACTGACCCAGGTACCTGGTGTTGGTATAATCATGGGTCATCCACAGCATGATTACTGCCTACTGACCCAGGTACCTGGTGTTGGTATAATCATGGGTCATCCACAGCATGACTACTGCCCCACTGACCCAGATACCTGGTGTTGGTATAATCATGGGTCATCCACAGCATGATTACTGCCCTACTGACCCAGGTACCTGGTGTTGGTATAATCATGGGTCATCCACAGCATGATTACTGTCCCACTGACCCAGGTACCTGGTGTTGGTATAATCATGGGTCATCCACAGCATGATTACTGCCCCACTGACCCAGGTACCTGGTGTTGGTATAATCATGGGTCATCCACAGCATGATTACTGCCCTACTGACCCAGGTACCTGGTGTTGGTATAATCGTGCTGTACTTGAGGACAATTTGGATAATATGCCTGACAAAGTACCACTCATACCCCCTGATCTCGCACCGATCGTAAAAATCGAGTGGGGCACGTTTTGTGAACATTCCCTTCTAGCTCGTTGTGTGCATGGTGCTACACAGAACCAAAATGTGTCCTTCAATGCACTCATTTGGAACCATTGTAGCAAAGCTGACTTTAGTTCTCCCACCTTGGTGCAGGTGGCTATTCACCTGGCTGTGCTTACGTTCAATGAGGGTAGGTGCTCGCTACTGCCCATATTTGAACAACTAGGGCAAGCACAGCCTAGTCCATTCTGTGCCTGAGTGCTTGCAAGTGATGATAGCTCAAGGCTTTATAAGTCTAAGCTTATGATTCTCAGTGGGAGAAGGAAAGGAGGCATAAACAGAGAATTGCTAGGTTGAAATATGAGAGTGAACTTATAAATGTCGAGGGGGTAACTTATGAACCTGGAGGGTTTGATTGAGCGAGCTCTACCCCATGGAGGACTTTGGCATATCTTGGTGTTTGGTGTGATGATGATGCTTGTACTTACAGTGCTGAACACCAAACTAAAATTCATATACTCAATTTATCATAATAACTCTTTCGTCAATATTTTCATGTTATTTTAATGTTGTACTTTTTATTATGAAATGTAATTTTCATGTAGTGACATCACATGATACCGTGTAACTCATTCAATTTTTGTCTGTAGTTATATATTATTATGAAAGCTCTTGCATTACTCCGTTTTTTCAATACATTTCTAACCAATCCAGTCATTTTCTGATGAGATATAGTCAGTCTGACAGCATAAAAATGAAATTGGGATATTGGGGGGAATAAAAATAAAAAATAAAACAAACTATTGAAAACACGTATCTGTGATCACTCGAATATCACCATAAATAGCAAGTGTTGAAGACCTGTGGTTGGGGCACAGGAGCGCATCTAAACATTTTAAGGACCTTTGTGGTTTTTCCCATGTTTCAGTCCTGCAACACCATTATTCTAATGTCATTGGAAAGCACCTAGAATGAGCTACATTTTGAGACCAGACCATAATCTTTGGAAATGGATTAAGCATTCAATAGTTATGACACATTTTCCCCACAAAATGGTCGACTCCACCCGGGGTGGACTACAACTGAAAAACTTTGGATTTTTTTAATTTATTTTTTATCAGTTCAAACTGTTGCTGTACATATCTACTAGCCAATTCTAAAGTTTTAGAGCTATTGGATGCTCCATTTCAAAGTAATGATGGTTTTTGTCCATGCAATTTCTCATATTGACAAAAATTTGAATGAGAAACCAACAAGGAACACTAAAGGGGAGGACAGCAGCATTTTTTCTTTGGATAAAAAAACTTGTGGTTACCACTTTACAGCTCCGTAGATTCTGCTCACCCAACCCTAGCCTAACCCCCCTCCCGACCCCAAGCTGAGTAATGGAGATCAACTGTGGTCCCAGCCTAGCATGACACGACAGAAAGGGAAAAAAGGGTAATGATCATCAACAAGTAGTTGCCCTTCAGCACTTGGAGATGTGACATAAGTCGTCCTTGAGTTTGCACCTAGCTCACAAGACGGTCCCAGTGGCTTAATGGTTAGAGCACCAGCCATGTAAGTTGGAGGTTGCAGGTTCAAGTCAAAAACGTGGCGACAAGACTCCCTGGAACAAGCTCTACAAACAATGAATCCCCTAAAGAGATCCCAACGACCGAACTACTACGCCTCAGAACAAGAAGCCCAATTGACGCCCATCGGGTAAAGCGTAGCAAATGCACAAACACTGTACACAATCATCTTTTTTCACACACACATTCTAGGACATCTAGATGCACACACGGGCATCTAGACGCGCAGACATTACACACACATCACAAGACTGCACCTAGAATTAAATATAACAATCACCCCATACATACAAACAAATAATTGTATGCACCCATGCACTTAACAAGCTCTAATTAAGAACCACACTAATTTAGCACTCCCATAGTATTTAAACCCACCCTCATGCACACACATGCTGTCTAACTATTCCAAGGCACTGAGGAAGGCTACTCTATCAAGCCCAAATATATTTGTCTTTGTGAAAGTTGTGAGTTCATAGTTAGTTTCGCTCTAATATACTCCTGTCTTTAAACTCACCCTGAGCTAGGTACAAATTCAACACTTATGTCTGACTGGGGGGGGGGGTTCATATCTCCAAGTGCTGAAGGGCAACTACTTGTTGATGATCATTACCCTTTTTTTCCTTTTCTGTCATGTCATGCTAGGCTGGGACCACAGTTGATCTCCATTACTCAGCTTGGGGTTGGGGGGTTGGGCTTGGGCTGGGCTTGGGCTAGGGTTGGGCTTGGGCTAGGGCTAGGACCAAGGAATAGAGACCAAGGTAGAGACCAGGGTATAGAGACCAGGGTGATAATACCAGGGTATAGAAACTAGGGTATGGAGACCAGGGTATAGAAACCAGGACAGTATGGTATAGAAACCAGGGTATAGAGACCAGGGTATAGAGACCAGGGTATAGAGTCCACAATAGAGATCAGGTTATAAAGACCAGGGTATCATCACTCCTGTGTCATCCATGGATGACCAAGTTAATAGGGACGTACATGGATAATTCGTGGATGGCAGAGTTACTGGGGATATCCAGGGTTCATCTCGGATGGCCGGGTTACTAGGGATATCCAGGGTTCATCGGGATATCCAGGGTTCATCTGCAGATGGCCGGGTTACTAGGGATATCCTGGGTTCATCTGCAGATGTCCCTAGAAACTCTTTCATCCGTGGCTACTGTGACAGGCGGTCATTGGACATACGTGGACTTCCGTGGATGAACCCTGGATATCCCTAGTAACTCTGCCAGATGTCCTTAGTGTCTCTGCCATGCGCGGATGATCCTCGTACATCCCTAGTAACTCAGTCTACCATGGATGACATGGGATTGACCACGACGACACTGAACCACCTGACACTGCACATGTACTAACATGCAAGAGAGATACATATTTTCTTATATAAATGCATGCAATGAGCTTTTAATAACGGTCGCTCTTGCAAAATGTAAATGTATACAGACATCAAACTAGTAGAATGTTCACAGGGTGATTCCTCATGTCACAAGAATGGAACAGCAATTCAGCATATTCACCATGATGACACTGATCTAGCCATTGCCCTAACTAACCCTACCTACTGTCCTATGAGTAACCCTAGCCACTGCCCTGCCCCATCCATTGCCCTATCTCTAACCTAACTCTATCCCTAACCCAGTACTGAAGGGTGCAGTTTTGATGATGACATCATGATGATGTAATGCTAGGATTGTGAGATTTGGAATTAACCATGGTGTCTTCAAATATAGAAAAAGTGATATGAGCATTCCCACACAAGGTTTAATCATACCAGCTGCTAAACTGACTTCACCATTTAAGGAATTGGGTAAAGTCTCAACTGCCAACATAACTTGTTGAAATTTCCCCTGCCAACATGCTATCACGGCTCTAACATTGACATATGAGTAAGCTATGGCATACAAAACACACCTTCATCACTACAATCAGACGTCAATTTTGCAGGACCGCTTCAGGATCTAGTCTCGCATACTCCCCATCAAGATTTCTGCGATCGCACGATACTGTGGCTCTGTGAGCAGGTATTCCATGAATATTCCATAAACATCTTTGTCCTCCTCCACTTTTTTTCTAAGGTCACCCAACACCTCGCATGCTTTCTCTTCAGGTCTCAGCATGGATCTAACATTAGTGACAGAATAGTAGGTTGCTCTGGGAAGGATGTTTCTTATGTGCAAGAAATTGGAGATGCCTTTCAAGTTTATTTGTATGGAAAGTTCCTCTCGTGCAATTCTGGAGCATTGTGGATTCCGTGGACACAATCATTGCACACTAGCCAAATGCTACAAATTGTGGATTAATTTTTTTTATAAGGTTAATAAGCATATTCTTTACAAACAGGTAATACGTACAATTGTCCAAGTTTATAGTGTTTCAACACATCCCCTCACCTCATCCACCGACAATGCTTCCTACAGTTGAAATGCTGTCCCTCGGAGGAATATTACCTATCAAGATAATACAAGATAATACAATAATATAACTTTATGCCTTGTTTTCTTCTAAGTACCCTTGAAATTCAGGGCCAAAGCCAATCACATTAGCTATACATATCTTTAAAAATGTTTTTGATATCACATGAACTTTAAGTAGTACAGGAGGCAGTTGGCCACACTTCTCTGGAGACCAAAGATGAGTGCCAGCTAGAAGCTTTCAGGGGAAGAGTGTGCAAGTCTAGGATACCAACATTGGCCCAATAGCTAGCCAATCCCCCACACCCCACACACACACCAACAAAGCTATAAAGTCAAGATGACACAGTTCTACCCTCACCCTAGCAGTAAGGCAAATGGCAGCTATGTTCTAGGTAAACAACTGCTAACCTTTCCATAGTTAACACCGAGTTGGGCGCAACTTGACGACCACGCCAGGCAATGGAAATGGAAGTTACTTATCGGAGGGGGGATAAATGGCCTAATAGTCGCGCGCAAAAATAGAGCGATCATTTCTCTGGTTCCAAATGACTCCTGTCCAAGGAAATAGCTAGTGTCTTTGGCATTGTCTGTGTAAGCTGCTCAACTTATTTTGATTCCACTTCAACTTAGTTCAAATTCGAATAGAGTTTGCGCTAAAAATCACCAAATTATCAACTGTTATCTTGTTAGCTATAGATCAAATTTGTCCCAATTCTGTCTTCAAATAAGTAAACTTAATTTGGCTCCCTATAAGAATGCTTTCAGCATGTCAACGACTTTATTTTTAAATGTATATATGATGCCTGTAATAACAGAAAGTAAAAACACAAGTACAATTTTCGGAACCGTCTGTACTGCAACAGCCAACACTAGCTACAGATCTTCAGATCTTGCCCAACCCTAAATCAGCATTGGAGTAAAGGATTCCCTACCAGACCCACAATTCTTATAATTACCCTTGATTGTTGATGAACTTATACGTAAGAGTTTCTCGAAGCTTGGCATATTCACTATATTATACGATATTTGATTGACAGTTATTCTTACGTTCTTACGGCACAATTGCATTGCTGAGTCATGAGCTCTAAACACTTCAAGGAGGAGGGATTTAGGGGAAGGAAAAAATCCCAACCTTGCCACTCTATAACCTCTACAGTATAAAAAATATAAAACTTTCAATCTGCATGCTCCCTTCTGGAACTTAACTTGAAGGTATAGGAATAACCATGTCAAAATTGCATATTAAAAAAACAAATTTGTGAGGTCCTTATGTGTGCAATAAAACAGTGTGGTCTAGTCTTGTATGATAATAGCTATATATACATAGGGGTAGGAAGGGGGGGGGCTGGGGGGGCTGGAGCCCCCCCAATAAATCTCAAGAGGGGACAGAGCCCCCTCAATATTTGTGCTTTACTATTATGATTTTAGATCACCCATTAGCTGTTAATTGCATAGTTAACACCCATGGGACCCACTGATCATAATCAATGTATGAATGCACTCTGAACTCAGTAGCTCTAGGCTAGCTAGCCAAGAGACTGAGACAAACAAGTATTTTTGATACTTTTTCGAAGAGGCATGCAGCTGGTGAAGATGTACAAGACTCAGAGGGAAGTACAGCAGGCATCTTGTCAGAGCCAGAAGTTGCTGGTGATCAGGATGATGATCAACAGCCACAAACACAGGAAAGTGAGTGCATTTCTTCATGCACTACAGATATGACAAAAGCCTATCAACCAACCAATAAAGCAATACTTTCTAGCATGGCTAGTGGTGGGAGCAATTTTATGGAAAAGTGGTACACAACTAACCCTGGTTAACTCTATGTACAACCAGAAAGAAGACTATTGCAGGAATGCACAATGCCAAGGAATGCTCTCATTCAGTACTAAAGCTGAGTCAACCTTTACAAAAACAGGTTATAATAATTGGAAAAAGGCTTTAGAAAAGTTTAAAAATCACACTCATTGCTCTGCTCATGGAGAAGCTGTTCTAAAATGCTTCAGACAGCGCCAGTAAGTGAGCTATTAAGCACTCAAGTCAAAATGAAAGAAGACAAGCTTTGCTTAAGCAGCTCCATTGTCTTCGATTTCTCCTTGCCAGGGATTGGCAATTCGTGGACACAATATTGAGGGAAATCTGCAACAGATGCTAATAATGTGGTCCAATTATGATTCTGGCTTAAAAATTTGGCTGAAGGAAAACAAGTATTTATCTCCTGTGATAGTCAGATTACTACCTTGGGGTTAAGTGTGTTGCGTTCATTATTGATTAATATTAAGCAGTGCTCTCCTGCTTGGTATGAAATAATTGCTGATGAAGCAACAGATGTTGCAAACAAGGAGCAATTGAATTTGTCCATTAGATGGGTAAACAATGATTATGAAATTAGTGAAGATGCTGTTGGGCTCCCTAATACTAAATCTTACACCCTCTATACTGTGATAATGGATATACTTACTTGGTGCAATATTCCATTTGCACTATGTAGGGGACAAGCATATGATGGGGCTGCTAACATGCAGGGAAAATGAAATGGACTTGCCACCAAAATAAGGAATGAAGTTCCTGCTGCCCTTCCAGTGCATTGTTTGGCTCACTGTCTAAATTTATGCTTGCAAGATGCAGGGCGTAAACTCCCATTCTTACGAGATGCACTGGATACAGTCAGGGATATAGCCAAGTAAATCAAGTTCCCCCCCAAAAGAGCAGATTTATTTTCAGAGAAATTGACCCAATCCGAAGACCCTGGTGTAACCATCAAATTGCTCTGTCCTACCAGATGGACAGCTAGAACAGGAGCAATAGGTGCCATTTTAACTGACTACACTGTTTTAATGACACCTTCGATGAAGTGCACCAGACCACAAGAGATGGGTACGGACTAAAAGCTGCTGGTCTTTTAACTGCTTTAGAGAAGTTTTCAACATTGTTTGGACTGAAATTAGGATATCTGATATTTGGAGCTTCAGAAACATTGTCTAAATCATTGCAGGGTAAAGACACAACCATCCAAGAAGCACTTTCAGCTGTAAACCTAGCTAAAGCTTTCTACAAAAGGCAACGGAAAGATGAAGCTTCTATGATGATGTGGTTGATACTGCACAGAAGTTGAATATAACTGGACCCCAATTACCTCGTTACAGAAGAGTACCAAGTAACTGGATGATGGAAGCCAGTCACATAGGTATGATACACCAAGAGATTACTTCCGCCATCAGTATTTTGAAGCTTGTGATTTACTTATTCAAGAATTGGATAACAGGTTTGATCAAAGTGGATTATTACCACCTGTCCTCTCTGTTGAAAATCTTCTGATAAAAGCTGCAAATGGAGTGAATTATGAAGAGGATCTTCAAGTAGTAAAAACCTCCTGTTACAAAAATGATCTTGATTTTGATCACCTGCAAAATCAGCTTCCAATGTCTGCTGATTTAGTTCGACAAGCTCTTCCTAGTGTGAAACAAGTTACATCAGTGCATACCATATGTGAAGCAATGAACACACACACAGTGTACAAATCTATGCTGTTCGAGGTACACAAACTTCTACGGTTATACCTTACAGTTCCGATAACATCAGCCACATCCGAGCAAACATTTTCAGCTTTGCGAAGAGTACTTACTTATATACGGTCATCTATGTCTGAACAATGACTGAACAGCTGCATGACACTTCACATTCACAAGCACTTAACTGACTCTTGTGATCTAGTACAAATTGCAAAGGGAATTTATTGCTGCTAACAATGAAAGATGAAATTATTTCGGCACATTTAGAAACACTGCACCTTCATGAACATAATTACATCAATGATGTATTCCTTTTCTTTAAATTAAATGACATTATTTGTATTCTACTAAATGACATTAAACACCAGCTGATAAAAATCACAGCCAGCCCCCCCAATATTTCCAGCCCTGATATATACACCTATGATATATATATATATAGGAGGTGATGCAAAGCCACAAATTGATGGTCGTTGTTTTATTGTTGTGTGTGTGCTCACAAGCATTTCCAGAATGAAGCTTACATAGCTTATCACCCCCAACCCTCACTGTGACCTCTCAACTGTTCATGCCAACTTCACGTAGTTTGAAATCCTGGCTTGTGATTGAGGCCCTGCTTTGAGAGTGTGTAACTTTATTATAACTATAACTTTTGTTAATCTGATGTTTAATGTTTAATAATCTGACAACCTTGTTATCTGACAAAACCTTGCAGGAATTAATTTAAACACGATAAACTTTTGTTGCGACACTGATTCGCTTGGTTTAAATGGAAGTGTAAATTAAGCTATTTTTCTCTTAACTATAATATACACTCTGATTTGACCTAACGAATTGCAACAATCTCAATAATCGACTCGAAATATACTGTTTCAACATTTTGCCTAGATGCTCTAGCTTGCATCAGTATCAGCATTTCTGACGAGGGCTAGAGCATCTGTCAAAGCATCGAAAGAGAAAATTTCACGTTAATTATTGAGAAAGTCATATATAACTCCTGTTCATTCACTGCCACTCATCTTGTGTCAACTCCTTTTTCTGTATCCATCAGCAATTGGGGCTTGACCTGCCACCTCCTACACTGTTTCATCAAGCCATCATGGACTCGGCTATACCTTGACATGGCTGTAAAGCAAAATATGAGCCTAGGTGGTCAAGGTTCATCTCTCTGTAAAAAGAACAAGCTTGTCATGATTGAGGTATATGCATGCTTGCAAATGTTGATAGGCCCCTGCTAGCCATCAAGCTTGTGGAAGTGCTTCAGGTTAAGAGCTCCCAGCCACTGCAAAACTAGCTTATGTGGACAGCACCTGTTGTGGCCCCTAATTTTCCACACTAAGTTCTACTAGAACTAGAGAACCAAATTTTTGTAACAGGATGTATGCATGTGCATAGAATATATGCTATCCTAAAAAAAAGTGTTAACTCTCTTTTTCAATTTTTTTATAGTAAGAAATACTAAGAAATATGTCTGAGCCAATCCACATCATTAGGTATTCCTATATGTTGCCTCCTGAGCCATGGAATAACGATCCTCCAAGATGTGCACTTATCAAGTACCTCATCTTAGATTGCAACTGGCACTTGTTGTATCCACTACTGATGGCATAGTGTATCACAGAGAGATGATATGATTGACATTGGTCTGTCTTCTTCGATCCTATGAGGTTGAGACTCTGTACCCAGTGATTGTCATCAGTGTCATAGGCATAGGCTAGTAATAAAATGTGAGGCAGTTATGTGGCTATATATATGAATGAGCTTGTTGCAATACATAACTACCTGTCCATGTGTTGGGCCTTTGACGACACTAGAGTTCCCTACAAGCATTCTTTTCCTTGCTTCTCAGTTTGAGTGCGTGGAATATTATATCACCTTTTGATATTTTGGATAATGAGAGGGTTGAGTTAATGGAAATGTTATTGTGGTTGAGCTCAACGTGTTTGACATATTTATCAGCTCTCACAGCACTGCTTGTTACACCGAACAAGAAGACCACTAAGAACTCCCAGATGGCATTAGGGTACCAAAAGTGACCACTGTTGAGTGAATGGTTATAATAACAGGTGCAGGTGAGCTTGCCCACCCATTGAGGTAGACACCTGAAACATACAAGTATTCCACAGGCTAACTCTACTGACACCTACATATATACATATGTAGCAAGTAACCTCCACTCCACAAGCTAGAGCTATGCCATTTCATGTTTTGAGGAACTGAAGAGAAAAAAGATGGAGGAGCAATGTCAAGAGCATTATGAATGTGTGCAGTTCGCGTTTGAAAGTTCTCTCCATTAAATTTTTTGGCTACTGCCAAGTTTTAGAATATAAAAATTGCTTTCAAAAAATATATATATATATATATTATGAACGGATAAAAAATATTGAAGTTATCAAATCACTTCCAAGATATCGAGCAGTTTCTAACCACTTTCCAGCTATAGTGCTTGCCATCATATTTGCCCATAATTAAAAATATTTATATTGTATAATCTATGCACTGTACAATACTTTAAGTTGCATATTATGAAAATCCTGATTTTTTTATGTAACAAAAAAATTTGTCTGGATTTTTAACTGTAAACTACAAACTGACCAATGAGATGGCTGCTTTACACCCTGTTACCATAGCAACCACGAGTTAATTGATTACGTAACTGCAATGTCACGTACACGCAAAGATCGCCAAAAAAAAGTGCATTTGAATCTTGGATCTAAGATGGCTGAGCGAAAGAGAAGACGAAGCAAGCAACAGACCTTCAGAGAGAGAGCTAACAATTTGCACCGCTTCAAAAGACAAAGCTTGGAAGTAGTCGCCGATCAAGAAAGTGAAGCGATCTTCACCCCAGATCCAGGCCCCTTTGTGCCAGCTACTCCAGACACAGAGACAGAAGAAGCGAGCGCTCCAGGTTCTGACGTGGAGAGTGAGAGTGAACGTCCACATCGGGATAGTTTTGATAGCGAGGAGGAGGAGGAGATTGTTGAGTTCATGATGAAGCTGCTCAGAGAAGTTTTGACGATTTCATGATGAGCTTGCCAAGTTTGACGAGGAAAACGCTGTCTGTTGTTCTGATGAGCTATTTTCAAGGAAGGCAAGGGCTTGGTGTGGTGGCTAGTGCTACTGAAGCAGCATTCATCACTGGCTTCAATGAGAAGACAATCCGTGAGTACCAAACTGACTACTTCTCCAACAAGGGAAAGTTCTCAGGATCTGCTAAGGGCAAGTATGAGAGGTTTAACCTGTTTAACGACGAAAACATACGTCTAGAAGCTTCCATGTGGGTGAGGCAGAATGCAAACAAGAAGGGTGATCAGAACATGACTGCTGCCTCTTTCTGTCAGTTCATTAATGATGAGCTTCTGCCATCTGCAACACTGCCCCCAAACTTCCCTCGGTCAGTTACGCTTCGCACTGCAACCAGATGGCTTCACCGGCTTGGTTTTAGGCCAATAAGCCACAAAAAGGGTATGTGTCTGTAAATATAATGGTGTTGTAAAATATATATTATAACATAATTATTTGTTATAATATACACAATAGGAGCGTATGTGGATGGACACGAGCGTGATGATGTCGTGAAGTATCGTGTGGAGTACTTGAAGGAAATCAATGACTTACGATCATCCCATCTTCCTCCACCACCATGCAGTGACGAAAGAGCTGTTACACCACAGGAAGATGCAGAAGGGATGAAAAAATTGGTCATGATCTTCCATGATGAAAGTATATTTAATACTAATGAAGGCCAGACATGGATGTGGGGAACATCAGATCATCCATTCATCCAGCCCAAGACAAAGGGAGCAGGAATTATGGTCAGTGACTTCATCACACATGATGGTTACCTTGCACTTTCTGCAGATGAGTTAGGAACACATATTCCAAAAACAGCACGAGTATTCCTGGAATATGGAGGCGAGAAGGAGGGTTACTGGACGGCTGAGAAGTTCATGGCTAATGTTAGTGATGCAGCTACAATAGCCAGTCACAAATATCCCCAGATAACACACACTATAGTGTGGCTCTTCGATCACAGCAGCTGCCATCGTGCCTTTGCAGCTGATGCCTTGAACTCACGAAAGATGAATGTTCGTCCAGGAGGAGCCCAACCACACATACGGGATACGACTTGGGCAGGGAAACCCCAGAAGATGGTAGATGGGAAGGGCATTCCAAAGGGGATGCGTAAAGTTTTGGAAGAAAGGGGTATCTGTGCAGACCGAATGAGTGCAGATGACATGAAGGTGGTGCTGGCCAACCACAGTGATTTTAGGGAGGAGAAGACAACTGTGGAAACATATCTGCTGAGCCTAGGCCACAAGGTCATGTTTATCCCAAAGTTCCATTGTGAACTAAACCCCATTGAACGAGTATGGGGTCAAGCAAAAGTTTTCACTCGCAAGTACACCAACTTTACGCTGCTACGCCTGAGAAAAATCCTCAACCCTGCCCTGGATTCAGTTTCAACTGACACCATCCGAAAGTACTTTCGCAAGATCCAGGAGTACGAGAGAGCCTACATGGAAGGGAAACAGGCAGGAACAGAGGTGGAACAGGCAATAAAAGTGTACAAATCCCACAGGAGAATTTTTTATGAATAAATTAACACCGAATTTAATTAATATTTCAATAGCTCCATATCTCTGTATCTATATATATATTTTGAAATTTCCCACAATGATTTTCTCATGTTCAGGTAGTACTATGAACAGTAGAACTTTGAGAGTCTGGCACTACTCCTATAATCTCAACTTAGTCACTTTGTGTTGTGGCTGTATCAGACCATATAAGCTGAAGGGAATTTTTCCTTTGAAAACCCCACAATGAATGTGTTAAATACGCAATAATGAGTGTCTGTGGCAACTTTGGGGGAAACACCTTAAGCCATTCTAGAGAAAAGTAATTATTTGTAATTTCGCGAATTTTTTCGCGAATTTTTTATTATAACGAACACGAAAATTTTTGTGGCTTCAAATTTTTTGGGGAGTTAGATTTGTACACACTTATCAAATGAAAAATGTTTCTGTCGATCACCTCAATATGGGCATATATGCTGGCAAGCACTATACCAGAAACACCCCATGCATCGCTAGACCTTCATTACTTATGTGTGAATGCAAACAAAATGTTGAAACAATTGACTTTCACTTTCTTCTACTTTTCAGCAAGAGCAACAGCCAGCGTGCAACCTATAGCTACATAATGTAGATGCATCAGACTTGTTTTGTTATGTATATTGAATTAGTAAACATAAACACATCATAATTTGCAGGGGCTCCCATGCCCAGGTGCATCCATCGTCATCCTCCACACACGTCTTCACTCCTCCTCCAGTAATCCCTGCAAACTTGACAATACAAAGCAAAACACACATAAACAAAATAGAACACTCAAAGAACATGTTAGCTGACTAAAGCAAAATAAACATAAAACACTCAAAGGATATGTTAGCTCGACTACTAGATATACCTTTTAGACATAATCTTACCAAAGCCATCCTTGCTTCCAACATTGAAGCTCACCACACCTAAATCAATGGCAAGCCTGATACTTGTGGCACTCATATGCTCTGTCTTCGACTCCACACTACAGAATTAAAACTCATTTTGATTGTATGTGTAGCCGCCTCAACACTTGTGCAAAAGATCTTCACCTTTACGCAGGCTCAACTCAAAATGCCTGTGTAGGACAATACTCATGCTGGGGATGTTCTGCAGTTGATAAAAAAATTGCTTTCACGTCGCCGTCTAGGTTGTCCTCATAATTTTTTTTTAATCGCTCCCAGAGTAGGTTTGCATTTTAATTATAGACCACGACCAATCCCCATAGCGCCAGCCAAGGTTACACACTTGCCATCGTCATCCACAGCACCTTTTAATGCATGTCTCAAATTGCATTAAACTTTTTTCTCGCAACAACCAATTCATTTTAATGACCTTTTACCATTACCTCATACACCAAAATTGTGTGTAAAGGGTCCTCAATGTTGTGCTATATCTTCCCCCACCCACTTATTTTTATAAACATTTTTTCTCTTGTGTAATATCCAGAATTAATTTTTATTGTACAATAGGTTAAAAATATTAAGCAACATTCTTTACTCTGATATTTTTTAATAGCAATATCATTTTAATTAAATGGTAATAATATGGACAGCAATATCGATGATGAGTCCTTGTCCTCCAAGTCTATCCTACACACGCTCAAACAGATAGAACCTTCTTTCTAGACAAGCTGGACTTCTCAAGGTCAAAGTTCATATGTGTCTCCTGCACATCACACAAAAAGAGAAAGGAAAAGGTGAACAGCAGCCGAGAGGGGGAGAGATTCCAGAGGTTCAGATATGGCCATGTCTGGCATATATAGAAGTGCCCCTGCACTGGGAGGCCAGGAGTGGGAGGAGAGAGGGGAAAGGAGGGAGGACTGAGGAATGGACAGAGAGAGTGTTGATTACGGGAGGGAAGAAGAGGGAAAGTGAAGGAGTAGAATAAGCAACTCTTTATACCATCATCATCATCAACAACTATGTATGTGTCATGCCTGGTGGGGTATTGAGGTGATCTTTGACTCATGAAAGCTTGGCAGCTTCAGCTTGCAGAAGAGAGTTCATTGAAACTGCTGGGTCAGCATCCTACAAACACAAACATTAAGATGGACAGATGAAAAACACACGAGACAAAGTCAAGCACTGCACGAGCAAGCAAACTCTATGAGCTCCTACTACTAGAAATGGCTTTCTAGGGCTAAAGGAATGCTTGAGACCAAGTCAAGCACTGCACGGGCAAGCAAACTCTATGAGCACCTACTACTAGAAATGGCTTTGGTGTTCTAGGGCTAAAGGAATGCATGAGATCAAGTCAAGTAAGGCACGAGCAAGCAAACTCTATGAGCACCTACTACTAGAAATGGCTTTGCTGTTCTAGGGCTAAAGGAATGCATGAGACCAAGTCAAGTAAGGCAGCTCATGTTGGCCACTTCCCAAGACATGCTCATGTGTGTCCAACATGTCCATACATACACACACACTCACTCACACACACACTCACACATACACACACACACATACTCACACAACAACTCACCTCAATTCTTTGTGGAATTTATGGCTCTACACACTCCTTAAGCTCTGCCTTACTTTGCTCAGACTTCCTGTCTCAGTCAACAGCCCTGAAGGTGAAGAAGGTCTGAAGTGTGTCGGTGGAGTATGATATGATGGACTTCCTGCCTCAGCCGAGAGTCCTGAAGTTGAAGAATGTCTGAAGTGTCTGTGAAGCATATGATGGACTTCCTGCCTCATCCAAGACTCTTGAAGGTGAAGAAGGTCTGAAGTGGGTCTGTGGAGGATAATATGGTGGGCTTCCGGCCTCAGCCGAGAGTCCTGAAGATGAAGAAGGTCTGAAGTGTCTGTGAAGCATATGATGGACTTCCTGAGTCATCCAAGACTCCTGAAGGTGAAGAAGGTCTGAAGTGGGTCTGTGGAGGATAATATGGTGGGCTTCCGGACTCAGCAAAGATTCAGAAGATCTGGAGTGTATCTGGAGCATATGATGGACTTCCTGCCTCAGCAGAGACCCCTGAAGGGGAAGAAGGTCTGATGTGGGTCTCTGTAGCATATGATGGACCTCCTGCCTCAGCAGAGACCCCTGAAGGAGAAGAAGGTCTGATGTGGGTCTGTGGAGCATGATATGTTGCTTCATGAAGTCAGCGGATGTGAACTGGTACCCATCAATCAGTTTAACTTGATGTTATAGAGGCCTCAGGCTATTTAGAGTGAGCCCCACCAAGATGGCTGCTAGATCATCTTTACTCATTGCAGTAGCTATAAGGTATTATTTATCACATTCTAGGAGAGAGTTAAGGTTGCTGATTCAATTTGCCAGGAGCAATCCTATTAAGGCCAAAAAAAGTAGTTATCCAGTGTGAGCAGCTGTCTGTAGACCTGTCTGGAGCAACTGTTCATTGTAAACAGCTGTCTGTAGCAATTGACCCACTGTGTGAGCAGCTGTTTATAGACCTGTCTGGAGCAGATATCTGTAGACCTATCTGGAGCAGCTGTCCAGTGTGATGGTTGGCTCTAACAGAGAGAGAGTGGATGAATACCATGTGAGGGAAGGCTCTAACAGAGACAGAGAGTGGGTGAGACTCATGTGAGGGTAGGTTTTAACGGAGAGAGTTGGTGAACCCCATGTGGGGGTATGTTCTAACTGAGAGAGAGTGGGTGAACCCCATGTGAGGGTAGTCGACCAAGTGGAGAGCAGCTACTTGGATACTGAAATGATAGGTAGCCGGGACGGAGCCTCACACGAGTGAAAGTCCAGCACATGGCATGATATCTGGTCTTAGGTGGACTGCATTCTTTGAGGCATTTATTTCATTTTCATGCCAACTTTCTGTTTTACGTGCCATTGAGAGGTCATCGTTGGTGGGGGAACTCCCTATTACACACCTTAGCTGCTCCCCACGTAGGGGGCTGCTATTATTGTGGCCATGGCTGGTGCTGATGGCTCTAGAGGATTCAGGGACAACGATAGCCCCACAGAAAACAGACAGCACTGTGAGAGACAGCTAATAACTTACACACTTCACATCTTGGCATGCACCCTCACCCGTGGCGGGGGCAACGACAGATATAGCATGGCCAAACCAAGCTGCTGGCTCCTGACTCCATCCTGTTATGGGGGAGGGGATCTGAGGAGCGGAGAAACTGGGCAAACACTTGCGTTGATGTCCTGCGCAGATACACAAGAGTCATCTATGCATGTTCTCCCGGAACCAAACTAGTCTTGGCATGTATGAGCTTAAGATTCAAAAAGTTGTGTGCACAATACCCCAGACCTCCAGTAGTCACCAGCACAGCTGCTCGCCTGGAGTTAGAGGACATCATGTGGCGTGCACTGTCCCGTCCGATTGGGGTTAACCGATAACTCTTAGTTAATTAATTACAAACTTATCACTAACAAGATGTAAAAGTAAGAAGCTCAGAGTGGCCTGCTCGTAGCCATGTGTGCCGCTCCCTGCCTGCAACCTCCTCTTCTAGTCAACATCTTCATAAATGTGACCAGGATCTTCCAACTCTTCTATTAGACCTCTTTCAGTCACTAGATTAATAAAAGTGTCAGCAGATTGTGTGTAAGCACACTTGCGAAGATCATTAACTTCTTGTCGGTTCCTCCTCATGAGAGTTTGTCTGCTTGACCTCTCATGTATTATTACTCTCTCCAGTGAAGTGCTGTCAGGAATTACTATCATGACATCATAACAGTACTGGAGGAATGATGTCTCTCTGTGTTCATCAATATATATTATTAATTCTTGTAGTGCTCTATTTCTCTCCATTAGGCTTACTACTTGTGCTGGTGCAAGATAAGCATCCACAGAATATGCCAGTTTAGTTACATTAGTATTGGTACAAGTGGCAGGCAGCTCAAGGATGGGGGGATCACCTCCATAATAATTGGAAGTAATTGTTTGTAATGTTGAGGGAGCAAATATAATACTCAACACTTCCTTACATGCAACGTGTAGGCCAAAGTCAATTTCCAATTCCAATTCCACAAGCTTCCCAGAGGATGATGGATCTATCAGTTGGTGAAGGGCAGAGCAGTATTCCTGGAGGGACTCTTCACTCTCTAGTGCAGGTAGTACTAATGCTTTCACATTGCTGGACTTAAGCTTGTCAAGCAAACGACTAACACTAAGGTTGTTGTCACTTTCTGAGTGCCATGCAAAGTCTAGTTTTTCCAGCCCATGCATGACAGAAACGGCGTCAGATAGCATGTCAACAACCCAAGGCTCTGGATCACACTTCAGGTAAGGCACACCAGATAATGGTGCACTCATGAAGTAGTTAGCAGCTAATTGCTCATCATCATCACCCCATTCGATGTCCATCTTTCTTATGTGACCACCATGTGGTGATTTCCTTGAATTAAACCCACAGACAAAACTATCTAGTGCTCTAGTGTTTAATGTGGTAATTTTCTCCCACGATGCTTCAGAATTAGCAATGCAGTAACCAAGTGCATATGCAAGCAAAGGTTCACTGATCCTATACTCCATCCTGCATTCTCCTCCAAACAGTCGTGCATAGTCAGCAGTACATTGAGCTTCATAAAGACACAGAATTAACTCTTCAGTTAAATCTAGTGGATCAAATTCTGGCACAGATTTGGTCAGACCAGCGACAAACCTCTGCACTATGTTCCAGTGGCTGCCATGTTTCTGCTGCTCTGCGATGTCCTGTTTGTCTTCATCATTAGTGAGCTGAGAGATGTGGTAGGCAGCAAGGAATTCTTGGACTGTTAGGTGAAGGAAGTTGTAAGATATTGCACCACCCCCACACAGTGAAGCTACTCTGTCAAGAAAACCAAAATGCTCTAGACTTGGATCCAAGTTTTGGAAAATCACTTTCTGATCAGCAATGCCTTTGCAAGCTATTTTGCATAAGGCAAGAAACTCTTGATATCGATCTTCAGGTAGACTTTTGAAATCATTCAAAATATCCTCTTGATATGGGAGGTCAAGGTATCTTTTTAAGATAGCCAGGCACAGTTCTGTATAGAGCTCAGTCATGGTACTTGGCATGAGCCCAGAACTTGCTGATCGATCTTTGAACAGGAGGACCACAATGGCAGAATACAAAGGAACATACATTAGGCTGTTGATGTCTGGGTTTTTAGAGGCTGAGATATAGTCACGAAACTCACTCAACATTTTAGGATCTTTAAACACACTGCCTGCGTACTCTTCCACTTGCTCCTGTGTGAAACCAAGAACTTCAATATGCCTCTTTAATAAAGGTTGACATCTTCTAAGGAGTGTAGCAGTGGCAGAAGGTCTGCTGGTAACAAGAACTGTGCTCTGAGGAAAAGCTACACCAGAAATGAGCTCGTCTATAAGAAAACCTTTATGTTGAAGCCTTACAGGCAACTTGTCATATCCATCGAGGATGAACAACACTCCCTTTCCTTGGACCTTTCCAATCTCCTTTGCTAAATCCTCTTTATCACTAAAAAGGCCAGCTTCAGTCTCAATCTTTTGGACCTTTTCATCCGACAATGTTAGCAGCACAACTAAAGTGAATTTCTTCATAGAGTCATATGACAACCAATTCCGACAGAGCTCCCAGGAAAACATGCTCTTCCCTATCCCAGGAGCTCCTTCCACCAAGATCAGTCCAAAGTTCCCATCCATCAGCTCTAAAACATTTTCCATTGTGACTTCTTCCCGACCTTGCAAAAGTGTTTCAACATCCCCTTTCATTATCTTATCAACAGACCCTTCATGCCTGTGATGATGGCGTGAAAGGGTGAGCCTTATGAACTTCTTGCTTGGGGTTGGAGGACACTTTTTATCATCCCTCATCAGAGCGCTTGCATAAATGCTCCTGAGATCTTTAGCATATCGAGATATGGCGGAAGAGATGGTGGAAGAGTTCGAGGAGGACGCTGACGTAGCGATGAGGGCTGAGGGGAATAAATATTAGACAGGTACAAATGATCAGATATTCATAAAAACAGTGTTGAAGTGATGTCATCAAATCAAATACAAGTATTATGAAAGTTGTGGTCTGGTTGTCTAGTGTAAATTTGAGTACAAAGTTCAGCTACGGCACGGCACACTGACTTCAGCTGGTCCACATGACCACACAATGCAAAGCACTCGTCTCAAGGCTGGTTCACAATACGCTGCTAGGCCTTCGCGTCACATCGCATCACATCACCTCTAGCAGTTCACAATAACGGAGTCGCCACTTGAGCAAATTTGAACTTTCACCCAATCGGAACCCCACCCATTAATTAAGGAAAGCCAGCGCTCATCTCATTCGTGCATCCCATATACCAGGGAAAGTTCTCATTGCTTCGAAAAGCCTTTCATGGTCCATTCAGATTTGAAATCACCTGCTTTTACTGAAAAATCAAAATAAAGCACATCAGAATGAAGAAAAACTCAAATAAGTGCACACCAGAGGGATGCAATTGGTTGCAACACAACCTCAATAGAATTCTATTCTATTCATGAAGTCCGATGCCACGAGATGTTGTGTCCACAATAAAATGACGCGTCGCAACGTGTCGCATCAGTTGAGCATTTTGCATATTGTGAATCAGCCTTCACTGACAGTAGGTCAAATTAAACTTGACCTTTCCGTTATCTAGTGCCACACATACAATGCAAATGCACTCCAGTCAAGTCTCACTGACAGTAGAGGTCAAATTAAACTTGACCTTTCCCTTATCTAGAGCCACACAATGCAATGCAAATGCATTCCAGCTCTAGTCAAGTCTCACAGACAGTAGAGGTCAAATTAAACTTGACCTTTCCCTTATCTAGAGCCACACAATGCAATGCAAATGCACTCCAGCTCTAGTCAAGTCCCACTGACAGTAGAGGTCAAATTAAACTTGACCTTTCACTTATCTAGAGCCACACAATGCAATGCAAATGCACTCCAGCTCTAGTCAAGTCCCACTGACAGTAGAGGTCAAATTAAACTTGACCTTTCACTTATCTAGCGCCACACAATGCAATGCAAATGCACTCCAGCTCTAGTCAAGTCTCACTGACAGTAGAGGTCAAATTAAACTTGACCTTTCCCTTATCTAGAGCCACACAATGCAATGCAAATGCACTCCAGCTCTAGTCAAGTCCCACTGACAGTAGAGGTCAAATTAAACTTGACCTTTCACTTATCTAGAGCCACACAATGCAATGCAAATGCACTCCAGCTCTAGTCAAGTCCCACTGACAGTAGAGGTCAAATTAAACTTGACCTTTCCCTTATCTAGCGCCACACAATGCAATGCAAATGCACTCCAGCTCTAGTCAAGTCTCACTGACAGTAGAGGTCAAATTAAACTTGACCTTTCCCTTATCTAGAGCCACACAATGCAATGCAAATGTACTCCAGCTCTAGTCAAGTCCCACTGACAGTAGAGGTCAAATTAAACTTGACTTTTCCCTTATCTAGAGCCACACAATGCAATGCAAATGCACTCCAGCTCTAGTCAAGTCCCACTGACAGTAGAGGTCAAATTAAACTTGACCTTTCCCTTAGTATAGCAGTAATTTACACTAGTTTTGTGGTTTGTGTGTGATTGGTATTTTCGAGCCCGGGGGCCCGAAGTCAGTCTGGTTCAGGCGACCAGGACCTTGGGGGTAACTGCATTTAAAAAGGGATGTTTGAATGGAATTGAAGTAACGGGTTACTAAAGAGGTGACGAGGATTTACAATGGAATATATGTCAGTATCGTTGCATTCTAGCAGGGAACAGAGGGCTGGACAGCATATTGTGAAAGGTACTTCACTGCCAACGATGTGGATGAGCCAGCAAAGCTACCAGCTACTCTCCTGAGCTGCTGTGGAGTGAGTAGCCCCTGGGAGACTAATGGTCAAGTCATTCACAGAATTGATGCAGCTAGTAAAGGAGCATCTCACCGCACTTATGTCAGGCATTACGCAGAAGTTCAAATTCAACTCGCACTCACAGAAACAGAATGGATCAGTTGCAGATGTTGTGGCTGAACTATGCGGATTTTCTGAACATGGCAACTTCCAAGCAACGTTGGAGGACATGTTACGTGACCGCCTGGTCTGTGGCAGCAGAGAAGTGAATGTTAAATGCCATCTTTTAGTTGAACTTGAACTCAACTTCCGGTAGGCTTTTGAGTCGGCCCAATCAGCTGAAGCAGATGAACAGGATTCACAAGATCTACAACAGAACAATCCCGCATCCTTATCAAAACAGGGTCCCATACAGTGGCCAAGGAATGGGACTCGCAACTGTGATCATTGTGGAGGGCCACATGCTTCAGGGGATTGCCACTTCAGGACTGCTGTCTGCCACGCTTCTAAAAAGAAGGACAATTGGCCAGAGTCCGCAGGAGCAAGAAACAGCATCCGTGAGAGTATTGGTCCAGTCTCATCAGGACAAGCAACCATGAGAGAGTATTGGTCGAGTCATCAGGACAACCAACCATGAGAGAGTATTGGCCGAGTTATCAGGACAACCATCCATAAATCTGGGAATTCAGAGGTGGGCACTAACACTGGGGGCATATAGCTACCACATTGTTTATAAACCTGGGAATTCAGAGGTGGACACTAACACTGGGGGCATATAGCTACCACATTGTTTATAAACCTGGGAATTCAGAGGTGGACACTAACACTGGGGGCATATAGCTACCACATTGTTTATAAACCTGGGAATTCAGAGGTGGGCACTAACACTGGGGGCATATAGCTACCACATTGTTTATAAACCTGGGAATTCAGAGGTGGACACTAACACTGGGGGCATATAGCTACCACATTGTTTATAAACCTGGGAATTCAGAGGTGGACACTAACACTGGGGGCATATAGCTACCACATTGTTTATAAACCTGGGAATTCAGAGGTGGACACTAACACTGGGGGCATATAGCTACCACATTGTTTATAAACCTGGGAATTCAGAGGTGGACACTAACACTGGGGGCATATAGCTACCACATTGTTTATAAACCTGGGAATTCAGAGGTGGGCACTAACACTGGGGGCATATAGCTACCACATTGTTTATAAACCTGGGAATTCAGAGGTGGGCACTAACACTGGGGGCATATAGCTACCACATTGTTTATAAACCTGGGAATTCAGAGGTGGGCACTAACACTGGGGGCATATAGCTACCACATTGTTTATAAACCTGGGAATTCAGAGGTGGGCACTAACACTGGGGGCATATAGCTACCACATTGTTTATAAACCTGGGAATTCAGAGGTGGACACTAACACTGGGGGCATATAGCTACCACATTGTTTATAAACCTGGGAATTCAGAGGTGGACACTAACACTGGGGGCATATAGCTACCACATTGTTTATAAACCTGGGAATTCAGAGGTGGACACTAACACTGGGGGCATATAGCTACCACATTGTTTATAAACCTGGGAATTCAGAGGTGGACACTAACACTGGGGGCATATAGCTACCACATTGTTTATAAACCTGGGAATTCAGAGGTGGACACTAACACTGGGGGCATATAGCTACCACATTGTTTATAAACCTGGGAATTCAGAGGTGGGCACTAACACTGGGGGCATATAGCTACCACATTGTTTATAAACCTGGGAATTCAGAGGTGGGCACTAATACTGGGGGCATATAGCTACCACATTGTTTATAAACCTGGGAATTCAGAGGTGGACACTAACACTGGGGGCATATAGCTACCACATTGTTTATAAACCTGGGAATTCAGAGGTGGGCACTAACACTGGGGGCATATAGCTACCACATTGTTTATAAACCTGGGAATTCAGAGGTGGGCACTAACACTGGGGGCATATAGCTACCACATTGTTTATAAACCTGGGAATTCAGAGGTGGGCACTAACACTGGGGGCATATAGCTGCCACATTGTTTATAAACCTGGGAATTCAGAGGTGGACACTAACACTGGGGGCATATAGCTTACTAAACCTGGGAATTCAGAGGTGGGCACTAACACTGGGGGCATATAGCTACCACATTGTTTATAAACCTGGGAATTCAGAGGTGGACACTAAAACTGGGGCATATATATAGCTACCACATTGTTTATAAACCTGGGAATTCAGAGGTGGACACTAACACTGGCGGCATATAGCTTACTAAACCTGGGAATTCAGAGGTGGACACTAAAACTGGGGCATATATATAGCTACCACATTGTTTATAAACCTGGGAATTCAGAGGTGGACACTAACACTGGCGGCATTTAGCTACCACATTGTTTATAAACCTGGGAAGGAACAGGATAATGCAGATGGACTAAGTAGACACCCACCACCAGAATTTCCATTGTCAGTTCCGCAGCCAGATTAGACCATCTGGTTCAACTAGAGAATATACATCCCTGTTCAAATCAAGTTGTGGACAGGGAGAGATCCCTCTCTGGCAAGATGAAAGAACATGGTGCTACATGGTTGGAAACTTGTAGCCGAGGAAGAACTTCAACCATACAAGCAACGTAGTGAAGAACTCAGTGTCGTGGATGGTTGTGTTGTTTGGGGAGGTCGAGTAGTTATACCACAACCAGGTCGGAAGTTAGGATTGGAGGAACAACACCGAGGTCACCCTGGGGTTTCAAGGATGAAGAGTCATGCTAGGACAACTGTGTGGTAGCCAGGGATCAATGCAGACCTTGAACAACATGTTAAAAGCTGCTCTGAGTGTCAGCAGAACAGGAGATCACCTGCAATAGCACCAATGCATCCATGTGAGTGGTCATCACGACCATGGGCCCGAATACATATAGACCATGCTGGACCATTCCAAGGGAAAATCTTCCTGGTGGTGGTGGGTGCCTATTCGAGGTGGCTGGATGTTACTTTTGTGCAATCCACCACATCTCTGGTGACCATCAAAGTGCTCCAAGCCTGAACTGTATCAGATAACGCAACATCATTCACCAGTGGGGACTTTGAAGAATTTACCTGGTGGGAAGGAATTCCTCATGTCACCACTGCTCCATACCTCCCAGCCACAAATGGCTGGCTGAAAGAGCTGTCTGGCTGAAAGAGCTGTGTCGGTGTTAAAGGATGGCTTAACCGATTAAACGCCGTAAGCGCCATATGGCGCGAGACCTTACATCCTTCGCCACACAAAAATATAT
This sequence comes from Cladorhizidae sp. MBARI D1340-BT2, assembly GCA_028752905.1. Classification (NCBI taxonomy): domain Eukaryota; kingdom Metazoa; phylum Porifera; class Demospongiae; order Poecilosclerida; family Cladorhizidae; species Cladorhizidae sp. MBARI D1340-BT2. The sequence goes on from JAQNBH010000004.1 coordinate 43,351,623, forward strand.
AAAATGAACCGTTACGAGCTAACAGCCCCGGTTGGGTTCTGCACATGCCTAGTAGACTAGAGAACGTCACAAAAATGATTATTTCCGGTTTATGCATCGTGCAACAAAAATCCTGCGGTTGAACGCCATTTTTGTTGGTCGAGCTTTTTTTTTAAACTGCTCAAAGATGCTCTCCTGTGAGGACGTTATTTCTCAACTTTTAGCCGACGATTCTGGCGATTCTGGGTCAGATTCATTTGGGGAAGAAGGTGAAGACATCTATGCATACCGAGGAAACACTCTGGATCCAGTTGCTCTAAGAGAAGAGGCGCGCTTGGATGGACTTCTCGATTGTAAGTTTCTTCTAACCTTAGCGCTTCATAGCCATTCATAGCCTTTGTTTACCATAGTCAACTGAGAGTGTACTATTGCCAAATACTAGCTTATTCTGTTGGTATTCCAAATTCAGACAGGATAGTTATAGGAAAAAAGTTATAGCTAAGAGTGTAGGTTGGAGTTGTTGAGTTGTTGATTTTCATTTGAATTTTCATTTTCAAATGTTGACCACAAACTTGATATATATATATATCTTGTTTTTCCCACCCTCCCCACTACTTTTCCTACAGCATCAGATGATGAGAGTGGAGATGAGGCATCTATGACTCCTTTTGTTACATTGGAGGATGAGGAAGCCTTGCCTGAAGTCTCTACAGGGCGTGGGAACACGACTGGTGCTGGAGTTGTGCGAGGGAGAGGCAGGCGAGGGAGTACTGGCCGAGGGAGAGGCGGGCGAGGGAGTACTGGCCAAGGGGGAAGCAGCTCAAGTGGTAGTGGAGTCGTAAGTGTTGCTAGTGGTCCTCCAAAAGGTACTGGTAGTAGGCGGGCCAGAGGTTATAGGCGTGTGCGAGCATCTGGCACTGGTTCTGTCCGAGCATCTGGCACTGGTTCTGCCCAAGCATCTGGCACTGGTTCTAGGCTAACTGAGGTCACAGGTAAGTGGGAAATAAAGGAGCCAACTCCTTTGAAATTGGACTATACAGCAACAGCTGGTCCAACTTCTTCATTGCTTGGTGCATCAAGTACATTTTTAGATGCATTTTACCTTTTTTTTACTCTTGAAGTGTGGGAACTCCTAGTAGCAGAGACGAACAGTTACGTTTCTAGGATGGCTAGTCTCTCCAGGCCATGGGTAGATACTAATATAGAGGAAATGAAAGCTTTTGTAGGAATGTTGATAATAATGGGAGTTTCCACACTTCCATACTTAGAATTGTACTGGTCCACTAATCACTCGGATTTGTCTGGATCTTTGGTTCGTAAAGTAATGCCTAGGACTCGGTTTTTGGAGCTAATGCGTTATGTACATGTAAATTCTATTGGTGGTTTGTTGGTTACAAATCTGATAGAAGCTTGTTTATTGAATTCATTTATTTTGTTTTCTTCTGTCCGAGCTCCAATATCAGTAAGGAAGGGTAATTATCTAGAAGCTAGGATTGTTCTAGCTAAATCTTTGATTGGTTCTTTCTCTTCTCGGCAGCGTGCAGGTCAACGTTGTAGTCAGGCAAATAGTCAGCTAGATCGCCTCAATTTAAAACTAGGTCATTTCCCACAGTGCTGTGCAAAGAAGCGCTGTGTAGTTTGCATTAGTAAAGGTTACAGGCATGAGGCAAGGTCCCAGTGTTGTTTTTGTAAGGTTCCTTTGTGTGGTGGATCAACAGGCCGTGACTGTTTTCGTAATACCATACCTTGGTGGACTATCAGTAATGTTTATGCACCCCCTGCTCCTTTCTGTGCTTCTCTCTTGTTCCCTGCTCCTTCGTCTACTTCTCTCTTGTTCCCTGCTCCTTCGTCTACTTCTCTCTTGTTCCCTGCTCCTTCGTCTACTTCTCTCGTTCCCTGTCCCTTCGTCTACTTCTCTCGTCTCTCCAGTATTCAAGTGTTATTCTTATCCTGGTATCTCATGTTTGTGTAGAATAAAAACATGGTGGAATATCATGCCGGAGACCAAGCAAGCTATACCCAAGACTGAGCAAGTTCTACTCTACCCGTGACAGCAAGACCGGAGCTCTACCCAAGACACTCCCTTACATAATTGTGTTTTATATTATGGTTTTATTCTAGTATGTGTTAGCATTTTCACTCTCTTATAATTTGTTTTTTGTATTATTATGTGTTAGCATTTTGATGGGGAAAACAACACACTGGCTTTGCAGCTGGTAGAGGGTTTGTAAATAGATGCTCCATCTTGTGTTGGCATTATAATGTGTGTATAATAGTGTGAAAATATGAAAATATTCACCCCCAAGAAGATGACAAGGTTTTATAATGCTGGTTAGTTCTGCCCAGTTGGTAAGGAAGGCTCGATTTTTTTACAGGAAGTAGAGCTATCATGTGGCTGAATATGACCCAAGTTTCATGGGTGGAGTCTCTGCAGAACGGAAGATATAAAAATAATAAGTAAAATACCTCGTTAATTCATGAATAATTTGCCCGCGGGTACTAGGAATACGGCGTGCAATCGGTTAAGGAAACAGCGCACCAAGCTAGCATGGGTACTTCTCAACTATTGGACTACTCCAAACACAACAACTGGAGTATCCCCAGCAGAATTATTGATGGGAAGGAGAATCAGGACACACCTTGACATGTTGCACCCAGACTTGTCGAACAGGATAAACCAGAATCAGGACACACCTTGACATGTTGCATCCAAACTTGTCTAACAGGATAAACCAGAATCAAGACACACCTTGACACGTTGCAAAGACTTGTCGAAGCAAAGACTTGTCGAACCGGATAAACATGGCACCCAGACTTGTCTAACAGGATAAACCAGAATTAGGATACACCTTGACATGTTGCAAAGACTTGTCGAACAGGATAAACCAGAAGCAAACTCAGCAGAAATTAGACCACAACAAACATGGCAAAGCCATGGCCTTAGAGAGGGGCAACCCAGTCTACGTATGTCACCTTCCAATAGGCCGGAAGTGGTTGTCTGGCAACATTGCTGGATGTTTAGGTCATCAAACATTTGAAGTAGCCTGCTCAGTGGCTGGACTGTACCCAGGCACATTGACCATATTCATATTCACACAAATGAAGTTACTCAAGGAGTAGTTGATGACTGGCTTCAGGATTTTCCCTCAGTAATCACTCCACCAGGCATCCCTACTCCACCTCCGTCAGTGAGCACTCCACCAGGGGAACAACATCTGTCCCTGGCATCCCTACTCCACCTCCCTCAGTGATCACTCCACCAGGTGGAACAACATCTGCCCCTGGCATCCCTACTCCACCTCCCTCAGTGATCACTCCACCAGGTGGAACAACATCTGTCCCTGGCATCCCTACTCCATCTCCCTCAGTGATCACTCCACCAGGTGGAACAACATCTGCCACTGGCATCCCTACTCCACCTCCCTCAGTGATCACTCCACCAGGTGGAACAACATCTGCCCCTGGTAGCCCTACTCTACCTCCCTCAGTGATCACTCCACCAGGTGGAACAACATCTGCCCCTGGCAGCCCTACTCTACCTCCATCGGAAATTCGTAACAGAAGCATTCCAAGGGGGTCCACTCGCAGTCATCAACCTCCACAACAATATTCCCCTTGTTCCAATTAAGGCTGGAAGGATGTCATAACTTGAAACTCTGTCTTAAGGGGGTAGTTCACCCAAACTGAGTAAAAAACGTCTGTTGACTTTGAATGCCCATAACTTTTTTAATAATTGGTTTGTGTAGATAATGTTATGCTCAAATTGTTGATTGTTCTATGTGCTTTCCAATGATATATAAAACATCTCTAGAGGCATGTTTGGTCAGAAGATGCATGCAGAAATGCATGCATCTTCAGAAACAGGGACCCTCCTTCTCTTGGCAGACCCCCACTACTCATTAAAAAAAATCAAAAGCTGTAAATTGGTTTGTGGCTTGTCAAAGCTAACAGCTGTGATATGAGTCGTTTTACATTGCAATAACTAAAGTGATCGACCTTGCCATGAGTGAGGGTCGAATATCACTACATCAGTGAAATACAATGAACTCAATACTAATACAATAATTATGTTTAATATCAAGTTTTATAAGAAGTTAAAAAAACAAAAACAAAAAAAAACAACTAAAGTGGTTGTTGAATGGCAACGTGCCGTATATGTAATCAAGTATATGTAATCAAATACGGCACGTTGCCATTCAACTTTAGTTATTGCAATGTAAAACGACTCATATCACAGCTGTTAGCTTTGACAAGCCACAAACCAATTTACAGCTTTTGATTTAAAAAAATGAGTAGTGGGGGTCTGCCAAGAGAAGGAGGGTCCCTGTTTCTGAAGATGCATGCATTTCTGCATGCATCTTCTGACAAAACATGCCTCTAGAGATATTTTATATATCATTGGAAAGCACATAGAACAAGCAACAATTTGAGCATAACATTATCTACACAAACCAATTATTAAAAAAGTTATGGGCATTCAAAGTCAACAGACGTTTTTTACCCAGTTTGGGGTGAACCGCCACCTTAACAACTGTCGTTTGTGTTGACTGTTATTTACAGGTAGTGTTGGTGAAGCAGTTAGTATTGTGGTTTGTGGGTTATTACCTTATATGGTATTTTGGGGAAGGGTCAGAGGTCAGTCTGGTTCAGGTGGCCAGGAGACCTTGCGGACAACTTAGGGGGAAAAAGACTTCTCGAATGGAATTGAAGTCATCTATTACTACCTGTGCAATGAGGCCACCACACCTGCTATGACTGTCTGTGCAATGAGGCCACCACACCTGCTATGGCTACCTGTGCAATGAGGCCACCACACCTGCTATGACTACCTGTGCAATGAGGCCACCACACCTGCTATGACTGTCTGTGCAATGAGGCCACCACACCTGCTATGGCTACCTGTGCAATGAGGCCACCACACCTGCTATGACTACCTGTGCAATGAGGCCACCACACCTGCTATGACTGCCTGTGCAATGAGGCCACCACACCTGCTATGACTGTCTGTGCAATGAGGCCACCACACCTGCTATGACTGCCTGTACAATGAGGCCACCACTCCTGCTATGACTACCTGTGCAATGAGGCCACCACACCTGCTATGACTGTCTGTGCAATGAGGCCACCACACCTGCTATGACTACCTGTGCAATGAGGCCACCACACCTGCTATGACTGTCTGTGCAATGAGCCCACCACACCTGCTATGACTACCTGTGCAATGAGCCCACCACACCTGCTATGACTACCTGTGCAATGAGGCCACCACACCTGCTATGACTGCCTGTGCAATGAGGCCACCACACCTGCTATGACTGTCTGTGCAATGAGGCCACCACACCTGCTATGACTGCCTGTACAATGAGGCCACCACTCCTGCTATGACTACCTGTGCAATGAGGCCACCACACCTGCTATGACTGTCTGTGCAATGAGGCCACCACACCTGCTATGACTACCTGTGCAATGAGGCCACCACACCTGCTATGACTGTCTGTGCAATGAGCCCACCACACCTGCTATGACTACCTGTGCAATGAGGACACCACACCTGCTATGACTACCTGTGCAATGAGGCCACCACACCTGCTATGACTACCTGTGCAATGAGCCCACCACACCTGCTATGACTACCTGTGCAATGAGGCCACCACACCTGCTATGACTACCTGTGCAATGAGGCCACCACACCTGCTATGACTGTCTGTGCAATGAGGCCACCACACCTTATGACTGCCTCTGCAATGAGGCCACCACACCTGCTATGACTGTCTGGCATGAAGCCACATTACCACACATCACTACACCACCCACACCTTATAGAATTGCTGACACTACAAACATTCCTCCTCCGTAGAGGTAGCTCACAAAGTTGCTCTCTCTCTCTACACACACACACACAGCCTCTCCACTGATGCACGTGCACAGAAAGCACCAACAATTCTGCGGAGAACGTGCTGTATAGAATATAATAGCACGTGCTTATGGCAGTACGAATCTACTAGAATGAGTCATACAATAGCATGTGCTTCCAGCAGTATCTACATACTGTATAGAATCAGGCATATAAGAGCACGTGCTTATGGCAGTAAGGATCTACATACTGTATAGAATCAGGCATATTAAGAGCATGTGCTTATGACAATAAGGATCTATGCACTTTGTGGATATCAACAATGCTGACCAAGCAATATTTGTTTAAGAATATCCTTTAGGGGCAGGAGATGAGTTCAAGGATTGGTTGTAGTGATATGGCAGCTGAAGTCAACTTGGAAAGCATCATGCATGGTCACCACACAACAGAGGACTGGTTGTAAGGATGATGGCTGAGCTCTACTAGGAAAGCATCGTGCCCTACACAACAGAGGACACACTCCCACACTAGGAGCTTCCTGGCAATAGCATCAGTGCCTGAGGACAACCAGTTAATAATAACAACACCAACACCACCAACAGTCTAGCAATAGCACCAGTGCCAAGACGATCATGATCAACCAGTTATGGAGGACTATACCTCAAACAGCAAAAAACTTCTCTCTCTGTGCCAGTGTTTATTCAGTGTGCTCTCCAATGATATGTTGAACATCTTTATATGCTCAGAAGACACGTCCACCAACATTAAAGTCGCTCAAAAACTTCACCTCATCCTTTAGCTCCCCAAATGGTGTGACCAAGGCCTCACATTTGTTTCATGGCTTCCAGAAACATTTATCAAGGATATGAGGGGAATGGAACTGGCTCCACAAGCTTAGTTATTGAATCTTGGCACCCCACACGCAAAACTACCACCATAAATCACCAATGCTTGCAGTAAGCATGCGAGCACTAAAAGCTCTCAAACATCACCAAAAACATATCAACTGGCAAAATAAACTGGCAAAATAGCAAAATAAAACATAAATCATGGGAATAGCCATCAAGGTAGGGACAATGAAATATTTGAGTTTGCATGGTATTAGAAACTGGAGGACATCAGCCCACAAAGAAAGCTTCCATCTGGAAAAGGAAGTCGTCTAGTAGAGCACCACATTCTTTTGCCACTGCACAAATGGAGCGCATGCAATGCCTCTAAAACTTTGGGTAATGCCCTCACAGCCAACCTAGGTCAAGAGCTGCCTCCTCTATACTCCTCTAACCTCCAGACATGCCAAGACTGTACTCTAAAACTATCAGGTCAATGTACATCTGTTGAAGCATACGGGACGGGTTAGTAGTAGCCAGTTTAAAACTAGCCGGATCCAACTAGCCCTTGCATACCACTACTTACTATTTACAGTCTTACCTAATCTTGGTCTTTTGGCGAGGCAAGCAGAATCTCTGTCACTGTCCATGATTAGATCGTTACTTCGGAACTACACTGTTTGCAAAATCTTGCCGAAATGAAGACCGACGATTATCTTCCCCCTCCCCCGCGTCGCACGCGAACCGAGCTACCACAAAATTATTAGCGCACCAAAATTGTGACCATAAAGATTATGGGCGCCAACTTCTTTGACGTCACTTCAGCCTGCCACCAATCAGTGAGATGTTGATCATTGCCCCCATAGAGCTATTGTAAACCTAGTTCTAGTGCTACATCAACGTGTCTCCCCTGCAGTTATCAGCTTACTTCAACCTGCTTCAACTCTGTGTGCAGTTGATCCAGTGTGTAACCCCATAGAACTGTTGTTGACCTACTTCAACTTGCCTCAATCCAATGTGGTGTTGTTCTGGTTCTCCATAGAGCTATTGTCGACCTACCTCAACCAAGTGTGTCTTCATAGAGCCTACCTCAACCCAGTGTGATGTTGATCTAGACTTCTAGAGTGTGTCTCCATAGAGCCTACCTCAACCCAGTGTGATGTGATCTAGACTTCTAGAGTGTAGAGCCTACCTCAACCCAGTGCGATGTTGGTCTAGACTTCTTCCATAGAGCCTACCTCAACCCAGTGTGATGTTGATCTAGACTTCTAGAGTGTGTCTTCATAGAGCCTACCTCAACCCAGTGTGATGTTGATCTAGACTTCTAGAGTGTGTCTCCATAGAGCCTACCTCAACCCAGTGTGATGTTGATCTAGACTTCTAGAGTGCATCTCCATAGAGCCTACCTCAACCCAGTGTGATGTTGATCTAGACTTCTAGAGTGTGTCTCCATAGAGCCTACCTCAACCCAGTGTGATGTTGATCTAGACTTCTAGAGTGTGTCTCCATAGAGCCTACCTCAACCCAGTGTGATGTGATCTAGACTTCTAGAGTGTAGAGCCTACCTCAACCCAGTGCGATGTTGGTCTAGACTTCTTCCATAGAGCCTACCTCAACCCAGTGTGATGTTGATCTAGACTTCTAGAGTGTGTCTCCATAGAGCCTACCTCAACCCAGTGTGATGTTGATCTAGACTTCTAGAGTGTGTCTCCATAGAGCCTACCTCAACCCAGTGTGATGTTGATCTAGACTTCTAGAGTGTGTCTCCATAGAGCCTACCTCAACCCAGTGTGATGTTGATCTAGACTTCTAGAGTGTGTCTCCATAGAGCCTACCTCAACCCAGTGTGATGTTGATCTAGACTTCTAGAGTGCATCTCCATAGAGTTTACCTCAACCCAGTGTGATGTTGATCTAGACTTCTAGAGTGTGTCTCCATAGAGCCTACCTCAACCCAGTGTGATGTTGATCTAGACTTCTAGAGTGTGTCTCCATAGAGCCTACCTCGACCCAGTGTGCTTTGGTCCGGTGTGTGACCGCATAGAGCTGTTGTCAACCTGCCTCATTGGTCCAATGTGTGACTCCACAGAGCTATTGTGAAAACTACTTCAATCTACCTCAACTCATGTGTGATGTTGGTCGAGTGTGTTCTGGAATGCAGACTAATGTCTACATAACCTCCTTAGTCCACTCTACAGAGGAAAAGTTGACTTTATAATTTTTTAAAGTGCTATCTATTTGTATGTATAGAAGTATTTGATGTTGTTAATTACAAATAAAATATACTCGACAACAATTATTAGACAAGACAGCAATGCACGTGATGAGTCGTTGGCCTCCAAGTCTACCCTACACACACTCAAACACCTAGAACCTTCTTTCTTGGCAAGCTGCATTTCTCAAGATCAAGGTCCACCTCTGCCTCCTGCACATCACAAAAAAAACAAAAGAGTTATAAAAGGTGAAGAGCAGCCAGGAGGGGAAGAGATTCTAGAAGTTCAGATAATGGCAAAGTCTGACAGAAGTGCCCCTGCACTGGGAGGCCAGGAGTGGGAGGAGAGAGGGGAAAGGTTGGGGACAGGGTAAGTGTTAATTAATGAGAGAAGAAGAGGGCAAGTTAAGGAGTAGAATGATCAACACCTTGACAAAAGGGAAGGGGGAGGAGAAACGGGGAAGAAGGAGGAGAGCACTGCAGGATGGACAGGGAAAGTGTTAATTAAGGGAAGGAAGAGGAGGAAAGTGAAGGAGTGGAATGAGCAACACCTTTCAACAGCAACAATAATATGTGGCTCCTAGAGGGGAGGGAGGAAGCATCAGCCTCCTCCCTCTCCCCTTGGAAATAATTTCCTGCACCTCTGCCTCCACTCACAACATAACTGAACCAATCTCCTCTCCTTATATAAACTCCTATAAATTACAATTACATGGGCTGTTAGTGGCTCCAATGAGGCCTCTATAATTATATATATATACTATATACTTATCACCAACCCAATCTCTGGTCCTTATATAAACTCCTGTGAATACTCTAGGTATTAATGGCTCCATGTGAGGGACTCCACAACTCACTTCTGAGATAATCACATGAACCCACATCCCACCTGCTGAGAACTAGGTCATTATATCAGCTTCTAGAGACCTCAAAGGAATTTTCTCTTACCACAGCAGACATGTTGAGATTGTCTTCCAGACTTTTGGCTGGCATTGCCGCTGCATGTGGTTTATATTGTGGGATACTGAGTCACTGTGGGTTACTGAAAGGAAGTTGAGTAGTAAAAAAACAAGGTTCAGAAGCAAGTTCCAGGGACAGAGAAGAAGGAACTGATAGGTAGGACTTATCCCAGAGCTGCTAAGGTCTGGAGTCTTCCCTTGCCTTGACAGAAATAATTGAGTTAAACACCTTACCTGATGAACCATGTATGACCATTAGTGACAAGTTTAAAAGAGACAATCTTCTCTCTTCTCTTATTATATATCTTATTCTACCATGTTAATAAGAAACCTTGATCATGGGAGGTTGGTAGGGCCCGGTGGAGAGGTGTGTAAGTGTGATATCATAATGGGTACAAACCATGATTGAAGATACATACCAGAATAGAACAGCACTCTCCTGCCTAAGAATAGAAGAGCACTTCTTGATAGAAGAGCATTCTCCATGGCTGCTAGGAAGAGAAGAGCACTCTCCATGGCTGCTAGGAATAGAAGATGGCTGCTAGGAATAGAAGAGCACTCCTTGGCTGCTAGGAATAGAAGAGCACTCTCCATGGCTGCTAGGAATAGAAGAGCACTCTCCATGGCTGCTAGGAATAGAAGAGCTCTCTCCATGGCTGCTAGGAATAGAAGATGGAATAGAAGATGGCTGCTAGGAATAGAAGAGCACTCCTTGGCTGCTAGGAATAGAAGAGCTCTCACCATGGCTGCTAGGAATAGAAGAGCACTCCATGGCTGCTAGGAATAGAAGAGCACTCCTTGGCTGCTAGGAATAGAAGAGCTCTCACCATGGCTGCTAGGAATAGAAGAGCACTCTCCATGGCTGCTAGGAATAGAAGAGCACTCCTTGGCTGCTAGGAATAGAAGAGCTCTCACCATGGCTGCTAGGAATAGAAGAGCACTCTCCATGGCTGCTAGGAATAGAAGAGCACTCCTTGGCTGCTAGGAATAGAAGAGCTCTCACCATGGCTGCTAGGAATAGAAGAGCACTCTCCATGGCTGCTAGGAATAGAAGAGCTCTCACCATGGCTGCTAGGAATAGAAGAGCACTCTCCATGGCTGCTAGGAATAGAAGAGCTCTCACCATGGCTGCTGAGCACTCTCCATGGCTGCTAGGAATAGAAGAGCACTCCTTGGCTGCTAGGAATAGAAGAGCTCTCACCATGGCTGCTAGGAATAGAATAGCACTCTCCATGGCTGCTAGGAATAGAAGAGCACTCCTTGGCTGCTAGGAATAGAAGAGCACTCTCCATGGCTGCTAGGAATAGAAGAGCACTCCTTGGCTGCTAGGAATAGAAGAGCTCTCACCATGGCTGCTAGGAATAGAAGAGCACTCTCCATGGCTGCTAGGAATAGAAGAGCACTCCTTGGCTGCTAGGAATAGAAGAGCTCTCACCATGGCTGCTAGGAATAGAAGAGCACTCCATGGCTGCTAGGAATAGAAGAGCACTCCTTGGCTGCTAGGAATAGAAGAGCTCTCACCATGGCTGCTAGCAATAGAAGAGCACTCCTTGGCTGCTAGGAATAGAAGAGCTCTCACCATGGCTGCTAGGAGCACTCACCATGGCTGCTAGGAATAGAAGAGCACTCCTTGGCTGCTAGGAATAGAAGAGCTCTCACCATGGCTGCTAGGAATAGAAGAGCACTCTCCATGGCTGCTAGGAATAGAAGAGCACTCCTTGGCTGCTAGGAATAGAAGAGCTCTCACCATGGCTGCTAGGAATAGAAGAGCACTCCCTGGCTGCTAGGAATAGAAGAGCTCTCACCATGGCTGCTAGGAATAGAAGAGCACTCCTTGGCTGCTAGGAATAGAAGAGCACTCTCCATGGCTGCTGAGCACTCTCCATGGCTGCTAGGAATAGAAGAGCACTCCTTGGCTGCTAGGAATAGAAGAGCTCTCACCATGGCTGCTAGGAATAGAATAGCACTCTCCATGGATGCTAGGAATAGAAGAGCACTCCATGGCTGCTAGGAATAGAAGAGCTCTCACCACCATAGCTGCTAGGAATAGAAGAGCACTCTCCATGGCTGCTAGGAATAGAAGAGCACTCCTTGGCTGCTAGGAATAGAAGAGCTCTCACCATGGCTGCTAGGAATAGAAGAGCACTCTCCATGGCTGCTAGGAATAGAAGAGCACTCTCCATGGCTGCTAGGAATAGCAAGAGCACTCCTTGGCTGCTAGGAATAGAAGAGCTCTCACCATGGCTGCTAGGAATAGAAGAGCACTCTCCATGGCTGCTAGGAATAGAAGAGCACTCCCTGGCTGCTAGGAATAGAAGAGCTCTCACCATGGCTGCTAGGAATAGAAGAGCACTCCTTGGCTGCTAGGAATAGAAGAGCACTCTCCATGGCTGCTGAGCACTCTCCATGGCTGCTAGGAATAGAAGAGCACTCCTTGGCTGCTAGGAATAGAAGAGCTCTCACCATGGCTGCTAGGAATAGAATAGCACTCTCCATGGCTGCTAGGAATAGAAGAGCACTCTCCATGGCTGCTAGGAATAGAAGAGCACTCCTTGGCTGCTACGAATAGAAGAGCACTCTCCATGGCTGCTGAGCACTCTCCATGGCTGCTAGGAATAGAAGAGCACTCCTTGGCTGCTAGGAATAGAAGAGCTCTCACCATGGCTGCTAGGAATAGAAGAGCACTCTCCATGGCTGCTAGGAATAGAAGAGCACTCCTTGGCTGCTAGGAATAGAAGAGCTCTCACCATGGCTGCTAGGAATAGAAGAGCACTCCTTGGCTGCTAGGAATAGAAGAGCTCTCACCATGGCTGCTAGGAATAGAAGAGCACTCTCCATGGCTGCTAGGAATAGAAGAGCACTCCTTGGCTGCTAGGAATAGAAGAGCTCTCACCATGGCTGCTAGGAATAGAAGAGCACTCTCCATGGCTGCTAGGAATAGAAGAGCACTCCTTGGCTGCTAGGAATAGAAGAGCTCTCACCATGGCTGCTAGGAATAGAAGAGCACTCTCCATGGCTGCTAGGAATAGAAGAGCACTCCTTGGCTGCTAGGAATAGAAGAGCTCTCACCATGGCTGCTAGGAATAGAAGAGCTCTCACCATGGCTGCTAGGAATGGAAGAGCTCTCCCCATGGCTGCTAGGAGCACTCACCATGGCTGCTAGGAATAGAAGAGCACTCCTTGGCTGCTAGGAATAGAAGAGCTCTCACCATGGCTGCTAGGAATAGAAGAGCTCTCACCATGGCTGCTAGGAATAGAAGAGCACTCTCCATGGCTGCTAGGATAGAAGAGCACTCCTTGGCTGCTAGGAATAGAAGAGCTCTCACCATGGCTGCTAGGAATAGAAGAGCTCTCACCATGGCTGCTAGAAATGGAAGAGCTCTCCATGGATGCTGGGAGCAGAGATGCTACTCAAGCGTAACATATGAGCTACTAGTCATCACTCCAGGTTTCTCTTCTTCCCACCATGCTGATGCGTCTAATGTGGTCTGGAAAAATGCTATCTTGACTCACCTAAGCAAGTGTCTCAACTTTGTCCCTAATGCTGCAGATGACACCATCACCACTACACCACTACACTGCACCACTACACCCTTCACCACTAACCACCACACCCAGCACCACTACATCCTGCCACAGTGGAGAATAAAATGCCAGGCCAACTCTGCCACATCTCAGACCTGACTTGTCAGGAGAGAATAAGATGCCTGTCCAACTCCTCTGCCACATCTCAGACCTGAACTCATCCGTTTGGACCAACAGTCAATCATTGTCTAACTCACCATCTGCTTTTAAACTGTTTTTCAAGAGTGCTGCTTTGAGAAAAAGACAATGTAGTTGAAGGCTAGGTGCACTAAGTCAACCTTATCACTTTGGAAGTAGGTTCTACAAGGATTGCCCATTTACAAAGCTTCTTTGCCTTGAAGAAATCCTGGCCTGTCAAGATGAAGACTCCCTGAGGTTAGGCACCATGAAGACTTTCAGAGTCTTGCTGGTCTGCACATGAAGTATCTCAGAGGCTTATTGACCTGCACCATGAAGATATTAAGAGGCTTACTGGTCTGCACCATGTAAACTATTTAGCAGGCCCTCACAGATATTGTCAGGCAACTCACAATATATACCTACACATGTAGAAGAAGATGAAGACACCTACTTTAGAGAGATCTCTTCAAGGTATTCCAGGGGCGGTAGCTGATGGTGGTGGATAAATTCAGTCAGACATGGCGAGCTTTGCAAGCAAGACAATCTCGAACAAGAAAAAAATGCGACGGATAATTGATGGGTGTGGTTTAGTGGTGAATGTATATAAGGAGGCATATGCATGAGGGCTTGGAGAGGAGGCACATGCATGAGGGCTTGGAGAGGAGGCACATGCATGAGGGCTTGGAGAGGAGGCACATGCATGAGGGCTTGGAGAGGAGGCACATGCATGAGGGCTTGGAGAGGAGGCACATGCATGAGGGCTTGGAGAGGGCACATGCATGAGGGCTTGGAGAGGGCACATGCATGAGGGCTTGGAGAGGAGGCACATGCATGAGGGCTTGGAGAGCACGCACATGCATGAGGCTTGGAGAGGAGGCACATGCATGAGGCTTGGAGAGGAGGTACATGCATGAGGCTTGGAGAGGAGGTACATGCATGAGGGCTTGGAGAGGAGGCATATGCATGAGGGCTTGGAGAGGCGGCACATGCATGAGGCTTGGAGAGGAGGCACATGCATGAGGGCTTGGAGAGGACGTACATGCATGAGGCTTGGAGAGAAGGTACATGCATGAGGCTTGGAGAGGAGGTACATGCATGAGGGCTTGGAGAGGAGGCACATGCATGAGGCTTGGAGAGGAGGCACGTGCATGAGGCTTGGAGAGGAGGTACATGCATGAGGGCTTGGAGAGGAGGCACATGCATGAGGGCTTGAAGAGGAGGTACATGCATGAGGCTTGGAGAGGAGGTACATGCATGAGGGCTTGGAGAGGAGGCACATGCATGAGGGCTTGGAGAGGAGGCACATGCATGAGGGCTTGGAAAGGAGGTACATGCATGAGGCTTGGAGAGGAGGCACATGCACGAGGCTTGGAGAGGAGGTACATGCATGAGGCTTGGAGAGGAGGCACATGCATGAGGGCTTGGAGAGGAGGCACATGCATGAGGGCTTGGAGAGGAGGTACATGCATGAGGGCTTGGAGAGGAGGCACATGCATGAGGCTTGGAGAGGAGGTACATGCATGAGGCTTGGAGAGGAGGTACATGCATGAGCGCTTGGAGAGGAGGCACATGCATGAGGCTTGGAGAGGAGCACATGCATGAGGCTTGGAGAGGCGGCACATGCATGAGGGCTTGGAGAGGAGGTACATGCATGAGCGCTTGGAGAGGAGCCACATGCATGAGGGCTTGGAGAGGTGGCACATGCATGAGGCTTGGAGAGGAGGTACATGCATGAGGTTTGGAGAGGAGGTACATGCATGAGGGCTTGGAGAGGAGGCACACATGCATGAGGGCTTGGAGAGGGCACATGCATGAGGGCTTGGAGAGGAGGTACATGCATGAGGGCTTGGAGAGGAGGCACACATGCATGAGGGCTTGGAGAGGGCACATGCATGAGGCTTGGAGAGGAGGTACATGCATGAGGCTTGGAGAGGAGGCACATGCATGAGGGCTTGGAGAGGAGGTACATGCATGTGGGCTTAGAGAGGAGGTACATGCATGAGGGCTTGGAGAGGGTACATGCATGAGGCTTGGAGAGGAGGCACATGCATGAGGGCTTGGAGAGGAGGTACATGCATGGGGGCTTGGAGAGGAGGAACATGCATGGGGCTTGGAGAGGCGGCACATGCATGAGGCTTGGAGAGGAGGTACATGCATGAGGGCTTGGAGAGGGCACATGCATGAGGCTTGGAGAGGAGGCACATGCATGAGGGCTTGGAGAGGAGGCACATGCATGAGGGCTTGGAGAGGAGGTACATGCATGAGGGCTTGGAGAGGGCACATGCATGAGGCTTGGAGAGGAGGCACATGCATGAGGGCTTGGAGAGGAGGTACATGCATGAGGGCTTGGAGAGGGCACATGCATGAGGGCTTGGAGAGGAGGCACATGCATGAGGGCTTGGAGAGGGCACATGCATGAGGGCTTGGAGAGGAGGTACATGCATGAGGGCTTGGAGAGGAGGTACATGCATGAGGGCTTGGAGAGGAGAGACATGCATGAGGCTTGAAGAGGAGGCACATGCATGAGGGCTTGGAGAGGGCACATGCATGAGGGCTTGGAGAGGAGGTACATGCATGAGGGCTTGGAGAGGAGAGACATGCATGAGGGCTTGAGGAGGTACATGCATGAGGGCTTGGAGAGGAGGCACATGCATGAGGGCTTGGAGAGGAGGTACATGCATGAGGGCTTGGAGAGGAGGTACATGCATGAGGCTTGGAGAGGAGCCACATGCATGAGGGCTTGGAGAGGAGGTACATGCATGAGGGCTTGGAAAGGAGGTACATGCATGAGGGCTTGGAGAGGAGGTACATGCATGAGGCTTGGAGAGGAGCCACATGCATGAGGCTTGGAGAGGAGGCACATGCATGATGGCTTGGACAACAAATCACAAGCAGCATCAACTCTATCGGAAGACAAATAACTTGTCTATTTCTAGCAAGTCTCTGAGAGAGTTTATTAACTGTCATACTTTAGCTCTATCTAGCAAGATCGGGTTGTCATGGTAAATGTGCAGATTCTTGTGCACATGTGCAGATTAAAACCATAGTTACATGCATAGCCAGTTATAAATATGCAGATATCTGAAAAAAGTTATCTGAAATTTTAATAGGTACATTTTTAGATTATGGTAAAATGAACATTTCACAGGGACAAGCAGGCTGCATGCTGTGCTGATCCAGGAGCTAGCCATGAATGCTCAGCTTGGCTTTACTACCTGTTAATGATGACTGCACATCCTGCACTGGCTGAAGAGGAGAAGTGCGTGTGTGTGTGCGTGTGTGTTGCACGCATGCGCGTATGTGTGTGTGTTTAAAAAATATTATGTGTGCCATCGGTCGATTTGTCGATCGCGCTGCGCTATCTATGGAAACAAGAGGTTTTGTACTGACCCATGGAGCTTTGACGTCAGTGTGTGCCTAGCACGTTTTCAGGGGCCCCTCGCAGTTGCTATGACTGCAACCAGCACAGAAAGTACGTCATCATGGGAATCAAGTGGATTTTACGACTCCAGCCATCAAGAAATTTGTGCGTGTTTTTTTTATTTCACGCACTCGCGTTTTGGGGGGTCCACGCGGGAAACAAAAGTACGGAAATCTCACAATCCAAATTTCATGAAATATCACCCAAATTTCAGTCATGAAATATCATCCAAATCCAAATAATAATACAATGAAAGTAATTTATTATTATTACAAACTAACTAACTAACAATTAACAAAGTCTAATCCAAATTTCAGAATAATTTACAATCAAACAGGGTATCGGGTTTTAATTTCTGTATTATAAGTGAAAGCCACAGTTGTTCCATTTCGCTCACGCCACATAAATTCATCTAGTTAGGATGGGAGCTGGTGGTGATGAACTCATTTCATCCGCTTGAGCTTCACCTTCACAATATAATAATTGTGTTGTTAAAAAAAATTATGTTCCACAAACCATATCCTGTTCCAATAGGACTCAATATGGGTGTGCACACCCGTACTCTGATTCAAGGAGCGGCTTTTGCCTGCTTGGATGCCCCATTGGTTCTGCGACTTTCTGTGAATCCGCTATGCTTAAAAGAGAGTGGAAAAAATACGGGCTTCTGTGGCCCGTTTGCAAGACTTGGAAGACTCACAGTTTGAAATAACCCTCCTTCGTTCTTGCCTGGCTCTCCCTAAGTTTATTTTCCCCCTGAGATGCTGTCCTCCTGCTTTCACTCTTGAGGCCACCAAGGCTTTCGATCTTCTAATGAGGGACACGCTATCAGACATTGCAGGAGGGTCTCTATCTGACTGGTCCTGGCAAAAGGCATCTCTTCCAAGCTGCTTAGGCGGTCTCAACCTCCGGCTGGCGAGTCTCCATGCACCAGCTGCCTACCTCAGCTCTCTTGACACGTCTCGCCACCTGGTTGCCAGGATCTTGGGTTACCAACCAGCTTTTTCCGTCCATCTGCCTGGAGCTGTGGCTGCCTTAGCAACTGCGGCTAAGATGCCTCAGTGGCGCTCTTTGGAGGACATCGACATCCCCCTCCGACAGCGTCCCCTTTCCAGGAGAATAGATGAAATATCTTATAACTTGCTCCTAGATTCGGCTCCAGACAACAGATCACGTGCCCTCGCTCTCTCCTCCTCACTTCCACATGCAGGGGACTGGCTAAATGTCGTCCCTTCCCCAGCCCTAGGTCTCCACCTTCATGATCTGGAGTTTCGTCTTTGCCTCAACTACTGGCTGGGCCTCAGGATGATTTCTGGTGATGCTACCTGCCAGATTTGTGACCGCTCCATTGATGCAGATGCTTTTGGTGATCATCAGGTAGGATGCGGTGGGAATGGTGACCGGATACATAGGCATGATGCCCTCAGAGATGCCCTCTTCAATGCTGCCCAGTCTGCAGCTCTGGCACCTAGGAGGGAGGTTCCATCTCTCATTCCTGGTTCGCGCAGCCGCCCAGCCGACATCTATCTCCCAAATTGGGGTAGGGGGCGTCCTGCAGCTTTGGATGTGACGGTTATATCAACCATGCAACCTCGCACACTTGCCGGAGCCGCCACCACCAAGGGCCATGCACTGCGAGTAGGTGAGGAGAGGAAGTTGGCCGCCCACAGTGATGCTTGTCGTTCCGTGGGAGTCGATTTTATACCCCTTGTGGTGGAAACGCTAGGCGGCTGGAGCGAAGAAGCCACCATTACCATCTCCAGAATCGGCCATCAGTTGGGACAGCGCTCAAGAATAGCTCCGGCAGAAACAACCCGCCACCTCTACCAACGTCTGGCTCTATGTCTGTGGAAGGGAAATGCTGCCATGTGGTCACGCAGGCTACCACCATGTTCTGCGTGGGTTGATGGCAGTATTTAACTCCCCCCCCCCCATCATCAACTATTAACTTTACAAAATGTGATGTAGTACTAGTATAATAATTATGTCATGTGATTAAAATTAAAAAAATTACTTAAAAAAAAAAAATTACTTAAAAAAAAGAAGGTAGCACGTGATTCCGAACTGGTCACGGCAACAAAAATATAATTATATATTTTTTGGGACAATGATGACTTCACTTCACTGTGACCGTCCCTATAGCTTCTGGATGCTCTTCTTCGGTGGAAAGCTGCAGAGCCATCTACTGCAGACTCGCTATCAATCAAAATCCTACGGAGTAGAGAAAAAAGTCGCTCCTGGATGGATCTCTGTTGTTAGTGACTTTTTTACTGTTGTAGACATAGATATGCGTAACTTTTGTTTGCCTACTTCAATAGAGGTGATTGATATACCAAGTTATAGCTCTTTCAATTTGCAATCGAATGATATGCTTTGTTTCAAAATTTAATGGTTGCCCAAAAAAATTATGAAATTCAAAAAATTAAAATTATAAAAAAGGTGTTGAGCTAAAGTTGGCGGTGAAAGGGAAAGAATTTCAGGAATTTCAGAGGATAGGCAAGAAAAGACAAAGGTATAAATAAAACAATACTGTATAAATAAAACAAATAATTATAATGAAATTGATTTACAAAGTAAATACGCATGGAATACAGGAAATACAGGGTAAATAATAACATCATGGGGACAGGGAAACGCGCATGCTGTTGAGGGGGCATGGTCGGAAATTCGCGTCAGAAATGTCCCGGAATTAACTTATGGAAAGTTGGCAAGTAATAAACTAGTATTGACCAAGCTATTGACAAAGTACTGCTAGATAAACACGCAGCTGAGTTGGAGCAACTTCCTTCAACTGATAATCAAAAACTCCTTCAACTTCAGGGATTTATGAGCCCAGATATTTTGCAGTTGCAGTGGCTGATATATAGAACATCCAGTAGAACCATCTCTCAATTCTGTCCTGCAGCCAGGACCTTCTGTTTCTCCTCCCATCGCTATTCAACCAACTCCAGTGTCCCAATCTCGTTTTGGAGATGCCATGACTAGTAAGCAATTATAACATGCTGTTGCTAGTAGGGTGCCAGCAAACACTAAGAAAAGTAGCTGTGGTTACACAATTTGGTTAGAATGGTGTCAAGTTACTCAAAGTATACTGGAGATGGAAGATGCAATTAAATGAGTTAATGGCACAATTTGTGCAAGAAGCACGCAGGAAAGATGGGAATGAGTATCCTCCAGGATCTCTTGCCAACATAGCCTCTGCAGTCCAACGTTACCTCAGAGAAAATGGACGACCTTCAGTATCATTTTTTTATGAAAAAACCCAGCATTTGACCTCATGAGGAAGAGCCTTGATGCTAAACTAAAAGAACTTACCAGAAGAGGAGTTGGCAGTCGTAAAAAATAGGCACAGCCAGTCACTCCACAAATGGAGGAAGAATTGTGGGAAAAGAAAATCTTCAGCATTCACCAATGTTATTTTCTGGTACTGCTCCAAGATGTTTGGACTTCGAGCTGCAGATGAACATAGGCAGTTGGAAGTTGGCCAGTTCACAATAGCAACTGACGAAACTGGTAAATATCTACGCTTTACAGGGAGGAGCTGCAAGAACTGGCAAGGAGGTCTTCACCAAAGAAAAATTGAGCCTAAAGATTTGAATATATGCGAAGCCAGAGCTTGGGGAGAGGTGTGCAGTCAGCAACTTTGTATTTTATTTAAGTAAAATTCCTCCAGATGGCCCCTTTTATCGCTGACCCTTAACTACTGGCAATTCAGTCAGGTATATACTCGTCACAAGTAATAGGAATACACAAGCTCTGTACTATTGTTAAAACCTTTTGTGAAAAGGCAAGGTTTCATGGATATTATACCAACCACTCAGGAAAGGTAACATGTGCAACTGAGCTATTTAAGCAAAACATTGATGAACAGCTTATTATGAGGCAAACTGGCCACAGGAGTCAGGATGCTGTGACGAAGTACAAAAGGCCATCGATTGAACACGAATTACAAGTGTCAGACATCTTGCAACCTCCTGCACCAAAGAAACACAGTACTTCTGAGACACTTGTCCTTCCTGGGAAAGAGAATACCCCATATACTTCCTGCATACCTGTATTCAACTTTAGTGCACAGGGTAATGCAGCACAAAACATCTTTATAAATTATAACAAGTGATGACATTAAAGCTTCATGAACAGTGAACATTAATAGCTAAAGCTTTCAACAATAAAAGTCTTGAAACAAAATGGAAGCTAACTTCCATGGCCTGCAGCAATAAAAGTGAGGTTATAATTATGTTTATGTAACCTATAGTTATTAACCAATCAAATTAGCCACAGATCATTTGATGTAGTATAAAGATGCAAATTTGTCCCAATTCTGTCTTCAAATAAGTAAACTTAATTAGGCTCCCTATAAGTATGCTTTCAGCATGTCAACAACTTTATTTTTAAATGTTTGATGCCTGTAATATAACAGAAAGTAAAAACACAAGTACAATTTTCGGAACTGTCTGTACTGCAACAGCCAACACTAGCTACAGATCTTCAGATCTTGCCCAACCCTAAATCAGCATAGGAGTAAAGGATTCCCTACCAGACCCACAATCCTTATAATTCACCTTGATGGTTCAATGAACTTATACTTTATATAATAGAGTTTCTCGCCAATAAGCTTGGCTTAGTCACTGATGTGAGTTTTTGGTTTATATATTAATTAGCGATATTTGATTGACAGTTATTCTTACGTTCTTACGGCACAATTGCCACACAGGATGCTACTATAAGTACATTGCTGAGTCATGAACTCTGACACTTCAAGGAGGAGGGATTTAGCAAGGATAAAATCCCAACCATGCAGCTCTATAACCTTTACAGTATATATATAAAACTTTCAATCTGCATGCTCCCTTCTGGAACTAAACTTGAAGGTATAGGAATGACCATGTCAAAATTGCATGTTTCAAAACCAAATTTGTGAGGTCACCAGATTCTACTCCTTATGTGTGCAATAAAACAGTGTGGTCTAGTCTTGTATGATATAGCTATATATATATATATATATATATATAGGAGGTGATGCAAAGCCACAAATTGATGGTCGTTGTTTTATTGTTGTGTGTGTGCTCACAGAGCATTTCTAAGAATGAAACTTCCATAGCTTTTCACTCCCAACCCTCACTGTGAGCTCTCAACTGTTCATGACAACTTCACATAGTTTGAAATCCTGGCTTGTGATTGAGGCCCTGCTTTGAGAGTGTGTAACTTTATTA
Source organism: Cladorhizidae sp. MBARI D1340-BT2 (assembly GCA_028752905.1). Taxonomy (NCBI): domain Eukaryota; kingdom Metazoa; phylum Porifera; class Demospongiae; order Poecilosclerida; family Cladorhizidae; species Cladorhizidae sp. MBARI D1340-BT2. The sequence continues at coordinate 43,373,789 of JAQNBH010000004.1, forward strand.
TAACTATAACTAGAGTTTACTTTTGTTAATCTGATGTTTAATGTTTACAACCTTGTTATCTGACAAAACCTCAAGAATTAATATAACACGATAAACTTTTGTTGCGACACTGATTCGCTTTGTTTAAATGAAAGTGTAAATTATGCGATTTTTCTCTTGACTATATACACTCTGATTTGACCTAACGAATTACAACCATCTGAATAGACTCGAAATATACTCTTTCGACATTTTACCTAGATGCTCTAGCCTGCCTCAGTATCAACATTTCTGACGAGGGCTAGAGCATCTGTCGAAGCATCGAAAGAGAAAATTTATTGAGAAAGTCATAACTCCTGTTCATTCACTGCCACTCAACTCCTCTTTCTCTTAATTAGCTGTATCCATAGGCAACAGCAGCAATTTGGCCTTGACCTGCCACCTCCTACACTGTTTCATCAAGCCAGCATGGACTCGGCTATACCTCTACATGGCTGTAAAGCAAAATATGAGCCTTCTCTGTAAAAAGAACAAGGTGGTTGCCCTTGTCATGATTGGGGTATATACATGCTTGCAAATGTTGCTAGGCCTTTTATTACTCTTCTAGCCAGCAAGCTTGTAGAAGTGCTTCAGGTTAAGAGCTCCCAGCCACTGCAAAACTAGTTTATGTGGAGAGCAGCTGTTGTGGCCCCTAATTTTCCAGTTAAGTTATACTATAACTAGAGAACCATATATTTGTAACAGGATGTATGCATGTACATAGAATATATGCTATCCGGTGTTAACTATCTTTTTAAGTGCAATTTTTTATTTTTATAAGAAATACTAAGAAATATGTCTGAGCCAATCAACATCATTAGGTGTTCCTATATGTTGCCTCCTGAGCCATGGAATAACGATCCTCCAAGATGTGCACTTGTCAAGTACCTAATCTTAGATTTCAACTGGCACTTGTTGTATCCGCCACTGATGGCAGAGTGTATCACAGAGAGATGATATGATTGACATTGGTCTGTCTTCTTGGATCCTATGAGGTTGAGACTCTGTAACCACTGATTGACATCAGTGTCCTAGGCATAGGCTAGTAATAAAATGTGAGACAGTTATGTGGCTATGAATGAGCTTGTTGCAATACATAACTACCTGTCCAAGTGTTGGGCCTTTGACGACACTAGAGTTCCCTACAAGCATTCTTTTCAGCTTGTTATCTGCCACTTGCTTCTAATTTTGAGTGCATGGAATATTATATCACCTTTGATATTTTAGATAATGAGAAGGTTGAGTTAATGGCAATATTATTATGGTTGAGCTCCAGGTGTTTGACTTATTTATCAGCTTTCACAGCACTGCTTGTTACAGTGAACAAAAAGACCACTAAGAACTCCCAGATGGCATTAGGGTACCAAAAGTGACCACTGTTGAGTGAATGATTATAATAACAGAGGCAGGTCAGCTTGCCACTCATGCGCACATCCATTGAGGTAGACACCTGAAACATACAAGTATTCCACAGGCTAGCTTTACTGGATGGCACAACACCTGCATACATATGCAGCAAGCAACCTCCACTCCACAAGCTAGAGATATACCATTTCATGTTTTGAGGAACTGAAGAGAAAAAAGATGGAGGGACAATGTCAAGAGCATTATGAATGAGTGCAGTTCGCGTTTGCCAAAGTTGTCTGCCTTTATAAAAAAAATTTGTTACTGCCCTTTCATTACTGAGTGAATGCAAATAAACATTTAATGGTGTATTTGTTCACATATTAATGGCAACTGTGTATCACAATGCATTTGATGTTTGCCCACTTAATGGTATTGCTGTAAGGAGTGTTGTCCACTTTTTTCTCTGCTTCTCTCGACTACAGCAGTAGAAGCTGGTTGATACACATACAGTCATCCGCAACTAAGTGAACACTTCGAAGCCATACTGGGAGCAGCTGAAAGAATCTCCCTCTGGCCTTGAGAAGTCTTCATCAGCCTGCAGCTGTTTCTGCATAATCTAGATCAGGGGTTTTAACATTTTCATCGGTCTGCACCCCTTCCAGCTTCCTATTTCTCGCACCCCCTACTCCATGAGCACTGGCTCAGGAATAAGGTGTTGGTAAAGGATAGTTTTAAGAGCCCCGAATGACTCGCATATATATATATATTGTTTTGGCAACCACAAGAAATATTTACACCTTTAAATTAATGTTTTAGTAAAAAAAACAAACATTTAGTCATTAATTTTTTCGTGCAGGCAAGCAATGGAATGACAGGTTCAAGGTGCTAATATTTACTAACACAATACCACAAATGTTAAAATCTATATAACACAAGTTTTCACATTGAGCAAACAACAATTACATTTGGTTTTAATGAAATTACACACATAGAAGAAAACCAAACTCACCTCTAAAATACTCTTCACAGACACACATCACACCCACACTGAGTGCCAGAAGTGGAAAACTGACAAAAATAGTGATGGACAGGGTTGCCAGACTTTACACGACTTAAGGGGGGAAGAGGACTGCGTATCGCATAGTCTCACATAAAGTACCATATCTTTGCTGATAGCTTCTACTATAGAAGATGGAGCCCGGCTATATAGATGTAAGTGCACAAGGATTCTGGGGGAATAGGTACCAGCGGGCTTTCTTTGATTTTAAGGTGTTTAACCTTAACGCTCGCAGCTATATACCGACAACTCCAGTTAAGAGCAGCTTACAAAAAATCAAGAGAGAGAGAAAAGGAGGAAATACGAACAAAGAGTACAAGATGTTGAATTTGGCTCATTCACCCCCTTTAGTGTTCTCAACCTCTAGAGAAATGGAAAAGTCTGCAACAGTAGCCTACAAAAGGCATATATACTTGCAGCAAAAAGATATCAGCACTACTGCACTGTCATGGCCTGATTGCGTGTCCTTCTTAGCTTCTGATCTCTCTTCTGAGGTCAACCTTTATTTGTCTCAGGGGTGCTAGATCTATATACCTCAGGACACCCCATTCATGAAACATCACCAATCGACCATGCCATGAGTGAGGCTCGAATATCACTACATCAGTGAAATACATTGAACTCTATACCAATACAATACGTAATGTCAATATTGTTGATTGTAATTAAAAAATTTATATATAGCTATATACATGGATAAAATAAAAAAATTAAACATATCTATGCTCGCATTCACGATTTATATAACTTGCAATCTGTGCTTTCTAATGATAATTCCCTTTTGTAATTCGGTTCCGCCCTACTTTTTACCTTCCTCATTATAGACTTTTTCGAAGTGCGGCACAATAAGCCGTTATAAGTAAACCACGTTCCATCAACGACCTTTGCTAGGCTCTTATTCGTCGATCATAACGAGTACTACAGACTGCCTGTCTTGGAAATTTTGAAAAAAAGTTGGTTATGACAGCTTCATGACATCACGCTACATTTTCACAGGTCTTTTTTAATGATCCTCTCAATCAAAAACTCACGGTGAAGTTGTAGAGTATAAAATTTGCTTTGAAATGATATAATTTTTTTGGTAGAGTATAAAATTTGCAATGACGATTTCGGACAGTTTTTCCTCCTGTTTTTGAAAAATCACTTCCAAGATAAGATATAGAGCCTTCAAGTCGAAGCAGTTTTAACCACATTCCCACTGCCAGAAACAATAGAATTTTGTGCATACAAACAAAATGTTGAAAGCAACATATTTACTTTCACTTTTTCCTCTATTTTTCAGCAAAAGCCAGTGTCCAACTATATATATATAATTTAAAAGATCAGACTTGTTTTGATATGTTGCCTTAATAATATTGAATTAGCAAACATAAACACATCATAATTTGCAGGGGCTCCCATGCCCAGGTGCATCCATCATCATCGTCCACGCACGTCTTCACTTGTCCTCCAGCAGTAATACCTGCAAGCTAGACAATACAAAGCAAAACACAAACTAAATAGAACACTCAAGGTCATGTTAGCTCGACTACTCAAAGGACATGTTAGCTCGACTATCTTTTAGACATAATCATACCAAAGCCAACCTTCCTCCCAACATTGAAGCTCACCACACCTAAATTGACGGCAAGCCTGATACTTGTCGCACTCACATACTCCGTCTTATTCATTCTACTCCACAGAAACTGTAATTTTGATTCTGTGTGTAGCTTCCTAAACATTTATGCAAAACATCCTCACTTTTAGTGCAGGCTCAACTCAAAATGCCTATAGGACAATTACTCATGTTGGGCAGCTGATAAAAAAAATTGTTTCCACATCGCGAATCATCCCGTCTAGGTTCGCGAATCATCCTGTCTAGGTTGTCCTCGTTATTTGTAATTGCTCCCCAATAGTGGGTTTGCATTTCAATTATAGACACATGACTAATCCCCATAGTGCAAGCCAAAGTTACATGCTTGCCTCGTCATCAACAGCGTCTTTTAAAGTTTGGCTTCATTCCTTCAGATCTCCGTTTTCAATGCCTTACTCTTCTGCAAGTCCAGTTGGTGTGGATACTTCCCATTTCTTGTCAAAAATAGATAACTACGACTCAATAGACAACACTACGCTCGTCCGCTGGCGACTCCTATATAGCCCGCCTCCAACAATACTTATTTTCATGTTGACGAACATTACCATATAATACTTGACCGAGTTCACCGTCTGCATGTTTGCTTACATGATTATTAAAGAATAAAGCCTTAAGCTTGTTTGCAGCAGCACAATAATTATGGCAAGTGAGCATGACAATGCACATTACAACTGGTAAGGGGTCACAATGTAATTATCTATGAGTTCAGGGTTCGCCCGGTACGGGGTCGCCTTACGTATTGGTTAGTTACTGTATTATTCACTATCTCCCCCCAGTCTTTGTTCCACGGGGGCAAAGGCTTGTTTTCTTTTCGTCTTCAGAACAGCCTGTCGGGTGGTCTTCTGACCCTCATGGCCAGCCTGTCGGGTGGTCTTCTGACCCTTGTGGATCTTCTCGGTGGTTGTGGCCGCTTTGAGGCCGTGTCTCGTGGAGGAGTCATAGTGGGGGCCCTAGTGATGGGGTGGGCCGGAGGAGGTGGTATGGGGGGCCCAGCCTGTGTCATAGGGCTGGACGGGGTAGGTGGTGTGAAGGGCTCAACCTGCGTGGTGGTGGGAATGTCCGTCATTCGCAGCAGTGGTGTGGGGGTTTGGGCCGGTGTAGCGGTGGGAATGTCCATCGCTGGTGGTGGGGTGGTGGCTGGGGTAGCCTGGAGCGTGGGTGGTGGCTCGGGGGTTCTGGTGGTGACGGGAGGTGTTGGTAGTGGCCTGGGGATGGTGGCCATGTCGTCCAGTATGGATCTTCTGGTGGGCGGAGGGTTTACCGGGGTGAAACGTCTCAGGATTTGTCTGTTCCTGAGGGTGACCCGCCCTGCTCCGTCTACTCTGATTCGATACTGGTGAAACTGCTTCACCTCTATCACCATTCCCGTTCTGTCCCATTTGTTTGGGAAATTCCCCGTCTGATTTTGTAGTCTGACCCTGTCACCTACTTTGAGTGGGGTGAGGGTCTTGGTATGTTCTGACCAGCGTTCTTGTGCCAGGCTGTTTCTTTGGCGGAGTGCCAGTTCACGCAGAGATTGGCTTTCCTGCCACGTTCTGTGTGGGAGGTATTTGCCACGTAGTATTGGTATGAGGTCTTTCGTCTGGTGGCCGAACAAGCAGGATGCCGGTGACTCTTTGGTGGCGGGGTCAGGTGAGTTCCTGTACTGCAGCATGGCTCGTTGGAAGGAGTCTATGTTGAGGCTGCCATCTGTCTTTATGTTGTTGGATATGAGGCGTTTCACCGTCTTGACTGCTACTTCTGCTCTGCAATTGCTGTGTGGGAATGCCACTGAGCTGAGGCGGTGATGAACTCTCCAGTCTTGCAGGAATCGTTGAGTGTCGTGGGCAATGAATTCTGGGCCCCCGTCTGAAGCCAGCTCGTCTGGGATGCCATAGGTGGCAAATGTGCTTCTGAGGATGTCAATGAGTCCTTTTGACCCGTTGATCGCTCTTTCAACGATGGGCCAGTTCGAGTATCTGTCTACGATTACCAGGTATGCATGTCCTTTGTAGTGGAAGTAATCTGAGCACACGCATTGGAACAGGTATTCTGGTTGAGTTGGGGGGGTCGGTGGCTGTGCTGGCTGTGATGGTGACATGCGGTTGCAAGTGGAGCAAGTGGCTCTTTGCTGGTGGATGTCTTTGGTAATGCCTGGCCAGAAGATCGACGATTCAGCTTTGGCTATCATTGTAGATGTGCCCTGGTGGGCAGCATGTAGCGACTTTAGACATGTCTGTCTGAGGGTGGGTGGGATTACTATACGGTCTTTGTAAATGATTACACCATCGACCGAGTATAGATGTTGTTTGATATTGTGAAACTGCCTGATGTCGGGGGGCATCTGGAGTCTTGACTCTGGGAGGCCCTCCTCGACTGCTTCCAGGAGCATGGTCATGCTTGGGTCCGAAGAGGTAGCTGTCTGGACTTCTTCCCATGTGACCACTGATGTGGCGTCTAGGGTAGATATGGTGTCCAGGGTGGATATCATCGATTCCCGTAGTAGGGTTTCTGAATCATCCGTGGTTTGGCTGATCTCGGAGTGGACACTGTGTGGTCCTGCCAGTATGTGGTCTGGGATGCGTATCTGAGGCTGAGTCATGTGCAAGACTCCGCTGACGTCATCTTGGAGATGTAGTCTATCTGGTGAGGGGTCTCCAGTGGGGTGGCGAGACAGGGTGTCAGGGGCTCTGTTCTTCACTCCTGGGATGTGTACCATTTTGAATCTGTATCTGAGTGTTTTCTCTTTGAGGTTCCTCAGGCGGGTGTTGCTGATGTCTAGCGAGCGGTCGCCGAAGATCTTTAAGAGTGGGCGATGATCGACTGCAATGGTGAGGTCGTGGCAGCCCAGGACAAAGTGGCGAGCCTTGTCTAGAGCGTCTGCTACTGCCAGTGCTTCTCCTTCGATGGGGGCATAGCGTGACTCTGCTGGGTGGGTAAATCTGCTGCCAACCAGGGTGATTTTCCATCCCTCCTTGCAGCAGAACAGGTCTGTGGATGGGCACTGGCAGTGTTTCTGGAACAACCAGTATCCTATTCCTTGCTTGGACCAGTCTGTGGCAAGGCATGTGGGCTTTGTCTTGTCGTAGATTGTGACTCCATTTTCGATCTCGGCGATGATGGCCAGTTTCGAGCTGTCGAATGCTTGCTGAAGGGCGTCTGTCCACTCAAAGGGCACTGTTGGTTTGAGCAGTGTCCGGAATGGTAGCATGATGTCTGTCATGCTGAAGGCATATGCCACTTGGTTTATCAGACCGAACCACGATCGTACATCTGTGAGTGATGTGGGGGTTGGGAAGTCAGAGATTGCCTTTGTGTACTTCTTGCATGGTCTTACTCTGTCGTCTGTAATCTCGAAGCCTGCAAATTCCACGGTTTCCATCGCAAATCTGAATTTGCTGGGGTTGAGTGTGATGCCGTGTCTGCCGCAGATGTCTAGCCACTCTTGGGCTTGCATGAAGCTGTCGGCGATGGTGGAGGACCACAGGAGTGTGTCGTCAATGCACTTCATCTTCTGGGGTATGTGGGAGACAATCTCGTCGTAGCGGCGGGTGTATCCGTCGCCGGAAGCGATGTAGCCCTGGGGGGCTGTCTTGTATCTGTATCTGCCCCAGGGTGTGATGAAGGTGGTGAAGTGACGGTCGTCAGGATGGAGAGCGACTGAGTGGTATCCGTTCCATGCGTCAAAGACTGTATTTCTTGTGTCTTGTGGTACGGCTCTGGCTTGATGGAATGGTGACTGGGTGTGATGGGATTCCCTGGTTGCATGGGCATTTAGGGGCTGGAGGTCGATTGTGCGTCGAAGAGAACCATTCTTCTTGGCGCATGTGACCATCCTGTGGCACCAGGTGACTGGTTCACCCACGGGTACTGGCTCCAGCACTCCCAGGCGCACGTCCCTGTCCAGGCCTGCCTTCACTTCCTCTTGCCAGTGTAGTGGGACTGGAATGGGGGAGTGGTGGGCTGTTGGTGTGGCGTTTGGATCAATCATGAGCCGCATGGGGGGTCCGTCCATCAGGGGTAGGGGTTGGTGTTCACAGGTATTGAACGTACTGGCCTTGTACCGCTGAAGGAGGAATGCCTCGATTTTGCTTCTGTTTCCTGGCGTAGTGGGTATGGGTGACTCGCTGAGCTTTGGGGGTGGGGTGGTGCGACGTGGGCACGAGCAGTGCTTTGATGCTTCCGGTGGTACTGATGTGTCCTGGTCGGAGGCGGCTGCTGTCTCTGTGGTGTCACATTTTGTCGTGGGGAATCCCGTGGGGATGATCCCTAGGTCAGTGCAGGCTTCCTGACTCAGGAAGAGCTTGTCCACGTGGTCAGTGATGTATATCATCTGCTTGGTGGATCTCTTGCCCTGTGGTTCTGTCATCTTGACGAGAATGGCGCCTCGGATGTTGATTTGGCTGTTGTTGGCAGCGCGCATCCTGAGACTGACGGGTAGGAGCTTCTTGGGTGTGAGTCCCAGTTTCTTCATGGTGGCGGTGCTAGCCAGGCAGCTCTGGCAGCCTGTGTCGGCCATGGCTTGTGTGGTGAAACTCTTTTGGGGGATCTTCAGCTGTTGACCCAGATGGGTGTAATCCTCTGGCTGGGTCTCCACTGTCAGGGTGACGTATGGTTGTGGCCTTGATGGCTTCTTGTGCCACGAGCGTGTTGCTCTGTTGTAGGTGTGGTGGTCGATTGTCGTCGATCCCTGTGTTGAGGTCACTAGACAGACCATATCGGATAGGGCATTCTCGTATTGGCCTCTGGTAGAGGGTCGTTGGTTGCCTCCGGTAAGGGCCCGTTGGTTGTCCTTGTTCCTACACATTCTGCTGAAGTGGTGTTCGCGACCGCAGTTGTCACATTTGGTGTTAAATGCTGGGCATTCTTGTCTTCTCACCCTGGTGGGGGATTTATTTCCATGTCCCTTGGTGCCACAATATGAGCATGTGTCTGAGTTGGGTGGCAGGGGTGGTGAATTCCTCCTTTTCTGGTAGGGTGCCTCGGGATTGGGGGGCGTGGTTGTTTGGGGGTTTGGTTTACTCTGTCGTCTGTACGAGCTCCCTATCGCTTCTGCCGACTGTGGGTCGGCCAGTCTTGTGGCTGACCGTTTACCGGCCTCTTTGGCCTCCACGAACCTTGTAACCTGCTCTAGTGTCCTGTCTTGGTTCGCGTCCCCCAGCAGATCCACTTGTATCTCGCTATCCGCGATACCTCTGCACAACACGTCGGTGAGTATGGCCTCGGCATACGAGACTTCATGGTTACACCCCGGGCATGCCTTAGTATACTTACATATTCCAGCTTGTCCCTTCAGCCTTGCCGCGAATGCTCTGACGGGCTCGTCTCTGTCTTGCTTCATGTGGTGAAGTGTGACTCGGGCGACCATCACATTCTCTTCTCGGACGGCAAGGGCCCTCATGGCCTCCAGTACTCGCTCCTCTGTGCCTCCTGTGAGCGTCCCCCCTGCGTTTCGGGTGAGATCTCTTCTTAGTTGCTCGTCGCAACATTCGAGCAGTTGGAGTATCAGGTCGGGGCCTGTCAGCCTGGTGGCTCTGACGTAGTCTCCCCATCTTGACTGAAAGTAGACCCAGTCTTCTGTGGTTCCTGATGATGACACCTCCGGTCTCTTGACCTTCTCTGCCCTGGCTGCCTGCCTTGGCACCTGGTGGTCGACGGTGTGGGCATTGAGGAGTGCTACTCCTACTATTGCCTCTCCGTCCGGGGTCCTGTAGTCGCAGCCTTCGACGTGGCATCTGATGATTCAGATAGGCATTATCACAAGGTGGTGCGCTCTAATTGGAGTTCCGTAACTTCTCTCCTGGAGCCTTCTCCCTTGGGCTGAGGTGTCAGCCTAGCGTCCACTAACTCTTTTTGGGCCTCTGCTATCAGACTCGAGTTGTAATGTGCATAAAGAATAAAGCCTTAAGCTTGTTTGCAGCAGCACAATAATTATGGCAAGTGAGCATGACAATGCACATTACAACTGGTAAGGGGTCACAATGTAATTATCTATGAGTTCAGGGTTCGCCCGGTACGGGGTCGCCTTACGTATTGGTTAGTTACTGTATTATTCACTAATTATGTCAAGTTGCATGGATTCGCAAGATACCATTTTTTCCCAGTGCTGGCAGTGGATGAGTGCTGGCAGTGGATGAGTGCTGGCAGTGGATGTAATATTTCGCATTGTTATTATGTTGACTACTAATTCTGACGTTATGTTATGGTATTTCTACAATGATATCTGAAGAGATCAGTCGTCAACCAGGCATTGCTGTGGTTCGTGAATTTTTTAACTCTCACGGAGCGTATCATACGGGATGTTCCACACAGTTCATGTTCTCCCTGATTTTAAGCCCTAAACAAAGTATGTGGTTACATACCGCCCCGAATTTATAATTGTGTGTGGGAAGGGGGGGGGGGGAGGGGCGGGGGGAAACTCTGCGGTCTCATATACTCGCATTCACACTGTGTAATTTACAGGGTGATTCAGAATGATTGAAACCCATTCAACCAGGCTTTATTTAATACCCAGACTTGATAGACTGCTGATAAGAAAAATTCTTGCAGATAATTGGATGACAATGATGATGACGTGGACAACCAAGCAGAAGGTTTCTGTGTGAAGTTACTACGAGACCAAATCGTTCAAGACTGTTCAAGCAAAGTTTAGGCAACGATTCAATTTCCACCATTACCAAAACAAGGGGAAAAGTTTGTTCGAAAGTTTGAAGCCTATGGTATATACTGTGGAGGATCGTAGAAAAGCTACAAAACCACCTACTGGAGCTCCCGTTACTGTCCTCACACCAGAGAATGTCGAGAGGGTTCGAGACTCTGTCGGCCAAAGCCCGAGCAAGTCTCTGTGCGTAGGAGTCAACAGCTTGAGATTTCATGTTCTTCAATTCAACCCATTTTAATCCTGATCTGAAACTCTATTCCTATAGGATTCAGACTAAACATCAGCTCACCCAGGCTGTTAAGGATAAGAGAGTCGCCATGTGTTGGTGGTTTTCTCAGAAGATCGATGAGAATGAAGAGTTCCTGGGTAACATGTGGTTCTCAGATGAGGCCCACTTTCTGCTGTCGGGACATGTCAACTCCAAGAACTGGGTTTTCTGGAAAACTCAGAAGCATCAGTGACCTTTGCATTCAAAGAAGTGCACTGCATGGGTTGCAATGTCCAAGAATGGAATGATTGGGCCATTAATTTTTTCTTTGAAGATGGGCTAGGAAATTTGACGGTGACAAAGGAGCGCTATGTGAAGATCATGGAACTGTTCTGGGGAGAGCTGGAGGAACATGATGTTGCTGAAGATGCACAGTGGTTTCAGAAGGACGCTGCTCCTCCTTACACTGCAAACATCACCTTGGACTGGTTGAGGGAGCACTTTGGGGAACGTCTCATCAGCTGCAGAGCCGACACAGAATGGTCCCCACATTCACCGGATCTCAAACCCCCAGACTTTTTTGGGGGTTTCCTCAAAGACATCTATCAAAAAATCCTGAGACCATTCCAGCTTTAAAGACGGTCATCACAGTAAAGATTCAGAACATTAGCCAGGATGAATGTGTGTGTGTTCAACCACTTTGCATGGTGCATTCAGGAATGCCTCCACCTCGATGGCAGTCATTTGGAGAATATTCTATAAGCACCATCAGTCTCTCATGTCTGGTTATTAAATAAAACCTGGTTGAATGGGTATCAATCATTCTGAAACACCTTGGTGTATCAAAATATAGCTTGCACTGTGTACTTCAAATGATATTTCTCTTTTGTAATTTAGTTTCGTCCCATCAACGACCATTGCGAGTCTCTTATTTGGGAGATTTTTTATGGGCGTTCTTTACATCCATACGTCTTTTTTTCTCAAACAAAAACTCCAAGTCAAGTTTTAGAATATAAAAATTGCTTTCAAATTTATTTCAAATTTATAAAAAAATATTATGAAAGGATAAAAAATATTGAAGTTATCAAATCACTTCCAAGATATCGAGCAGTTTCTAACCCCTTTCCAGCTGCCTGAAACACCCCATGCATCGCTAGACCTTCATTACTTATGTGTGACTACAAACAAAATGTTGAAACAATTGACTTTCACTTTCTTCTAATTTTCAGCATGAGCAACAGCCAGTGTGAAACCTATAGCTACATAATGTAGATGCATCAAACTTGTATTTTATAAACACATCATAATTTGCAGGGGCTCCCATGCCCAGGTGCAACCATCGTCTTCCTCCACACACGTCTTCACTCCTCCTCCAGTAATCCCTGCAAACTTGACAATACAAAGCAAAACACACATAAACAAAATAGAACACACAAAGAACATGTTAGCTGACTAAACCAAAATAAACATAAAACACTCAAAGGATATGTTAGCTCAACTACTAGATATACCTTTTAGACATAATCTTACTAAAGCCATCCTTGCTTCCAACATTGAAGCTCACCACACCTAAATCAATGGCAAGCCTGATACTTGTGGCACTCATATGCTCTGTCTTCGACTCCACACTACAGAATTAAAACTCTCATTTTGATTGTATGTGTAGCCGCCTCAACACTTGTGCAAAAGATCTTCACCTTTACGCAGGCTCAACTCAAAATGCCTGTAGGACAATACTCATGCTGGGGATGTTCTGCAGTTGATAAAAAAATTGCTTCCACGTCGCGAATCATCCCGTCTAGGTTGTCCTCATTTTTTTTAATCGCTCCCACAGAGTAGGTTTGCATTTTAATTATAGACCAGGACTAATCCCCATAGCGCCAGCCAAGGTTACACACTTGCCATCGTCATCCACAGCACCTTTTAATGAATGTCTCAAAATGCAGTAAACTTTTTTCTCGATTCATTTAAATGACCCTTTACCATTTAAACTCATACACCAAAATTGTGTGTAAAGGGTCCTCAATGTTGTGCTATATCTTCCCCCACCCACTTATTTTTATAACCATTTTTTCTCTTGTAATATCGACAAGAATTAATTATTATTGTACAATTGTTAAGCAACATCTTTACTCAAAGGAATGTCATTTTAAATGGTAATATATATGTGCAGCAATATCGATTAGTCCTCCACTCAAACACCTAGAACCTTCTTTCTAGACAAGCTGGACTTCTCAAGGACAAAGTTCATATGTGTCTCCTGCACATCACACAAAAACAAAAGAGAAAGGAAAAGGTGAACAGCAGCCGAGAGGGGAGAGATTCCGGAGGTTCAGATATGGCTATGTCTGGCATATATAGAAGTGCCCCTGCACTGGGAGGCCAGGAGTGGGAGGACTGAGGAATGGACAGGGAGAGTGTTGATTAAGGGAGGGAAGAAGAGGGAAAGTGAAGGAGTAGAATAAGCAACTCTTTATACCATCATCATCAACAACAACTATGTATGTGTCATGCCTGGGGTATTGAGGTGATCTTTGACTCATGAAAGCTTGGCAGCTTCAGCTCGCAGAAGAGAGTCGATTGAAACTGCTGGGTCAGCATCCTACAAACACAAACATTAAGATGGACAGATGAAAAAAACACGAGACAAAGTCAAGCACTGCACGAGCAAGCAAACTCTATGAGCTCCTACTACTAGAAATGGCTTTGCTGTTCTAGGGCTAAAGGAATGCATGAGACCAAGTCAAGTAAGGCACGAGCAAGCAAACTCTATGAGCACCTACTACTAGAAATGGCTTTGCTGTTCTAGGGCTAAAGGAATGCATGAGACCAAGTCAAGCACTGCACGGGCAAGCAAACTCTATGAGCACCTACTACTAGAAATGGCTTTGCTGTTCTAGGGCTAAAGGAATGCATGAGACCAAGTCAAGTAAGGCACGAGCAAGCAAACTCTATGAGCACCTACTAATAGAAATGGCTTTGCTGTTCTAGGGCTAAAGTAAATGAGACCAAGTCAAGTAAGGCAGCTCATGTTGGCCACTTCCCAAGACTTGCTCATGTGTGTCCAACATGTCCATACATACACAACCATAAGGGACACTTTTAGCATCATAGCAAATTGCATTCCTGTCTTAGCACTAATGCACACACAAACATACACACACACACACTCACCTCAATTCTGTGTGGAATTTATGGCTCCACCCATTCCTTAAGCTCTGCCTTACTTTCCTCAGATTTCCTGTCTTAGCCAACAGCCCTGAAGGTGAAGAAGGTCTGAAGTATGTTTGTGGAGCATGATATGGTGGACTTCCTGCCTCAGCCGAGAGTCCTGAAGATGAAGAAGGTATGAAGTGTCTGGAGCATATGATGAACTTCCTGCCTCAGGAGAGACCTCTGAAGGGGAAGAAGGTCTGATGTGGGTCTGTGGTGCATGATCTGTTGCTTCATGGAGTCAGCGGATGTGAACTGGTACACATCAATCAGTTTAACTTGATGCCTCAGGCTATTTAGAGTGAGCCCCACCAAGATGGCCGCTAGATCATCTTTACTCATTGCAGTAGCTGTAAGGTATTATTTATCACATTCTAGGAGAGAGTTAAGGTTGCTGATTCAATTTGCCAGGAGCAATCCTATTAAGGCCAAAAAAAGTAGTTATCCAGTGTGAGCAGCTGTCTGTAGACCTGTCTGGAGCAACTGTTCATTGTAAACAGCTGTCTGTAGCAATTAACCCACTGTGTGAGCAGCTGTTTATAGACCTGTCTGGAGCAGATATCTGTAGACCTATCTGGAGCAGCTGTCCAGTGTGATGGTTGGCTCTAACAGAGAGAGAGTGGATGAATACCATGTGAGGGAAGGCTCTAACAGAGACAGAGAGTGGGTGAGACTCATGTGAGGGTAGGTTTTAATGGAGAGAGTTGGTGAATCCCATGTGGGGGTATGCTCTAACTGAGAGAGAGTTGGTGAACCCCATGTGGGGGTATGCTGTAACTGAGAGAGAGTGGGTGAACCCCATGTCAGACAGGGTAGGCTCTAATAGAGAGAAAGAGAGTGGATGAACCTCATGTGAGGGTAGTCGACCAAGTGGAGGGCAGCTACTTGGATACTGAAATGATAGGTAGCCGGGACGGAGCCTCACATGAGTGAAAGTCCAGCACATGGCATGATATCTGGTCTTAGGTGGACTGCATTCTTTGAGGCATTTATTTCATTTTCACGCCAACTTTCTGTTTTACGTGCCATTGAGAGGTCATCGTTGGTGGGGGAACTCCCTATTACACACCTTAGCTGCTCCCCACGTAGGGGGCTGCTATTATTGTGGCCATGGCTGGTGCGGATGGCTCTAGAGGATTCAGGGACAACGATAGCCCCACAGAAAACAGACAGCACTGTGAGAGACAGCTAATAACTTACACACTTCACATCTTGGCATGCACCCTCACCCGTGGCGGGGGCAACGACAGATATAGCATGGCCAAACCAAGCTGCTGGCTCCTGACTCCATCCTGTTATGGGGGAGGGGATCTGAGGAGCGGAGAAACTGGGCAAACACTTGCGTTGATGTCCTGCGCAGATACACAGAGTCATCTATGCGCATGTTCTCCCGGAACCAAACTAGTCTTGGCATGTATGAGCTTAAGATTAAAAAAGTTGTGTGCACAATACCCCAGACCTCCAGTAGTCACCAGCACTGCTACTCGCCTGGAGTTAGAGGACATCATGTGGCGTGCACTGTCCCGTCCGATTGGGGTTAACCGATAACTCTTAGTTAATTAATTACAAACTTATCACTAACAAGATGTAAAAGTAAGAAGCTCAAAGTGGCCTGCTCGTAGCCATGTGTGCCGCTCCCTGCCTGCAACCTCCTCTTCTAGTCAACATCTTCATAAATGTGACCAGGATCTTCCAACTCTTCTATTAGACCTCTTTCAGTCACTAGATTAATAAAAGTGTCAGCAGATTGTGTGTAAGCACACTTGCGAAGATCATTAACTTCTTGTCGGTTCCTCCTCATGAGAGTTTGTCTGCTTGACCTCTCATGTATTATTACTCTCTCCAGTGAAGTGCTGTCAGGAATTACTATCATGACATCATAACAGTACTGGAGGAATGATGTCTCTCTGTGTTCATCAATATATATTAATTCTTGTAGTGCTCTATTTCTCTCCATTAGGCTTACTACTTGTGCTGGTGCAAGATAAGCATCCACAGAATATGCCAGTTTAGTTACATTAGTATTGGTACAAGTGGCAGGTAGCTCAAGGATGGGGGGATCACCTCCATAATAATTGGAAGTAATTGTTTGTAATGTTGAGGGAGCAAATATAATACTCAACACTTCCTTACATGCAACGTGTAGGCCAAAGTCAATTTCCAATTCCAATTCCACAAGCTTCCCAGAGGATGATGGATCTATCAGTTGGTGAAGGGCAGAGCAGTATTCCTGGAGGGACTCTTCACTCTCTAGTGCAGGTAGTACTAATGCTTTCACATTGCTGGACTTAAGCTTGTCAAGCAAACGACTAACACTAAGGTTGTTGTCACTTTCTGAGTGCCATGCAAAGTCTAGTTTTTCCAGCCCATGCATGACAGAAACGGCGTCAGATAGCATGTCAACAACCCAAGGCTCTGTATCACACTTCAGGTAAGGCACACCAGATAATGGTGCACTCATGAAGTAGTTAGCAGCTAATTGCTCATCATCATCACCCCATTCGATGTCCATCTTTCTTATGTGACCACCATGTGGTGATTTCCTTGAATTAAACCCACAGACAAAACTATCTAGTGCTCTAGTGTTTAATGTGGTAATTTTCTCCCACGATGCTTCAGAATTAGCAATGCAGTAACCAAGTGCATATGCAAGCAAAGGTTCACTGATCCTATACTCCATCCTGCATTCTCCTCCAAACAGTCGTGCATAGTCAGCAGTACATTGAGCTTCATAAAGACACAGAATTAACTCTTCAGTTAAATCTAGTGGATCAAATTCTGGAACAGATTTGGTCAGACCAGCGACAAACCTCTGCACTATGTTCCAGTGGCTGCCATGTTTCTGCTGCTCTGCGATGTCCTGTTTGTCTTCATCATTAGTGAGCTGAGAGATGTGGTAGGCAGCAAGGAATTCTTGGACTGTTAGGTGAAGGAAGTTGTAAGATATTGCACCACCCCCACACAGTGAAGCTACTCTGTCAAGAAAACCAAAATGCTCTAGACTTGGATCCAAGTTTTGGAAAATCACTTTCTGATCAGCAATGCCTTTGCAAGCTATTTTGCATAAGGCAAGAAACTCTTGATATCGATCTTCAGGTAGACTTTTGAAATCATTCAAAATATCCTCTTGATATGGGAGGTCAAGGTATCTTTTTAAGATAGCCAGGCACAGTTCTGTATAGAGCTCAGTCATGGTACTTGGCATGAGCCCAGAACTTGCTGATCGATCTTTGAACAGGAGGACCACAATGGCAGAATACAAAGGAACATACATTAGGCTGTTGATGTCTGGGTTTTTAGAGGCTGAGATATAGTCACGAAACTCACTCAACATTTTAGGATCTTTAAACACACTGCCTGCGTACTCTTCCACTTGCTCCTGTGTGAAACCAAGAACTTCAATATGCCTCTTTAATAAAGGTTGACATCTTCTAAGGAGTGTAGCAGTGGCAGAAGGTCTGCTGGTAACAAGAACTGTGCTCTGAGGAAAAGCTACACCAGAAATGAGCTCGTCTATAAGAAAACCTTTATGTTGAAGCCTTACAGGCAACTTGTCATATCCATCGAGGATGAACAACACTCCCTTTCCTTGGACCTTTCCAATCTCCTTTGCTAAATCCTCTTTATCACTAAAAAGGCCAGCTTCAGTCTCAATCTTTTGGACCTTTTCATCCGACAATGTTAGCAGCACAACTAAAGTGAATTTCTTCATAGAGTCATATGACAACCAATTCCGACAGAGCTCCCAGGAAAACATGCTCTTCCCTATCCCAGGAGCTCCTTCCACCAAGATCAGTCCAAAGTTCCCATCCATCAGCTCTAAAACATTTTCCATTGTGACTTCTTCCCGACCTTGCAAAAGTGTTTCAACATCCCCTTTCATTATCTTATCAACAGACCCTTCATGCCTGTGATGATGGTGTGAAAGGGTGAGCCTTATGAACTTCTTGCTTGGGGTTGGAGGACACTTTTTATCATCCCTCATCAGAGCGCTTGCATAAATGCTCTTGAGATCTTTAGCATATCGAGATATGGCGGAAGAGATGGTGGAAGAGTTCGAGGAGGACGCTGACGTAGCGATGAGGGCTGAGGGGAATAAATATTAGACAGGTACAAATGATCAGATATTCATAAAAACAGTGTTGAAGTGATGTCATCAAATCAAATACAAGTATTATGAAAGTTGTGGTCTGGTTGTCTAGTGTAAATTTGAGTACAAAGTTCAGCTACGGCACGGCACACTGACTTCAGCTGGTCCACATGACCACACAATGCAAAGCACTCGTCTCAAGGCTGGTTCACAATACGCTGCTAGGCCTTCGCGTCACATCGCATCACATCACCTCTAGCAGTTCACAATAACGGAGTCGCCACTTGAGCAAATTTGAACTTTCACCCAATCGGAACCCCACCCATTAATTAAGGAAAGCCAGCGCTCATCTCATTCGTGCATCCCATATACCAGGGAAAGTTCTCATTGCTTCGAAAAGCCTTTCATGGTCCATTCAGATTTGAAATCACCTGCTTTTACTGAAAAATCAAAATAAAGCACATCAGAATGAAGAAAAACTCAAATAAGTGCACACCAGAGTGATGCAATTGGTTGCAACACAACCTCAATAGAATAAGTCCGATGCCACGAGATGTTGTGTCCACAATAAAATGACGCGTCGCAACGTGTCGCATCAGTTGAGCATTTTGCATATTGTGAATCAGCCTTCACTGACAGTAGGTCAAATTAAACTTGACCTTTCCGTTATCTAGTGCCACACATACAATGCAAATGCACTCCAGCTCTAGTCAAGTCTCACTGACAGTAGAGGTCAAATTAAACTTGACCTTTCCCTTATCTAGAGCCACACAATGCAATGCAAATGCACTCCAGCTCTAGTCAAGTCCCACTGACAGTAGAGGTCAAAGTAAACTTGACCTTTCCCTTATCTAGAGCCACACAATGCAATGCAAATGCACTCCAGCTCTAGTCAAGTCTCACTGACAGTAGAGGTCAAATTAAACTTGACCTTTCCCTTAGTATAGCAGTAATTTACACTAGTTTTGTGGTTTGTGTGTGATTGGTATTTTCGAGCCCGGGGGCCCGAAGTCAGTCTGGTTCAGGCGACCAGGACCTTGGGGGTAACTGCATTTAAAAAGGGATGTTTGAATGGAATTGAAGTAACGGGTTACTAAAGAGGTGACGAGGATTTACAATGGAATATATGTCAGTATCGTTGCATTCTAGCAGGGAACAGAGGGCTGGA
Organism: Cladorhizidae sp. MBARI D1340-BT2; assembly: GCA_028752905.1. Classification (NCBI taxonomy): domain Eukaryota; kingdom Metazoa; phylum Porifera; class Demospongiae; order Poecilosclerida; family Cladorhizidae; species Cladorhizidae sp. MBARI D1340-BT2. The sequence goes on from JAQNBH010000004.1 coordinate 43,393,163, forward strand.
CAGCATATTGTGAAAGGTACTTCACTGCCAACGATGTGGATGATCCAGCAAAGCTACCAGCTATTCTCCTGAGCTGTTGTGTAGTGAGTAGCCCCTGGGAGACCAATGGTCAAGTCATTCACAGAATTGATGCAGCTAGTAAAGGAGCATCTCACCGCACTTACGTCAGGCATTACGCAGAAGTTCAAATTCACCTCGCACTCACAGAAACAGAATGGATCAGTTGCAGATTTTGTGGCTGAACTATGCGGATTTTCTGAACATGGCAACTTCCAAGCAACGTTGGAGGACATGTTACGTGACCGCCTGGTCTGTGGCAGCAGAGAAGTGAATGTTAAATGCCATCTTTTAGTTGAACTTGAACTCAACTTCCGGTAGGCTTTTGAGTCGGCCCAATCAGCTGAAGCAGATGAACAGGATTCACAAGATCTACAACAGAACAATCCCGCATCCTTATCAAAACAGGGTCCCATACAGTGGCCACGGAATGGGACTCGCAACTGTGATCATTGTGGAGGGCCACATGCTTCAGGGGATTGCCACTTCAGGACTGCTGTCTGCCACGCTTCTAAAAAGAAGGACAATTGGCCAGAGTCCGCAGGAGCAAGAAACAGCATCCGTGAGAGTATTGGTCCAGTCTCATCAGGACAAGCAACCATGAGAGAGTATTGGTCGAGTCATCAGGACAACCAACCATGAGAGAGTATTGGCCGAGTTATCAGGACAACCATCCATAAATCTGGGAATTCAGAGGTGGGCACTAACACTGGGGGCATATAGCTACCACATTGTTTATAAACCTGGGAATTCAGAGGTGGAGACTAACACTGGGGGCATATAGCTACCACATTGTTTATAAACCTGGGAATTCAGAGGTGGACACTAACACTGGGGGCATATAGCTACCACATTGTTTATAAACCTGGGAATTCAGAGGTGGACACTAACACTGGGGGCATATAGTTACCACATTGTTTATAAACCTGGGAATTCAGAGGTGGACACTAACACTGGGGGCATATAGCTACCACATTGTTTATAAACCTGGGAATTCAGAGGTGGGCACTAACACTGGGGGCATATAGCTACCACATTGTTTATAAACCTGGGAATTCAGAGGTGGACACTAACACTGGGGGCATATAGCTACCACATTGTTTATAAACCTGGGAATTCAGAGGTGGACACTAATACTGGGGGCATATAGCTACCACATTGTTTATAAACCTGGGAATTCAGAGGTGGGCACTAACACTGGGGGCATATAGCTACCACATTGTTTATAAACCTGGGAATTCAGAGGTGTCCACTAACACTGGGGGCATATAGCTACCACATTGTTTATAAACCTGGGAATTCAGAGGTGGACACTAACACTGGGGGCATATAGCTACCACATTGTTTATAAACCTGGGAATTCAGAGGTGGACACTAACACTGGGGGCATATAGCTACCACATTGTTTATAAACCTGGGAATTCAGAGGTGGGCACTAACACTGGGGGCATATAGCTACCACATTGTTTATAAACCTGGGAATTCAGAGGTGGACACTAACACTGGGGGCATATAGCTACCACATTGTTTATAAACCTGGGAATTCAGAGGTGGACACTAACACTGGGGGCATATAGCTACCACATTGTTTATAAACCTGGGAATTCAGAGGTGGACACTAACACTGGGGGCATATAGCTACCACATTGTTTATAAACCTGGGAATTCAGAGCTGGGTACTAACACTGGGGGCATATAGCTACCACATTGTTTATAAACCTGGGAATTCAGAGGTGGACACTAACACTGGGGGCATATAGCTACCACATTGTTTATAAACCTGGGAATTCAGAGGTGGACACTAACACTGGGGGCATATAGCTACCACATTGTTTATAAACCTGGGAATTCAGAGGTGGACACTAACACTGGGGGCATATAGCTACCACATTGTTTATAAACCTGGGAATTCAGAGGTGGGCACTAACACTGGGGGCATATAGCTACCACATTGTTTATAAACCTGGGAATTCAGAGGTGGGCACTAACACTGGGGGCATATAGCTACCACATTGTTTATAAACCTGGGAATTCAGAGGTGGGCACTAACACTGGGGGCATATAGCTACCACATTGTTTATAAACCTGGGATTTCAGAGGTGGGCACTAACACTGGGGGCATATAGCTACCACATTATTTATAAACCTGGGAATTCAGAGGTGGGCACTAACACTGGGGGCATATAGCTACCACATTGTTTATAAACCTGGGAATTCAGAGGTGGGCACTAACACTGGGGGCATATAGCTACCACATTGTTTATAAACCTGGGAATTCAGAGGTGGGCACTAACACTGGGGGCATATAGCTACCACATTGTTTATAAACCTGGGAATTCAGAGGTGGGCACTAACACTGGGGGCATATAGCTACCACATTGTTTATAAACCTGGGAATTCAGAGGTGGACACTAACACTGGGGGCATATAGCTACCACATTGTTTATAAACCTGGGAATTCAGAGGTGGACACTAACACTGGGGGCATATAGCTACCACATTGTTTATAAACCTGGGAATTCAGAGGTGGACACTAACACTGGGGGCATATAGCTACCACATTGTTTATAAACCTGGGAATTCAGAGGTGGGCACTAACACTGGGGGCATATAGCTACCACATTGTTTATAAACCTGGGAATTCAGAGGTGGGCACTAACACTGGGGACATATAGCTACCACATTGTTTATAAACCTGGGAATTCAGAGGTGGACACTAACACTGGGGGCATATAGCTACCACATTGTTTATAAACCTGGGAATTCAGAGGTGGGCACTAACACTGGAGGCATATAGCTACTACATTGTTTATAAACCTGGGAATTCAGAGGTGGACACTAACACTGGGGGCATATAGCTACCACATTGTTTATAAACCTGGGAATTCAGAGGTGGGCACTAACACTGGGGGCATATAGCTACCACATTGTTTATCAACCTGGGAATTCAGAGGTGGGCACTAACACTGGGGGCATATAGCTACCACATTGTTTATAATCCTGGGAATTCAGAGGTGGGCACTAACACTGGGGGCATATAGCTACCACATTGTTTATAAACCTGGGAATTCAGAGGTGGACACTAATACTGGGGGCATATAGCTACCACATTGTTTATAAACCTGGGAATTCAGAGGTGGACACCACTGGGGGCATACACAGTGGAGGCAAAAAAAAATTTTACGTACCGTATGCATTGGACGTTTGTGGTACGTTTGAGTCGCAGCGTTGCTGTACCATTCGCCAAACGTTCACCGAATGTTCGCCATACGTTCACTAAACGTTGGCCAAAAATGTTAGGCAGGGATCGTTAATTGAGCGTTGTAAAATTGAATTTCTCTAGCGCATGCCAGATTGCCGAAGGCGGGAGAAAGGCTAACTGTCGTTGCTCTAGCGGTTATTCTTTTTCAGCCTTATTCTATTATAAGGAACAGAATTCTATTGTTTAGGATCTAGAGGATTCAAGGCTGCAGCTATCGTGTGTATTTTGAAGGAGGGCCTGACAGCAACAAGGCAAAGTGTCCAGTTTTGTCCAGCACTGCGAGACTGGTATAGCCTTACAGCAAAGGAGTGGGAGATCTTCATTTTTTACTGCTGTCCCAAAAGTCGTGGAATAGATGCTGGAAGATGACGAGAAGACAGCATACCAACTGCACATTCTCCTTCACAGCGAAGGGAACCCAGTCTTGCTTTGCAGGACATTGCTTGTGTTGATATTTTGAGGCAGTGCGTAATGCCAACTGATAAGAGAAGCCACATGGTTTGTGTTGAACTAGTTTTGGGATTAAGCTACGTGAAAGTTAATCTCTAGTGTAGAAGCTTTCTGTGTCACACTGAAGCTATGTTGGTTGCTAGTGGCTAATGATAATCTAGGCCAGAGTCTTGCTGACATTTTGGCAAGAGCCAATGTGCCGATTGAGATAAGCCATTGGATTAAAATATATATATATATATAGTTTAGGCACTTTGTAGATGTTATGGCTTAAGACTAGGGCAAGATATTGATATGGAACACTGGTGAATTGGTATAGTGACTCATGTAATAGCCTATGATCAATAGTGGTATCATTTATCCCTATCCTAGGTCAAGAGATTGGAGAGAGACAGGCAGAACCTTGAAGAGGCAGCCAATGGACAGACAAGTGCACAGTTCAATTGGAAACACAGGCTTTTTTTTTGTATAAGGCAGGCACGAAAGAACCAGCCAAGATATGATTCATGTTGTATTATGGTTGTGTAATAAGGTGTAGACTTATGGCATATGTTAAGGCTACACTACTAGTGCCCCAACAACACAATGCCCAATGGCAAACAACACACCAAATGTAGCTAAGAGTAGGATTTTACAAGATTTAATTCTCCAAATAATACTATCTCTTACAAGCATCACAGTCTCTAAATAATGCCTCATGAGTCCTGGCCTTATAAGGTAAGAATACAAACACTGTGAGTCCTGGCCTTATAAGGTAAGAATACAAACACTGTATACCAGTTAATAAATAGCTAGTTTAATTAGCAGTAGAGTTGTGATTCGCACCTCCTTTGTTCTTGGTCTCCTGACCTGCTGCAGTCTGTGGTGAGCTGTTCCTCTTTAGGCTGCTTGTTTGTGGAGGGCTGGGCCTAACACCTCCCCCCTCCTCCGAAGGTAGAACGTCCTCCGGGTGGTCGTCTGATTGAAGACTCCATGCCTGCCTCGATAGGCCATCGGCCTTGCCGTTGAGTGTTCCAGGGCGATGAACAATCTCATGAGAATTGGCTGAGGACGTCCCACCAGCGAGTCAGTCTGGAGCTGTTGGAGTTCTAGTTTGCCAGAAAAGACCAGGCCTAGTGGTCCATCACGATGGTGAACCTATTTCCAAGGAGGTATGGCATGAAATGTTTGCAGACATTCACTACTGCCAATCCTTCCTGCTGGATAGCAGAGTAACGTGTTTCCCTCTGGAGGAACTTGCGGCTATAATATGCCACTGGATGGTCGTTGCCCTCATTGTCGAGTTGAGCGAGAACTGCGCCAAGACCATGTAAAGATGCATCCGTCTGTAAAATAAACGGCCTATCATACCGGGGTGACCTCAGGATAGGTGTCTTGCCCAGAAGTTATTTTAGTGTAATAAATACCTCTTCACACATTGGAGTCCATTCCATTTTGTCAGGTGCTTGTTTTCTCATCAAATCTGTCAAAGGCCCAGCTATGGTGCTAAAATTTGGCACAAACTGTCGATAATAGGACATTAATCCGACAAATGCTCGAACATCACTTTTTGTACTCGGGCGTAGGAACTCTTTAGCTGCTTTTATCTTTGCCTCATGGGGAGAGATGGCATTGTGGCCGACTACATGCCCCAAGAAACAACACGATGTCGTTGCCAATTGTGTTTTCCTTGGCTGGATGGTTAATCCTTCTTGTTGAAGAAGTCCCAGAATAGTTCTGATGTGGTCGATGTGCTCTTCCCAGCTCTGACTGAAGATAGCGACATCATCGATGTAAGCATGAGCGAATTCGGCCATATCTCTAAGAATGGCCTCAGTAATGTGGCTGGTGCGTTACGTAGGCCAAAGGGCATTAATCAGCTTCTGCACACCTGACCTCACTCCTTTCATAACATTGGTGGTATCGGACATGAAAGACACTGCATTGTCACAGCTGAGCCCATTCTTAGTCAGTGACTCCTTCAAGGCTTGAAACAAGTTGGTAGCTATATCAATGTTCACAACAGGCATATCCAAGAATCTCGTCCGTACTTCACCTACCTGTGGATCAAGAAGCCTCAAAAGGACTTAATCCCTCTTGTCATGGGATTCATCAATCATCAAAGAGAATGGACCACTTGACATTGACTCCATAACTCTCAGTGTGAAGTAAGGACCAAGAGCTTTCTTCACTATGGCGGTGGTTTTGGTCTGGGAACAGGATAATTTCTTTGCAATTTCAGAGTCTGGGAACATCTTGCTGAAAAGCTTGGTGGCATGGTCACTAGACAGAAAGGATATGTTGTGCTTAGCAACAAATGTAGCCTACCTGACCTCTGCTTCGATTACTTGATCACTTCTCTGATGTTGGAAGAGAGAGGTGATTGGAATAGTTGATAGCAAAGCCTTGGACATATCCTTATGTTTCTTGCTCTTGAGGTGAGATGTGACATCATCATGGCCACCATGGGTAACACCCAAGTCGATTGCACACAGAGTACATTGGGCATACAAGTGACCTAAAATGAAGGCAAGACTACTGACATTACTATTGCATTGAACACAAGCAGCACACTGTACCCATGATGTTATTATTTACCCTGTATTTGCTGTATTCCATGCTTACTTACTTTGTCAATCAATTTCATTATATATTTTTTATTTATACCTTTGAAACTCTTGCCTATCCCTATCCCCTGGATCCATTTATTGTCAAAATGGCATTCTCTCCTCTGCTTCTTTGCTACCAATTTGCTGAGATTGCTAACATGCTGAGAAGTTTCACGTTGAGTGCTGCACCTCCAATCGAAACAAGGTCAAAGGTTGTTTCGCACACCCGTAATTGTTTATCTGAAGTTTTTCTCGCTAAAAAGTCTCCTGTTTTTGTTGCTTTACGAGTGTTAAAGTACTAAACAAGCTTGAGACTGCAGTGGCCATCGAAGCGAGGGGAAGTGCAAGGTGCGCGTAGCCGGGACATTTCCGGGACAAGGACACCACCGGGACAAGGCTCAAAATTCCGGGACTGTCCCGGCCATTCCGGGACGGTTGGCAACTCGGCTGTTGCTCTAGCAACAACAACAGCAACACCCGTGCCCTGCTCTACGCATACACACTTCAACACTGTTGCTACAGCAACAACAACAGCAACACCCGTGCCTTGCTGTATGCATACACACTTCAACACTGTTGCTCCAGCAACAACAACAGCAACACCGGTGCATTGCTCTATGCATACACACTTCAACACTGTTGCTCGAGCAACAACAACAGCAACACCCGTGCCTTGCTCTACGCATACACACTTCAACACTGTTGCTCCAGCAACAACAACAGCAACACCCGTGCCTTGCTCTTTGCATACACACTTCAACATTGTTGCTCCAGCAACAACAACAGCAACACCCGTGCCTTGCTGTATGCATACACACTTCAACACTGTTGCTCCAGCAACATCGACAGCAACACGCGTACCTTGCTCTATGCATACCAAGTGTAAGCTGGTTGTTAGAGCAGGTGCAATATTAAACACCTCCTGTCTGTTTGTTAAGCTCCCACGCTACTCCTACAAGTACTGCACTGTTGGTTCTGGAGTGTATTTGATTGTGACTACGTCTCCTCCTGCTCCAAAGTCAGCATTCCTGCCATTTTTGACAATTAAGACAACTTTATTAGAAAGGCACTCTCTCACTCGGCTTGGCAATGCTTAAACACTTGCCATCTCTTCTAGCTAGCACGATACATAAGATTGACGACCCTTACCTATGCAAAATAGATTACATCTGCACATGGGCACTACTTGGTATGCTCCTCCTCTGCATTAGCCCCTGCCCCACCCCCTCCACACCTCCTCGTTGACCGACGCTATAAATGCCAATCAGCTTAACAAATAGCGTTTGTGAGATGGTAAGTGCATTTAGGGGTGCAGATTCTTTACATAGTTTCCCCAACTTTCTCCCACTCCAACCACTCCATATTAAGCACACCTTGTGTATTACTAACCTGTTCTAATGAGTTCCAAGAACACTGACCTATGACCTGGCTAAGCAGTTTCAACTTCACTCTGGCCATGATTGTAGTTGCTTATTTAGACCAACAAACAACTTAAAGGTGATCCAGAATTTGTTGTGTCATAATCTCCATCATGTCTCCTGATATATTTTAATAACTGGAGAACTCCACCACCTTGTGATTAAGATAAGAGAAAGCAAGCAAGGTGCACCAGTCAAGAGTGGCAACTACTAGGTGCAGTTGTGGAAGGGAGGGAGAAAGGAGGTGTGTATGGGACGAGCTAGCTGAGCCTAGTCACAGGCACGTGGAACTGCAGTCCAAGTCCTCAGCCAAGGATGACCATCTGATCATGAACTCTGTCAATGTTGTGTGAGGCAGATCAAAACTTGTGCTTGAGGTTCACCAAGAAGTTCCAGACACAATTGAAGGCAGTTGTGGTCATGCATATCCACAAGAATTTAGTTACTTGTAAGTATGTAGCTATTAGTGGTCAATATAAAATGAAGTATATACAGAGAAAACAATTTCAGAGTAAAAAAGTGTTCCGATGAAAACGAAGAGCCTTAAATAAGCTACAAAATGATATGTAGAAATGGACTTCTGTGATGTTCCACGATGGAAATACTTTGTTTGCAATACCTAAGAACTCAAGTTGGAGAAATGTAAGATAAAGTTCGCACATGGATTTTGCATTGCTCCTTTTCAGTTTCTCCCTCACTAAATCAGGGGGTGGAGCAGAGGTAGAGAAGTGGTAGGGGCAGAGGTAGAAAAGGCAGAACCAGGAGTAGAAGTGGTCTTGGGCCTGTAGAAGATCTTAGGCCTCGTCTTCTTCTATCCAGAACATTTTTTCTGGTGTAATTCCATAAAAAACTTGATTCAGAACACCACTCAGCAGCTTATAGCTATGAACTAGACTGAGCATGTGCAGTACTTCAATATTTCTTATATTCGTATCAATTAGAATACCATAAATCTACTTGGAGTTGTGGCACTGAATGCTTTAAGAACCAAAAAAATACCTCTTAATCACCCCCAAAACAGCGAAATTTATGGGCATTTGCCACCTTATTGAAATTCATCTCTTTCTCTTATGGAGTTTAAGATGGAAACTCCAGTTTTTGATGTAGAAATAGCTTCTTATCACCGAGATTCCATAGAATGTTCCATTTAACAATGGATGTTGCTGTTGACACAGTAGGTGTTGCTGCTAACAGTGAGTGTTGCTGTTGCCACAGTAGGTGTTGCTGCTAACAGTGAATGTTGCTGTTAACTCTTTAGGTTTGATGGTGGATAATGCATGCATGTGAGTTTCTCATGGACAACAATAGCAGATATAACCACGCAAACAACACAGCTTGATAGTCGTAACCAAAAATCTACGTTAGTGCTAGCATGCTAAAATCTAACTTAAGAATGCGGCTGTGACTAAACACACTCCTCTAGGAAAATAAACACAGTTGCTGAAGTGAGGAAGTTTAGAGTAACAAGTATTGTCTTGTAGACAGATAAATAACAAACAAAAGAAGAAGTTGGTATTCATATTAGCAGGCATGGCTGCAGGCAGCAAAACATTTAGAATCTGATGTAACATAGAAGGACTTTGATACAAGTTCATTGTCTCCCATCCTAGGGCTTAGCAGTTGATAGAGGACTAGCTAGCCTAAAGCTAATAGGATCACCACAGCTTAAATACTAGCATGATAGAGAAAACCCCTCAAAGATGGTGTCTTTACTGCTAGGTAGCTTGCATATCCACAGCGCTTGTTGATAGAGCCCTCAAGCTATGAAGAAGGCAACTTCGTCATGTGACTCTAAACTAAATACATGAGCACGCTTGTGTTGCGTTACTTAATTTTGGTCCCTAAATCGGTATGAGTGAATGTTTGCTTAACAATAGTGAATGTGGAGGCCAAGCCATGCTTGATGTCCAAGAGCTTCTTGGGGAGGATTGGGGGGGGGGGGGGGGGAAGGTGCAAACACACCGTGTAATTTTTTCAAGGCTCGGGATTTTTTAACCATATACTGGGAAACATTGAACTCTTCAGCTGTCTGCTTTACAGACCAACTTGATGGAGCCATTGTGAGAATCTGAAGTTGTTTTTGTCTTGTTGCAACGGCACACTGTTCTTTCATATCCGTGATCATTTTTTCAAGATCAGAGCATTTTTCACATTTTGTGATATCCTCTTTGCTAAGAGTTTTGGGACTGACATGGATTTTTTTGGCAATTGTTTGTTTGAGAGCTTCATGAGCTTGCAACAGTTTTCTTTTACCATAACCTGAAATATCTCTTTGGCTAACATCGTCTACTTTCATAGGTGAGCATCCAAGTGATGTTATACTTGTGTTAAGATTTGCCAGTTCATCAGGCAAAAATGTCTCATCACTGCTTGATGAATCTTCTTGTGATGGCACTGCACTTCCCATCATTGCTATACATCGTGGGCACAGCTTCTGGCCTGGTTTAATTTTTTTGTGTGCGAGTTTACTCAAACTTTTAGCTTTAGTTTTATCCAGGCTACGAAGACTTCCTTTAGCAGTTGATTTATGGACACAAAATGGATCACAACACGTTTTTTGTAGAAACTCGAATTTGTCAAGGAATAACTGCTTATGGTGAAGACATACAGTCGTAACTTCAGAGACAGAAGTTTTTTCCAATCCACATCTTACAAACAGAAGACTTTTATCTTCCAGTGTCAAATCAGAAACATTTACAAAGCCAACTGTCCTGCAATATGTCCTCTTATGACATGGATCTTTTCTATGTGCACCAATTGAACAAGATTCCAAATTTGTAGCCATGGTGTCACACTTTAAATCCGGCACAATGTTTTGCGAGTCCAACTTGAATACTAGTGTATATCACTGAATCAATTAGAAAATGGTAGCATTTCACCTAACAAGCATCTTCAACTGAAACCTGGGATTTTTATGTATCAAGTGGGATTTTTAGGCTTATATAAGCAGCATGGAGAAATGTGGAGATCCCCATGGAAAATCCCAGGGAAAACTCAATAGTATCAATTCCCTTCTTTCCCTATCATAGTTTTCTTGTATTTATTCAGCATGGAGAAATGTGGAGATCCCCATGGAAAATCCCAGGGCAAACACCAGGGAAAACTCAATAGCATCAATTCCCTTCTTTCCCTATCTAAGTTTTCTTGTATTTATTCAGTAAGGTTAGTTGGTCAGCTCACGTTGTATGTTTTTGGTGCTGCGATCAAAATAAACACACACTGCACTACCGCTCATCTGGTTTTCTATGAAGTTTGATGCTTTTGAAACACAACACTAAGATAGGGAAAGAGGCGAATTAGAAATAGTGCTAAAACTGGACATGTCACACAAATGTAAGTAATTTTAAATGTCAATAATTATACGTATATATATGCATGTAGTACTGTAAAATGTCACAAATGATAAAAATGTCTCTTTTTCAATTATCAATTAGTTACTGAAGGCTTTACGGAAGCAAGATATGTTTGATATCTAATGAAAGAGTAAATTGTACTCTTTCTTGTGAGATAATACATTTTATAGTATGACCTATCCCACATAACGAAAATTGTGGTTGAAACTGTATTATAATTTCATTTTTTGCAAATAGGGATGCCTATATCTCAGAAGTTGTAGGAATCAGAGACTTCATATTATACACACTAGTGAACAGGGTGCTAGAGATGCTGTATACAAAGTTACAAGGGATTCTAGCAGTTAGTTTTTGCCTGGTTGGTGGCCAAACATTGGTTCGCAAGCATTATTATTGGTGAAATCATCCTTTTTGATTTGATCAGTACCACAAAAAAGTATACATAAATCATCTTATGTTGACATCTCCTTAAGCAGAGTGTGAGATGAACAAATCCTGAAAATTTCAGAGCTTAATCTCTTCCGGATCAAAAGTTACAGGCTCTTGAATATGACCAAAAAATCAATACGCGAAAAAAAGCCCACGAAATTTGCACCGCCCAGACATGATTTAAGGGTCATATCATCCAAAATATTCAATATTTTGCCCCCAAATTTTGCATAGCTTCATAATATACGTTGTAGCACATACATGCCAAAAATGGTTGAATTCTGAGAGGGTCACCCGGGGACCCCTGGTTGAATTGACATGGAATGACCCTATAGAGAAGGTATAGAGACCAGCGTATAGAGAAGGTATAGAGACCAGGGTATAGAGAAGGTATAGGGACCAGGGCATAGAGAAGGTATAGACACCAGGGTATAGAGAAGGTATAGGGACCAGGGCATAGAGAAGGTATAGAGACCAGGGCATAGAGAAGGTATAGAGACCAGGGTATAGAGAAGGTATAGAGACCAGGGTATAGAGAAGGTATAGAGACCAGGGTATAGAGAAGGTATAGAGACCAGGGCATAGAGAAGGTATAGAGACCAGGGCATAGAGAAGGTATAGAGACCAGGGCATAGAGAAGGTATAGAGACCAGGGTATAGAGAAGGTATAGAGACCAGGGCATAGAGAAGGTATAGAGACCAGGGCATAGAGAAGGTATAGAGACCAGGGTATAGAGAAGGTATAGAGACCAGGGCATAGAGAAGGTATAGAGACCAGGGCATAGAGAAGGTATAGAGACCAGGGCATAGAGAAGGTATAGAGACCAGGGTATAGAGAAGGTATAGAGACCAGGGCATAGAGAAGGTATAGAGACCAGGGCATAGAGAAGGTATAGAGACCAGGGCATAGAGAAGGTATAGAGACCAGGGTATAGAGAAGGTATAGAGACCAGGGCATAGAGAAGGCATAGAGACCAGGGCATAGAGAAGGTATAGAGACCAGGGCATAGAGAAGGCATAGAGACCAGGGTATAGAGAAGGTATTGTAACGTTAAGTGTCTAGAGCTAAACAACTTGGCTAACAATCAATTCATACAAAAGCAAGTCATGGTGGGCATCGACAAGGAATGATGGAGGGAGTGTCCAATGACATCATACATAACTACTCGTGACACCCCCCCTTGTATACAAAATTAGTGCATGATTGTGAAGTAGCAAGCTATACATGTAGTATCTTATGATGCTGTCAATATGGAACGTAATCGGCTGACCAATGTGGAGGCCTGTGAACTCGGTCAGATCTTCCTGGAGGTGAAGGATTCATACTCTGTGATGCCACAGGTGGTTCACTTTGTGATGAAACATTAGGGTGTTGCTCTGTGGGACTGGTCTGGTCTGGTACTCTTGGCACTCCAGCTGGCTGCACAGATTCCTCTCTCTGTAGTGATGATTCATCTCTCTGTGGTGCTAAGTCCACCCAAGGTTGATCTTGGAGTGGTAGGTTGTCGGAATGGATGAGTTGGCGGTGGTTGCGTCTGAATACTCTTCCTGCCATTTTGACTACATAACTTCTTGGGCCGGCTGTACCTGTACAGATTCCAGCACTCCATGTGGTTTGGCCAGGAAGACGCATCCAGACTGTATCCCCAGATGCAATAGGTGGGAGATTTTTTGCATGTTGGTCATAGTAATGCTTTTACAGCTCCTTTCTGGCGCCCAGTGCTTGCATATCCTCTCTTGTCGAATAACGAGGCTGCAGAAGTTGTCCGGAGACTGGTAGTAGGGGTTTACAGCGACGACCTAGGAAACGTTGTGCTGGACTGGTTCCCATGCCTTCTGAGGGTGTGTTACGCCAGTCTAGGAGGGCCAGATACTCTGATTGTCCTGATTCCCGGGAGGGTGTGTTATGCCAGTCTAGGAGGGCCAGATGCTCTGATTGTCCTGATTCCTGGGAGGGTGTGTTACGCCAGTCTAGGAGGGCCAGATATACTCTGATTGTCATGATTCCCAGCATTTTGTGAACAGCCTTTTTACTGTCTTCACTGCTTTACCGTTTGACTGTGGGTAGTGTGGTGATGAGGTGATATGATCACCCCCCATGATTTGGAGAAAATGGCAAATTCCGCAGAGGCAAACTGAGGGCCATTGTTTGTGACGAGCTCATTCGGTGCACCATATCTTGAAAACAGAGTTTTCAGTGCTTTGCTGACGCCATGAGTGGTGACTTTCTTGATATTCTCCACTTCAATGAAATTACTGAAATAGTCACAAACATCCAGTAAGGTGCGTCCCTGGAGATCACACAAGTCAGCTCCTACTTTGGACCATGGACGAGCTATGAAATCATGTTGCTGGAGTGGTTCTTTACAAGGCACGATGTGCGATACAGATGTCACATTTGCTGATGTACTCCTTCAATTCTGTAGCCAAAACATGGCCTCCCGGGCCCTGCGAATACAACCCTCAACTCCGATATGTGTTTTATGAGTAATGCCAATCATCTCCTTACGCATGGAGGCTGGAACAACCACAAGTGGCCCCTTAAACACCTGGTCCTCTTGGGTGGTTAGCTCGTCACGAAAATCATAGTACATGTAGGCATGGAGAACGCTGGGGATGTCTGATTTACTCTCTGGCCAACTCTGATGAATAACCCTGCGAAGTACTTGCAGCACAGGATCATCTGCCGAGACATGCTTGAATTGTTGCAAACGTTCGTTAGAGAGTTCCAGTGACTTTGTGTGATCAATGCTTCCAAACTCTTCCGACTAACTGCACACGTGAACTTCAGGAAGATGAGCACGGCTGAGTGTGTCAGCCAGGAACATGTGTTTGCCTTTTTTGTACTTAACGATGTGGCTATCTTTTTGCAATTGGAGGAGCATACACTGTAGCCTTTTGGGTGAACTGTTCAGTGAGAAGCTCCAGTGGCTGATGGTCGGTTTCCACATGGACATTACTCCTCCCGTAGATGTACATCTCAAAGCGATCACATGCAAACAAAATAGTCAATAGCTCTTTTTCTATCTGTGCATATCAGGTCTCTGCAGAAGTTAAAGCCCGTGACGCATAGGCTACTGGTTGGCCATTCTGCATTGGGGCTGCCCCAAGGCCAAACTGGGATGCATCGCACTGGAGTGTAACCTCTTCCTTCAGGTTATAATAGCGGAGCACCGGTGTGGTGGTGACAGCCTTCTTTAAAGTGTCCAGTGCTTGCTGCTGAGCATGATTCCAGACCCTGGCTACATCCTTCTGTGTAAGCTCTCTCAATGGCTTTGTCAGGTCAGAGAGATGTGGTAGGAACTTACTCAGCTACTGAGTAAACCCCACAGACGCTGTACTGCGATCACATCGGTAGGAGGGGGCATCTCCCTGATAGCACGCACTTTGTCGGGGTCCACACACAACCCATCTGCTGTTGCTATATATGCCCAATAAATGGTACCTTTGTCATCCTGAGCCGGACCTTCTCAGCATTCACTCTGATATTCCGTTCTAGAGGAAGGCTTCCAAGTGCTGGTCATGGTTGTGAATAGCCTTCCATTGTGTGTCTCCAAAACCAACCACCTCAAAATCATCAGCTACCACTTCAACTCCGTGCAGTCCCTCAATCAACTCATGCTTGCGGCGCTGAATTACTTCTGGTACCGAACTAATTCCAAATGGCATACTCTTCCAGCGGTATCTCCCAAATGGAGTGTGGAAGGTGGTTAGAAACGATGATGGCTCGTCCAGTGGGACATGCCAAAATCCCTTACTCACATCTAGGATGGTGAACACCTTCGCTCCATGCAGGCGTGTTGCGATATCTTCGATGGTTGGCAATGGATAGTGTTCTCTTAGGATGGCCTTGTTGAGGTCCTTGGGATCAAGGCAAATACGCAATGTCCCATTCTTCTTGGGTACCACCACCATGGAACTAATCCATGGTGTGGGTGCTGTCACTGGTGCGATGATGTCCTGCTTGACAAGGTCCCCCAATGCTGTATTGAGGTTGTCCCTTAGCGGAACCGGGATACGCCGTGGAGAATGCTGCACAGGGTCAATGCTTGGATGAAGTCGGATGTGGTAGCTGCCCTCTAGCAAGCCTTCACTGAACACCTTGGGTGGGATACTTCTTAGTGAACTGCTCAGTTGATATAGGACATAAGTCCTCTAGAGTATACACACAGTGGGGAGTCCCCTGTGTTGGGTTGGTTTAATTGGTCATTGTCTAGATATGTCACAACCTTTAATCCCAGACATGCTTTCCTTCCTAACAGTGTCCTAATGTCGCCTACGATCAACCAATTTGCAGGCTAACCGACACTGGAGGTCACCACGTTGCACCCGCAGGAGGACAGTCCCAACTACAGGGAGTGTAGTGCCCCCATATGCAGTGATCCCTGTTTTGGTGTGAGTCACCTTGGCTAGCTGGTGATCTTTGGTTGCTTTCTTATAGAGTCTAAGGGTATCACATTACACTGGGCTCCTGTGTCGGCTTGGAAACGCATAAAGTTACAAGACTCTAACCCCACTGTGACAAACTGAGACTCATCTATGTTAGCATTAGATACCTGAAAGATCTGTGTTGTCCTTTGTGTCATCGACAGCCTTTATGTGCCGGGTTCCTCTTACCACGACATTTTGCTGAAAAATGGTTTAGCTTGTGGCACTTTGTGCAAGTCTTGCCATATGCAGGGCAGAGTTCCTTTTGGTGGTATTCATGTTTGCGGCCACAGTATTCTCGGATGTGCTTTCCTTCTGTCACCATCCATTGGGTTTATTCTGCTCCTTGCCCACCACACTCACAATTCCCTCTGAGCTCTCCTCAACAACCCTCAGCTGAGTGAGCATGCTTTCTGCAGCATGGCCGATCTCATCCGTTTTGGCCAGAGTAAGCCTAAGTCTGGTTTCCCTGAGTAATCTCTTTCTAACCTTGGAATCTCTGACTCCAAACACAAGCCTGTCCCTCAGGATTTCATCGGGTGTGATTGTCTGGAAGTCACACCCTGCTGCCAGCTTACGTAGCGCTGTGCGGTAATGATCGTAGGTTTATCCTGCCTCTTGTACACAACGGTTAAATCGATAATCTCTCGACGGGCACATTTCTGTGGGGCTCACAGTACTGTTCAAATTTCCGTAGTACTGGTTCAATTTTTGCTTCATTTCCTGCAGTGCCCAGTCAGTGAACGTGGAAAACACCTCGCACGCTTCTTCACCAATCACAGTGAGCAAGGTAGCTACTTGTATTACTTCCGTCTTCGCAGTAAGTTCAATCGCCAAGGAATAGTTAAGCCAGGCCCGCTTGAACTTCTTCCACTTCTCTGCTGCTTGTGGGTCATGAATTTCAAGAGGAGGTAAGGTGCTAGCGTATATCCAGTGGCCATAACTTTTTTGTTGTTGTTGTTTTTGCGTTGTATCTTACACCTCTCAGTATTGTGCCTTCGATGCTGTAGATATTCTTCTTGATCCCACCGCTGCCTGCATGTGACGTTAAGTGTATAGAGCTAAACAACTTGGCTAACAATCAATTCATACAACAGCAAGTCATGGTGGGCATCGACAAGGAATGATGGAGGGAGTGTCCAATGACATCATACCTAACTACTCGTGACAGGTATAGAGACCAGCATATAGAGGCCAGGGTATACAGACCAGGGTATAGAGACTAGATAGAAACCAAGGTCAGGGTTGTATACAGAAATTTTGCCAAGGGGGGGCGAACTTGAGATATGGAAAAATAAGGGGGGGCGGAGAGCCTGGATGGTGCGGAAAGGGGACGTGCACCCTGGGCTTCCGCGTGGAGTACGAAAGTGTTTTACCCACAGGTATTTTTGCAGTACTAACTGTATATATAGCTGCTACTTATGATGGCATGCACTTTTTCTAAAATCTTTAGTACAACATTCCATCTTAAATATTTGCTGAAGTTGCATGCTACGGCAATCAGCATATATAGATTAGATATAGTCACTTGTCACTCGTATAATGGAGGTGGGCTTTTGTGAAATCGAATTATGTTGCATTCCATGCATTTTCTTACAAAATCATGGACAACAGGTTTCATACACAATTTTTCTCTAGTTCTCTAGGGGGGGGGGGGTGGAAATGGTTGGTCACTTGGTGCCCTAATTTTTGTTAATATTTTCTTAACATGTTCATAAGTTGTAAAAGGGGGGTCTGGGGGGAAGATCCCCCCATATTTTTTTTTGCTTTTACAATGTCTGAGGATAGCTATTTTGACTGACTACCAATGGCATTATGCTATGCCGAACTATGGCTAGACTGTATATATTTCTCATGATATTGTAGCTGCTTGGAAAAAGGAGAGCATGTGTCATGACACGATGACATCACACACCACCACGTGCTCTCCTTTGTAGGTTTGTCACTTCTTTTGTTTCTCCTTCTTTCCCACTCCCTCTCTCTCAGTATTTTTAACTCAGTCCATTATGTCATGGTCTTCAAGTCTAATCTTAGACATGATGTCATCACACGCCACCACGTGTTCTCCTTTGTAGGTTTGTCACTTCTTCAGTTCCCTCCTTCTTTCCCACTCTCTCTCAGTATTTTTAACTCAGTCCATTATGTCATGGTCTTAAAGTCATCACACACCACCACGTGTTCTCCTTTGTAGGTTTGTCACTTCTTCAGTTCCCTCCTTCTTTCCCACTCTCTCTCAGTATTTTTAACTCAGTCCATTATGTCATGGTCTTAAAGTCTCTATAAAAGAAACCTTACTAGCTGATTTCTCTTCATATTAATATGGATATTCGCTCATACTTTGCAAGTACTTCTCAAGCCTCTTCTCATGCTAATAGCAGCGATAGCGAAGATAGCAGAACAGATAGCTCTGAGCATGTCAAGGCATCTAGTCCTAGCCTTAGTCCTCCACCTTCAAAGAAAAGCAAGCAAAACAAACACCGCTCTTCTGTATCCACGAAGAGAAAATACTCTAAGAGCTGGGAGAAAGATTTCAGTTGGCTCTATTATGACGAGGATAGCGATGGTGCCTTTTGCAAGGTTTGCAAGCAATCTGGTCTGCAGCGTACTGGAGGAGTGTGGGTCACACAACCTTGCAGAAATTGGAAGAAAGCTGTTGAAAAAATGAAAGCTCATGCGAGAAGTGACTTCCATATCCATGCAACTCAAGCTCTTTTTGCAGCTAAAGGAGCAGCCAAAGGTGGAACAGTT
Source organism: Cladorhizidae sp. MBARI D1340-BT2 (assembly GCA_028752905.1). NCBI lineage: Eukaryota > Metazoa > Porifera > Demospongiae > Poecilosclerida > Cladorhizidae > Cladorhizidae sp. MBARI D1340-BT2. The sequence goes on from JAQNBH010000004.1 coordinate 43,411,896, forward strand.
GTACAGCAACTCCAGAATGTTTTAGCTCGCAAAAGAGCTCAGAACAGAGCTGCAGTGAAGTGCCTGATCCTACTCACTCATTTTCTTACGAAAGAACAAGTTGCACATTCGACAAAATTTGAGAAGCTGGTTGACGTGGTGGTTCGATGTGGCAGCCAACATTTGAAGCAATTCTTAGAAACTGCACCAAGAAATGCTGTGTACACATCAAGAGTGGCTGTGGTTGAATTCATCGAATCATTGGGGACATGGGTGGAGGAGTCGATTCTGAAGCGACTTCAAAAGGCACCTATGTACAGCCTCATGGCAGATGAGTGCACAGATGTCACCAACGTAGAAGAATTGTCTGTGTTTTGCCGCTGGGAGGAAGATGGTGTACCAGTAGAGTGCTTTCTGGAGCTTATTCCATTGAAGAAGGCTGATGCAGAGACCATCTATTCTAATCTCATCGATTGTTTAAAGAAGAAAGGTCTACAAGTCGGAAGAATAGTTGGATTGGGATTTGAAGGAGCTGCAACTTTTTCTGGACGAAAGACCGGGGTTCAGGCACGTATCAAGAAACATACTCCTCACGCTCTGTTTATACACTGCCACTGTCACTTACTGCAGTTGGCTTGTGTGCAAGCTGCCAATAAAACTCCTGGAATTGCTCATGTTTACAGAACATTGACTACTCTTTGGAAGCATTTTCGCAATTCCCCCAAGCGAGCAGAGTGTCTGAAGGAGGTACAGCACGTTCTTGAACTTCCAGAAATGAAAGTGATCAAGCCATCTGACACACGCTGGCTGGCACATGAAAGGTGTGTCAAAGCTGTCAAAGCAAGTTATTCTGCAATTGTAATCACCATTGGGAACATCTACGAGACGTCCCACGAGCCAGAAGCTCTTGGAATCCATGGTGCCCTCTGCAAATTGTCTACGATTGCAGCTATATATTTGCTTGATTTCACTCTACCACAAGTAGCCAAGCTCAGCAAAGCACTTCAGGCAGAGCAGCTTGACCTCTCGTTGATATCATTCCTTGTTGATGCTACTGTTAAATCCTTGGATGATGCAGTTTTGCCTGGAGCGAACTGGGTGTTGGAGCTTCTTGAAAACGTTGAAGACTTGAAGTCATCTACAAAGGTGTCTATTGACGCTGATAAAATACTTTCGTTCCAGAATGTTGTTGGTAAGCCTTTTGTTGCTGATTTAAAGGCCAACATAACAAGCCGATTTTCTTCATCCAACGCTGTTGTATCAGCATTGTCTATATTCGATCCACGGAAAGTTCCAAAACCAGATTCAGTATCTTTTCCCACTTATGGAGACACGTCTGTTGAGAAACTGATTGCTCACTACGGAGAAGATAGAGATGCAGAAACATTGGATGGAGAAGAAACAGTGAAGACAGCCATGATTTCCACTGAAATACTTACAGAGTGGAAAACATTCCGCCAGCTGTTAGTCAAGCAACCACGGGATACTACTGCATCACAGCTGAAAGAACTTGTTTCAAACGACATGCTCAAGGCCATGTTTCCCAATTTGCACAAGATTGCCTCCATCTGCTTATCGATTCCAGTTTCTACTGCTTCTGTGGAGAGAAGCTTCTCACAGATGAAGATGATCAAGACTCGTTTGCGTAATTCTCTAAGTGACTGCAGCCTTTCTCACCTTATGAGGATTGCTATAGAGGCACCAGAAGTACTCTCTGAGAGCGACCTTGAAGAGATTGTGGACGTATGGCAGAGAAAACCAAGAAGAACCTCAGTTTGACATTCCTATCATTTGAACCTGATATCATAAGCTTATTACACCTTTCTTGTATTACACCTTTCTTGACATTATTTTTAAAAAAATCTCTAATTTCAAGGGGGGGGGGCGAGAATGATACAAGGGGGGGCGAATGCCCCCACCCCCGCCCCCCCCTAAATACACCCCTGCTTCAAGGTATAGAGACCATGATAGAAACCGTGGTATGGAGACCAGGATATAGAGACATTGGTATAGAGACCATGGTATAAAGACCAGGGTATAAGACCACATATTATAAAGACCATGGTATAGAGACCAGTGCATAGAGACCCTGGTATAGAGGCCACACTATAGAGATCAGGGCATAGAGTGCAGGTTATAAAGATCAGGGTATAGAGACCAGGGTTTACAGGCCAGGATATAGAGACTAGGGTGTAGAACCAATGTATAGAGCCAGGGTTTAGACATCAGAGTATAGAGACCAGGTATAGAGATCTGGGTGTAGAGATCAGGGTATAGAGACCAGGGTTTAGAGGCCAGAATATAGTATAGAGCCAGGGTTTAGACATCAGAGTACTTATAGAGACCAGGTTATAGAGACAAAGATATAGAGACCAGGGTATAGAGAGACTGGTTTATAGAGGTCAAACTATAGATATCAGGATATAGAGACCAGGTTATAAAGACCAGGTTGTATAGAGAAGGTTATAGTGGCCAGGGTATATGGTTTAAGAGACCTGGAGCAATTGACCCCAAATGCTGGCCTTTGCATGTGACATACTCGGGGGGGGGGGGGGGGGGGGGGGGGGAAACCTGCCCAGACAGGACTTGAACCTGCAACCTCCAACTTACAAGGCTGGTGCTCTAACCATTAAGCCACTGGGACCGTCTGGTGAGCTGGGTGGTCTTACCGCCTCTCCCTTCAGGATGCCACCAAAAGTGTGGTTGAGGTGGCAGTTCAAACTGTTGCTGTACATATAGTGCAGGCCAGCATCAACGTCCACAAATAGGATTTTTATATATTGCTGCATAACTCCACACAGGAAGGTTTTTGTGTTCTTATCTTTGGACAGTGGATAGAGTAAACCTTGGACATCCAGTGCCACTCCCCTTTTGTGTATAGTGTTAACCACAATCGTGTAACAAAATCTTCACTATATGTAACCCTAAAAGGCCTTTTATTTTTATTTCTAGACTAGTTCTTGATGAATCATTCCAATCTTTCACACTCTATCAACACTCTGAAGTGTCTACAAGTCTGTCAGATGGATTTTTGATTAGGTCATTTTTTTATTAGTTATTCACCAAAATTGGAATTCTTTAGTGTTTACTTCAATTCAAATTCTCTCAATCAACTCTTCAGTTACAATTTCAAAAAATGCACAAACAAAATAGCTAGAGATCTGTCTATGGATTTTTGATTAAGTTAATAATGAAGAAGTTATATACAGACAATGTTAGTGTTCATTATGTAAGTACACGACGGTGCGACTTGTAGTATTTCACAGCTTGTTCCACCTCCCTTCCTAGTTGTTTCCTTCCAGATAGGCAAGTTCATACTCGCTCACTCTCCTCAAGTATTTTCTCATGAAATCTATTGAGACAGAGTCAAGAGCTGGATGGAGAATCTCTTTTAGTCTAGTATAGGTAAAGTTAGTGTGTGCCCGACAGAACCTCTTTGATTGACCCCAGACACGTTCAATGGGGTTAAGGAACTTTGGAAGGAACTTGCTCAAAATTTGACCCCTACTATGACAGTAGTGCTCCACCTGGGTCTTCTCCCAAACAAAGTCTTCATGGAAGGAGATAAGCTGCCTCATCTGGTCAGCCTTCAGATGGCCAATGTTCATTAGTCCTCTTTCTTTCAGTATGGTCCTGAGACCTTCTGCTGAACCATCTGGATGGACCATGACCTGTTGCTGTCCACCCCAGATAGTGTCTCTTACTCTTCTTGGCCCTCCGTCCTTCACCAGTATGTTGCGTGGAATCAGCACAAGCTCTTCATACTTCCTGTGGCAGCTACTCTGATAGAAAATGAAGAGGACTGAGTGTGTAGCTGGGGGGTACTTGAAAGAAGCGATGTCACATGCAGCCTCCACCTGCTTCATAAAATGGTCGCCAGTCCAATACCCCTCCCTCTCTGCACCATATTCCAGGACTTCTCTTGCAGTTTCCTTGATGACCTGATGGTTTGCCTCTGCTAGAGCATGCTGCTCGGGAGTCAGCTTCAGATATCCATCATGCTCGTCAATGAAATCTGACACCATGATCCCACTCCCTTTTGTCTTTGGCAGTATGGCAGGCTTGTCATCTGTCCCCAACATCCATTTTTGGCTGTCAGATAAACTTAGCTTAGCAAGACAGCCAGTATACCTTGTTCCACGAGTCTGATGGGCTGACAGTAGAGCTACCTCGGAAGGTCTATCCTAGAGCGGTCCTACACCCCAGAATGGTGCACAGTGAAATGTTGTAACCCTAGCTTGGTCGTAGCAGACGTTGGAGCTAGTCAACAGTTGTTTCATCAGTCAGCTTCATCAGCTCCTCTATTCCTTCGAGGCTGGCATTAATATCGAGGGCCTTTCGCTGAAGAACGACATTATGAACGGTACAACAAGTGAGAGACTGTAGAACGATGAAGAAGCTGGAGCTCGAAGCTGATTGTACTTGAGCACTAGGCTGGTGAACGACTGCGCAAACAAGGGGGAGCTAATTGAACCACAAACAAATTTGAAATGCGAAGAAAAAAGATTCTTCGCCGTTGGAATGGAGTTGTTTTCTTCGTTACTTAACCCTTTCACCGCCAGATTCCCCAGGATTTTTTTCATTTTATTACCAGTTTCAGTTTAAAAATATATATAAAATCAGAAATGTACTCATACCCCTTGTAATTTGGTCATGTGATAGTAGAATTGTTCACCAACATGGTGTAAAAAATAAATAAAACCACAACCGCGACCACAAAATATGAATATCATTATAAAATCATATAAGTTGTTTATCATCTTATAAGCTCTTATATTTCATCTGCTATACTTTCTTGACACAATGTAAACATAACAGTGTGTGGTGCTGTGGAAATTTGACACAAATTACTGTATCTTGTATGCAAATATACTACTATTCTTACCGTATCAATACAGCGTGCCTAATTGTCTATATCTTACTTTATGGCATTTGGTCAAGTAAACAAAGATCTGTTGTTACTACTGTCACAATAATTATGTGTTTATGATTGGATATTGCCAGATGAGAGAAAATAATGCTGGAGTTGTGAATATCATTTTTGGCGGATAATTAATATATAATATATATGTTGTTGAATTTATACGACAAGAACACGAAAGTTTGGGGGGGAAATTGGGGAGGTCAGTCAGTCCTTCTCTAATATGAACGAGGTTATGATAGCAATTCCTCTCCTCCAGTACACAAAGGTGCACCTTACAATGAGTACAAATTATACGGCCCTCATACCTGTTCCCCGCAGTGGCGAGCTGCTTCTTCTGCCTAATATGTAAACAGACCACACAGTACTTCTTCTGGGCCACCTGACAAGGACTGTGCTCCAGGTCTCGGTTCAGGCGGTCCAAACGGTGGTGATCAGCTGCTCTGCCTTTCCCAGCACACTTCCTTGAAGTGAAGCTCCCAACAAGTTCCTTGCAACTTCCAGCCGGTACTTTAAAAAAATCCCGCTTCTTCCTCCCATGTGCAGCATGTTCCTCTGGCCGAATGTGTGAGTCAAGAATGTAACCATTCAGTAATGAGCACTCTACAAGGTAGGCGAAAACCTTCTTCCACCACTTGATGGTACGCCTACATATATTGTAGTAGTGCTCAAGCTGGTCACCACGGTCTACTCCGCGCATAAATGTCTGGTAATCTACCAGGCATGGTGGACATGGAACGCTGACCTGGCTTCTGTCCAATATCCTCCTCTTCACGCTTGCTGGAGGTTCAGCTGCATGGAAAGTGGGAAGGAAGTAGATGGATCTCTTGTCCACCCAGGCTGATGCCAGGAGAGGGCCATTAGATTGGTAATCATAATGACCATGGTTTTGCACTTTTGCCACTGTTGCCAAGTCTTTTGGGGAAAAACGCTTGTTGATGCGAACAGTTCCACAGGCATCCAATCCCCGGTTGTAAAGAGTGAGGTAGTGTGGGACTGGAATAGTAGTTATCAGTATAGACTTGATGTCCTCTAAAGTCAAGCCCTTCTAGTAGATCTAACACTACCCTTGTACACAGCCCTACTTCCGTGGTGGTCTGAGTTCCTACAGTGGGCCTAACCCCCTTCCCAGTGTAGATCTGTAGGTTGCTAACATAGCCATTGGTCGAGTCAGAAAGAACAAACGATTATATGCCCCACTTGGTAGACTTGTCCTTCATGTGCTTGAAGGAAAGCCTACCTTTGTACGGAATCATGGCTTCATCGATAGTAACCTGCTGATGTAGAGTAAACTCCGATCTGAAGAGAGGTACGACTATATCCAACAGAAGCTAGCCTCCTGTCAGCAAGGTGAAGGAAACGGAAAATCTGGCAGAAATGATTTTTTGGGATTATTGATGATAACCCAGGGCATTCCAAATGGATATCACCAGTTGACCAGTACATTTCTAGGCGGGTAAACTTCATCACCCCCATGTATATTAACATACCAAGAAAGGCTTTCATCTCACATACTGTGATAGGAACCCAAGACGCGCATGTGGAGTGATTACTCGTAGGTCTGCATAGCGGTTAGTCTCAGTGACTCTCAGTGACAAGCAAATCCCACACTTCACAATTGAAGTAACAACAAAACAGGCCAGAAGCAGATGAAGTGGAGGTGACATTTGGAGAGGTTGGACCAGGGGTAAGAGAGTATGTGTAGCGTACCTGGATCGGTTCTTCCTTTTTCCAGTTGCCAACTGGAGTAGAGAGGGAACTACTTCCAAAAGGGACAGTGCTTGAAGTTGAAGCCACAGATGTTGAAGCGCCTGATGTGGAACAGGCTACTCTTCCGCCTCGAGAGTGATGAGCACCTTGTCGTCCTTTACTATAAGGTGCAGAGCGATGACCTCCTCGTTGTCTTCTACCACGTGGTGCACAAGTGGGAGTCTCAACTGTTACAGTGGAAGTACATGTAGGTACATGCAATGAAGGAACTAGCACAGGAAGAGAAGAGGTCTGGGTAGAGACAGCTGTACGGCTAGAGCGACGCAGACTTCGTGAAACCACCTATGCACAGTAAGCAGCATATTGGACAGTATTAACAAGCCATTGCTACACTCACATTAGTAGTTAAAGGTGGAGGGCAGGATTCTGGAGTGGGAGTAGAGCTAGTGGCCAGAGGGGCAGCACATACAGTAGGAAGATTATCATCAATCAGATCTGTCAAAACAACCAAAATGTGCAAATTGGCAATTTGAAATTTGAATTTGAATAATGAATTCATAATAAATCAGCTCTTTTCTACAAGCTAATACTGGATCTAGATATTTTCATATACCTGAGATATCCTCCTGGTCTATGCATTCAAAAAGAGGGAGATCAGCATCACTGTCACTGTTAGCCCTATCTTCAGTATTTGGACCAGTAGATAAAATGTTAGTGGCCAAACTCTCCATGGCTTCCGGGTCAGTCCAGGAGCTATATACCCAAATAGGCTTCACCTTCCTCTTCGCCAGAATCATCCTCAGAGAAGGCAAAGTCGTCGCCAGTTACCTGAGAAATCACGTCTTCCAAATTCAGAGATTTAGCCAATGTTTACCGAGGATCGTCAGTACAATAACGCGATAATGACGTAGTTTTCGTTGACCTTCGAACTTCAAATTCGGAGCGTAAAGAGTATGAATAGCGCTATTATTCGGTATACAAAATATAGCGTTTGCATAAACGGTTGAATTGTTACGATTTTTTTAACAGCCAAGCGCCATATAGCGCTTGTGGCGGTGAAAGGGTTAAGGGGGGACTAAAGGGGGGACTACACCCTAAAAACATTGGATTTTTTTATTTGTTTTTTATCAGTTCAAACTGTTGCTGTACATATCTACTACCCAATTCTAAAATTTTAGAGCCATTGGATGCTCCATTTCATTATGATGGTTTTTCTCAATGCAATTTCTCAAAAAATTTAAGAGAAACCAACGAGAAACACTAAAGGGGGAGACAGCAGCATTTTTTAATTCAAACTTGTGGTTATCACTTTATAGCTCCGTAGATTCTGCTCACCCAACCCTAGCCCAACCCCCCTACCCCAAGCTGAGTAATGGAGATCAACTGTGGTCCCAGCCTAGCATGACGTGACAGAAAAGAAGAAAAACGGGTAATGATCATCAACAAGTAGTTGCCCTTCAGCACTTGGAGATGTGAACCCACCACCCCCCCCCCCCCCCCCCCCCCACCCCAGTCAGCATAGGTCTTGAATTTGTACCTAGCTAACCAGCCAGTGGCTTAATGGTTAGAGCACCAGCCATGTAAGTTGGAGGTTGCAGGTTCAAGTCAAAAACGTGGCGACAAAACTCCCTGGAACAAGCCCTACAAAGACATCCCAAGGATCGAACTACTACGCCCCAGAACAAGAAGCCCAATTGACGCCCATCGGGTAAAGCGTCAAAAAATGCACAAACACTGTACACAATCATCTTTTTACACACACACATTCTAGGACATCTAGATGCACACACGGGCATCTAGACGCGCAGACATTACACACACATCACAAGACTGCACCTAGAATTAAATATATCACTCACCCCATACATACAAACAAATAATTTTATGCAGCCATGCACTTAAATAGTTCACTTGAAAATGAGCTGACTCACAATCAACTCCAAACAAATTGCATTTCCAGGCAGTGTTGAAGAAGAGAGCTCCAGGTTGCAAAGCATTACATGGGTAGTGCACCTGCTGTGCATAATCAAATGAAAAATGCATAGCCCACTCATACTCAGTGTTTTTGTCATGGGCATTCCACTCGTCTTCACATTTCTTCCCATTAGAATTGTAGCACTTCTGTTGGACTGACGCAAGTTCTAGATGAATTTGAGCCTGCTTAACACGGTCAGACTTTTCTGACTCGGATAAATTTGCTGACCTTGCTATGAGACTTGAATTTTTCTGGCATTCCCAACACAAGTCAGTGGCAGGCTTAGTTACACTAATGAATGGAAGATGTGTAAGCCACAGCTCAATGAACTTTGTTCTGCAGAAAGGTTTCTTTCCTTCTTTTGCACATGCCTTTTCATAACTTCTATGGACTTCTGCTTTAGTCATATTTGTTGGAAGCAGAAGGAAACGTTCATCTTTAAAGTTTGGTATTCTTCCTGGTAAAGGAAGAGCCATAGCAGAAGCTGTGTTTTTTATGAACTGTACAGCATCTTGAACAGCTGACATAGATGCCACCTTGTAAGATGACTTTCCAGAATTACCATGGCGTCTAGTTTTTATCTCAGGGCTATCCTTCCTGTGGTGCTCTACTAAATTCCGATATCTTTTGTCACTAACAGAATGAAGAATAAGGAAGGTTTTAAGGCAAATAGACTCGTCTTGGGAAAAAATAGAGACTTGCATGACTTGTTTTTCTGACATCAGAAGCTGAAGTTGGAGAAACATAGTGTGAATGAATCTGATCAAGAATTACAAGGTCCGGCTCTTCCTTATGCAATTCAAAGCAATTGCTCCTGTACTTGATAACATTAGCTAATGAAATAGACTTAGAGCATGGTGTGTTATCTTCACCAAATTGACAAGAACAATCAAAACCATCTTAGCTGCCCTCTCATTAGCATCATAAACACTAGTTTCAAATTCTTGGCTTTGGGAGAGAAAGTATAGGTATTGGGACTGCTCACCATCACTTTGAGTGGTCTCTGTCTAAGAACTTTCTTTTTCTTTTCTCACTAGGCCTTCATTCTCCTCTTCTGCTAGCCCGAACTCTTCTTCAAGGGATAAAGATGGAGTTGAAGCACTCATCATGAACTGCACTTGCTACTCACACTAAAACTTCACTTCAGTAGTAGCTAGAAGTCTGAAACTTGCACCGCAAGGTAGAGCAAAAACAGTTCTTTCTTCTGATAATTGGAATATGATATTTTGAACTGAGCATGCCCAGTTAAAAAACAAGAGGGAAATTTGGAATTGATTTTTCTCAAAACCAATGTTTAGTTATATACGGCCTTATCTTGTGACTGGTTATAATATATATATATATACATATATATACAATATATATATATTTATTTATCCCATAATATAGAGTTGGACTTCAGTGAGTTTCTACTTGGTGTAGATGTTAAACTCTCCAAGCAATCCGATGTAAGGGAGTTTAATCATCATTTATTGCAGCACCAGCACACAGATATCATTGGCAAGCACACAGAATGGGCTACATTATGAATGATGATTTAATAACAAAATAATAGCCCACAAATATGCTCTGCTCCTCTGCCATTTAAGATCCTTATATGAATGCCATTGAGATAACTAAAATATTAGACAACTAACAGTATTGCAAGCTGCTCAGCTGACTGAGCTACAAGTTAGCTATGAACTTACATTGTACTGAGCTAGTGCAAGTGAACTAGTCTAGCAAAGTTAGAGTTAAGTCTATATATATATATATATATCAGTGGAATCCTGACTGCTTACCACATTCCAGGTCATCTGGTATGCTCCACTTCAATCCTCCGGAACAGATCCCTGGTGGTTGATGTGGTTCCAGAGTGTAGCTACTAGGTTGTCCTGCTGAAGAAATTGGAACATGAAGAACATCATTATTAGTCTTCTCCCATTAATTCAGTATTGATGATGTCATGTTACATCATAGATATGAATATATATGTCATTGACAAAATACAACAAAATAAGAAGTAGGCAATAATATTGGCAGCGGCTAAAGGCAGCAAAATATATAGACACTGATACTCCTTGTCTCTCATCCTAGGGCTTAGCTGATAGAGGCAATAGCTAGCCTAAAGCTAAATATGATCCTCAGCATCCACAGGAAAAACCCTCAGAATGCTTTCTATATTGTTAAGTATCTAGATTAATAACAACGCTTGCTGGGAGTGCCCTCAAGCTATGAAGGAGGCAACTTCATCATCTGACTTTCAGCTCTTATAGATAGGATTCTAAGGGTAAGGGAGGACCCACTGCACACATCAACAACACAATACCACTAGCTCCCATAGTTAGGAGCCCAAGGGTAAGGGAGGTTCCACTGCATACATCAACAACACAATACCACTAGCTCCCATAGTTAGGATCCCAAGGGTAAGGGAGGTTCCACTGCACACATCAACACAATACCACTAGCTCCCATAGTTAGGAGCCCAAGGGTAAGGGAGTTTCCACTGCAGACATCAACAACACAATACCACTAGCTCCCATAGTTAGGAGCCCAAGGGTAAGGGAGGTTCCACTGCATACATCAACAACACAATACCACTAGCTCCCATAGTTAGGATCCCAAGGGTAAGGGAGGTTCCACTGCACACATCAACAACACAATACCACTAGCTCCCATAGTTAGGAGCCCAAGGGTAAGGGAGGTTCCACTCCACACATCAACACAATACCACTACAAGAAGGTGATTTTCTTCTTCATCAACTGCTACTACTTGTCATGGTCTCCATTACAAGCTAATTAAAATGAATAATTGTCCATAATATTCTAGTGAGGTTAGGTGTAATTGGTTAATTATATTCCTTAAGGCTAGATATAATTTGATAATTCTTTTCCTTGTGGCTAGGTGTCATTTGTAATTCAATTGTTTGAGGCCAGGTGTAATCTATTACTTGAGGCTAGGTGTAATTTATTGCTTGAGGCTAGGTGTATCTATTGCTTGAGGCCAGGTGTAATCTATTGCTTAAGGCAAGGTGTAATCTATTGCTTGAGGCTAGGTGTAATCTATTGCTTGAGGCCAGGTGTTAATCTATTACTTGAGGCTAGGTGTAATTTATTGCTTGAGGCTAGGTGTAATCTATTGCTTGAGGCTAGGTGTAATCTATTGCTTGAGGCCAGGTGTAATCTATTGCTTGAGGCCAGGTGTAATCTATTGCTTGAGGCTAGGTGTAATCTATTGCTTGAGGCCAGGTGTAATCTATTGCTTGTGGCCAGGTGTAATCTATTGCTTGAGGCCAGGTGTAATCTATTGCTTGAGGCTAGGTGTAATCTATTGCTTGAGGCCAGGTGTAATCTATTGCTTGAGGCCAGGTGTAATCTATTGCTTGAGGCTAGGTGTAATCTATTGCTTGAGGCCAGGTGTAATCTATTGCTTGAGGCCAGGTGTAATCTATTGCTTGAGGCTAGGTGTAATCTATTGCTTGAGGCTAGGTGTAATCTATTGCTTGAGGCTAGGTATAATCTATAGCATGAGGCCAGGTGTAATCTATTGCTTGAGGCCAGGTGTAATCTATTGCTTGAGGCCAGGTGTAATCTATTGCTTGAGGCTAGGTGTAATCTATTGCTTGAGGCCAGGTGTAATCTATTGCTTGAGGCTAGGTGTAATCTATTGCTTGAGGCTAGGTGTAATCTATTGCTTGAGGCCAGGTGTAATCTATTGCTTGAGGCTAGGTGTAATCTATTGCTTGAGGCCAGGTGTAATCTATTGCTTGAGGCTAGGTGTAATCTATAGCATGAGGCCAGGTGTAATCTATTGCTTGAGGCCAGGTGTAATCTATTGCTTGAGGCTAGGTGTAATCTATTGCTTGAGGCTAGGTGTAATCTATTGCTTGAGGCTAGGTGTAATCTATTGCTTGAGGCTAGGTGTAATCTATTGCTTGAGGCTAGGTGTAATCTATTGCTTGAGGCTAGGTGTAATCTATTGCTTGAGGCTAGGTGTAATCTATTGCTTGAGGCCAGGTGTAATCTATTGCTTGAGGCTAGGTGTAATTTATTGCTTGAGGCCAGGTGTAATCTATTGCTTGAGGCCAGGTGTAATCTATTGCTTGAGGCCAAGTGTAATCTATTGCTTGAGGCTAGGTGTAATCTATTGCTTGAGGCTAGGTGTAATCTATTGCTTGAGGCCAGGTGTAATCTATTGCTTGAGGCCAGGTGTAATCTATTGCTTGAGGCTAGGTGTAATTTATTGCTTGAGGCCAGGTGTAATCTATTGCTTGAGGCCAGGTGTAATCTATTGCTTGAGGCCAAGTGTAATCTATTGCTTGAGGCTAGGTGTAATCTATTGCTTGAGGCTAGGTGTAATCTATTGCTTGAGGCCAGGTGTAATCTAGTGCTTGAGGCTAGGTGTAATCTATTGCTTGAGGCCAGGTGTAATCTATTGCTTTAGGCTAGGTTTAATCTATTGGTTGAGGCTAGGTGTAATCTATTGCTTGAGGCCAGGTGTAATCTATTGCTTGAGGCCAGGTGTAATTTGTTAGGGAAGAAGCATATTCTATTAATTCTGTTTTGATGCGGAAAGAAGAAAGGGAAAATATATATTTGCTTCTCCCTCTCTCTCCCAGTGTGTTGCAGGTGTGATGCTCTCATGATTTATTGGGGGCACTAGTGGCTGCTGTGCTGTCCCTCAGCCCTGTTGTGAGCATTTAGGCATGAGTAACTTCTGACAAACAATCTAGGTTATCCAGGTACAGAGTCACATGACATTTAAATCCCCTTCTCTTTCTCTTATAGTTTACTATCATAGAAACTCTGAATTGTTAATAAGAATGGATCCATCCTACCACATTGAATGACTTGTGTGCTACACATATACCAGCACTGATAACCTCCACACTAAACATTGGTTGGGCTCTGTGCTTGGCAGCTACAGCAGGTGTGCAGTGTTCTTGGTGAGAGCAGTGTGGCTTCTCCTGTGTGGAAATGCTCTCTAGATAATAGTTTCAGCAGAACTTGTTTCCTTTTGAGTTTCCATTCAAATTTACTTTGCCAAGTGACAGAACAAGAGTAAACACAGACAATAAGGACAGAGGATGTTGCTGGAGCATAGACCAGTGAGGCTCTGACAGGTTCCATCTAGGGCTGCAGGTGGCTCCACAGATACAGAAAGGAGAATAAAGGGACCCTCACCTCATACCAGAAGTAGTGATGCCTCAGAAGCAGTCTGGATTAGGCATTCATTGTATATCTAGAAATTATATCAGTATCACTTCACTCTCTGAGCTGAAGATACAAAATGTGTTGCCTTGTGAGAAAATGCCCTTATGCCTTTGCAGTTCTTGCTCTGCTCACTAACTGCACAGCTAACTAGAGCTGAACTCACTGTCATAATCTCATCTCCATCCAAATCATCAGATGGACTGAGGGCACTGCACATAACTTCAGCACCTACAACAACAGCAACACCCGCGCCTTGCTCTACGCATACACACTTCAACACTGTTGCTTCAGCAACAACAACAGCAACACCAGTGCCTTGCTCTACGCATACACACTTCAACACTGTTGCTCCAGCAACAACAACAGCAACACCCGCGCCTTGCTCTACGCATATACACTTCAACACTGTTGCTCCAGCAACAACAACAGCAACACCCGCGCCTTGCTCTACGCATACACACTTCAACACTGTTGCTCCAGCAACAACAACAGCAACACCTGTGCCTTGCTCTATGCATACACACTTCAACACTGTTGCTCCAGCAACAACAACAGCAACACCTGTGCCTTGCTCTATGCATACACACTTCAACACTGTTGCTCCAGCAACAACAACAGCAACACCCGTGCCTTGCTCTACGCATACACACTTCAACACTGTTGCTCCAGCAACAACAACAGCAACACTAGTGCCTTGCTCTATGCATACACACTTCAACACTGTTGCTCCAGCAACAACAACAGCAACACCCGTGCCTTGCTCTATGCATACACATTTCAACACTGTTGCTCCAGCAACAACAACAGCAACACCCGTGCCTTGCTCTATGCATACACATTTCAACACTGTTGCTCCAGCAACAACAACAGCAACACCCGTGCCTTGCTCTATGCATACACACTTCAACACTGTTGCTCCAGCAACAACAACAGCAACACCCGTGCTTTGCTCTATGCATACACATTTCAACACTGTTGCTCCAGCAACAACAACAGCAACACCCGTGCCTTGCTCTATGCATACACACTTCAACACTGTTGCTCCAGCAACAACAACAGCAACACCCGTGCTTTGCTCTACGCATACATACTTCAACACTGTTGCTCCAGCAACAACAACAGCAACACCCGTGCCTTGCTCTACGCATACACACTTCAACACTGTTACTCCAGCAACAACAACAGCAACACCCGTGCCTTGCTCTACGCATACACACTTCAAAACTGTTGCTCCAGCAACAACATCAACACCCGTGCATTGCTCTATGCATACACACTTCAACACTGTTGCTCCACCAACAACAGCATCACCCGTGCCTTGCTCTATGTATACACACTTCAACACTGTTGCTCCAGCAACAACAACAGCAACACCTGTGCTTTGCTCTACGCATACATACTTCAACACTGTTGCTCCAGCAACAACAACAGCAACACCCGTGCCTTGCTCTATGCATACACACTTCAACACTGTTGCTCCAGCAATAACAACAGCAACACCCGTGCCTTGCTCTACACATACACACTTCAACACTGTTGCACCAGCAACAACAACAGCAACACCCGTGTCTTGCTCTATGCATACACACTTCAACACTGTTGCTCCAGCAACAACAACAGCAACACCCGTGCCTTGCTCTATGCATACACACTTCAACACTTTTGCTCCAGCAACAACAACAGCAACACCCGTGCTTTGCTCTACGCATACATACTTCAACGCTGTTGCTCCAGCAACAACAGCAACACCCGTGCCTTGCTCTACGCATACACACTTCAACACTGTTGCTCCAGCAACAACAAATGCAACACCCGTGCCTTGCTCTACGCATACACACTTCAAAACTGTTGCTCCAGCAACAACATCAACACCCGTGCATTGCTCTATGCATACACACTTCAACACTGTTGCTCCACCAACAACAGCATCACCCGTGCCTTGCTCTATGTATACACACTTCAACACTGTTGCTCCAGCAACATCAACATCAACACTGCTCTACGCATACACACTTCAACACTGTTGCTCCAGCAACAACAACACCCACGCCTTGCTCTATGCATACACACTTCAACAATGTTGCTCTAGCAACAACAGCGACACCTGTGCCTTGCTCTATGCATATACACTTCAACACTGTTGCTCCAGCAACACCCGTACCTTGCTCTATGCATACCAAGTATAAGCTGTTGTTAGAGCAGGCGGCACCTCCTGTCTGTTTGTTAAGCTCCCACGCTACTCCTACAAGTTACTGCACTGTTGGTTCTGGAGTGTATTTGATTGTGACTACGTCTCCTCCTGCTCCAAAGTCAGCATTCCTTCCATTTTTGACAATTAGACAAATTATTAGAAAGGCACTCTCTAGCTCTGCTTGGCAATGCTTAAACACTCGCCATCTCTTCTAGCTAGCACGATACATAAGATTGACGACCCTTACCCATGCTAAATAGATTACATCTGCACATGGGCACTACTTGGTATGCTCCTCCTCTGCATTACCCCCTGCCACACCCCCTCCACACCTCCTTGTTGACCGATGCTATAAATGCCAAACAGCTTAACAAATAGTGTTTGTGAGATGGTAAGTGCATTTAGGGGGCAGATTCTTTACATAGTTTCCCCAACTTTCTCCCACTCCAACCACTCCATATTAAGCACACCTTGTGTATTACTAACCTGTTCTAATGAGTTCCAAGAACACTGACCTATGACCTGGCTAAGCAGTTTCAGCTTCACTCTGGGCATGATTGTAGTTGCTTATTTAGACCAACAAACAACTTAAAGGTTATCCAGAATTTGTTGTGTCATAATCTCCATCATGTCTCCTGATATATTTTAATAACTGGAGAACTCCACCACCTTGTGATTAAGATAAGAGAAAGCAAGCAAGGTGCACCAGTCAACATTGGATGTTGCTGTTGACACAGTAGGTGTTGCTGTTAACGGTGAGTGTTGCTGTTGAAAGAGTAGGTTGCTGCTAAGAGTGAATGTTGCTGAACATTAACTCTAGGTTTGATGGTGGATAATGCATGCATGTGAGTTTCTCATGGACAACAATAGCAGATATATCCACGCAAACAACACAGCTTGATAGTCATAACCAAAAATCTAAGCTAGTGCTGGCATGCTAAAATCAAACTCAAGAATGCAGCTGTGACTAACCACACTCCACTAGGAAAATAAACACAGTTGCTGAAGTGAGGAAGTTTAGAGTAACAAGTATTGTCTTGTAGACAGACAAATAACAAACAAAAGAAGAAGTTGGTAATCATATTAGCAGGCAGCAAAACATTTAGAATCTGATGTAACATAGAAGGACTTGGATACAAGTTCATTGTCTCCCATCCTAGGGCTTAGCAGTTGATAGAGGACTAGCTAGCCTAAAGCTAATAGGATCACCACAGCTTAAATACTAGCATGCTAGAGAAACCCCCTCAAAGATGGTGTCTTTACTGCTAGGTAGCTTGCATATCCACAGCGCTTGTTGATAGAGCCATCAAGCTATGAAGAAGGTAACTTCGTCATGTGACTCTAAAATGAATACATGAGCATGCTTGTGTTGCGTTACTTAATTTTGGTGTCTAAATAGGTACGAGTGAATGTTTGCTTAACAGTGGGTGTTGATAGTGAATGTGGAGGCCAAGCCATGCTTGATGTCCAAGACCTTCTTGGGAGAGGATTGGGGGGGGAGTGGCAATGTGTAAACGCCAGAATATATGTAGAGGTCATGGTAAGCAATCAAGGTATATACATCAGGATATAGAGGATAGAGGCCTGGGTATAGTATAGAGACCAGTTATAGACAATTAGAGACCAGGGTATAGCAGCCCACGTACAAGAGGCAGGGTATAAAGGTACACAGACCAGGGCATAGAGAAGGTATAGAGACCCGGGCATAGAGAAGGTATAGAGACCAGGGTATAGAGAAGGTATAGAGACCAGGGTATAGAGAAGGTATAGAGACCAGGTTATAGAGAAGGTATAGAGACCCGGGCATAGAGAAGGTATAGAGACCAGGGCATAGAGAAGGTATAGAGACCAGGGTATAG
The DNA here is from genome assembly GCA_028752905.1 of Cladorhizidae sp. MBARI D1340-BT2. Lineage (NCBI taxonomy): Eukaryota > Metazoa > Porifera > Demospongiae > Poecilosclerida > Cladorhizidae > Cladorhizidae sp. MBARI D1340-BT2. Next base: position 43,429,724 of record JAQNBH010000004.1, read on the forward strand.
AGAACGTATAGAGACCAGGGTATAAAGAAGGTATAGAGACCAGGGTATAGAGAAGGTATAGAGACAAGGGCATAGAGAAGGTATAGAGACCAGGGCATAGAGAAGGTATAGAGACCAGGGTATAGAGAAGGTATAGAGACCAGGGTATAGAGACCAGGGCATAGAGAAGGTATAGAGACCAGGGCATAGAGAAGGTATAGAGACCAGGGTATAGAGAACGTATAGAGACCAGGGTATAAAGAAGGTATAGAGACCAGGGTATAGAGAAGGTATAGAGACAAGGGCATAGAGAAGGTATAGAGACGAGGGCATAGAGAAGGTATAGAGACCAGGGTATAGAGAAGGTATAGAGACCAGGGTATAGAGACCAGGGCATAGAGAAGGTATAGAGACCAGGGCATAGAGAAGGTATAGAGACCAGGGCATAGAGAAGGTATAGAGACCAGGGCATAGAGAAGGTATAGAGACCAGGGTATAGAGAAGGTATAGAGACCAGGGCATAGAGAAGGTATAGAGACCAGGGCATAGAGAAGGTATAGAGACCAAGGTATAGAGAAGGTATAGAGACCAGGGCATAGAGAAGGTATAGAGACCAGCGTATAGAGAAGGTATAGAGACCAGCGTATAGAGGCCAGGGTATAGAGACCAAGGTATAGAAGGTATAGAGACCAGGTTAGAGAAACCAGGGTATTATAGAGACCAGAGTATAGAGATTAGGATATAGAGACCAGAGTATAGAGATTAGGATATAGAGACCAGGGTATAGAGGCCAGAGTATAGTAACCTAGGTGTAGAGACCAGGGTATAGGGACTAGATAGAGACCAGGATATAGAGACCAAGATAGAAACCAGGTTATAGACACCAGTGTATAGAGACTAGATGGAGACCAAGGTATAGAGACCAAGATAGAAACCAGGGTATGGAGACCAGGATATAGAGACATTGGTATAGAGACCATGGTATAAAGACCACATATTATAAAGACCAGGGTATAAGACCACATATTATAAAGACCATGGTATAGAGACCAGTGCATAGAGACCCTGGTATAGAGGCCACACTATAGAGATCAGGGCATAGAGAGCAGGTTATAAAGACCAGGGTATAGAGACCAGGGTTTAGAGGCCAGGATATAGAGACTAGGGTGTAGAACCAATGTATAGAGCCAGGGTTTAGACATCAGAATATAGAGACCAGGTATAGAGATCAGGGTGTAGAGATCAGGGTATAGAGACAAGAGTATAGAGACCAGGGTATAGAGACAAAGATATAGAGACCAGGGTATAGAGACAATGATATAGAGGACAGGATAGAGACCAGGGTATACAAGCCAAGGTATAGAGACAAAGATATAGAGACCAGGGTATAGAGTCCAGGGTATAGAGATACCGGTGTATAGAGGTCAAACTATAGATATCAGGATATAGAGACCAGGTTATAAAGACCAGGATAGAGACCAGGTTGTATAGAGAAGGTTATAGAGGCCAGGGTATATGGTTTAGAGATCTAGAGCAATTGACTCCAAATGCTGGCCTTTGCATGTGACATACTCGGGGGGGAAAACCGACCCAGACAGGACTTGAACCTGCAACCTCCAACTTACATGGCTGGTGCTCTGACCATTAAGGGGGGGGCTATGCGTCAAAACCACAAAATAGTTGTACCTATTTCTAATTGTCATAACTTTTTTTCTCTTTCGTCTACACAAGTATTTATGATACCAAAGTCTTTATTATTCTGTGTTTGTTTTTATAAAGTGTTAATATCTCTATATACATAATTTTCTCAGAAGATAAATGCAGAAACATCTAGGTGACTCCAAGATATTTGTGGCAGACCTAGTTGCTTAACGATTTGAAGTCATTTACTCATAATTGGTGTGTGGCTTGCTAAGGAGTGTCTCAGTGATATCCACGGAGCAAAGTTACCATATGTTGTCATGTTGATTAGTTACACACTTGCAGAGTCTGAAAAACTGATAAAAACTAGAGGCCACCTCTTCTAACTACCATCTCTTGGCAATCCTTGCAGTAAACAAAAATCTGATTCATGGATATCACAGAGTACTAAAAGAGCTCTAAAATGACATACATAGCCAAAACATTGAGCAAACGGTTTTAAAGTTATTCTCGCAACAAGAAATATTTCCATTAATTGTGGGAATAAGCATTCCAAGTTTGGAAAACGAAATGTTTGAGTTAGCACTGAAATAACTAGACAAAATATGTTCTTTTACAAGTTTTAGCAATTCCTTGATCTGTTTTATTTACTTCCGTGACTCTTGGGTTTTTCTGTGCCTATATCTACATGTAAGAAAGAAAAATATGATGAAAATTTGTTATGGAATTTTCGTTTACAGCTGAATGTTTTTGCATGTCAAAGAAATGTATGATGAAGTAGATCCACCATAAGAAGCATCCTATGTCTCCAAAACTTTGGAAATAGCAAGTAGTAGATAGATGCAACAACAGTTTGAACTGATTTCATGTGTAGTCGCCAGGGGTGTGTGTGGGGGGAGGGGGGTGGGGGGGGACGCAGGTCATTTTATTCCCTATTTCCTTATGCTTTGTTCCTAATGATATGTTGAATGTCTCTGCAGACATATTTTCTGGGAAGATACATCAAGATCCCTAAATAAGTTGATCTATCTTGCCTAATGATTATGTTGAATGTCTCTGCAGACATATTTTCTCGGAAGATACACAAAATCCCTAAATAAGTTGATCTATCTTGCAGTACAATTCATAACTGCCCTAATTAACAAGACCAAAGTCCCAGATTTTGTCAACTGATAGAGAAGGCCCTTATCTGCAACATGTGAACAGATTATCAATAAATGTAGTGGTTTTTCACTGGCAGGCCACCACTTTGGCAACTGGAAAACACCAGGAAAAATCCCAAACCTCACCACTTCAAATCACCATAACTTACTAATACTTCAGAGTACTCAAAATTCGGATGAAGGCTACTCTATCAAGCCCATATATATTGTGATAGTTGTGAGTTCCTAGTTAGTTTCCCTCTAATATACTCCTGTCTCTAAACCCACCCTGAGCTAGGTGCAAATTCAAAATCTTATGTCTGACTGGGGGGGGTTCACATCTACAAGTTGTTGCAACTTGTTGATGATCATTACCCTTTTTTTCCTTTTCTGTCATGTCATGTAGGCTGGGACCACAGTTGATCTTCATTACTCAGCTTGGGGTCGGGGGGTGGGCTAGGTTGGGCTTGGGCTAGGGCTAGGGCCAGGACTAGGGCCAGGGCTAGGGCCAGGGCTAGGGCCAGGGCTAGGGCCAGGGCTAGGGCTAGGGCCAGGGCTAGGGCCAGGGCTAGGGCTAGGACCAGGGTATAGAGACCAGGGTATAGAGTCCACAACAGAGATCAGGTTATCAAGACCAGGGTATCATCACTCCTGTGTCATCCATGGTTGACCAAGTTAATAGGGATGTACATGGATAATTTGTGGATGGCAGAGTTACTAGGGATATCCAGGGTTCATCTCGGATGGCCAGGTTACTAGGGATATCCAGGGTTCATCTGTGGATGGCCGGGTTACTAGGGATATCCAGGGTTCATCTGCAGATGGCCGGGTTACTAGGGATATCCAGGGTTCATCTGCAGATGGCAGGGTTACTAGGGATATCCAGGGTTCATCTGCAGATGGCCAGGTTACTCGGGATATCCAGGGTTCATCTGCGGATGTCCCTAGAAACTCTTTCATCCGTGGCTACTGTGACAGGCGGTCATTGGACATATGTGGACTTCCGTGGATAAACCCTGGATATCCCTAGTAATTCTGCCAGATGTCCTTAGTGTCTCTGCCATGCACGGATGATCCTCGTACATCCCTAGTAACTCGGTCACCCATGGATGACATGGGATTGACCACGACGACACTGAACCACCTGACACTGCACATGTACTAACATGCAAGAGAGATACATATTTTCTTATATAAATGCATGCATGAGCTTTTAATAATGGCGCTCTTACAAAATGCAAATGTATACAGACATCAAACTAGTAGAATGTTCGCAGGGTGATTCCTCATGTCACAAGAATGGAACAACAATTCAGCATACATCACCATGATGACACGGATCTAGCCATTGCCCTAACTAAGCCTACCTACGGTCCTATGAGTAACCCTAGCCACTGCCCTGCCCCATCCATTGCCCTATCTCTAACCTAACTCTATACCTAACCCAGTACTGAAGGGTGCAGTTTTGATGATGACGTCATGATGATGTAATGCTAGGATTGCGAGATTTGGAATTAACCATGGTGTGCTTTAAATATAGAAAAAGTGATATGAGCATTCCCACACAAGGTTTAATCATACCCTCTGCTAAACTGACTTCATCATTTAAGGAATTGGGTGAAGTATCAACTGACAACATAACTTGTTGGAATTTCCCCTGCCTAAAATTCCAACATGCTATCACGGCTCTAACATTGAGTAAGCTACGGCATACAATACGCACCTTCATCACTACAATCAGACATCAAGTTTGCAGGAGCTGCTTCAGGATCTAGTCTCGCAATCCTTTACATAGGAGTAAAGGATTCCCTACCAGACCCACATCCCTACCAGACCCACAATCCTTATAATTCACCTTGATTGTTCAATGAACTTATACTTTATATAGTATATCCCTATAGGATTCAGACTAAACATCAGCTCACCCAGGCTGTTGAGGATAAGAGAGTCGCCATGTGCCGGTGGTGTTCTCTGAAGATCGATGAGAATGAAGAGTTCCTGGGTAACATATGGTTCTCAGGTGAGGCCCACTTTCTGCTGTCCGAACATGTCAACTCCATGAACTGGGTTTTCTGGGGAACTCAGAGGCCTCACCGTGTTGTTCAGTGACCTTTACATTCAAAGAAGTGCACTGCATGGGTTGCAATGTCCAAGAATGGAATCATTGGGCCATTTTTCTTTGAAGATGGGCTAGGAAATGTGACGGTGACAAAGGAGCGCTATGTGAAGATCATGGAACTGTTCTGGGGAGAGCTGGAGGAACATGATGTTGCTGAAGATGCACAGTGGTTTCAAGGACGCTGCTCCTCCTCACACTGCAAACATCACCTTGGACTGGTTGTGGGAGCACTTTGGGGAACGTCTCATCAGCTGCAGAGCCGACACAGAATGGTCCCCACATTCACCGGATCTCAACCCCCCAGACTTTTTCCTTTGTGGTTTCGTCAAAGACATCTATCAAAAAATCCTGAAACCATTCCAGCTTTAAAGACAGTCATCACAGTGAAGATTCAGACCATTAGCCAGTATGAATGTGTGCGTGTTATCAAACACTTTGTACGGCGCATTCAGGAATGCCTCCACCTCGATGGCAGTCATTTGGAGCATATTCTCTAAGCACCATCAGTCTATCATGTCTGGTTATTAAATAAAACCTGGTTGAATGGGTATCAATCATTCTGTAACACCTGAAATATAGCTTGCACTGCGTACTTCAAATGATATTTCTCTTTTGTAATTGTGTTTCATCCCATCAACGACCATTGCGAGGCTCTTATTTGGGAGATTATTTATGAACATAGCTTATGGCGTTACTTTAAATCAGTCTTTTTTTTCTCAAACAAAAACTCCAAGTCAAGTTTTAGAATATAAAAATTGCTTTCTAATTTATAAAGAAATAATTATTATAAAAGGATAAAAAATATTGAAGTTATCAAATCACTTCCAAGAGATCTAACCACTTTCTAGCTGCCTGAAACACCCTAGACCTTCATTACTTATGTGTGAATGCAAACAAAATGTTGAAACAATAATTATTGACTTTCACTTTCTTCTACTTTTCAGCAAGAGCAACAGCCAGCGTGCCACCTATAGCTACATAATGTAGATGCATCAGACTTGTTTTGTTATGTACAGTAGGATGTCAGTTATCCGGACTACAGTTATCCGGAAACTTCAGTTAACCAGAACAGGTGTACATGTACATACACTGTACATGTACAGTACAGTGTACATGTGCTTTGGTCCCAAGCAACAATCATCACATTAGGGTATTAATCAACGCATGATCTGCATGTGCTGAGATGCAGCTGCTCATTTCTTGCTAGGTAAGCTATGGATGCTGGGAAGAAAAGAAAGAGAGTTGTTTTTAACATTGAAGATAAGCTAAAAATATGTGACTACATTAAGAATGGGAGAAGCTTTTTTAGTGTAGCTGCAGAATTTAACATAGGAAAATCTACAGTTTACAAGAACAAAGCCAAGCTACAAGCTTTTATGAGAGAGATTGAAGTTGGTGATTGCATCAAAAAAAGGATGGCTAGAAGGGCTGACTTACGTGAGTTGGACAGGACAGTTTATCTCTACCTGTAGGACAATACCCATGCTGGGGATGTTATGCAGTTGATTAAAAAAATTGCTTCCACATCGCGTATCATCCAGTCTAGGTTGTCCTCATTATTTGTAATCGCTCCCACAGAGTAGGTTTGCATTTTAAATATAGACCATGACTAATCCCCATAGTGCCAGCCAAGGTTACATGCTTGCCATCGTCATCCACAGCACCTTTTAATGCATGTCCCAAAATGCATTAAAAAAAATTCGCAACAACCAATTCATTTAAATGACCCTTTACCATTTAAACTCATACACCAAAATTGTGTAAAGGGTCCTCAATGTTGTGCTATATCTTCCCCCACCCACTTATTTTTATAAACATTTTTTCTCTTGTAATATCCAGAATTAAATATCCAGAATTAATTATTATTGTTCAATTGTTACATTCTTTACTCTGATATTTTTTTTAAGGAATATCATTTTAAATGGTAATATATATGGACAGCAATATCGATGAGTCCTCCAAGTATATCCTGCACACACTCAAACACCTAGAACCTTCTTTCTAGACAAACTGGACTTGTCAAGTAGACAATAATCATCTAAACTATTCATTCCATGCACACACCTTGTATCATGTACCTCCCTGTTATAGCGACCCCTTACCATGTTGACGACCCCTTACCATGTGCATGCCCCTTGTCATACACTTTAGTTAGAGCACGCATCTTTGAACATCATATCGATTTATTATCCCGTTTGATCCATGATCCATGAATGAGAAGGTGCATTGCATTTAACTATGCGTGCTCTAACTCTCTAGTATATCCAGCTAGACAGTGTGCCTCACCAGCAGGAGTGCTGACTAGAGGTTAGGACGCTTTGGAGACCGATTTTCACTTCTCCAATTAACGCCCGCCCACCTTATGGCAGCGAACTGCCCCAAAGCCGGCTGCCCCTTCACCATAGCGGAGGGGACAGAACCAGGAATGGCAGTAGCCCTCATGACAGACCACATCTCGATGGACCACAGTCGGGCAGCCTCCTTCAAGCCCACCCAAATCCCCAGACCAGAGCTATCAGCCGGAGAAACCTCGAAGGGGTGGCAGTACTTCCTGAACCGGTGGAAAGAGTACTCGCAGGCAGCCAGCCTGGCTGCCCCACATATCACCATCCAGCTGCTGGCATGCCTAGACCCCAAGCTCCGCCGGGACGTCACCATGAACGCCACCGGCCCCACGCCCCTCAGGGAATACACAGAGCCAGACCTCCTGGCAGCCAACAGAGCTATGGCAGTGCAGGAGGAGAACAAGAGGGCAGGAGTGACGCTCTCTAGGATGACTCAAGACAGGGGCGAAACCGTCAGGTCGTTCGTGGCCCGCCTGCGAGGCCAGGCCGAGGTGTCGATTCGACCGAAAATGCACGGGCTGTGCGATAGTCAACAGCCAGAGCGAGGACAGAGTGGCGGACCAACTCGGCCTTGCCGACCCCAACATCCAGGCGGACCTGTTGAGGGAGCCAGACAAAGACCAGACAGTCGAGGAGCTGGTACAGTTTATAATGGTGAGGGTCATAGGCAAGCAATCATTTACCACAATGACTACCCCACCCCAAGCTAGCAACAGTGCCATCAATGATGAGGCAGACCAGGGGGATGCACTGCATAGTGGGTATAAGCTCCAGCGGCAGCACCCACCACCCAAAGCCACGCACCCCAAACCCAACCGGTCAGCCACGCCCATATGGCCCACAACCATGCCCACCCCACACCCGAACAGCAAGACAGCATGTTGCTTCTGCGGCCGCCAAGGCCATGGCACCAGAGCAAGGACGGCCATCAGGAGGACCCAATGCCCTGCATTTGGCAAAACTTGCCAATCCTGCGGCCGCCCCAACCACACATCACAGATGTGTTGGCAGACAGCAGAGCAAGAGAGTGCCATCCAGGAAATGGTCAGCGACATGACGGAAGGCACCCTGCCACACCAAACCTGGGACCAGGCATCCCAAACCTGGGCACAGCGTCGCTCACCACCCCAACCAACCCTCAACGTCATCGTCTCCACCCATCGAGCAGACTTCCAGACCCACGGGCAAATCCTCAGGAGAGAGCGGCGAAACCTCACCACAAGTGCCCTCACCGACACCGGCTGCCAGAGTTGCTTGGCAGGCCCCACCGTCATGCGTGGCCTCAACCTCAGTGTACAAGACCTCATCCCAAGCTCCCTCACCATGAACTCTGCCAGTGGCAACCCCATGCCCATCATGGGAGCCGCACTCACCAGGATCAGAGACACAGACAAGGAAACGAGGCAAATGGTGTACTTTAGTCCCGTAGCCACCAAGCTTTACCTCAGCATGTCAGCATGCAGCGACCTGGGACTAATTAATCTGGGATTCCCGTTGCGTTCACCAGCCCCGAACGGCAAGATCACTAGCCAACCACTGGCACTGATTAGGGACACCGGAACCACCGGGACAAGCCCACCACTAACTCGGCAGGCCAAACCACCAGCACCTCAGACACAACCTGCGGCTCGCCCATGCTCCTGCTCCACCAGATAGGCCCACGACACTGCCATTCCCAGCCACAGAGGAAACAGACAGAAGCTGGAGAAGTATCTCCTCAACCTCTACGCATCCAGCGCATTCAACACGTGCGAACACCAGCCTCTGCCTATGATGTCCGGCCCCCCTCTCTCGCTGAAGATCGACCCCAACGCTGTCCCCAAACCGTGCCACACCCCCATCACCATACCTATTCACTGGCAGGAGGAGGTGAAGGCAGGGCTGGACAGGGATGTCCGGCTCGGCGTGCTGGAAAAGGTCCCCCTGGGCACGCCCGTCACTTGGTGCCACCGAATGGTGATCTGCACCAAGAAGAACGGGGGCGCTCAGGAGGACCATAAACTTCCAACCCCTCAACCAGCACGCCACCCAGGAGACCCACCACTGCCCCTCACCCTTCCACCAGGCCAGGGCCATCCCACGAATGACGAAGAAAACAATCTTCGACGCGTGGAACGGCTACCACTCCGTGGCCCTAGCTGAGGGAGACAAACATTACACCACGTTTATCACAACCTGGGGGAGGTACCGCTACCTGACAGCCCCACAAGGCTACATCGCCTCGGGAGACGCCTACACGGCACGGTACGACGCCCTCATTACCAATGTAACCAACAAGACCAAGTGCATCGATGATGCCCTGCTATGGGCGGATGACATAGAGGGATCCTTCTATCAGGCAGTGCGGTGGCTGCACATTTGTGCCACAAACGGCATCACCCTGAACCCAACGAAGTTCCGCTTTGCAGAAGACGAAGTGGAGTTCGCGGGGTTCACAGTCACACCCCACAGAGGTCCGCCCCGCTGACAAATTCACGGCGGCCATCAAGGAATTCCCCACCCCAACAAACATCACTGACATCAGAGCATGGTTTGGCCTCGTAAACCAAATTTCCTACACCTTCGCCATGACGGCAACCATGCTCCCCTTCAGGGATCTCCTGAAGCCCTCCACCCCCTTCCAATGGTCAGATCAGCTGACCGAAGCCCTCGCCGCGTCCAAACAACACATATGCGAGAGCATCCGAGCGGGAGTAGAGATCTTCGACAAGGGGCGCCCCACCTGCCTGGCGACAGACTGGAGCAAGGACGGGATTGGCTTCTGGCTCACACAGAAACACTGCCAGTGCCCGTCCCGCGATCCTTTCTGTTGCCGGGACGGCTGGCGCGTCACCTTGGTGGGGTCGAGATTCACTCATGCAGCAGAGTCTCGATACGCCCCTGTGGAAGGGGAGGCCCTAGCCGTAGCCGACGCGCTTGACAAAGCCAGGCACTTTGTACTCGGGTGCCGGGACCTGACAGTAGCGGTGGACCACAAACCACTGCTAAAGCTATTCGGGGACAGGTGCCTGGAGGACATCCCGAATTCCCGCCTGAGGAATCTCAAAGAGAAGACCCTCAGGTACCGCTTCAGGATGGTATACATCCCGGGCGCCAGAAACCTGACCAGTGACGCCCTGTCACGTCACCCATCTGGGACAAGGACACCCGCCAGACTCCACCTGCCAGATGACCTGCCAGCCCCCGGCCCGAACTGCTCCACCCTTGCCCTCGCAGACGACGACTCCTCAGCAATGTGCGCAGTGATCTCAGCCACCCCCATCAACTGGGAACAGCTTCAGACAGCCACCACGGCAGACCAGTCCCTCCAGGACCTTATGCTGGTCATAGAAGCAGGACCCCCCAACAAACGTGACTTGCTCCCAGTGGGGATACAGGCGTATTTTCCTGTGATAACCGACCTCACAATAGTCGACGACGTGGTATGTCTGGGCGACCGTCTCATCATCCCCTCCTCCCTACGGCAAGCATGCCTTGCCACCCTGCACACTGCACACCAAGGGACAAGCGGGATGACAGCCAGGGCGAAAGCATCCATATACTGGCCAGGCCTGACAGCAGATATCGTCGCCACAAGGAGCAGATGCCACATCTGCAACGGGAATGCCCCCTCTCAACCCCACATGCCACCAATAACCCCTGAGGAGGCGGACCACCCGTTCGAGCACCTACACGCAGACTTCTTCCACCACGAAGGATCCGTCTACCTCGTACTGGTGGATCGCTTCTCGGGATGGCCCATCGTATCGCAGGCGAGCAGCGGAGCCACAGGCCTCATACAGGTACTCAGGGAGACCTTTGCAACCTTGGGCATCCCAGCCACGCTCACAACAGATGGAGGACCCGAATTCACCGCCCACGCAACAAAAGATCTGCTGGCTAGCTGGGGGGTCCACCACAGGACATCCTGGGCATACCACCCCCACGCGAACAACCACGCCGAAACAGCGGTCAAAACCGTCAAGAGACTCATCACTGGGAACACAGACCCAGGGGGCGCCCTGAAGTCAGCCTTCTTCAAGGCACTCCTGACCTACAGGAACTGCCCCTGCCCTGACACGAGGACGTCACCGGCCATGTGCCTCTTTGGCCGCCCAACCAGAGACCTGCTACCTACCCTCCCAACACGACTTCAACAGCCGACCCAGGAAGGTGCTACCCAACAGATAAGGCTAACAGCACTAGAGAAGCGCCAATCCCTGGGCAAGAAACGCTGGACGGAGCACACCAAAAACCTCTCCCCCCTCATACGCGGAGACAGAGTACTGGTGCAAAACCAGACCGGCCACCACCCAACCAAATGGGACAGCACAGGCGTGGTGGTAGAGGTCATGCAGTATCATCAGTATCAAGTCCGGATGGACAGCAACGGCAGACTTACCACTCGCAACCGCCAATACCTCAGGAGGAACACCTCCCCCATCCCACCACCGGACCACCCCCTACCATCACCAGGCACCGCCACCTAGCCACCCATCACCAGGCACCGCCACCTAGCCACTCATCACCACCACCCAGCCAACCTCTACCAATCACCCCGGCTACATCAACCAGCCAACCATTACCTGGCTCTCTGGAACCAACAACCCAGAGGCAGCCAACTACCACACCGGCCACCACCCGAACATACGCAGCCGTCGCCGGCACCCAGAACCACCGAGACAACCTACCACCACTGGCCCCCAAAACGTTGGCCAAGATCCCACCACCACCACCCAAACCCATCAACCCAGACCAGACCCTACGGAGAAGTACGAGGACCATAAAGCCCCCGCAAAGATACGGACAGGCTCCCTAACTCTTTCAGTCCCCCTGACGAAGGACTTGGGGGGAGATAGACAATAATCATCTAAACTATTCATTCCATGCACACACCTTGTATCATGTACCTCCCTGTTATAGCGACCCCTTACCATGCGCATGCCCCTTGTCATACACTTTAGTTAGAGCACGCATCTTTGAACATCATATCGATTTATTATCCAGTTTGATCCATGAATGAGAAGGTGCATTGCATTTAACTATCAAGGTCAAAGTTCATGTGTCTCCTGCACATCACACAAAAACAAAAGAGAAAGGAAAAGGTGAACAGCAGCCGAGAGGGGGAGAGATTCCGGAGGTTCAGATATGGCCATGTCTGGCATATATAGAGGTGCCCCTGCACTGGGAGGCCAGGAGTGGGAGGAGAGAGGGGAAAGGAGGGAGGACTGAGGAATGGACAGGGAGAGTGTTGATTAAGGGAGGGAAGAAGAGGGAAAGTGAAGGAGAAGAATAAGCAACTCTTTATACCATCATCATCAACAACAACTATGTATGTGTCATGCCTGGGGTATTGAGGTGATCTTTGACTCATGAAAGCTTGGCAGCTTCAGCTCGCAGAAGAGAGTTGATTGAAACTGCTGGGTCAGCATCCTACAAACACAAACATTAAGATGGACAGATGAAAAACACACAAGACAAAGTCAAGCACTGCACGGGCAAGCAAACTCTATGAGCTCCTACTACTAGAAATGGCTTTGCTGTTCTAGGGCAAAAGGAATGCATGAGACCAAGTCAAGTAAGGCACGAGCAAGCAAACTCTATGAGCTCCTACTACTAGAAATGGCTTAGCTGTTCTAGGGCTAAAGGAATGTATGAGACCAAGTCAAGTAAGGCAGCTGCCACTTCCCAAGACTTGCTCATGTGTGTCCAACATGTCCATACATACACAACCATAAGGGACACTTTTAGCATCAGACAGCATTGCATTCCTGTCTTAGCACTAGTGCACACACACACACGCACGCACACAACAACTCATCTCAATTCTGTATGTGGAATTTATGGCTGCCTTACTTTGCTCATTCTTCCTGTCTCGGTCAACAGCCCTGAAGGTGAAGAAGGTCTGAAGTGTGTCTGTGGAGCATGATATGATGGACTTCCTGCCTCAGTCGAGAGTCCTGAAGATGAAGAAGGTCTGAAGTGTCTGTGAAGCATATGATGGACTTCCTGCCTCAGCCAAGACTCCTGAAGTTGAAGAAGGTCTGAAGTGGGTCTGTGGAGGATAACATGGTGGGCTTCTGGCCTCAGCAAAGATTCCTCAAGGCAAAGAAGATCTGGAGTGTATCTGAGGAGCATATGATGGTCTTCCTGCCTCAGCTGAGACCCCTGAAGTTGAAGAAGGTCTGATGTGGGTCTGTGGAGCATATGATGGACTTCCTGCCTCAGCTGAGACCCCTGAAGGGGAAGAAGGTCTGATGTGGGTCTGTGGAGCATGATATGTTGCTTCATGAAGTCAGCGGATGTGAACTGGTACCCAATCAGTTTAACTTGATGTTATAGAGGCCTCAGGCTATTTAGAGTGAGCCCCACCAAGATGGCTGCTAGATCATCTTTACTCATTGCAGTAGCTATAAAGTATTATTTATCACATTCTAGGAGAGAGTTAAGGTTGCTGATTCAATTTGCCAGGAGCAATCCAATTAGGGCCAAAAAAATTAGTTATCCAGTGTGAGCAGCTGTCTGTAGACCTGTCTGGAGAAACTGTTCATTGTACACAGCTGTCTGTAGCAATTGACCAACTGTGTGAGCAGCTGTTTATAGACCTGTTTGGAGCAGATATCTGTAGACCTATCTGGAGCAGCTGTCCAGTGTGAGGGTTGGCTCTAACAGAGAGAGAGTAACAGAGAGAGAGTGGATGAATACCATGTGAGGGAAGGCTCTAATAGAGACAGAGAGTGGGTGAGACTCATGTGAGGGTAGGTTTTAACGGAGAGAGTTGGTGAACCCCATGTGGGGGTATGTTCTAACTGAGAGAGAGTGGGTGAACCCCATGTGGGGGTATGTTCTAACTGAGAGAGAGTGGGTGAACCCCATGTGGGGGTATGCTCTAATAGAGAGAAAGAGAGTGGATGAACCTCATGTGAGGGTAGTCGACCAAGTGGAGGGCAGCTACTTGGATACTGAAATGATAGGTAGCCGGGACGGAGCCTCACACGAGTGAAAGTCCAGCACAATGCATGATATCTGGTCTTAGGTGGACTGCATTCTTTGAGACATTTATTTCCAACTTTCTGTTTTACGTGCCATTGAGGCCATCGTCGGTGGGGGAACACCCTATTACACACCTTAGCTGCTCCCCACGTAGGGGGCTGGTATTATTGTGGCCATGGCTGGTGCTGATGGGCTCTAGAGGGTTCAGGGACAACGATAGCCCCACAGAAAACAGACAGCACTGTGAGGGACAGCTAATAACTTACACACTTCACATCTTGGCATGCCCCCTCACCCGTGGCGGGGGCAACGACCGATACAGCATGGCCAAACCCAGCTGCTGGCTCCTGACTCCATCCTGTTATGGGGGAGGGGATCTGAGGAGCGGTGTAACTGGGCAAACACTTGCGTTGATGTCCTGCGCAGATACACAGAGTCATCTATGCATGTTCTCCCGGAACCAAACTAGTCTTGGCATGTATGAGCTTAAGATTCAAAAAGTTGTGTGCACAATTCCCCAGACCTCCAGTAGTCACCAGCACTGCTGCTCGCCTGGAGTTAGAGGACATCATGTGGCGTGCACTGTCCCGTCCGATTGGGGATAACCGATAACTTTTAGTTAATTAATTACAAACTTATCACTAACAAGATGTAAAAGTAAGAAGCTCAGAGTGGCCTGCTCGTAGCCATGTGTGCCCCTCCCTGCCTGCAACCTCCTCTTCTAGTCAACATCTTCATAAATGTGACCAGGATCTTCCAACTCTTCTATTAGACCTCTTTCAGTCACTAGATTAATAAAAGTGTCAGCAGATTGTATGTTAGCACACTTGCGAAGATCATCAACTTCTTCTCGGTTCCTCCTCATGAGAGTTTGGTGGCTTGACCACTCATGTATTATTACTCTCTCCAGTGAAGTGCTGTCAGGAATTCCGATCATGACATCATAACAGTACTGGAGGAATGATGTCTCTCTGTGTTCATAATTATATATTATTAATTCTTGTAGTGCTCTATTTCTCTCCATTAGGTCTACTACATGTGCTGTAGGACAAGTACTCATCACCCAACATGTCAGTTTAGTTACATTAGTATTGGTACAAGTGACAGGCAGCTCAGGGATGGGGACATCATCTCCATAATAGTGGCAAGTAATTGTTTGTAATGTTGAGGGAGCAAATATAATACTCAACACTTCAATACATGCAACGTGTAGGCGACTGTAGATACCCAATTGCAATTCCACAAGCTTCCCAGAGGATGATGGATCTATCAGTTGGTGAAGGATAGAGCAGTATTCCTTGAGGGACTCTTCACTTTGTAGGTAAGGTAGTACTAATGCTTTCACATTGCTGGACTTAAGCTTGTCAAGCAAACGACTAACACTAAGGTTGTCACTTTCTGAGAACATTGCAAAGTCTAGTTTTTCCAGCCCGTGCATGACAGAAACGGCGTCAGATAGCATGTCAAAACCCCAAGGATATGGCTGACACCACAGCCAAGGCACACCAGATAATGGTGCACTCATGAAGTGGTTAGCAGCTAATTTCTCATTTTCATCCAAATGGATGACCATCTTTCTTATGTGACCACCATGTGGTGATTTCCTTGAATTAAACCCCCAGACAAAACTATCTAGTGCTCTAGTGTTACGTGTGGTAATTTCCTCCCACGATGCTTCAGAATTAGAAATGCAGTAACCAAGTGCATATGCAAGCAAAGGTTCCCTGATCTCACCCTTCATCCTGCATTCTCCTCCAAACAGTCGTGCATAGTCAGCAGTACATTGAGCTTCATAAAGACACAGAATTAAGTCTTTAGTTAAATGTAGTGGATCAAATTCTGGCACAGATTTGGTCAGACCAGCGACAAACCTCTGCACTATGTTCCAGTGGCTGCCATGTTTCTGCTGCTTTGCAATGATCTGTTTATCTACATCATCAGAGAGCTGAGCGATGTAGTAGGCAGCAAGGAATTCTTGGACTGTTAGGTGAAGGAAGTTGTAAGATATTGCACCACCCCCACGCAGTGAAGCTACTCTGTCAAGAAAACCAAAATGCTCTAGACTTGGATCCAAGTTATGGAAAATCACTTTCTGCTCAGCAATGCCTTTGAAAGCTATTTTACATAATGCAAGAAACTCTTGATATCTATCTTCAGGAAGACTTTTGAAATCATTCAATATAACCTCTTGACCTGGGAGGTCAAGGTATCTTTTTAAGATAGTAAGGCACAGCTCTATATAGAGCTCAGTCATGGTACTTGGCATGAGTCCAGAACCTGCTGATCGATCTTTGAACAGGTCTACCACAATGGCAGCGTTTAATGGAACATACATTAGGCTGTTGATGGCTGGGTTTTTAGAGGCTGAGATATAGGCACGAAACTCACTCAACATTTTAGAATCTTGAAACACACTGCCTGCGTACTCTTCCACTCGCTCCTGTGTGAAACCAAGAACTTCAACATGCCTCTTTAATAAAGGTCGACAGCTTCTAAGGAGTGTAGCAGTGGCAGAAGGTCTGCTGGTAACAAGAACTGTGCTCTGAGGAAAAGCTACACCAGAAATGAGCTTGTTGATAAGAAAACCTTTATGCTGAAGCCTTACAGGCAATTCGTCAAATCCATCTAGGATAAATAGCACTCCCTTTCCTTGGACCTGTTTAATCTCCTTTGCTACATCCTCTTCACCACTAAAAAGGCCAGCTACATTCTCAATGTTCTGCACCTCCTCTTCCCTCATTCGTAACAACACAACTAAGGTGAATTTCATCATCGAGTCATATGTCCCCCAATTCCGACAGAGCTCCCAGGATAGCGTGCTCTTCCCTATCCCAGGAGCTCCTTCCACCAAGACCAGTCCAAAATTTCCATCCATCAGCTCTAAAACATTCTCCATGGTCACTTCTTCCCGACCTTGCAAAAGCCCTTCAACATCTCCTTCCATTATCTTATCTACAGACTCTTCATGCCTGTGATGATGGTGTGAAAGGGCGAGCCTTATGTACTTCTTGCTTGGGGTTGGAGGCCACTTTTTATCATCCCTGATCAGAGCGCTTGCATAAATGCACTTGAGATCTTTAGCGTATCGAGATATTGCGGAAGAGATGGTGGAAGAGTTCGATGACGTAGCAATGAGGGCTGAGGGGAATAAATATTAGACAGGTACAAATGATCAGATATTCATAAATACAGTGTTGAAGTGATGTCATCAAGTCAAATACAAATATTATGAAAAGTTGTGGTCTGGTTGTCTAGTGTAAATTTGATTACAAAGTTCAGCTACGGCACACTGACTACAGCTGGTCCACATCACCACACAATGCAAAGCACTCGTCTGACTAACAGTAGAGATTCACAATATGCTGCTGGGTCTTTGCGTCGCGTCGCATCGCTTCTAGCTGTTCACAATAACAGAGTCACTGCTTGAGTAAACCTGAACTTTCACCAAATTGGAACTCCGCCCATTAATTATGGCAAGCCAGCGGTCATCTTATTCGTGCATCCCATATACCAGGGAAAGTTATCATTGCTTAGATAAGCCTTTCGTCGTCTGTTCAGATTTGAAATCACCTGCTTTTACTGAAAAATCAAAATAAAGCACATCAGAATGACGAAAAACTCAAATAAACGCACACCAGGATGATGCAATTGTTGCAATGCCACCTGAATAGAATTCTATTCCATTCAAGCAGTGCAATGCCACGAGATGTGTCCACAATATTTTTAAAACGATGCGTCGCAACGTGTCACATCACTTGAGCATTTAGCATATTGTGAATCAGTTCACTGACAGTAGAGGTCAAATTAAACTTGACCTTTCCCTTATCTAGAGCCACACAATGCAATGCAAATGCACTCCAGCTCTAGTCAAGTCTCACTGACAGTAGAGGTCAAATTAAACTTGACCTTTCCCTTATCTAGAGCCACACAGTGCAATGCAAATGCACTCCAGCTCTAGTCAAGTCTCACTGACAGTAGAGGTCTAATTAAACTGAATGTTGCTCCCTTATCTAGTACCACTAGATTAACTCCTCCCATCCTCCCCCTCCAAACACGAGGATAAAAATTTCTTATCCCTCCTTTTCTTTGAGAGACAATGCTTGCCTGCAGTCAGCAGAGGATTTCCCCTCGGATGGAGTAGCCTGGACCTCACAGCAGCTGAGGCTCAATTGGAGCAGGTGTGGACATGTTGACAGCTAAACAACACAATAGACCCCGCCATGTAGCTCAGAGATGGCTCCACTGAAGAATGGACCAGCTCTTGGCATGGAGACGGTGAAGAAGTCCGGACCTACAACTTCTTTATGAATTAAAAAAACACACGATGTTTATAAGAAGTTCATGGAGGTCACGCACGCTGTGGAATTCTTCTACCATGTTAGAACGAACCAATCAGATTGACAGTAGTTTGGGGAAATATAACTCATAAATATTTCATAAATATTTCGTGACAATATATTTCATTGTGACAAAAATTTGTTGTCGTGGTTACCCACAGAAAATAATGCACGGAAATATAACACGCTAATTTCTTCTTATCAAAACAAATCAACCACCTCACGAAAAGCATGAGTCTAAGAGGTAGACATGTCCCAAAGAATCTTCTGTATTCTTGGTTGTCATGACCACTATCACATCTGGTGGCAGCCATTGGAGAGAAGCTAGCATGTGAGCATATATAATGTCAATGACAGGTATGCAGTAGCAGTCAAGAAAGACAGCGCTATTCTTCCAGGTCTTCTTCAACGTCTCCATTAACTACTGCTCTCTAGCAGGTGAGGGAAGCGATGTTGATAGTGGGACCTTTGGGATCAGGAAGTCCATTTTTGGGTTAAATACTAGTTAAGAGCCATAGCAAACTATGGCTGTGACAGATGGCAAGCTAGAGCAGACAGTGCTTAGCTATATACCTGTAATACGAGATACATGGACGTGTGCGTGTGCTCTTGCTGTATTTTATCTAATTACTCCGATGTTCTAATTATCATTCATTCACATAAATATTTCATGAGATACATTTTTATGGTTGACTCCGTCCACAAAAACTAATAAACAACAAAAAAACTCGAAACCACCTAATTGTAAATGTGCATTATTTAGAATTTTCATTCTCAGTCTTTCTCTGCATGCTCGTCATGATTGCCCGTCTTCATTCAGTTTGAGCTTCTCCATTTTCTTCCTAACACTCAGGCCCACTCTTGGCTGGAACTTTCATGGGAGTTTGCAGAGTCAGCTCATGAAGTGAATAATAAGGTATGTTGTGAAACTTCACTCAGAGGGCAGAGGCTTACAGCTTGTGCTAAGCTTGTAGTTTTAAGGTCTAGCTAGGGCCAGGCTTGGTGGCTTACCTTAGCTGAAATTAAAGGGGCCATCGCAAATCGTCACACACTAAGTGTCTACATACATACATAGTACAATCTTGAAAACTATATACTACAAATTTTGTCAATTGTATCACTTCTGTTGACAATCCCTAGCAGCAAAATTTGTTATTTACAACTGCTGCTTGACCCAATAAGTTTCCATCTCCACCCCAACAAAGCTGCACACCAGCAACTCATGGTGAGGGAGAAGACACAAGGCTGGGGGAAATGAATCACTTCTTCTCCTCTCCAGAACTGGGTCACACTCTATGATGTACTCACCATGTGTGCATGCATGTCATTGTGCACTCACCATGTGTGCATGCCAGTCATTGTGCACTCACCATGTGTGCATGCCAGTCATTGTGCACTCACCATGTGTGCATGCCAGTCATTGTGCACTCACCATGTGTGCATGCCAGTCATTGTGCACTCACCATGTGTGCATGCCAGTCATTGTGCACTCAACATGTGTGCATGCCAGTCATTGTGCACTCACCATGTGTGCATGCCAGTCATTGTGCACTCACCATGTGTGCATGCCAGTCATTGTGCACTCACCATGTGTGCATGCCAGTCATTGTGCACTCACCATGTGTGCATGCCAGTCATTGTGCACTCACCATGTGTGCATGCCAGTCATTGTGCACTCAACATGTGTGCATGCCAGTCATTGTGCACTCACCATGTGTGCATGCCAGTCATTGTGCACTCACCATGTGTGCATGCCAGTCATTGTGCACTCACCATGTGTGCATGCCAGTCATTGTGCACTCACCATGTGTGCATGCCAGTCATTGTGAACTCACCATGTGTGCATGCCAGTCATTGTGCACTCAACATGTGTGCATGCCAGTCATTGTTCACTCACCATGTGTGCATACCAGTCATTGTGCACTCACCATGTGTGCATGCCAGTCATTGTGCACTAACCATGTGTGCATGCCAGTCATTGTGCACTCACCATGTGTGCATGCCAGTCATTGTGCACTAACCATGTGTGCATGCCAGTCATTGTGCACTCACCATGTGTGCATGCCAGTCATTGTGCACTCACCATGTGTGCATGCCAGTCATTGTACACTCACCATGTGTGCATGCCAGTCATTGTGCACTCACCACGTGTGCATGCCAGTCATTGTGCACTCACCATGTGTGCATGCCAGTCATTGTGCACTCACCATGTGTGCATGCCAGTCATTGTGCACTCACCATGTGTGCATGACAGTCATTGTGCACTCACCATGTGTGCATGCCAGTCATTGTTCACTCACCATGTGTGCATGCCAGTCATTGTGCACTCACCATGTGTGCATGCCAGTCATTGTGCACTCACCATGTGTGCATGCCAGTCATTGTGCACTCACCATGTGTGCATGCCAGTCATTGTGCACTCACCATGTGTGCATGCCAGTCATTGTGCACTCACCATGTGTGCATGCCAGTCATTGTGCACTCACCATGTGTGCATGCCAGTCATTGTGCACTCACCATGTGTGCATGCCAGATATTGTGCACTCACCATGTGTGCATGCCAGTCATTGTGCACTCACCATGTGTGCATGCCAGTCATTGTGCACTCACCATGTGTGCATGCCAGTCATTGTGCACTCACCATGTGTGCATGACAGTCATTGGGCACTCACCATGTGTGCATGCCAGTCATTGTGCACTCACCATGTGTGCATGCATGTCATTAGGCATGTGCATGCAAGTCATGGTAATGTAAACTGATGTCAATATTGTCACGTGATCTGCAGTTATTTTTAGCGCAGATTAGCAGGTTCTTCGCTGTACAGTGAAGTTTTATGGATATGGACTGGAATGTTTGTAGGACTGCTACAGGAATACGTGACCAGATAATTATTTGTTTCTAGCAAGATCATTAGCACCTACTAGGATCCTAAAGATGATGTCCTGAAAGTTTTGAAACTGCTTTGTAAAAGTGCATGACCATCGGCACCTCCCGCCATGTCAAGGCCTTCCCTGGCCTTGCCTGAGAGCACTGGCTCTTGAGAGCACTGACTGTGAGGTCTGCACAAGTCATTCTTGTACCTCAAGGCTACTTGAAAAAGACAGCACAGCAGCTGAAGAAGAAGCTCTTAATGAATGCACTCAAAACATGCACAGGAAACATCCATTCACGAAGAGTAAGTGCATGGACCTAGCTGATAGTAAAGGCGTGTCCACACTGCACCTAAACGGATGAGCATTAATGCACGTTAGGTCCTACGGAGGAAACTCTTCAAGTCGATGCGCGTATATCGCGTCCACACTAGCACCAAAATAACTATACCAAGCTAAAATAATCAGTCTACCAAAGTCAGTCAAGATCATACACTGTAGCTGTAGTTGAGATGGAGTTTGTTTTTGCGTCCTTTTCTTGCTGATCAGCTACCTACAGATGTGCAGGAAACATGTTCTGCAGAGAACAAAGAGGAGAGAGCTGAGGGAAAGGCAGAACCAATGAAGGTTGCGACTGCATGCACTTCAGAAGTGCAGATGCAAGGCATATAAACATAGCAACAGTTCTCTAATGTAGTTGGTCCAGCTATGTAGCTAGTTTGGCCGCAGAGCACAGATAGTGTACAGTTACCTCCAGTATCCAACTGCAGCATCAGGAAGACATGAGCGAATGAAATTCTTTTTCAACGCACACTCGAGTAGATATTTGAATGCTTCAACTCAAACCACCTATCAAAGTGGACCAGAATAATGCGCATTATTTAAATTCCAATTCAATGTGGACATGACCAATGCGTTAATGCACATCCACTTGTGCAGTTTGAACAGCCTTAATGGCTAATTTGGTCCGCTAGACCTAGTCATGTTATATTGTCATGTTATATTTTGATCATACAGTACCAACTAAACTGTCTCCAGCTACATGGCTATAGACAGTATGTGTGGGCACTCAAGTACTCAGCACCCATGGCTGTGTGCAGTATGTGTGGGCCATCAAGTACTCAGCAGCCATGGCTGTGTGCAGTATGTGTGGGCCATCAAGTACTCAGCACCCATGGCTGTGTGCAGTATGTGTGGACCATCAAGTACTCAGCACCCATGGCTATGTGCAGTATGTGTGGACCATCAAGTTATGTGTGGACCATCAAGTACTCAGCACCCATGGCTGTGTGCAGTATGTGTGGGCCATCAAGTACTCAGCACCAATGGCTGTGTGCAGTATGTGTGGACCATCAAGTACTCAGCACCCATGGCTGTGTGCAGTATGTGTGGGCCATCAAGTACTCAGCACCCATGGCTCTGTGCAATATGTGTGGGCCATCAAGTATTCAGCACCAATGGCTGTGTGCAGTATGTGTGGACCATCAAGTACTCAGCACCCATGGCTGTGTGCAATATGTGTGGGCCATCAAGTACTCAGCACCAATGGCTGTGTGCAGTATGTGTGGACCATCAAGTACTCAGCTCCCATGGCTGTGTGCAATATGTGTGGGCCATCAAGTAGTCAGCACCAATGGCTGTGTGCAGTATGTGTGGGCCCTCAAGTACTCAGCACCCATGGCTGTGTGCAGTATGTGTAGGCCATCAAGTACGCACTACTATATGTCCCCATCCTAATCCTACACTTCTGGAAACAGCTCACACAGTCGGTGCTTACATGTACTGCCATGCTAGTTGGTGTGTAGTCCTACCTGTACTGCCGTGCTAGTTGGTGTGTAGTCCTACCTGTACTGCCGTGCTAGTTATGTAGAATAGTTTCGATAATGATGTCAAAATAGCTCCATCTAAAATGTTGTAAGAAGCAGAATCTTCCTGGGAGCTCCTCCCAATACTCTCCTGGAATATTTTGAATGTTCTGCTGACTCGACAAACATTTATACAGAGTAAATAAAAATGCAGATAATCTTCAAGAAATGTCCGAGCAAAGCAGATATGGGATGAGACTGTCACACTTCCTGGAGGTGTGGTGTGTGCTTAAACATGCCCCACTTCTTGGAGGTGTGTTGGGTGTTAGACATGCCCCACTACCTGTGTGTTGTGCCACACTTACTGGAGGTTGTTGGTGTTGGCTCCAAATTAGACATGCCCCACTTTATGGAGATATGTTGGTTTCCTAGACGACCTAACTACACTATCATGCACCAGCCTAGACTAGGTGAACCAATTATTTAGGCTCAAATTTATTGTTGGTTAGCTACGATAGTATAAATCAGAGGGTGGAAGCTCTAATTTTAATCCCTGAAGGCATCTAAAGGGAGAAGGAAAATATCATTAGATGTTTCTGAAGATCGTCTGAGAATAAGACGTTGTCATAGGGTTACAATAAAGCGAATAGTGCTCACATATATTGTGTAAAATAAGAAACTACATCTAAATGTGGCATTTAAATACAATTGGAATCGAACCAATCCCCTCCGGGTTAAAAGCCCGTAGCTCTACCAATTGAGCTATATACCCAAAACCAAAATAAATGTTGATATAAAATCGGATCCCCTCCTCCCGCAGGATCAAAAAAAGCGGTGTTAAAATTTTGATTGGTTAATAACATCGTAATCCCCCCAGCTAATACAGGTAAGGATAATAATAATAAAATTGCCGTCACTAAAATTGATCAAACAAATAATGGCATTCTATCGATGGTTATCCCAGGCGCCCTCATATTTATTATTGTAGTTATAAAATTCATTGCCCCTAATATCGAGGATATCCCTGCTAAATGTAAACTAAATATTACTAAATCCACCTACATAGAGAATAGCCGATAATAAATTTGTTATTACTGTAGCGGCTCAAAAAGACATTTGCCCTCAAGGGAATACATAAGCCGTCAGTATCATTAAGAAAAATAAAACGTACTCCCACATTTCAAACTATCACTTTTGTATAACTACCATAATACATGCCCCGGCCTATATGAAAATAAACACATTAAAAAAAATAGATGCCCCATTAGCATGTAAATACCTTAAAACAAACCCATAATTTATATCATGAGTAATATGCACCACAGATGAAAAAGCTAACTCTATATCTGAACAATAATGCATGGCTAAAAAAATTCCGCTAATCATTTGAATAATTAAACAAAATGCCAATAAAGAACCCAAATTCCAGAAATAATTTAAATTCGAGGGGGCCGGAAGATCAATAAACCAATTATTTATTAGAAAAAAAACCGTTATCACCTCGGACCCCATTTATAGTTGGAGTAAATACGTAATTATTTCACCGTAAATACGTAATTATTGCACTAGCCTACACTACCATGCACCAGCCTCCAGTACCATGCACTAGCCTACACTACCATGCACTAGCCTACACTACCATGCACTAGCCTCCACTACCATGCACTAGCCTACACTACCATGCACTAGCCTACACTACCATGCACTAGCCGACACTAGCATGCACTAGCCTACACTACCATGCACTAGCCTACACTACCATGCACTAGCCTACACTACCATGCACTAGCCTACACTACCATGCACTAGCCTACACTACCATGCACTAGCCTATATTACCATGCACTAGCCTACACTACCATGCACTGGCCTACACTACCATGCACTAGCCTACACTACCATGCACTAGCCTACACTACCATGCACTAGCCTACACTACCATGCACTAGCCTACACTACCATGCACTAGCCTACACTACCATGCACTAGCCTACACTACCATGCACTAGCCTACACTACCATGCACTAGCCTACACTACCATGCACTAGCCTACACTACCATGCACTAGCCTCCACTACTATGCACTAGCCTACACTACCATGCACTAGCCTACACTACCATGCACTAGCCTACACTACCATGCACTAGCCTGCACTACCATGCACTAGCCTACACTACCATGCACTAGCCTGCACTATCATGCACTAGCCTACACTACCATGCACTAGCCTACAGTACATGCACTAGCCTACACTACCATGCACTAGCCTACACTACCATGCACTAGCCTATATTACCATGCACTAGCCTACAGCCTACACAACCATGCACTAGCCTACACAACCATGCACTAGCCTACACTACCATGCACTAGCCGACACTAGCATGCACTAGCCTACACTACCATGCACTAGCCTATACTACCATGCACTAGCCTACACTACCATGCACTAGCCTACACTACCATGCACTAGCCTACACTACCATGCACTAGCCTACACTACCATGCACTAGCCTACACTATCATGCACTAGCCTACACTACCATGCACTAGCCTACACTACCATGCACTAGCCTACACTACCATGCACTAGCCTATATTACCATGCACTAGCCTACACTACCATGCACTAGCCTGCATTACCATGCACTAGCCTACACAACCATGCACTAGCCTACATTATCATGCACTAGCCTACACTACCATGCACTAGCCTACACTACCATGCACTAGCCTACATTATCATGCACTAGCCTACACTACCATGCACTAGCCTACACTACCATGCACTAGCCTACACTACCATGCACGAGCCTACATTACCATGCACTAGCCTACACTAGCATGCACTAGCCTACATTACCATGCATGTCAAACCTTGTGAAGGTTGTGCCAGAGAGTGTTGTAGAGAAGTGATGGTTGTTTGGGGATTATCCCAAAGCAGAGGTTGGTGAGGGTAACTCTGGTGGGAGGGATATCTTTGAGCAGGTGGCTGTTGTTGGCCTGTATGTACAACACATATCATGACCATGACAAATAAGTATTGGGCATAATAAATACTGCACCATAGACAAGTCTAGTACATGTAGCTACAAGTTTCATCCCTACAAGACTCATTGTTTCATTCAGGATGCTGGCTGGGGGAGATGGAGGAGGCTACACAGGCTTCTATGAAGACAGCAGAGAATAGTGGGGTAGAGGGGGAAGGGTCTTTGGCAGCAATATTAAAATTAAAAAACATCCTTCTGATGAAATTTTGGAAATTGTCATTGTCATAGTAAGTGTTGGATAAATTAGCCTTGTAAGACACGAAGAAAAGAAAGACCTCCCTACTTGATTGAACCAGGGCTAAGCTTGAACAGGTAGAGAAGGGCCTGACTGTTGGTGTTGGTAACCATAGGGAGCAGCTGGTGCAGGAAACCTCAGTTGGAGGGTAGAACAGGAGGCTCCCGGAGGAAACTGGTGTTGGTTATGAGGATATATAACTAGTGCATAGTTCAGTGTAATAGCACACCTGCCTCAGGCATAGTACATGCCTGATGCCTATTAAAAGCACACTAGTGTGTGTGTATGTGTGTGTGTGTGTGTGTGAGAGAGAGAGAGTGAAGTGGAGTTGATCGACCTACATGCACCTCATATTTCTACAGGTAGTTTGGGTGTCTGTGTGTAAGATTTCTCAACAAAAGCCATTTTCTGTCGTTTAAAGAGTAGAAATGGTTCCATAATGTTGAAAAGGAAGCTAACGTGCCATTTTGACAAGAATGAGCGATTTCAGACAGTTTTTCCTCAAAATGCCAAAAAATATGTCACAATTAGAGCAAAATAGTGCATCTTTCGGTTAAAAAGGGGAGATTTCTCACCAAAAGATGTTTTATGTCATTTGAACATTAGAAACAGTATCTAGAAACAGTATCATAATGTTGAAAAGTAAGCTAATGTGCCAATTTTGTCAAGAATTAGCGATCCCCAAATTGGAGCAAAATAGAGCTTCTTTCTGTTAAAAAGGGGAGATTTATAAAAAGGGGAGATTTCTCACCAAAAGATGTTTTCTGTCTTTTAAAGAGTAGAAACAGTTCCATAATTTTGCAAAGGTAGCTAATTTGCCCATTTTGACAAGAATGGACAGTATTTTCTCAAAATGCTCATTCTTTCGGTTAAAAAGGAGAGATTTGTCACTAAAAGTCGTTTTCTGTTATTTAAAGTGCAGAAACAGTTCCATAATTTGAAAAGGAAACTAATCTGCCCATTTTTACAATAATTAGCGATTTAATACAGTTTTTCCTCAAAACGCCCAAAAACAACCCAATAGGAGCAAATTAGAGCTTCTTTCGGTTAACTCACCAAAAGACATTTTCTGTCAATAGTAGAACCAGTTTCATAATATTGAAAAGAATGCTAATGTGCCAATTTTGACGACAATGAGCGATTTCACACATGTTTTCTTCAAAACGCTTAAAAAACATCCCAGTTGGAGCAAAATAGTGCTTCTTTCGGATAAAAAGGCTCAATAAAAGCTATTTTCTGTCCTTTAAAGAGTAGAAACAGTTCTACAATGCTGAAAAGGTAGCTAATGTGCCATTTCGACAAAAATGAGCGATTTCAGACAGTTTTTCCTCAAAACGCTCAAAAAAGTCCCAATTGGAGCAAAATAGAGCATCTTTCAGTTACAAAGAGGCACCAAAAGACATTTTATGTCATTTACTGAGTAGAAACAGTTCCATAATTTGAAATGGTAGCCAATGTGCCCATTTTGACAAACCAACAACTGCCAACTAGAACTACTCCTGATGTACTGGGCAGGTTGTCACCAGTTGTACAATCTATGCCTACATAAGCTAGCCCACTGGCTATATGTAAGATATTAGCCATAAGCTAGCCCACTGGACCTACACTGTAGCTATTGCTATATGTAAGACATTAGCATAAGCTAGCCCACTCTGGACCTACACTGTAGCTATTGCTATATGTAAGACATTAGCCATAAGCTGTCCCACTCTGGACCTACACTGTAGCCACTGCTATATGTAAGACACTAGCCATTAGCTGGCCCACTCTGGACCTACAATGTAACTACTGCTATATGTAAGACATCAGCCATAAGCTGGCCCACTCTGGACCTACACTGTAGCTATTGCTATATGTAAGACATCAGCCAATAGCTAGCCCACTCTGGACCTACACTGTAGCTATTGCTATATGTAAGACATTAGCCATAAGCTAGCCCACTCTGGACCTACACTGTAGCTACTACTATATGTAAGACATTAGCCATAAGCTGGCCCACTCTGGACCTACACTGTAGCTATTGCTATATGTAAGACATTAGCCATTAGCTGGCCCACTCTGGACTAACCTATGCTATAGCTACTACTGTTTGTAGAGTCTTAAAACCAGCTTGATCTAGAGTCCTAGACTAACCAATGTGTAGCTACTGCTATGTAATGCATAAGCTTGCTTGATCTAGACTAACCTATGCCGCATCTACTGTTACAGCTAGCATATATTACATCCAGATTATCTTGTCAATTAAATGGGATATCTTCCTTCTACCTACCCCCTTTCCCTTAACTCATCATCCTTCTGTTGTAAAATACAGGTCTCCTTCAAGTCTGTAGGGAGCTCATACACAAGAGGAGGAACACAATAATTACTTGCAGCACATATTCATCATTAAATTGCTAGTGTGGGTGGCACAACATTCATTGATTTTGAATTTAGCTTTTTTCCTTTTTCTTTCTGATTGGATATGCTTCTATTTTGGCATACATTGAGCACATTAAGTGACACGAAGAAAACAAGACAATGGAAAGATATCTCTACTTGACTGTAGCAGACTTCCCTCCTAACCTTGAAGAGGTGGAGCTCCAGGATGTTGGGGATGGTAGAATGGCAGTGATGATGGGTAGGGATAGTGGGAAGCTATGGAAAGGTGCCCTTGTAGAGGTGCAGAAGAGTAGGGGCCTTGTCTCTGCTGGTGTTCATCTGACAAACACACAACACATAATATCATGAGGATATATAATGAGTTTTCATATAACAGCACACCTGCCTCGGGCATAATACAAGCCTCATACCTATTAAAGGCAAACTAATTGCTCATGCAGTGTCTGCCAGAGACACACACACAGAGAGTGTGAATGTTAATTGACTCAAATGCACTTTACATTTCAGTTTGGGTGGCTATGTCCAGCTATTAGTTCTAAGATGACTAGTTTGTGCTGGCTCCTACAGATTGAAATAGAAGGTGAAGCACATGTTGGCATAAGTAGTGTGGTTAGTCATGTGCTCCTTCGTGGTTACAACCCTCCCCCCACCCTTACCTGCCACCATTGTTGCACATGTGTATTCAGAGGACATTCATGTAGAGAGAGATGGACACACTTCAGTGTCATGACATCAAGTTCAATCAACTTCAACATGTGAGTGAAGTTCATGCATCCCAAATACACAACCGATATTATGGTTGTTAAGTGATCCAGTATGTGTCCCCCTAGAGATATAGTCAAACTACTTCAACCTGCCTCAACCCAGTGTGATGTTGGTCCAGTGTGTGTCCCCATAGAGCTATTGTCAACCTACTTCAACCTGCCTCAACCCAGTGTGATGTTGGTCCAGTGTGTGTCCCCATAGAGCTATTGTCAACCTACTTCAACCTGCCTCAACCCAGTGTGGTGTTGGTCCAGTGTGTGCCCCCATAGAGCTATTGTCAACCTACTTGAACCCAGTGTAATGTTGGTCCAGTGTGTGTTCCCACAGTTAACCTGCCTCAACCCAGTGTGATGTTTTCCAGTGTGTGTCCCCGTAGAGTTATTGTCAACGAGTTATTGTCAACATATTATTCAACAACTAAACACTGGCTATGTCTACCTGAGTAATAAGGCCACCATGTGTAATGCAGCTATATATCACATGTGTAAGAGGCCACCATACACCTACACAAACCACCTGTGTCATAAGGCCATCACCCCACAACACACGTGCATGACTACTTTGCAATGAGGCTACACTCATGCTACAAATACATGTGCTAAAAGCCTACCACACCTGCCATGAACACCTGTTTAGAGGATTACCACACTTACCATGACCACCTATGTGATGAGACTACCACACCTACTATGACCACCTATGTGATGAGGCTACCACACCTACTATGACCACCTATGTGATGAGGCTACCACACCTACTATGACCACCTATGTGATGAGACTATCACACCTACTATGACCACCTATGTGATGAGGCTACACACCTACTATGACCACCTATGTGATGAGGTTACCACACCTACTATGACCACCTATGTGATGAGGCTACCACACCTACTATGACCACCTATGTGATGAGACTACCACACCTACTACTATGACCACCTATGTGATGATGCTACCACACCTACTATGACCACCTATGTGATGAGGCTACCACACCTACTATGACCACCTATGTGATGAGACTATCACACCTACTATGACCACCTATGTGATGAGGCTACACACCTACTATGACCACCTATGTGATGAGGCTACACACCTACTATGACCACCTATGTGATGAGGTTACCACACCTACTATGACCACCTATGTGATGAGGCTACCACACCTACTATGACCACCTATGTGATGAGACTACCACACCTACTATGACCACCTATGTGATGAGGCTACACACCTACTATGACCACCTATGTGATGAGACTACCACACCTACTACTATGACCACCTATGTGATGATGCTACCACACCTACTATGACCACCTATGTGATGAGACTATCACACCTACTATGACCACCTATGTGATGAGGCTACACACCTACTATGACCACCTATGTGATGAGGCTACACACCTACTATGACCACCTATGTGATGAGGTTACCACACCTACTATGACCACCTATGTGATGAGACTACCACACCTACTATGACCACCTATGTGATGTGGCTACCACACCTACTATGACCACCTATGTGATGAGACTACCACACCTACTATGACCACCTATGTGATGATGCTACCACACCTACTATGACCACCTATGTGATGAGGCTACCACACCCACTATGTGATGAGACTACCACACCTACTATGACCACCTATGTGATGATGCTACCACACCTACTATGACCACCTATGTGATGAGGCTACCACACCTACTATGACCACCTATGTGATGAGGCTACCACACCCACTATGACCACCTATGTGATGAGACTACCACACCTACTATGACCACCTATGTGATGAGACTACCACACCTACTATGACCACCTATGTGATGAGGATACCACACCTACTATGACCACCTATGTGATGATGCTACCACACCTACTATGACCACCTATGTGATGAGGCTACCACACCTACTATGACCACCTATGTGATGAGGCTACCACACCCACTATGACCACCTATGTGATGAGACTACCACACCTACTATGACCACCTATGTGATGAAGCTACCACACCTACTATGACCACCTATGTGATGACACTACCACACCTACTATGACCACCTATGTGATGAGGCTACCACACCTACTATGACCACCTATGTGATGAGACTACCACACCTACTATGACCACCTATGTGATGAGGCTACGACACCTACTATGACCACCTATGTGATGAGGCTACCACACCTACTATGACCACCTATGTGATGAGACTACCACACCTACTATGACCACCTATGTGATGAGGCTACCACACCTACTATGACCACCTATGTGATGAGGCTACCACACCTACTATGACCACCTATGTGATGAGACTACCACACCTACTATGACCACCTATGTGATGAGGCTACCACACCTACTATGACCACCTATGTGATGAGGCTACAACACCTACTATGACCACCTATGTGATGAAGCTACCACACCTACTATGACCACCTATGTGATGAGGCTGCCACACCTACTATGACCACCTATGTGATGATGCTACCACACCTACTATGACCACCTATGTGATGAGACTACCACACCTACTATGACCACCTATGTGATGAGACTACCACACCTACTATGACCACCTATGTGATGATGCTACTACACCTACTATGACCACCTATGTGATGAGGCTACCACACCTACTATGACCACCTATGTGATGAGGCTACCACACCTACTATGACCACCTATGTGATGAGACTACCACACCTACTATGACCACCTATGTGATGAGGCTACCACACCTACTATGACCACCTATGTGATGATGCTACCACACCTACTATGACCACCTATGTGATGAGACTATCACACCTACTATGACCACCTATGTGATGATGCTACCACACCTACTATGACCACCTATGTGATGATGCTACCACACCTACTATGACCACCTATGTGATGAGGCTACCACACCTACTATGACCACCTATGTGATGAGACTATCACACCTACTATGACCACCTATGTGATGAGGCTACACACCTACTATGACCACCTATGTGATGAGGCTACACACCTACTATGACCACCTATGTGATGAGGTTACCACACCTACTATGACCACCTATGTGATGAGGCTACCACACCTACTATGACCACCTATGTGATGAGACTACCACACCTACTATGACCACCTATGTGATGAGGCTACACACCTACTATGACCACCTATGTGATGAGACTACCACACCTACTACTATGACCACCTATGTGATGATGCTACCACACCTACTATGACCACCTATGTGATGAGACTATCACACCTACTATGACCACCTATGTGATGAGGCTACACACCTACTATGACCACCTATGTGATGAGGCTACACACCTACTATGACCACCTATGTGATGAGGTTACCACACCTACTATGACCACCTATGTGATGAGACTACCACACCTACTATGACCACCTATGTGATGTGGCTACCACACCTACTATGACCACCTATGTGATGAGACTACCACACCTACTATGACCACCTATGTGATGATGCTACCACACCTACTATGACCACCTATGTGATGAGGCTACCACACCCACTATGTGATGAGACTACCACACCTACTATGACCACCTATGTGATGATGCTACCACACCTACTATGACCACCTATGTGATGAGGCTACCACACCTACTATGACCACCTATGTGATGAGGCTACCACACCCACTATGACCACCTATGTGATGAGACTACCACACCTACTATGACCACCTATGTGATGAGACTACCACACCTACTATGACCACCTATGTGATGAGGATACCACACCTACTATGACCACCTATGTGATGAAGCTACCACACCTACTATGACCACCTATGTGATGAGGCTACCACACCTACTATGACCACCTATGTGATGAGACTACCACACCTACTATGACCACCTATGTGATGAGGCTACGACACCTACTATGACCACCTATGTGATGAGGCTACCACACCTACTATGACCACCTATGTGATGAGACTACCACACCTACTATGACCACCTATGTGATGAGGCTACCACACCTACTATGACCACCTATGTGATGAGGCTACCACACCTACTATGACCACCTATGTGATGAGACTACCACACCTACTATGACCACCTATGTGATGAGGCTACCACACCTACTATGACCACCTATGTGATGAGGCTACAACACCTACTATGACCACCTATGTGATGAAGCTACCACACCTACTATGACCACCTATGTGATGAGGCTGCCACACCTACTATGACCACCTATGTGATGATGCTACCACACCTACTATGACCACCTATGTGATGAGACTACCACACCTACTATGACCACCTATGTGATGAGACTACCACACCTACTATGACCACCTATGTGATGATGCTACTACACCTACTATGACCACCTATGTGATGAGGCTACCACACCTACTATGACCACCTATGTGATGAGGCTACCACACCTACTATGACCACCTATGTGATGAGACTACCACACCTACTATGACCACCTATGTGATGAGGCTACCACACCTACTATGACCACCTATGTGATGATGCTACCACACCTACTATGACCACCTATGTGATGAGACTATCACACCTACTATGACCACCTATGTGATGATGCTACCACACCTACTATGACCACCTATGTGATGAGACTACCACACCTACTATGACCACCTATGTGATGAGACTATCACACCTACTATGACCACCTATGTGATGATGCTACCACACCTACTATGACCACCTATGTGATGAGGCTACCACACCTACTATGACCACCTATGTGATGAGACTACCACACCTACTATGACCACCTATGTGATGAGGCTACCACACCTACTATGACCACCTATGTGATGAGACTACCACACCTACTATGACCACCTATGTGATGAGACTACCACACCTACTATGACCACCTATGTGATGAGACTACCACACCTACTATGACCACCTATGTGATGAGGCTACCACACCTACTATGACCACCTATGTGATGAGACTACCACACCTACTATGACCACCTATGTGATGAGGCTACCACACCTACTATGACCACCTATGCAGTGAGATGACCCTCACATGTCCACATATCATACAGACTTTATTGAATTGCTGACGGCAAATATCTCTATGCTCACATATCTCTAATACATCCTCCTCCACACAGATAGCTCATAAATATGCTGGTAGGATGCTTGTCATGAATGAGTAGGGCACTGTCTGGGCAAGAAGCCATGGACTTCTTAGACTTAATTAACTTATGCATGCATATTCCATCCACCGGCACTCTTATTCATTCCATGTCTTAATTACCTTCCCCATACACTTCAGCAGCTCATTAGCTACATCAAACGTTCCACTCATTAACTTGCATTCACTCATTCAATCACATCCAATTATCACTCACTCTAACTTAATCATGTATCTATGCCATGCAGCACTGTCTTACATTCCTTATTTGATCATGTCCTACTTTTCCCGCTCCTTTCCAACCAATCCCTGGCCTCCACTCCATTCACTCCACCCTCTCTCAATCCTTACTATACAAGCCTTCACTCACTTCACTTTCGACCAGTTACACTTGTTACACTTCCCATCCCAGTATCTAATAGTTGACCTTCTATTATCCAATCGTGAACTCCGTCACCTCGCGCCCATTCTAGCGGAGAGTCTAAGTTCTCCTAGCTCCAGACCCTCAACCACTTGGCCTTACAACCCAAGTCTAGCCAGAGAGAACATTCTTGCTCCACAGTCAGGACAAAGTAAAAGCCTGACCATACATAAATTTGGTCCTTCGAGCCGGATAGGCAGAACATCAGCTCCATTTCCGATTCATCATGTCTAGCAAGGACATCGACCAACTCAGGAAAAGTCGTTCTTCCTACGTTGGAGTAGTCACCCGTCTGAGGAATCGATACCTACGAATTGCGGACGGCGATCCCTCCACCTTTGACCTCGGAGCCATGACGGACAGTCTGGCATCCCTTGAAAAGTCAGCCACACATTGTCGAAAGGTCCAGGAAGAGATCTGTGACTTTGACGTGGCATCCAGTGACATTCACTTCATTCTAGAAGAAGAGCTTGACGTGGGAGAGGCGTTCGAGGAGAGTGTGGAAGCAACCAGCTCTCTCATCAACCGCCTCGGGGCAATTCGACGTGCTCAACGAACATCAAGCACTCTACGATCCGATCTTGAGGATCTAGAAGAACTCACTCGCTCCAACCCAAGTCAAGACTATTCAGTCTCCTTGGCCCAGCTATCAAGCTCGTTCCAACAACTCCGGACAACGGTGGATGACTCTACAATCCACGGCGACCATCTCATACACAGGGAACTCGCCCAGCTCAAGTCAAGGCTCCATTCTCTCAATTCAAGAGAAAGAGAGCCTACTTCATCCACCGTTGTTACATCCATGGCAGCTCCGTCCAAGTCCCGTCCTGTTCAGCTGCCCAAACTCCATCTTCCCACCTTCGACGGGAACCTCATGAACTGGGCTCCATTCTGGTCCCAGTTCAAAGCAGCCGTAGACTCCAACAATGAGCTCACGAACGAACACAAGCTTGCTTATCTTCGTGACGCCATAAAGGATACATCCGTCAGATCTCTCCTCTTCTCCGGAGCAGAGAGAGATGGCCTCTATGAGGAAGTAGTGAAACTCCTCCACCAGAGGTTTGACAAGGGGAGAGTGATTCATGCCAATTATTGCCACACTCTCACAGAACTCTCCTCTGTCAAGGCCAGCAAAACGGATCTCCACCAGTTCGTGGACACGGTCAAGCATGCCTTGTCCGGTCTCAGACACACGGGACAGGACGATCTACCCTCATTCCTCACGTCCATGCTAACACCTTGCCTTCCCAAGCCATTACAGGTGGAATGGGAGGTACATTCCCGGGACTCCAAACGCGTCCCACCAGTGGAAGACTTTTTGGAGTTCGTTGCTTTTCGAGCTGACGTCCTCTCCACACCAACTACCTCTACAAAGACCATGGATCCACCTGTGCATACATCTCACAGCAGACCTGATCACCCACCTAAGGGACACCGGGCTGCAATCCACTCCTCCACACCTCGGCACTCAACCTACGGACCCAGCAACGGATTCAGGTATGAGTGTCAGTTGTGTCCAGGTAGCAAGCATCCTCTATTTCAGTGCACAGTGTTCAATGGATTGAGCATTCAACAAAGAATGGAGCATATGAAGACTAGAAAGTTGTGCTTTAACTGTCTGGCCCCAGGTCATCAGACTGGGGATTGTAGGAGTGTTGCTCGTTGTAGGTCTTGTGGAGGTAAGCACCACACCTTGGTGCACAGGGAGCATAGTTCTCCTTCTGTTGTAAGTGTAGTCGCAGCAAGCAACACAGCCCCAACAACTGAAGTCACAATGCCAGTGGTCAATGTAATGGCAGCTAATGCCAGTGCTCCATCTAGCATCCCCACAGCATTGCCAAGCTGTCTTATGATGACCAGCCAGGTGCTGGTCAAAGGCCCGGGTGGTAGGCAAATCATGGCTAGGGCACTCCTAGACTCAGGAGCCACAATGTCTTTAATATCCAACAGAGTGGCACAATCCCTTCAATTACCTAGGCAAGCCACCACCGTTAGCTTCTCGGGTGCTCAAGCCACACCATTGCAGGTAGCCCAGGCCATCACTCAGGTCTCATTATGTCCCACGACCAGCGACAACCCCATTCTCTCTGTCACAGCGGCCATCGTGCCCAAGGTCACGTGTGACCTCCCACTGCAAGGCGCCTCTCATGTGCGGGACATGCCACACATCAAGCCCTTAACCTTAGCAGACCCGACCTTTCATTTACCGGGTAGGGTCGATCTCCTCTTGGGTTGTGACATAATCCCAGACATCATGCTCCCGGAGCATCTAGTGGGTCCCAAGCACGCCCCCATGGCTGTTAAGACAGTGTTCGGATGGGCCATCTTGGGTGAATACTTACCTCACAACTCCCAACAGTCCATCAATGCTATTACTCCAGTTGAGGTCAGTCCCATGGACGACCTACTTACCCATTTTTGGGAGATTGAAGAGCCACCCAATGACACACCCACTTTCACTCCTGAGGAGGAGTCTGTCCAACGGCATTATGCCAGCTCACACATCCATGTTGCTCAACCGGGTTACTATCAGGTATCCCTGCCTAGGGTCAGTCATCACACTGACCTAGGCCTGAGCAGGCCTCAGGCCTTACATCGCTATCTTTCCAATGAAAAAGCTCTCATCAGGAGGGGTACCCATGAGGCCTTTCAGGCAGTCGTACGTGAATACATAGATCTCGGTCATGCCGAGAAAGTTCCACCATCAGACCTTACATCCTCCAAAGAGCATTACTACTTGCCCATGCATGGGGTGAGTAAGTCCAGCAGCACAAGCACTAAATTAAGGGTGGTGTTTGATGCAAGCGCCAAGAGTTCCAACCAGTTGTCCCTTAACGATACTCTGTCTACGGGTCCAACCTTGTATCCCACTCTAGAAACCATACTCCTTCGGTTTAGGCTACATTCAATTGCACTCAGTGCGGACATAAGTAAAATGTATCGGGCGGTGCATTTGGACCCCAAGGACAGAGATCTCCATCGTTTTATCTGGAGAGAACAGCCCCCAGAACCCTTGGTTGACTTTCGCATGACGAGAGTAACCTTTGGGGTCTCCTCTTCACCTTACCTAGCCATCAAGTCTTTGCAACAGACAGCCCATGATTTTGGCCATCAGTACCCAGTTGCCTCTCCTCTAGTACTAGATTCATTTTATGTAGACGATCTACTTACTGGTGCAGAGACGCCTGAGCAGGCACTGCACATGCACGAAGAGTTGAGAGCCCTACTGCTTAAAGGCGGCTTTGACTTGAGGAAGTGGAGAAGTAGCTCTCCAGTGGTCCTAGATTCTATCGATCCTTCGCTATTGGAGACAACGCCAATACAGGACCTCACCAACAACGATCAATGCAAGTATCCCAAGGCACTCGGGGTGGAATGGGATTCCTCCCAGGACACAATGTCCACCTCCCTAAGCTTACCCAGCAACTATGCGTCCACTAAACGTGGCATTATTTCAGATGTAGCCCGCACGTTCGACGTTCTGGGATGGCTAGCCCCAACCATAGTCACCATGAAGATGCTTTACCAGAGGATATGGGAGGAAAGGTTAGCCTGGGATGACCCATTGCCTCAGCCGTATGTACAACAACACTCAAAGTGGAGACAAGAACTCCACCTCCTTTCTAGTAGGAAGCAGCCTCGCTGCTACTTTACAAGGTCAGCCACCAGACTCACGCTCCAACTGCATGGGTTCTGCGATGCCTCCCTTCAGGCCTATGCAGCTGTCGTTTATGTCAGGGCAACCTATTCCAACCACCCTCCTACTTGCGCCTTGGTAACGGCAAAAACCAGAGTAGCCCCTTTAAAACCGCTTTCAATCCCTCGCTTAGAGTTGTGTGGTGCTGCACTGTTGGCCAAACTATTATCGTCCGTAAGGAAAGCCCTAAAGGTCCCTCTTAGTGACGTGCATGCATGGTGTGACAGCACCATTGTTCTTTCCTGGCTCGATGGGAGCCCCAAGCGGTTCAAGACATTTGTCGGGAACAGGCTGTCCACCATTCTCACTGATATACCATCTTCCACGTGGCATCACGTGCCCACATTACAGAACCCGGCAGACTGTGCCTCACGGGGCCTGTTGCCCAGCGAGCTTGTAGATCACGCTTTGTGGTGGGAAGGACCTCCATGGCTAAC
Organism: Cladorhizidae sp. MBARI D1340-BT2; assembly: GCA_028752905.1. Lineage (NCBI taxonomy): Eukaryota > Metazoa > Porifera > Demospongiae > Poecilosclerida > Cladorhizidae > Cladorhizidae sp. MBARI D1340-BT2. The sequence continues at coordinate 43,469,140 of JAQNBH010000004.1, forward strand.
GGCAGAACCATTTACTATGCCCATTCAGCCACTGTTGGGATCCGACAGCACACCGGAGCTGAAAGCAGCCTGCTTGTCAGTAATTCCGGTTCCTCCTGTCTGGATCGAAGAAAGGTACAGCAGTTATCACAAGCTCGTACACGTGACTGCTTGGTGTCATCGATACCTCACAAACCTTCGAGCGTCAAGGCGCAAGCACCCTCTCACTCTTACTCGACATCTCAGCACAACCGAAGTCGAATTGGCCGAGCAGCTCCTTTTTCGCAGAGCTCAGTCTCAGACATTTCCTGATGAGCTTCACAACCTCACTCACAACAAACCACTCAAACCATCAAGTGCACTTAACCCATTAACACCATTCATGGATCAACATGGGCTCATCCGGGTTGGTGGTAGATTGTCATCATCTCACCTCACCCACTCACAAATGCATCCTATTATATTATCCAGCCAGAGCAGGATTTGTTACTTAATGTTCTACAGCAAACATGTTTCGCTGGGCCATTGCGGCCCAAGCTTGATTTTGTCCGCTACAGGCAATCGCTTCTACATCCTTGGCGCCAGACGCCTGTCCAGAAGCATCTTCCGGAGTTGTGTTCTCTGTAGACGAGCTACTGCCCACACTCAGTCCCAGATGATGGGACAGCTCCCGACTTCCAGAACAACACTCAATCCACCCTTCACCATATGTCTATGCCGGCCCGTTCTTGATGAAGAAGGGCCATACTCGTAAGCCCGTGGTAGTCAAATGTTATCTTGCTGTCTTCGTTTGTTTCGCCACCAAGGCCGCCCACTTGGAAGTCGTTTCCGATGCCTCCACTGAGGCTTTCCTTGGATGCCTCAAGCGTTTCATCTCCCGCAGAGGAAGCCCAGCAGAAATCCACTCCGACAATGGAGGGAACTTCGTCGGAGCCAAGAAAGATCTCAAAGAACTCTATCAACTCCTGGAGAAACCAAACACTCTCTCCGCTATCTCCTCATACCTTCTCTCTGAGAAGGTCCAATGGCACTCCACTCCCGAAAGGGCACCTCATTTTGGGGGACTTTGGGAGGCGGCTGTTAAATCAGCTAAGAGACACCTAAAGAAGGTCATAGGCAGCCAAAAGATGACCTACGAGGAGTTCAACACTGTGGCCATTCAAGTCGAGGCCTGTTTGAACAGCAGACCCTTAACATCCATTACCAGCCACTCAACCGATGGAGTCAGCACGTTGACTCCAGCCCACTTCCTGATCCTCAGAACACCAAGAGCCTATCCTGAAGTTCCTATCACCACCGAGCCATCACTCCATCGCCGGTGGAACATGTGTCAAGCCATGGTCAGCCATTTCTGGAAGCGCTGGTCTGCAGAATATTTGCAACAGCTTCAGAGGCTCCAGAAGTGGCGCAAACCCTCTCCCAACCTCAAGGTGGGAGACATAGTGGTCATCCGTGATGATCACGCGTTCACTCAACATTGGCCCATGGCCAAGGTCCTAGCAACACACCCAGGACAAGACGGACTAGTGCGTGTCGTCACTATCAAGACTGCCACCTCCACACTCAAGCGCCCAGTCACCAAACTGGCCTTGCTGTTGAGCGAATCAGAAGAAACATCAACCGGTCCTCCAGCAACAGACACGCCCAGCGCCTAACAAGAACAAGAACAAGAGCAAGACAAGATCGTCGACCTTCTCTTCTCTTCTCCCCTCCCCCCCCCCAGTATGTCTGGGCAAGAAGCCATGGACTTCTTAGACTTAACTTATGCATGCATATTCCATCCACCGTCACTCTTATTCATTCCATGTCTTAATTACCTTCCCCATACACTTCAGCAGCTCATTAGCTACATCAAACGTTCCACTCATTAACTTGCATTCACTCATTCAATCACATCCAATTATCACTCACTCTAACTTAATCATGTATCTATGCCATGCAGCACTGTCTTACATTCCTTATTTGATCATGTCCTACTTTTCCCGCTCCTTTCCAACCAATCCCTGGCCTCCACTCCATTCACTCCACCCTCTCTCAATCCTTACTATACAAGCCTTCACTCACTTCACTTTCGACCAGTTACACTTGTTACACTTCCCATCCCAGTATCTAATAGTTGACCTTCTATTATCCAATCGTGAACTCCGTCACCTAGCGCCCATTCTAGCGGAGAGTCTAAGTTCTCCTAGCTCCAGACCCTCAACCACTTGGCCTTACAACCCAAGTCTAGCCAGAGAGAACATTCTTGCTCCACAGTCAGGACAAAGTAAAAGCCTGACCATACAGGCACTAGTGCATGTTGTGGTGCTCCTCTAATTTCTGACAAGCAATCTACGTTATCCAGGTACAGAGTCACATGCCATTTAAATCCTCTTATAGTTTACTATCATAGAAACTCTGAATTGTTAATAAGAATGGATCCATCCTACCACACTGAATGACTTGTGTGCAACAGATATACCAGCACTGATAACCTCCACACTAGACATTGGTTGGGCTCTGTGCTTGGCAGCTACAGCAGGTGTGCAGTGTTCTTGGTGAGAGCAGTGTGGCTGCTCCTGTGTGGAAATGTTCTCTAGATAATAGTTTAGGCAGAACTAGTTTCCTTTTGAGTTTCCATCCAAATTCACTTTGCCAAGTGACAGAACAAGAGTAAACACAGACAATAAGCACAGAGGATGTTGCTGGAGCATAGACCAGTGAGGCTCTGACAGGTTCCATCTAGGGCTGCAGGTGGCTCCACAGATACAGAAAGGAGAATAAAGGGACCCTCACCTCATACCAGAAGTAATGATGCCTCAGAAGCAGTCTGGATTAGGTATTCATTGTATATCTAGAAATTATATCAGTATCACTTCACTCTCTGAGCTGAAGATACAAAAGTTGTTGCTTGTGAGAAAATGCCCAAATGCCTTTGCAGTTCTTGCTCACTAACTGCACAGCTAACTAGAGCTGCACTCACTGTCATAATCTCATCTTCATCCAAATCATCAGATGGAGTGAGAGCACTAGGCTTGCTCAAAGGTAAACCAGGCACAACTACTTCCCCCAGTGCTAGCAGAGCTTCACGAACTGCCAAGGTAAGTTCTTCATCGCTGCTTTCACTCTCAGAGAGTCTCAAGTCATCATCCAGAACACAAGATAGCACATCTTCTAGGTTTAGTCCATCAGACATCTTGACCGCTTTGAAACAGCTCCTCGAGTTCTGAATTGTTGTGTGTGTGTGTGTACGGACTCGACCATATTTGGGCCTACCCAAACATGCTACACTTAATTAGAATATCTTGACCTCTGAAAGTTTGGACCTGGTTTTGGCTCCTTAGGCCATGCCTTCTGGCATGCTCCAAAGGCCCTAAAACAGCCTACGGGTTCCAGGGCTAGAACTAGGGCTAGTGCAGAAGTGTCACACCAACAACATCAACAACCATTATAAGTAGTTCAGTGGCATCATGTAACTTGCCTAGCCTTAGCTCTCACTCTGGACCTACATGTAGCCTTAGTCGTGATTCTCGCCCTAGGATTAGCCCTAACTCTAGCCCTAGCCTTAGTCGTAACTCAAGCCCTAGGATTAGCCCTAACACTAGACCTAGCCTTAGTCGTAACTCAAACCCTAGGATTAGCCCTAACTCTAGCCCTAGCCTTAGTCGTAACTCAAGGACTAGCCTTAACCCTAACTCTAGTCCTAGCCTTAGTCGTAACTCAAGCCTGGTTTCTGGAAGCTATTCTGTAGAGGAAAGCTGCACAGGCACCTGGGCTTACCATGAATCCCTTCACCCGTGGGAAAGGAGGGAGTATGGGATGGATATCTTTCCTATAAGTTTTGTTGTAGACTTAGAGTGAAGTAGCCAAGTGTAGCTTTTGTTCAATTCAGCTGACATTTAAACCAAGCAGAGGCTTAATTGCATTTACATTATAATGTTTGAAAGTTTGAGCTTATTCATGGAAAATGTTATTATCTGTCAGCTGTTCTTGCCGAATAAATTGCAACATCTGTTGTGAAGAACTTCATTATTAGTCATGGCCTATTAATCCAGTATCGATGATGTCATGTTGCATCATACAAAGATGATGTGATGATATTCCAGGGTTGTTGTAATATGAAAAAATAAATATCTCTACTTGGACACTTGATCTAACCTTGGGAAGATTGGTACAGAGAAGGTCCCTGGTGTTGGGCAGAGTAGGGAGCAGCTGGGGCAGTGGAAAGGTGTTGGGTGGCATGGCCTGCATGTCCAGACTGCCAGTAATAGTTACCTAGCAAACACACAGAATACATTGCATGAGGAAGATAAATAATGATTGCTACGTTCAATATACATGTAATAGCATAATTATGCACCACACATAATTTGTGTGTGTGTGTTTGTGTGCATGTGAGAGAGAGAGTGGCAAGCCAGATTTGATGTTGGTTGACCTACATGCATCTTGCACATCTATGGATGGCTTGGGAGCATTCATAAACCGTTCCTGTGCCGATAATTGGCAGCTTATGTAATTTGGTAACAGCTCTTTATGATTCTCAATCAAAATACGAATTGCAAGTTGGCCATTTACAGTGAGTCTCTGTTACATGAAGGGTTACTGCAAACTCTGGTTGCTTAATCTAACCACAACCTGCTGCAATAAACCAACCTGCTGCAATAAAACCAGCGCCAGCTTAGTGGGGGAATTCTAAATTTTATTTAAATTTTTTTTTTACCCGTGGTTACAACTTTAGATCTCAACTTTAGATCTCCGTCGATTCTGCAAACTTCATGGTATGGACTTGATATATAGCTCAAAAGATAGGTCTCTCTGTGTGCTCTCTTTTGCTACTAAAAATGCTTCATTAGGTATAACTATAGGCAAGTTACTAGACCCTAAAGCGGAGGGACCTCAAAAATCTGAATCACCGCAACCTCCACAGAAACCACTCCGAGTTGCAAAGTGCAAAAAAAATTGAAAATGGTGCGGAAGCTCCAATAACTCATTTGAATAGGCGTTAAAAATTTATTACCTGGTCAGACACGTGGTGCAAAATTGAGGGCGTTGATTTTTCAACGCCCTCAATTTTGCACCCAAGTGTCTGACCAGTAATAAATTTTTAACGCCTATTCAAATGAGTTAGTGCGTGCTCTAGAGCTTCCTCTAGCCAGTACCATTTCACAATTTTTTGGCACTTTGCAACTCGGAGTGGTTTCTGTGGAGGTTGTGGTGATTCAGATTTTTGAGGTCCCTCCGCTTTAGGGTCTAGTAACTTGCCTATAGTTATACCTAATGAAGCATTTTTAGTAGCAAAAGAGAGCACACTGAGATACCTATCTTTTGAGCTATATATCAAGTCCATACCATGAAGTTTGCAGAATCTACGGAGCTCTAAAGTTGTAACCACGGGTAAAAAATAAGCATCGTCCCCCCTTAACCGATTGCACGCCGTATTCCTAGTACCCGCGGGCAAATTATTCATGAATTAACGAGGTATTTTACTTATTTTTATATCTTCCGTTCTGCAGGGACTCCACCCATGAAACTTGGGTCATATTCAGCCACATGATAGCTCTACTTCCTGTAAAAAAATCGAGCCTTCCTTACCAACTGGGCAGAACTAACCAGCATTATAAAACCTTGTCATCTTCTTGGGGGTGAATATTTTCATATTTTCACACTATTATACACACATTATAATGCCAACACAAGATGGAGCATCTATTTACAAACCCTCTACCAGCTGAAAAGCCAGTGGGTTGTTTTCCCCATCAAAATGCTAACACATAATAATACAAAAAACAAATTATAAGAGAGTGAAAATGCTAACACATACTAGAATAAAACCATAATATAAAACACAATTATGTAAGGGAGTGTCTTGGGTAGAGCTCCGGTCTTGCTGTCACGGGTAGAGTAGAACTTGCTCAGTCTTGGGTATAGCTTGCTTGGTCTCCGGCATGATATTTCACCATGTTTTTATTCTACACAAACATGAGATACCAGGATAAGAATAACACTTGAATACTGGAGAGACGAGAGAAGTAGACGAAGGGACAGGGAACGAGAGAAGTAGACGAAGGAGCAGGGAACAAGAGAGAAGTAGACGAAGGAGCAGGGAACAAGAGAGAAGCACAGAAAGGAGCAGGGGGTGCATAAACATTACTGATAGTCCACCAAGGTATGGTATTACGAAAACAGTCACGGCCTGTTGATCCACCACACAAAGGAACCTTACAAAAACAACACTGGGACCTTGCCTCATGCCTGTAACCTTTACTAATGCAAACTACACAGCGCTTCTTTGCACAGCACTGTTGGAAATGACCTAGTTTTAAATTGAGGCGATCTAGCTGACTATTTGCCTGACTACAACGTTGACCTGCACGCTGCCGAGAAGAGAAAGAACCAATCAAAGATTTAGCTAGAACAATCCTAGCTTCTAGATAATTACCCTTCCTTACTGATATTGGAGCTCGGACAGAAGAAAACAAAATAAATGAATTCAATAAACAAGCTTCTATCAAATTTGTAACCAACAAACCATCAATAGAATTTACATGTACATAACGCATTAGCTCCAAAAACCGAGTCCTAGGCATTACTTTACGAACCAAAGATCCAGACAAATCTGAGTGATTAGTGGACCAGTACAATTCTAAGTATGGAAGTGTGGAAACTCCCATTATTATCAACATTCCTACAAAAGCTTTCATTTCCTCTATATTAGTATCTACCCATGGCCTGGAGAGACTAGCCATCCTAGAAACGTAACTGTTCGTCTCTGCTACTAGGAGTTCCCACACTTCAAGAGTAAAAAAAAGGTAAAATGCATCTAAAAATGTACTTGATGCACCAAGCAATGAAGAAGTTGGACCAGCTGTTGCTGTATAGTCCAATTTCAAAGGAGTTGGCTCCTTTATTTCCCACTTACCTGTGACCTCAGTTAGCCTAGAACCAGTGCCAGATGCTTGGGCAGAACCAGTGCCAGATGCTCGGACAGAACCAGTGCCAGATGCTCGCACACGCCTATAACCTCTGTCCCGCCTACTACCAGTACCTTTTGGAGGACCACTAGCAACACTTACGACTCCACTACCACTTGAGCTGCTTCCCCCTTGGCCAGTACTCCCTCGCCCGCCTCTCCCTCGGCCAGTACTCCCTCGCCCGCCTCTCCCTCGCACAACTCCAGCACCAGTCGTGTTCCCACGCCCTGTAGAGACTTCAGGCAAGGCTTCCTCATCCTCCAATGTAACAAAAGGAGTCATAGATGCCTCATCTCCACTCTCATCATCTGATGCTGTAGGAAAAGTAGTGGGGAGGGTGGGAAAAACAAGATATATATATATCAAGTTTGTGGTCAACATTTGAAAATTCAAATTCAAACGAAAATCAACAACTGAACAACTCCAACCTACACTCTTAGCTATAACTTTTTTCTATAACTATCCTGTCTGAATTTGGAATACCAACAGAATAAGCTAGTATTTGGCAATAGTACACTCTCAGTTGACTATGGTAAACAAAGGCTATGAAGCGCTAAGGTTAGAAGAAACTTACAATCGAGAAGACCATCCAAGCGCGCCTCTTCTCTTAGAGCAACTGGATCCAGAGTGTTTCCTCGGTATGCATAGATGTCTTCACCTTCTTCCCCAAATGAATCTGACCCAGAATCGCCAGAATCGTTGGCTAAAAGTTGAGAAATAACGTCCTCATAGGTGAGCATCTTTGAGCAGATTTTAAAAAAAGCTCGACCAACAAAAATGGCGTTCAACCGCAGGATTTTTGTTGCACGATGCATCAACCGGAAATTATCATTTTTGTGACGTTCTCTAGTCTACTAGGCATGTGCAGAACCCAACCGGGGCTGTTAGCTCGTAACGGTTCATTTTATATATTTTTGTGTGGCGAAGGAGGTAAGGTCTCGCGCCATATGGCGCTTACGGCGTTTAATCGGTTAACCACTAATAGGCTTATCTAACACCCTTCTAAATAATACACATCCACATTGAAATCAAATCAAAATTTGCATTTTTATGGACTGATGTAGAATACAGAAGTTCGTATCTTGAACCAGCAGAAGTAGTAATCACAATTAGAGCCACACTAAAGAGACACTCTTGAGCAGACTACGAAAACTAGTCTCTCGAGGCAAACAAAGAAGGAGCTATTACTGCCTCTCAACAAGCTGGTTTCACTCATAAGAGTGTCTTTGTTCACAAAATGGTTTGAAAACACGTCATGAGGGAAGCTGGTTAGCAAAAGATACAAATCTTGTGCCGGGCAACTGCTAGCATGAGCAAGATACAGTACAATAATGAGATTCAGCTGATGGCATCACTCCTTTATGCATTGCCTAAATAACATTTTAAGACAAATTTACTCAGTGATGTGCAACTTCAGAGGCCATGGAGGAGGAGTTACGTGCAAGTCACAGTAGCCAAAAAATTTACAAGGACTAGAAACGTCCTCAAATAATCTGAAGAAGCTCGTGATTAAACTAAACCTAATAATGGGCGTGGTCGTATGGTCTTCTTGCCTCAATGTTTTATAATCAAGTCTTGACAGAGAAGCTATACACGTGTTCATAACCAACATCCTTATCTATGATGACTCAGCCAGTGCTTCACAGTGAGGTACCATAAGGACGGCTAACAAAGGTGGTTCACAACACCCTGCAAAAGGGGCACTCAAGAGTTTGGCTTAACAACCAGAGTTAATGGTACATCACTCTCCATGGCTAACTGTGTGATGGTGGATCTGCACATGTCTAACTCTGTAACACAGCACTGTGCTGATGTATGCAGACAGAGCTAACTGCCACTGTGATGCCATCATGTAGACACCGCTAATTGTGTAGAATTAACTGTGTAATGATGAGATATGCACACAACTCCCTGTGTAGGACTAACACAGTGATGAGGCATGGACAATGCCTTGCCCAAACATTCACATCTTCAATGTATGGACACATATATACTTATAGAGACATCTCATATGAGTTGCCTGGCTGTTGCAGAGTCCTGTACCTGCTGGCTGTGGTGGAGGGTACACATGTGGCTGGTCCTGGACTGTGCCTATATACACATGTACATATAACATTATGAAAGATTATTACACCTGACAAGGACATAGAGTTGGCTAATGTTAGGAGCTATCGTGCGTATAGTTAGTAGAAACTGGAAAGTGACCTTTGTCCGACCTTGCCAATTGCACCACCTGCTGTTGGGAATTACAGGGTTTTCTGCTTGTCTCACTAGTGGGTTATGGCTAGCCTTACTCTTAGCCCTAGCCCAGCCCTACCTCTAGCATTACCTAATTCTAGCCCTAGCCTTAGCCCTAGCTCTAGCCCTAGCCCTAACTCTAGCCCTAGCCTTAGCCCTGGCTCTAGCTCTAGCCTTAGACATAGACCTAACATTAGTCCTAGCCTTAGACATAATTCTAGCCCTAGCCTTAGCTCTAACTCTAGCCCTAACACTAGCCCTAGCCTTAGCCCTAACTCTAGCCCTAGCCTTAGCTCTAACTCTAGCCTTAGCCCTAACTCTAGCCCTAGCCCTCACCCTAGCCCCAAACCTTAGCCCTAACTCTAACCCTAGCCTTAGTACTAACTGTAGCTCTAGCATTAACCCTAGCCCTAGCCTTAGCCCTAAACCAAGCCCTAGCCAGCACCAACTCTAGACTTAACCCTAACTCTAGCCCTAGCCTTAGCCCTAACTCTAGTCCTAATAACTCTAGACCTAGCATTAGCCCTAACTCTAGCCCTGGCCTTAGCCCTAACTTCAGCCCTAACTCTAGCCCTTGCCTTAGCCCTCATCCTATCCCCCAGCATTAGCCCTAATTCTAGCCCTAGCCTTAGCCCTAACCTAAGCCCTAGCCCTGCAATACGATGCAATAGGATCTGGTTCTAATCCAGCGTAAAGTGTCAGAACACACAATTTATCATGTGAGGGATGAATAGCAAAATAACTGTTTAGATTAGTAAAGATGAGTAAGGATTAAGGCATTTGTGGACATGAACAGGCTCATTGGAGCAATGAAGACCTCATGCAAGAAGATGCATGTGTCTGCTAACAGTAACTAAGCCTGGAAACAGGTGGTGAGTCAGGTTGATGTGGCAGGCATGTGCTAAAGCCTAAGGACAGACCCTGGAAACAGGTGGTGAGTCAGGTTGACGTGGCAGGCATGTGCTAAAGGGAAGGACAGAGCCTGGAAACAGGTGTGGCGAGTCCGTTGATGTGGTAAAGCCTACAAGGGGAAGGACAGGGCCTGGAAACAGGTGGTGAGTCAGGTTGATGTGGCAGGCAGGTGCTAAAGCCTACAAGGGGAAGGACAGAGCCTGGAAACAGGTGGTGAGTCAGGTTGAAAGTGTTACATATCTAGCTGGTAGTGTTCTAGCTGATATAGCCAGCTAGTAGCTTTGCAACCAGAGCTGTGATAGCAGCTGGGACACCGGACATGTGTGCACCTGGGTAGCTATAGTGGTTTGATAAGTAATGTTACCACTTGTAGTGCTATATCTAGCTATCTAGTTAGTTATTAATGGTGTAACTGGTTTAGTAGCGCTAAGCTTGCTAGCTGGTGCAGCTGTATATTAGCAATGTTACATAGCTATGTCAATAACTTCTCATCTACACCCACCATATTATGTATTCCACTGGATGTGCTGCTGTCCATTGATGATGAAGTTGAGGTGGAAGTTCATATGTTATATTGTGAACTATGCAAGATACATTATAACACGATGGCCGAGTGGCATAATGTGTCCAGCCTTAAGTGTTCCACTTCCCCTGTCATATTGTGATCCAGTCTTAAGTGTTCCACTTCCCCTGTCATATTGGGATCCAGCTTAAGTGTTCCACTTCCCCTGTCATATTGTGATTAGGCCTTAATTGTTCCAACTCCCGTCATATTGGGATCCAGTCTTAAGTGTTCCACCTCCGCTGTCATATTGTGATCCAACCTGAAGTGTTCCACCTCCCCTGTGATCCAACCTTAATTGTTCCACTTCCCCCGTCATAATTATTGTGATCCAACCTTAAGTGTTCTACTTCCTCTGTCATATTGGGATCCAGCCTTTATGTGTTCCACTTCCTCTGTCATGATCCAGCCTTATGTGTTCCACTTCCCCTGTCATATTGGGATCCACCCTTAAGTGTTCCACTTCCCCTGTCATATTGGGATCCAACCTTAAGTGTCCCACCTACCCTGTCATATTGTGATCCGGCCTTAAGTGTTCCACTACCCCTGTCATATTGGGATCCAGCCCTTAGTGTTCCACTTCCCGTCATATTGGGATCCAGCCTTAAGTGTTCCACTTCCCCTGTCATATTGTGATCCAGCTCACTTCCCCTGTCATATTGTGATCCAGCCTTAAGTGTTCCACTTCCCCTGTCATATTGTGATCCAGCCTTAAGTGTTCCACTTCCCCTGTCATATTGTGATACAGCCTTAAGTGTTCCACTTCCTTTTTAAGTGCATATATGATATTTTTATAGCAAGCTAAAGAAGTAGTCACATCCAGACAGAGTCAGACTAAGAAAAACAAAGTCTCTCAACCAAGATCACGAAAGCAAGTCTCTCGCGGTACACTGAGAAGGAGCTAGGGATGGCCTCTCAAGCGGCCATCTTTACTCCTCGAAATATCTTTATTTACAGATTGGAACAGACTTCATGATGGTAGCTTCTGCTTAGCCTAAGATGAGAATGAATATTGCAACAGTAGGCATCTCTTTCATGAGCCAGAGGTGTAATGGTGATTTTTAACTGAAGGTAAACAGTAGATTTATCTTTTGAAATGTTAGATTTTAGATTTTAAGCTGATTAAAATGTTTAAGCTGACAAGAAAATAAATCTGCTATTTCAGATGTACAGTGTTTTGGAACTTCATGGCCATGGAGGATGAGTTACCTGCATAGCAACAGTAGCTATGGGCTAGAAGTTTCCTGCACATGAGCAGCCAGAAGCTATTAAATTAAGGGAAATAGTCATACTGGCATACTTGCCTTACTGTATATAATAGCACACGTTGTCTTGACAATGAAGCACATGCACATGTGCACAACCAATACTCTTTCCTATGATGCTGCTCAACCAGTGCTTCATAGCACATTATTATAAGGAGGCCCAACAAAGACAGTTTCTAATGCAATGAGGGGGATACTTAACAGCTTCTTCTGTGCTAAATATTAAGACACTTAACAACCAGAATCAACGCTCCAGGTCAAACAATGGATGATAATTACAGACCCTCCAACTTTTCAACTTTTCAAAATTGAAATCCGGGACATTGACCACACCCACCATGAATATAATTAAAGCGTATAATTTTTGCATAGAAAATCATTTTAGTATAGAAATGGTTGTGGCTTGTTTACATTTTGTAAGGGGAATATTTTGTAAGGAATTCATCTGAAAGTTTAGGATCAAAACAACAAGAATGAGAATTGCTGTTAAACTTGACCGACATTAATGAAACAATGGTATCCTGGTTTTGCTGTTAAACTTGACTGACATTAAGGAAACAATGGTATCCTGGTTTTGCTGTTAAACTTGACTGACATTAAGGAAACAATGGTATCCTGGTTTTGCTGTTAAACTTGACTGACATTAAGGAAACAATGGTATCCTGGTTTTGCTGTTAAACTTGACTGACATTAAGGAAACAATGGTATCCTGGTTTAGACAGGATCTCTGGTCCGTGTGGACTTTTCTGATTATAGAAAACCCTCTCTGAATCAGCATTGGAGCAGGGTGTGGTCAACAGACCAGACATGAGACGGAACAAGTAACTAAACGTTAACTCCCCAGCCAAAGTTTTTATCTGGCCCACTTTCCACCAAAAAGTGCCAGCACAAGGTTTTTCTACAGTTTTGGTGATGTGGTATATATCTGGTTTGGGAATGTCAGCTGGGGAAAGAAGAAAGTCATTAAATTCCTCTTCAACGCGGTCAAGTGATTCAGAATCAGATAAACCAATCTGCAGAAATCGTCTCGCCCAATTCAAGACAGTAGCTGTTGAATAAGTGAATGTTTTGTCTGGCCTATCTTTAGGAGAGGATCCCCAAAAGGAAACCTCTTTACCATTTTTGCTATGGTTGCCAAGTAGAAGTTGCGTACTGCTGTAAAGAATGGCTTTGGATCTCTCTCTTCTTCAAATGCTGCAAGACAACCCCAAGTTTCAGTACCTATTCCTAGACTCTCATCTGAAACCTGACACTCTTCATCAAACTTGAGAAGTCTAAGGTTGTCTCCAGCAGCAAGAATAGTTTCAGCCGTCAACAAATTAAGTCGACTTAGCTCTTCATAAAGTTCGCAGGTAGTCTTTTCTGTTGACTTCTGGAATTGTTTATTAAAACAATCCATTGAAGACAAGATGAAAGCTTAGAATTGAAGAATAAGCTTGGTGAGAGGATTCTGTAGCCTACGAGTGATGCTAATACTTTCTCAGTCTGTTCAACACAGGATAGAAAGTAAGATATCAAACCTTCAAGCTGATTGAGATATCTATGCACATATCGAAGCAGACTTAGCCATCATGTGGGACAATGCTTTAAGATAGCCTTAGGTTCAGAATCAAAAAGGGAGCACCAAATGTCATCAAAAAGCTGACCTCTCTTGCTGCTAATAAAAAATATAATAAATTAGCTTGTCTATATTCACTGGTAATGTCTGTAACCAGCTTTGATAGTAAGATCAGCCAAGTGGCAAATGCAACCAACATCATAGAGATGAGGCACCTCATTTTTTATGAACTTTTGTACTCCAGATCTCGCACCTTTCATGACATTGGCAGTGTCAGACATGAAAGCTAGGGCCTTGCTGATATTCAAACCATTCTTTTTCAAAGATTCTGTAAGAGCCTGGAAAATGTTTCTTGCAGTATATATACCAATGTTGATCATTGGCATATCCAAGAACATCGTACACATGTTCTTCTCTTAAGTGTCAAAGATTCTTATGTGAATGATACAAGACTTATCAGTGTGATCATTTGATTCGTTCACCATGATGGAAAACAGTTTATTGGTCATATTCTCTGTTATAGGTGAGGTGCAAGAGCCTCTGTTACAATGGCTGCTGTTTAGGTATGCCCAAACGCAATTTTTTTGCAATATCTGTATCCGGAAACATAACTTTGAACAGCTTAGTGGCATGATCACTAGTTTGGAAAGATATGGCCACATACAATGCCCACCTCGCCTCAGCCTCAGTAACATTCTTTCGTGTTTGTGGTCTAAAAAATGATGAAACTGATTGGGATGTAGCGAGTAGCAACCATTGCTATTTCCTTGTGATGTTTCCCTGTAATATGGGTAGTCACATTATTTCTCCCCCCCCCATGGGAAACACTAAAATCGGAAGAGCACAAGGAGCAGTGTGCAAATGTGTCACCTATAAAGTCATCACAAATATAATTGATCTACATTAGAACAGTCAATATATATAAGTTCTAAAGGCTATTACCTCTTTACTATTCCTTGGAATTCTTTTACCCATGTAGAGTTAAAGTGACACTGCCTCTTTGGCTTCTTGCGTGGAGGTGTTACCGATTCCTCAGGCTTAGCCATAACAGAGAGAGAGAGAGAGGCCAAGGTAAGACTTGACTACTCACTTTCTATCTCACCATGCACATTTAATTTTTCCTGTCCATGCTCCAAATGTATGAATATCCCTCAAACCCTAAATAATTTTGTGGTTGCCTATAGCTCTTATAGGTATACCTTCGGACAATCACATATTGTCATTATCTAAATTATCATTTCATGTAATGCAATTCGCATGTATGCTGTAAAATCATATATTATTATTATTATTAACTTTGACTGTCAGGCAGGGCTGGATTTTCCTCTGCTCGTCAGTTGTGAAGTGAAGCGCTGACTTGTGTAGGGGCTAGGTGTAGCAGCTGCTAAGGAGAAGCCTTTAATCTCACAATGCTGTATAGCCAGTTGTAAATTGGCAGCTGCTATGGAGGAGCCTTTAGTTTCACAGTGTTGTAGCCAGTTGTAAATTGGCAGCTGCTAAGGAGGAGCCTTTAGTCTCACAGTGATGTATATCCAGTTGTAAATTGACAGCTGCTAAGGAGGAGCTTTTAGTTTCACAGTGCTGCAGCCAGTTGTAAATTGGCAGCTGCTATGGAGGAGCCTTTAGTTTCACAGTGCTGTAGCCAGTTGTAAATTGTTTAGTTTCACAGTTCTGTAGAGAGTAGCTAGTTATAAATTGTACAACTAATCCAGCATTTCCGGGACAAACACCAAATCCGTACAGGACACATTCCATCAAGTGCAAATCCGAGACTGTCTGGAGCTTCCGGGACAGTTGAAGGGTATGTAATTAGACACAAGCCTGTGGAACACTATTACCATGACGATGTAAGTTCACAGAGCCAACTGTGTAACACTAACATCATGATGATGTCAAGTAATTGTGTAATATTAATACCGTGTGATGTATGTACAAAGTAACACTAACACCGTGATGATGTAAGTAGTCGTGATGATGTAAGTAGTCGCAGCTATCTGTGTAACACTAACACCATGATAATATAAGTACACACAGCTACATAACTGTGTAATAATAACACTGTGATAATGTAAGTAAACACAGCTAATTGTGTAACACTAAAACACTGTGGTGAAGCATGTACAATTGTCCTATACCAACATTCACACCAGTGAAAATATAAACTACTGTTAGAAACTTGGTTATTGCAGAAGAGTACTGTACCTTGTGGCTGTGGTGGAGGGTGCACAGGTGGCTGGCCCTGGGCTGTGCCTATATACACATGTAATATATAACACCGATTAGCACATAGAGTTGGCTAATGTTAGGAGCAATCACACACTATCACACACTGTCCGTATACATTTTGTGGAAACTTGAAAAGTAGTGGCTGAATACCAAGTGACCTCAGGCTGGTATTGCCAATTGTGTCACTCCTAATTGGCTACCACAGGCTTCCCTGCCTGCTTCTCTATAGACTGGCTGCAGAATTGGCTAGTTGTAGCTGCTGTTTGATCTCCTCGAGCTTTCACCTCTGCACCAACAGAAAGCTGCACTCCATCACCAGCATGCTCCATGGTGGCCCGTCTCAAAGGCAACAGGCAAGCAAGACACTTTGCACATTTCTTAATTGGGTTTAGACCACTTTATGAATCTCATTACAGCATTTCCTGTAGAATACTAGTCACTTCCTGTAGTATACTAGACATGTGCTAAATTGTATGGCACACTATTGAGGGGCCAAAGAAAACCAAATAAACTCCTCCCACCAAAACAAACAAACAAAACTTAACATGTGCTATTTCAAGTAAGAACGCTGGAATAGAACTTATTTCTAATCCAGTATTGCAATCCATTACGTTTTCTTGTGCTGACCAGTTATGATGGAACGGAATGGAAAGACAGAGCACAGAGTAGCTATCTGCTTACTCTAACATCCAGATGGTGCTAAACATCCACTGTGCTCCAGAGCACACAGTAGCTATCTGCTTACTCTAACATCCAGGTGGTGCTAAACATCCATTGTGCTAGACAACCAGAGCACACAGTAGCTATCTGCTTACTCTAACATCCAGGTGCTGCTAAACATCCACTGTGCTAGACAACCAGAGCACACAGTAGCTATCTGCTTACTCTAACATCCAGGTGCTGCTAAACATCCACTTTGCTAGACAACCAGAGCACACAGTAGCTATCTGCTTGCTCTAACATCCAGGTGGTGCTAAACATCCACTGTGCTGGACAACCAGAGCACACAGTAGCTATCAGCTTACTTGGGGCTTTCAATAATGCAGCTAGTAAATGAGTTGTTCTGGTCATGGCTTTATGTAGAGCCGAGTCAGCTTATATTCTCAATGACTTCAAACCATTACTGAGTCTTGCTGCTGCTGTACAGTTTATAACATTCATATCCTATATGGGTGGCCGATAACCTCTGCCCTGACATTTACCCCAACCACTGTCCTGGCCTAACCCTAGCCACAATCCTGGCCATTATGTCTGGCCTGACCAGAATCCTAGTCATTGCCTGGTTCTAACCATATCCATTTTCCTGGCCTTCATGCTAGCTGGACACACAAGAGCATGCTGTAGCTAGTTGTATACTACTTTTTTACTTTGAAATCTCTCCAACAATCTTTGCACAATACCGGCTCTTGCGACAATTGGATTCTCAAGTGCACGTATGAGAGTGTTGAGAGTGATTTCTTCTGGGAAGTCATTGAAATTTATCCACTCCAAGAGAACTTTTTTCAGGTTGAGAACATTAGTTCTCTCTCTGCAGTCATTGAGGACGTGGCCAGGTAGATGTAAGGCCGTTCCTATTTCATTCCATTTATCAGACACCTCAATTAGGATCTCCAATGATACATAAACATCACTTTCTGTAAGCCGTCGAGACTGACTTGAGATAGACATTTTTCAGACAGTGCAGTATCAAACTCGAAGACACAGCTATTAAACCCTAGTAGTTCTAGTTGGTAATGTTTGATATAAAGAGAGGTAGCTAGCAATAAGTACTTGACAAAGTTCAAGATGACAAGTTAAGACGTCTGAGGAAGCTAGATATGGTAGTACTATATATACTGGCCAGGGATTAAGGGCTGCTACTTCCTGGCCAAGACTGAGGGCTGTTCCCACATAAATTATTTAGCCCATCCTCTCCCCCCCTCCTTCCACATATTTGGGTGACCACAGTCATACTTGCATAAGTTAATTCCGGTGTCATATCAAATTGCGTCCTAGTATATAGAATTACGTCCTACCCGGACGTAATTATTTAGAAAAAGCATCCGGTCGGACGTTATTATTTAGAAAAAGCGTCCGGGGGACGTATATAGCTAAAGTTTGGCATTGGAAATGCGTCCTACCCTATCGAATAGCGTCCGCCGAGCAAGACTTTCATTTTCAGTGCCAATAGACTTTCATTTGCATCCATTATAAGTGCAGATATATCAATATAACAAGTTTGATAGCATATTGAATAGATTTTCATTTGCATCCATATAAGTGTAATAATATAATAACTTTGATACAAAGTTGATCCTCCTGGAGAACAAGTTTGATAGCAAGTTGCTTCAGGGAGCTACTGTAGGGAGCTGCTGCAAGCCTTACACATCCACTGTTCCTCAATAGGTGGTTGAGTTAGGCCTACACACTCCTGGTGGAACCAATGATTGCAGCCATCGCAACTGATCATGTCCCCATAGTCTTCTGGCATTAAGCATGTGCAATATAGTTCAATCCGCTGGAACGGTAGTGAATCGCCAATGCCAGAGAGATGTTTGGGCATCTGGGTCACTTTTTTTCGAGAAAAAGGAACTAAACTCTTACTGTGAAAACAATGAAAACAACTAATAGACGGAATAAAATACTGTGCTTTATAATAATAATTTTATTACTTCATCAGGTGAGGACGCATTACTTTCTGGTCAAAAATAAAGAAGGATGGATCCTTGCCTAGAGCCAAATGTAGTGCGAATGCAATGGCAAAAATTCCACAGTCAGTGGAGCCCACTTGCTGTTGCACATCGGCCATAAAGACAATCATCTCAGGATCTTCATCGTCGTTACCAATACCAAGGGACGGCAATTTGGTGACTCAATGAAGAGCTCAGATGGCCAGTCATATGGCAGTCATAGATCCTGACTTGATCTCCCATCGATAATGTAACACACCAGTGGTTTCCATCCACATAATGGATCTGTATGGATTCTTGGTTTTGTGGGACAATTCCATAATTCTGTGTAAAAAGACAATTTTGCAAACCACCCAGGGATGGAAATTGCTCTTTGAGGGTTCTTTGCGCAATGTTCACATGTTCATCAGTGAGCTGTTTCCCTCTCTTGAGATCTTCCCTAATGCTTTTTGGAAATGTTAGGGTCTTGCTTCTTTTCCTGGGCTGGGTGAAGTGGTAGTCTCCTGACCTCGCATTCTTCTGTGATGGCAGCTTGTTCCTCAATCCCTTTACCAATTCTATGAAGGAGAATTGTTATGTAATGGCATTCAGACTTTTTTTGTGTTGGTTGGCACATTGCTTACCACTTCTCTTCAGAGCTCCTTTTAAAGGGACACTCTCTGCCACAGGAGTTTCCATCTGCCTTCCATTTGAATGTTGAATGCTCCTCTGTAGGCTGCTGGATATGCCTCTCCACCTTGCTCATCAGAGTAGTTTGCACTAGATCACCTACATGTAATGATAATATGATATTGCAGCAGTTTCTATTGTACAGAGACAGCTTTGTATTGATTGCATAAAATATTCAACTCACTCTCCTTAGGGTCTTCTGGATGGTGCTGGTCTTCTACATGCTTCTCTACAAAACCTGACTCCCTTCTCTGCTCCTCAGATGATGCTTGATGACCTGGACACTTCAACAAAACAATAGTACATTGCAATGGCTTTCCCTTGCCTTGCATGGCAGTTATTGTACATTTCATCTATTTTTTATTTAAAATTATTTTAGAAAGTGCATGATACAAACATCGAGTTAGATAACTTTCATTTCATTCTATTTAATTTCTATCCATTAATCTAAATCTATATCTGTGCAGATTTCTTCTTGTAAACTTTCAGCTTGTTTACATTAATCTTCTTCTTCAAAATTGTCCCCTTCAATGTTTGGACTTCATAAACACCTTTACCAACATGCCGGTTGACAACATATGGGCCGAGCCACTTATTGAAGAACTTTCCCCCTTTCCTCTCTTTTTGTGCTGTGTTTTCAACAAGGACATGGACACTTTCATTCATCACAGCAGGTGAATGCTTGAGATCGTAGTACTCCTTCTGCTTCTTTTGAGCCTGAGAAATGTTGGAAGTGGCTTTAGAAACAATCTCCTTCTGTATTTCAAATAGGGCTTCCATTGTATCTTCAACATTTTCCTCAGAAAGTTCTAGATCGAGTTCTTCTTGTGGACAGAGTTCTACATCAATGGGCAGATGAGGATAATTGCAAAACATCATGTAAAAAGGAGAAAATTTGGTAGAGCTCTGTCGGGTGACTCTATAGCTGAATAATAAAAGGTCTAAAAGCATATCCCAGTTAGTTTGATCTTCATCAATCCTAGCAACCAGAGAATGGGATAAAGTCTGGTTAAATCGCTCGGTAAGCCCAAAGCTGATGTCACCCTGTGCTGTGTTTGTGTTTTTGCAAAGAGATGCTCAGAAAGTTGATTGACAAACTCACGACCCTAGTCTGAGATGATTATGTTGGGACAGCCAAAGTGACTCAACTGCACACATATATAATATGAAAATAATTATTTCATATATCATAATGCCCTTTGTAGCAATTGGCCATCTGTTACCTTGTAAATAAAGTTAGCCACACCAGCAGCCTCTTTTGATGGAAGAGGGGTAGCTTCTGCCCACTTTGTGTAATAATCTGTTACAGTTAAAATGTACTTATTTCCAGATGGAGTCTCAGTTAATGGTCGTATGAGATCTATTCCAAGCTGATGCCAAACCTGAATATAGTACGAGTACAAATAAATTCTATAATGCATTTGTATAGCATTTATTACGTGATTAAAAGCATTTGCTGTCCAACTTCCTTACAAGGATGGATAGTATCAAGATGCTCATGGATCTGTGGTACAAGTGTAAGAGATCTTACAACTCAATCAAAAGACAGATTCAAAGTCTATCCATCATAACACCACCACACAGATACAGCCAAACAGAACACACACACACGAATGATTACATGAATATACGTAGTAAAATGACCATAAAAGGAAATGGACAAGGGTGTTATCAAAGTGTTAATGACTGCTTCCCTCCACCACAGCTCTTTGGAACTACCTCCCAACATCCATTAGATCCTCGTCCTCACTCTCTTTCCTTCAAACGATTTATTAAACAATTCTTCGCCTAACTTCTACCTATTCATGTATGTATTCATGTTTTGCTTACTGAGCTCATAAAAATTTTAAAAAATGGGTGTCAGATTATGCTCCTCCAACAACTATCCCACTTTTTCAAAATAACTTCAGGGATAAAAACACTTATACAAATATTTTCCTGCCTATTTTACTTAATTATAATTAGCAGCACTCCCTTTCACAGTCATACAATAGATATATAGCACAATTGACCTTTTTCCTTCCTGTAGTGACATTATAGCCCTCCAGACAATTTTGAGCAGAGGTCTCTGAGGTGAGGTATAGGGACTAGATAGAGACCAGGGTATAGAGACCAAGAGAGAAACCAGGTTATAGAGACCAGTGTATAGAGACTAGCTGGAGACCAAGGTATAGAGACCAAGATAGAAACCAGGTTATGGAGACCAGGATATAGAGACATTGGTATAGAGACCATGGTATAAAGACCAGGGTATAAGACCACATATTATAAAGACCACATGGTATAGAGACCAGTGCATAGAGACCCTGGTATAGAGACCACACTATAGAGATCAGGGCATAGAGAGCAGGTTATAAATACCAGGGTATAGAGACCAGGGTTTAGAGGCCAGGATATAGAGACTAGGTTCCCAGCAAAAAAATCTTACCTAAGATCTTAATTAAGATAAGATCTTTTAAGAAAATGGCCCGTAAGATATTCCATTTTCTTATAAGAACCTATAAGATTTTGAAGTAAGATCTTATCATGATCAAAGTAAGATATATCAGGATCAGAGTAAGATCTTGTTTGGGTCTGGGTAAGATCTTGTGAAGATCAGAGCAGGATATTCTCAAGATCAAAGTAGGACTTATCAGGATCATAATAAGATCTTGACATGATCAGAGTAAGATCAAAGTAGAACTTATCAGATCAGAGTAAGATCTTGACAGGATCAGAGTAAGATCAACGTAGGACTCATCAGGATCAGAGTAAGATCTTGACAGGATCACCGTAAGATCTTGTCAAGATCAGAATAGGGTCTTGTTTGGGTTCGAGTAAGATCTTGTCAGAATCAGAGTTAGGATCTTGTCTGGATCAGAGGAAGATCTTGTTAAGTTCCATAGTAGGATCTGGTAAAGAATTTAATAAGATCTTAGGTCGTAACATGGTGACACATATAATATATAGAATGGGATGAGATTCAAAATGTTTAGGATTTGTGGAAGTGGTGGAAGGTTCTTAGTATATCCTTTATTTCTTTTCCCCTCCAGCTTCAGTTGCAGTTCCACACTTCATGATACACTTATTTGCATCTATGCACTTCTGATTGCATTTCCTCGTTATGACACACTCATTAGCAGCGAAAGTTCCTTTGCCATATTTCTTGTCAATATCTCTAAAGTAATATATATCAGTTGAAGAAGTGAATATATAGAACTCAGTTACCATACCTTGAATTAGTTTTGTTTTCTGTTGTGGTAAAGAAGGCTTTGTAGATCTTAAACTGGAAATGAAACAGCAAGGGGCCATTTCATCATCAGTAAAAAGAGCATCCATTAATGCCAGAGCATACTTTTCAGCATTGCATGCCCTTACCAGCGAGTAAATTCACCCCATTTTCCTGTTATAATTAGAAACATGTTAACTAAATACGTATGGAAGGTTAACATTTACTGATTAATGTATTGTGCTTACCCAAATATATTTGTCACCATCTTCATTATCGTCAAGTAATTGTATGGTCTGACCCTTGCTCTGTGATGTTTCAACTTCCTTCTGCAATTGAATAAATCTAGGATTTTACTATTGGTGAACAGAGTTCATAGTATTACCGCTTTGGACTTTGACATGTTCTTGTCCAGATTTTCTCAATTGTAGCACTGATTTTGTCCAGTCGCCTCATGATTTTTTCAAAGTAGTCCTGAATATTATAAGAGTGTTATTTTATGTGACAAAGTATCACACTGACTTACTTTAGATGTAAGCTCCTGCTTTTTATCAGAGTATGCCTGAATAGGTGATTCTTGTTCGGAAGTGAAAGAATCAGCAAGTGCTCCCATCTTGCATGTCAGGGTTGCAGTGAGCTGTAAATTAGAATCACAAGACTGGATTAAACCTCTAGCGTTTGAGATAGCATGGCCAGAAGGAGCAGTGCACATACACCCCGGCCAAGTATGACTGCAGAGTTTAGTTTAGTACCTTTTTAGACAGTAACCGTGCTGCATCACCTACTCCCCCTTCACTAGAGCTCTGACTAGAAGAACCCTCACTCTGTTCCTTCATACGTTTCTAGAAATTAGCAGTGATAATGGATGACATTTTTTAGCTGTTCACATTCTCATAGACATGCACACTACCTTTGATGGAGGTTGCTTTTCATCTTCTTCACTGTCACTATCTTCTGGATATCTCTGTGATTTTGTCACGTGTGAAGCTGTCTTTCCACGACCATCTAAGCTCAAAAAGAAAAAACAGGCAAGCTTAATTAAGGATGATATAGACAAGTCACATAATTATAGGTTTACCATGCACTTGTACGACTTCCACAGTATAAGGTAGTCCTTTACACTTCCAGACCAATTTTCTTCCCTCATAGAGATCATCATCAGTTACAAAATTACATGAGTCTGTTTCAAGAGCTTTTGAATGGACCAAATGTTCTTTCTCATCAGCAAGATCAATGATTGTGCACCACTCTATGAGAAAAATTGAATATTAATATTGGGTGGCAAGCTAGCAATCAAATGACTTACTTTCAGAGCTTTGAAATGTAGGCTTTAAACCATTGTCTTTTAACTTTGCAGGGAGCTTCTTGCTTCTTCCACCAACAGTCCTTTTTTTGTTGTTGCTGTTACCAGACATGACTAGCTAGCTACCTCAATCAAGAAATTCACAAAGGCAGATGAAAAATGGAGGCAATCAAGCATGTCAAGCATGTGGATATGTCACATGATATATCCACATGATGTCACTGCAAATTATCACCCATCTGAAACAAACAAAGTGTTAAAAAGTGTGGGTAACACCTTCATACCATCATAAAACAAGATGGAAGGCAAGAGAAGATATAAACAGTACCTCAAGAATCCTGGGACACCAATTCCAACAACAACAGCATGGAGGCACAAAGACAAGGCAATAGCTGAATCTCCTAGCAGTAAGTTTCAAGCTGGGTCTCAATGGATATGCCCATGCAAGCATGATGTTGCATATGTTGCTTCGAATAAAGCCTCCTCATGAATTTCGAAGGAGTCCAAGATCCGTTAGTACCATGAAATATTGGAAAGCCTCAGAATATAGAGCCTGGCTTCTCTACTATTCTCTTCCTATGCTTCTCAATTTTCTTCCTCAAGATTATATTCATCATCTCTCACTTCTAGTTTGTAGCATGCATATTCTCCTTAGCAGTGCAATATCTACATCAGAAATTGAACTGAGTCATCTAATGTTAGTTAGATACTACGAGCTATTACCGCAGCTTTATCCTCAGGCCATGTGTTCATCAAATGCACATAGTTTGATCCATCTCTCAGCATTTGTTCAGCAATGGGGACCTCTGTGGTGTTACTCTGCCTTTGGTTTTGAGAATATGAATGGCTATGTTAAGAAACATTGTCATGGCACAAGGAATGTATTACCACAGCTAATTCAAGCGGTAAGTATGTGCCAAGCTCTGCCCCTATTACACAAGAATCTAAGAGCACGAGAAAATGAAAAGACGACTGAATTTTTGGAGAGGGTTAGCGAGGAAACTAGTAACAGGATGGGACCTTTAGGTAAGGTTGCACGCAAGAAACTATCAGATGACGAGTTAAAAGCATTTCATGAGGGTGATTTTCAAGTTACTGCGGCCCCTGCGCTTGTGTTTCCACGGTTCAAAAGCAGTTCAATTTTTATTTCACGCAAGGAACGTAACTTGCGTGATAGTTCAATTTGCAAGATAGACATGCCAACTGGAACTGGTTATGGTTCAATCAAAAAAATTTGCTTTATAGTACCACTGCAGTAGCAATAGTCGCACTGTTCGATTTGACTAAAGATAATGTTCTCAAAGAGCCACAACGCAATTCTTGTTTGTGTACAGATGACCACAAAGCTGCAAACTGTATCAATTCCTTCGTGTTTAAAGTAAAAAAATTGGCCCTATCAAATAAAATCATTGTAATCAGAGTGGATAATATACTTAAAAAGTGTGTTCATATTCCCATCAAGCATTCGCCTATTGATTTTATCATCACTATTGCCTAATATAGTTGAACCTCATTGAACACAATATTTTTTCTAACATTATATCTACAAATGTTTTAAATAGTAATGTTTTATGCCTAATATAATCATTGAACAGCATTGATTAAATAAGATTTACTAAACACTACAAGTGTTTTCAATAATGTAAATACTTTATTTACTCACCACCCACAAGATCTTTGCATATTCCACTAAGACCTTGTTAATTTTATCAGGATCTTCTGATCTTATCAGCAGTGCCTAGAAAGACAAGATCTTAGCAAGATCTGATTAGGATTTTATCCCGATCCCATCAAGATCCTCCTATCTTACAACCAATGTGTTCACTCTTCTTAATGATCTTACATAAAATCTGATTAAAATATTGTCGGCATCCTTCCCTCTAATCTCACCACCAGTGCCTCCACACTCGGCACAAGATCTTAGCCAGAACTAATCAGGATATTGTTCTGATCCTGTTAAGATTTCCCTCTGAACTTACCACCAGTGTCTTCACTCTTGACACAATTTCCTAAGCAAGATCTGAACAGGATCATGTCCTGATCCTGTCAAGATTTCCCTTTGATCTTACCACAGTGTCTTCAAGCTCATTATATGATCTTAACAAGATCTGATCAGGATAGATAAGGATCTTGTTCAGATCCTGATCAAGATCTTCTCTTGATCTTGCAACAAGTGTGCTCTCTATTGACACAAGATCTTAGTAAGATCAGATTAGCATCTTGTCCTCATCTTATCAAGATTTTTATTATACAGGTTGAGCAAGAGATCTTATCAAGATCTTAGACATATCTTACAAAAAATCTTGACTGATTCAAGATCTTGCTTTCTTACATAGGATCTGACAACTTCTTGTAAGATCTGACTTAATCTTAATAAGAATTTTTTGCTGGGCTACTGACCCAGGTACCTGGTGTTGGTATAATCATGGGTCATCCACAGCATGATTACTGCCTACTGACCCAGGTACCTGGTGTTGGTATGATCATGGTCATCCACAGCATGATTACTGCCCCACTGACCCAGGTACCTGGTGTTGGTATAATCATGGGTCATCCACAGCATGATTACTGCCCTACTGACCCAGGTACCTGGTGTTGGTATAATCATGGGTCATCCACAGCATGATTACTGCCCTACTGACCCAGGTACCTGGTGTTGGTATAATCATGGGTCATCCACAGCATGATTACTGCCTACTGACCCAGGTACCTGGTGTTGGTATAATCATGGGTCATCCACAGCATGATTACTGCCCTACTGACCCAGGTACCTGGTGTTGGTATAATCATGGGTCATCCACAGCCTGATTACTGCCCTACTGACCCAGGTACCTGGTGTTGGTATAATCGTGCTGTACTTGAGGACAATTTGGATAATATGCCTGACAAAGTACCACTCATACCCCCTGATCTCGCACCGATCGTAAAAATCGAGTGGGGCACGTTTTGTGAACATTCCCTTCTAGCTCGTTGTGTGCATGGTGCTACACAGAACCAAAATGTGTCCTTCAATGCACTCATTTGGAACCGTTGTAGCAAAGCTGACTTTAGTTCTCCCACCTCGGTGCAGGTGGCTATTCACCTGGCTGTGCTTACTTTCAATGAGGGTAGGTGCTAGCTACTGCCCATATTTGAACAACTAGGGCAAGCACAGCCTAGTCCATTCTGTGCCCGAGTGCTTGCAAGTGATGATAGCTCAAGGCAGTCTAAGCTTATGATTCTCAGTGGGAGAAGGAAAGGAGGCATAAACAGAGAATTGCTAGGTTGAAATATGAGAGTGAACTTATAAATGTCGAGGGGGTAACTTATGGACCTGGAGGGTTTGATTGAGCGAGCTCTACCCCATGGAGGACTTTGGCGTATCTTGGTGTTTGGTGTGATGATGATGCTTGTACTTACAGTGCTGAACCCCAAACTAAAATTCATATACTCAATTTATCATAAAATAACTCTTTCGTCAATATTTTCATGTTATTTTAATGTTGTACTTTTTATTATGAAATGTAATTTTCATGTAGTGACATCACATGATACCGTGTAACTCATTCAATTTTTGTCTGTAGTTATATATTATTATGAAAGCTCTTGCATTACTCCGTTTTTTCAATACATTTCTAACCAATCCAGTCATTTTCTGATGAGATATAGTCAGTCTGACAGCATAAAAATTAAATTGGGATATTGGGGGGAATAAAAAATAAAAACTAAAAAAACTATTGAAAACACGTATCTGTGATCACTCGAATATCACCATAAATAGCAAGTGTTGAAGACCTGTGGTTGGGGCACAGGAGCGCATCTAAACATTTTAAGGACCTTTGTGGGTTTTTTCCATGTTTCAGTCCTGCAACACCATTATTCTAATGTCATTGGAAAGCACCTAGAATGAGCTACATTTTGAGACCATAATCTTTGGAAATGGATTAAGCATTCAATAGTTATGACACGTTTTCCCCACAAAATGGTCGACTCCACCCGGGGTGGACTACAACTGAAAAACTTTGGATTTTTTTAAATTTATTTTTTATCAGTTCAAACTGTTGCTGTACATATCTACTAGCCAATTCTAAAGTTTTAGAGCTATTGGATGCTCCATTTCAAAGTAATGATGGTTTTTGTCCATGCAATTTCTCATATTGACAAATATTTGAATGAGAAACCAACAAGGAACACTAAAGGGGAGGACAGCAGCATTTTTTCTTTGGATAAAAAAACTTGTGGTTACCACTTTATAGCTCCGTAGATTCTGCTCACCCAACCCTAGCCTAACCCCCCTCCCGACCCCAAGCTGAGTAATGGAGATCAACTGTGGTCCCAGCCTAGCATGACACGACAGAAAAGGGGGAAAAAGGGTAATGATCATCAACAAGTAGTTGCACTTGGAGATGTGACATAAGTCGTCCTTGAGTTTGCACCTAGCTCACCAGACGGTCCCAGTGGCTTAATGGTTAGAGCACCAGCCATGTAAGTTGGAGGGTGCAGGTTCAAGTCAAAAACGTGGCGACAAGACTCCCTGGAACAAGCCCTACAAACAATGAATCCCCTAAAGAGATCCCAAGGACCGAACTACTACGCCCCAGAAGAAGAAGCCCAATTGACGCCCATCGGGTAAAGCGTATTAAATGCACAAACACTGTACACAATCATCTTTTTACACACACACATTCTAGGACATCTAGATGCACACACGGGCATCTAGACGCGCAGACATTACACACACATCACAAGACTGCACCTAGAATTAAATATATCACTCACCCCACACATACAAACAAATAATTTTATGCAGCCATGCACTTAACTAGCTCTAATTAAGAACCACACTAATTTAGCACTCCCATAGTATTTAAACCCACCCTCATCCTATTATTGCACACACATGCTGTCTAACTATTCCAAGGCACTGATGAAGGCTACTCTATCAAGCCCAAATATATTTGTCTTTGTGAAAGTTGTGAGTTCCTAGTTAGTTTCCCTCTAATATACTCCTGTCTTTAAACCCACCCTGAGCTAGGTACAAATTCAAGACTTATGTCTGACTGGGGCGGGCGGGGGTTCACATCTCCAAGTGCTGAAGGGCAACTACTTATTGATGATCATTACCCTTTTTCCCCTTTTTTGTCATGTCATGCTAGGCTGGGACCACAGTTGATCTCCATTACTCAGCTTGGGGTTGGGGGGTTGGGCTTGGGCTGGGCTTGGGCTAGGGTTGGGCTTGGGCTAGGGCTAGGGCTAGGACCAAGGAATAGATACCAAGGAATAGAGACCAGGGTATAGAAACTAGGGTATGGAGACCAGGGTATAGAAACCAGGGCAGTATGGTATAGAAACCAGGGTATAGAGACCAGAGTATAGAGACCAGTGTATAGAGACCAGGGTATAGAGACCAGGGTATAGAGTCCACAACAGAGATCAGGTTATAAAGACCAGGGTATCATCACTCCTGTGTCATCCATGGATGACCAAGTTAATAGGGACGTACACATGGATAATTCGTGGATGGCAGAGTTACTAGCAGGGTTCATCTCGGATGGCCGGGTTACTAGGGATATCCAGGGTTCATCTGCAGATGGCCTGGTTACTAGGGATATCCAGGGTTCATCTGCAGATGGCCGGGTTACTAGGGATATCCAGGGTTCATCTGCAGATGTCCCTAGAAACTCTTTCATCCGTGGCTACTGTGACAGGCGGTCATTGGACATACGTGGACTTCCGTGGATGAACCCTGGATATCCCTAGTAACTCTGCCAGATGTCCTTAGTGTCTCTGCCATGCGCGGATGATCCTCGTACATCCCTAGTAACTCAGTCTACCATGGATGACATGGGATTGACCACGACGACACTGACACTGCACATGTACTAACATGGAAGAGAGAGAGATATTTTCTTATATAAATGCATGCATGAGCTTTTAATAATGGCACTCTTGCAAAATGTAAATGTATACAGACATCAAACTAGTAGAATGTTCACAGGGTGATTCCTCATGTCACAAGAATGGTACAGCAATTCAGCATATTCACCATGATGACACTGATCTAGCCATTGCCCTAACTAACCCTACCTACGGTCCTATGAGTAACCCTAGCCACTGCCCTGCCCCATCCATTGCCCTATCTCTAACCTAACTCTATCCCTAACCCAGTACAGTTTTGATGATGACATCATGATGATGTAATGCTAGGATTGTGAGATTTGGAATTAACCATGGTGTCTTCAAATATAGAAAAAGTTATATGAGCATTCCCACACAAGGTTTAATCATACCAGCTGCTAAACTGACTTCACCATTTAAGGAATTGGGTAAAGTCTCAACTGCCAACATAACTTGTTGAAATTTCCCCTGCCAGCATGCTATCATGGCTCTAACATTGACATATGAGTAAGCTATGGCATACAAAACACACCCTCATCACTACAATCAGACGTCAATTTTGCAGGACCGCTTCAGGATCTAGTCTTGCATACTCCTTCATCAAGGTTTCTGTGATCGCACGATACTGTGGCTCTGTGAGCAGGTATTCCATGAATATTCCATAAACATCTTTGTCCTCCTCCACTTTGTTTCTAAGGTCACCCAACACCTCGCATGCTTTCTCTTCAGGTCTCAGCTTGGATCTAACATTAGTGACAGAATAGTAGGTTGCTCTGGGAAGGATGTTTCTTATGTGCAAGAAATTGGCGATGCCTTTCAAGTTTATTTGTATGGAAAGTTCCTCTCGTGCAATTCTGGAGCATTGTGGATTCCGTGGACGCAATCATTGCACACTAGCCAAATGCTACAAATTGTGGATTAATTTTTTTATAAGGTTAATAAGCATATTCTTTACAAACAGGTAATACGTACAATTGTCCAAGTTTATAGTGTTTCAACACATCCCCTCACCTGATCCACCGACAATGCTTCCTACAGTTGAAATGCTGTCTCTCGGAGGAATATTACCTATCAAGGTAATACACCTATCAAGATAATACAATAATATAACTTTATGCCTTGTTTTCTTCTCTAAGTACCCTTGAAATTCAGGGCCAAAGCCAATCACATTAGCTACATATCTTTTAAAATGTTTTTGATATCACAGGAACTTTAAGTAGTACAGGAGGCAGTTGGCCACACTTCTCTGGAGACCAAAGATGAGTGCCAGCTAGAAGCTTTCAGGGGAAGAGTGTGCAAGTCTAGGATACAAACATTGGCCCAATAGCTAGCCAATCCCCCACACCCCACACACACACAACAACAAAGCTATAAAGTCAAGATGACACAGTTCTACCCTCACCCTAGCAGTGAGGCAAATGGCAGCTATGTTCTAGGTAAACAACTGCTAACCTTTCCGTAGTTAACACCGAGTTGGGCGCAACTTGACGACCACGCCAGGCAATGGAAATGGAAGTTACTTATCGGAGGGGGTATAAATGGCCTAATAGTCGCGCGCAAAAATTGAGCGATCATTTCTCTGGTTCCAAATGACTCCTGTCCAAGGAAATAGCTAGTGTCTTTGGCATTGTCTGTGACAATAACTTAATTTAAGCTGCTCAACTTATTTTGATTCCACTTCAACTTAGTTCAAATTCGAATAGAGTTTGCGCTAAAAATCACCAAATTGTTATCTTTTTAGCTATAGATGCAAATTTGTCCAAATTCTGTCTTCAAATAAGTAAACTTAATTTGGCTCCCTATAAGAATGCTTTCAGCATGTTGATGAACTTATACGTAAGAGTTTCTCGAAGCTTGGCATATTCACTACGATATTTGATTGACAGTTATTCTTACGTTCTTACGCATTGCTGAGTCATGAGCTCTAAACACTTCAAGGAGGAGGGAAGGAAAAATCCCAATCTCGCCACTCTATAACCTCTACAGTATAAAAAATATAAAACTTTCAATCTGCATGCTCCCTTCTGGAACTTAACTTGAAGGTATAGGAATAACCATGTCAAAATTGCATATTAAAAAAAACAAATTTGTGAGGTCACCAGATTCTACTCCTTATGTGTGCAATAAAACAGTGTGGTCTAGTCTTGTATGATATAGCTATATATATATATATATAGGAGGTGATGCAAAGCCACAAATTGATGGTCGTTGTTTTATTGTTGTATGTGTGCTCACAGAGCATTTCCAGAATGAAGCTTACATAGCTTACCACCCCCAACCCTCACTGTGACCTCTCAACTGTTCATGCCAACTTCACGTAGTTTGAAATCCTGGATTGTGATTGAGGCCCTGCTTTGAGAGTGTGTAACTTTATTATAACTATAACTTTTGTTAATCTGATGTTTAATGTTTAATAATCTGACAACCTTGTTATCTGACAAAACCTTGCAGGAATTAATTTAAACACGATAAACTTTTGTTGCGACACTGATTCGCTTGGTTTAAATGGAAGTGTAAATTAAGCTATTTTTCTCTTAACTATAATATACACTCTGATTTGACCTAACGAATTGCAACAATCTCAATAATCGACTCGAAATATACTGTTTCAACATTTTGCCTAGATGCTCTAGCTTGCATCAGTATCAGCATTTCTGACGAGGGCTAGAGCATCTGTCAAAGCATCGAAAGAGAAAATTTCAAGTTAATTGTGTTTAGTGCAAGGGTAAAGCTGGTGTCTAGGACTAGAGTAAAGCTGGCTAGGGTAAAGCTGGTTTCAAGACTAGAGTAAGCTGTTATTAGGGCTGGCTAGGTACCTGGATTAAGACTAGGATTGTTATTGAGAAAGTCATATATAACTCCTGTTCATTCACTGCCACTCATCTTGTGTCAACTCCTTTTTCTGTATCCATCAGCAATTGGGGCTTGACCTGCCACCTCCTACACTGTTTCATCAAGCCATCATGGACTCAGCTATACCTTGACATGGCTGTAAAGCAAAATATGAGCCTAGGTGGTCAAGGTCCATCTCTCTGTAAAAAGAACAAGCTTGTCATGATTGAGGTATATGCATGCTTGCAAATGTTGATAGGCCCCTGTTAGCCATCAAGTTGTGGAAGTGCTTCAGGTTAAGAGCTCCCAGCCACTGCAAAACTAGCTTATGTGGACAGCACCTGTTGTGACCCCTAATTTTCCACACTAAGTTATACTAGAACTAGAGAACCATACATTTGTAACAGGATGTATGCATGTACATAGAATATATGCTATCCTAAAAAAAAGTGTTAACTCTCTTTTTCAATTTTTTTATAGTAAGAAATACTAAGAAATATGTCTGAGCCAATCCACATCATTAGGTATTCCTATAATTATGTTGCCTCCTGAGCCATGGAATAACGATCCTCCAAGATGTGCACTTATCAAGTACCTCATCTTAGATTGCAACTGGCACTTGTTGTATCCACTACTGATGGCAGAGTATATCACAGAGAGATGATATGATTGACATTGGTCTGTCTTCTTCGATCCTATGAGGTTGAGACTCTGTACCCAGTGATTGTCATCAGTGTCATAGGCATAGGCTAGTAATAAAATGTGAGGCAGTTATGTGGCTATGAATGAGCTTGTTGCAATACATAACTACCTGTCCATGTGTTGGGCCTTTGACGACACTAGAGTTCCCTACAAGCATCCTTTTCAGCTTGTTATCTGCCACTTGCTTCTCAGTTTGAGTGCGTGGAATATTATATCACCTTTTGATATTTTGGATAATGAGAGGGTTGAGTTAATGGAAATGTTATTGTGGTTGAGCTCCACGTGTTTGACATATTTATCAGCTCTCACAGCACTGCTTGTTACACTGAACAAGAAGACCACTAAGAACTCCCAGATGGCATTAGGGTACCAAAAGTGACCACTGTTGAGTGAATGGTTATAATAACAGGTGCAGGTGAGCTTGCCCACCCATTGAGGTAGACACCTGAAACATACAAGTATTCCACAGGCTAACTCTACTGACACCTACATACATATGTAGCAACTAGCCTCCACTCCACAAGCTAGAGATATACCATTTCATGTTTTGAAAGAACTGAAGAGAAAAAAGATGGAGGAGCAATGTCAAGAGCATTATGAATGTGTGCAGTTCGCGTTTGAAAGTTCTCTCCATTAATTTTTTTTGCTACTGCCAAGTTTTAGAATATAAAAATTGCTTTCAAAAAATATATATATATATTATGAACGGATAAAAAATATTGAAGTTATCAAATCACTTCCAAGATATCGAGCAGTTTCTAACCACTTTCCAGCTACAAGAAACACCCCATGCATCGCTAGACCTTCATTACTTATGTGTGAATGCAAACAAAATGTTGAAACAATTGACTTTCACTTTCTTCTACTTTTCAGCAAGAGCAACAGCCAGCGTGCAACCTATAGCTACATAATGTAGATGCATCAGACTTGTTTTGTTATGTATATTGAATTAGTAAACATAAACACATCATAATTTGCAGGGGCTCCCATGCCCAGGTGCATCCATCGTCATCCTCCACACACGTCTTCACTCCTCCTCCAGTAATCCCTGCAAACTTGACAATACAAAGCAAAACACACATAAACAAAATAGAACACTCAAAGAACATGTTAGCTCGACTAAAGCAAAATAAAGATAAAGAAAATAGAACACTCAAAGGATATGTTAGCTCAACTACTAGATATACCTTTTAGACATAATCTTACTAAAGCCATCCTTGCTTCCAACATTGAGGCTCACCACACCTAAATCAATGGCAAGCCTGATACTTGTGGCACTCATATGCTCTGTCTTCGACTCCACACTACAGAATTAAAACTCTCATTTTGATTGTATGTGTAGCCGCCTCAACACTTGTGCAAAAGATCTTCACCTTTACGCAGGCTCAACTCAAAATGCCTGTAGGACAATACTCATGCTGGGGATGTTCTGCAGTTGATAAAAAAATTGCTTCCACGTCGCGAATCATCCCGTCTAGGTTGTCCTCATAATTTTTTTTAATCGCTCCCACAGAGTAGGTTTGCATTTTAATTGTAGACCATGACTAATCCCCATAGCGCCAGCCAAGGTTACACACTTGCCATCGTCATCCACAGCACTTTTTAATGCAGGTATCAAAATGCATTAAACTTTTTTCTCGATTCATTTTACTGACCCTTTACCATTTAACCTCATACACCAAAATTGTGTGTAAAGGGTCCTCAATGTTGTGCTATATCTTCCCCCACCCACTTATTTTTATAAACATTTTTTTCCTTGTAATATCCAGAATTAATTTTTATTGTACAATTGTTAAAAATGTTAAGCAACATTCTTTACTCTGATTTTTTAAAATAGCAATATCATTTAATTAAATGGTAATAATATGGACAGCCATATCGATGATGAGTCCTTGTCCTCCAAGTCTATCCTACACACACTCAAAGAGATAGAACCTTCTTTCTAGACAAGCTGGACTTCTCAAGGTCAAAGTTCATATGTGTCTCCTGCACATCACACAAAAACAAAAGAGAAAGGAAAAGGTGAACAGCAGCCGAGAGGGGGAGAGATTCCGGAAGTTCAGATATGGCCATGTCTGGCATATATAGAAGTGCCCCTGCACTGGGAGGCCAGGAGTGGGAGGAGAGAGGGGAAAGGAGGGAGGACTGAGGAATGGACAGGGAGAGTGTTGATTAAGGGAGGGAAGAAGAGTGAAAGTGAAGGAGTAGAATAAGCAACTCTTTATACCATCAACAACCACAACAACTATGTATGTGTCATGCCTGGGGTATTGAGGTGATCTTTGACTCATGAAAGCTTGGCAGCTTCAGCTTGCAGCAGAGAGTTGATTGAAACTGCTGGGTCAGCATCCTACAAACACAAACATTAAGATGGACAGATGAAAAACACACGAGACAAAGTCAAGCACTGCACGAGCAAGCAAACTCTATGAGCACCTACTACTAGAAATGGCTGTGGTGTTCTAGGGCTAAAGGAATGCATGAGACCAAGTCAAGTAAGGCACGGACAAGCAAACTCTATGAGCACCTACTACTAGAAATGGCTTTGGTGTTCTAGGGCTAAAGGAATGCATGAGACCAAGTCAAGTAAGGCACGGGCAAGCAAACTCTATGAGCACCTACTACTAGAAATGGATGTGGTGTTCTAGGGCTAAAGGAATGCATGAGACCAAGTCAAGTAAGGCACGAGCAAGCAAACTCTATGAGCACCTACTACTAGAAATGGCTGTGGTGTTCTAGGGCTAAAGGAATGCATGAGACCAAGTCAAGTAAGGCACGGGCAAGCAAACTCTATGAGCACCTACTACTAGAAATGGCTTTGGTGTTCTAGGGCTAAAGGAATGCATGAGACCAAGTCAAGTAAGGCACGGGCAAGCAAACTCTATGAGCTCCTACTACTAGAAATGGCTTTGCTGTTCTAGGGCTAAAGGAATGCATGAGACCAAGTCAAGTAAGGCACGAGCAAGCAAACTCTATGAGCACCTACTACTAGAAATGGCTTTGCTGTTCTAGGGCTAAAAGAATGCATGAGACCAAGTCAAGTAAGGCAGCTCATGTTGGCCACTTCCCAAGACTTGCTCATGTGTGTCCAACATGTCCATACATACACAACCATAAGGGACACTTTTAGCATCATGACAGCATTGCACTCCTGTCTTAGCACACACACACACACACACACACCTTAATTCTGTGTGGAATTTATGGCTCCACCCATTCCTTAAGCTCTGCCTTACTTTCCTCAAACTTCCTGTCTCAGTCAACAGCTCTGAAGGTGAAGAAGGTCTGAAGTGTGTCTGTGGAGGATGATATGGTGGACTTCCTGCCTCAGCCGGGAGTCCTGAAGGTGAAGAAGGTATGAAGTGTCTGGAGCATATGATAGACTTCCTGCCTCAGCAGAGACCCCTGAAGGGGAAGAAGGTCTGATGTGGCATATGATGGACTTCCTGCCTCAGCAGAGACCCCTGAAGGGGAAGAAGATCTGGAGTGTATCTGAGGAGCATATGATAGACTTCCTGCCTCAGCAGAGACCCCTGAAGGAGAAGAAGGTCTGATGTGGGTCTGTGGAGCATGATATGTTGCTTCATGAAGTCAGCGGATGTGAACTGGTACCCATCAATCAGTTTAACTTGATGTTATAGAGGCCTCAGGCTATTTAGAGTGCGCCCCACCAAGATGGCTGCTAGATCATCTTTACTCATTGCAGTAGCTATAAGGTATTATTTATCACATTCTAGGAGAGAGTTTTAAGGTTGCTGATTCAATTTGCCAGCAGCTATCCAATTAGGGCAAAATAAAGTAGTTATCCAGTGTGAGCAGCTGTCTGTAGCAATTGACCAACTGAGTGAGCAGCTGTTTGTACACTGGCACCGAACAGATTCAAGAATATTGTGGATCTTCACCAAGACCACCAGGACTTGCTGTTTGGAGCAGATATCTGTAGACCTATCTGGAGTATCCCATGTGAGGAACGGCTCTAACAGAGACAGAGTGTGGGTGAGACTCATGTGAGGGTAGGTTTTAAAGGAGAGAGTTGGTGAACCCCATGTGGGGGTATGCTCTAACAGAGAGAGAGTGGGTGAACTCCATGTCAGTCAGGGTAGGCTCTAATAGAGAGAGAGAGAGAGAGGATGAACCTCATGTGAGGGTAGTCGACCAAGTGGGGTGCAGCTACTTGGACACTGAAATGATAGGTAGCCGGGACGGAGCCTCACACGAGTGAAAGTCCAGCACATGGCATGATATCTGGTCTTAGGTGGACTGCATTCTTTGAGGCATTTATTTTATTTTCACGCCAACTTTCTGTTTTATGTGCCATTGAGGCCATCGTCGGTGGGGGAACTCCCTATTACACACCTTAGTTGCTCCCCACGTAGATCAAATGGCGTGCACTGTCCCGTCCAATTGGGGATAACCGATAACTTTTAGTTAATTAATTACAAACTTATCACTAACAAGATGTAAAAGTAATAAGTTCTGAGCCGCAGGAAGCACCTGCTTCTGCCATGTGTGGTCCTCCCTGCCTACAATCTCCTCTTCTAGTCACGAATGTGAGCAGGATCGCACAACTCTTCTATTAGACCTCTTTCAGTCACTAGATTAATAAAAGTGTCAGCAGATTGTGTGTAAGCACACTTGCGAAGATCATCAACTTCTTCTCGGTTCCTCCTCATGAGAGTTTGGTAGCTTGACCTCTCATGTATTATTACTCTCTCCAGTGAAGTGCTGTCAGGAATTCCTATCATGACATCATAACAGTACTGGAGGAATGATGGTTTCTTGTGCTTCTTGTGTTTCCAATTATATATTATTAATTCTTGTAGTGCTCTATTTCTCTCCATTAGGCTTACTACTTGTGCTGGTGCAAGATAAGGTTCCACAGAATATGCCAGTTTAGTTACATTAGTATTGGTACAAGTGGCAGGCAGCTCAAGGATGGGGTGATCATCTCCATAATAATTGGAAGTAATTGTTTGTAATGTTGAGGGAGCAAATATAATCCTCAACACTTCCTTACATGCAACGTGTAGGCCAGTCTCAATATACAATTTCAATTCCACAAGCTTCCCAGAGGATGATGGATCTATCAGTTGGTGAAGGGCAGAGCAGTATTCCTGGAGGGACTCTTCACTTTCTAGGCGAGGTAGTACTAATGCTTTCACATTGCTGGACTTAAGCTTGTCAAGCAAACGACTAACACTAAGGTTGTCACTTCCTGACTCCAATGCAAGGTCTAGTTTTTCCAGCCCATGCATGACAGAAATGGCGTCAGATAGCATGTCAACAACCCAAGGCCATAAATAACACTCCAGCCAAGGCACACCAGATAATGGTGCACTCATGAAGTGGTTAGCAGCAAATTGCTCATCATCATCCTCACACCATTCCATGCGCATCTTTCTTATATGACCACCATGTGGTGATTTCCTTGAATTAAACCCCCATACAAAACTATCTAGTGCTCTAGCGTTACTTGTGGTAATTTCCTCCCACGATGCTTCAGAATTAGCAATGCAGTAACCAAGTGCATATGCAAGCAAAGGTTCCCAGATCTCATCCTTCATCCTGCATTCTCCTCCAAACAGTCGTGCATAGTCAGCAGTACATTGAGCTTCATAAAGACACAGAATTAACTCTGGAGTTAAATGTAGTGGATCAAATTCTGGCACAGATTTGGTCAGACCAGCGACAAACCTCTGCACTATGTTCCAGTGGCTGCCATGTTTCTGCTGCTTTGTAATGATCTGTTTATCTACATCATCAGAGAGCTGAGCGATGTAGTAGGCAGCAAGGAATTCTTGGACTGTTAGGTGAAGGAAGTTGTAAGATATTGCACCACCCCCACGCAGTGAAGCTACTCTGTCAAGAAAACCAAAATGCTCTAGACTTGGATCCAAGTTATGGAAAATCACTTTCTGCTCAGCAATGCCTTTGAAAGCTATTTTACATAATGCAAGAAACTCTTGATATCTATCTTCAGGAAGACTTTTGAAATCATTCAATATAACCTCTTGACCTGGGAGGTCAAGGTATCTTTTTAAGATAGTAAGGCACAGCTCTATATAGAGCTCAGTCATGGTACTTGGCATGAGTCCAGAACCTGCTGATCGATGTTTGAACAGGTCTACCACAATGGCAGCGTTTAATGGAACATACATTAGGCTGTTGATGGCTGGGTTTTTAGAGGCTGAGATATAGGCACGAAACTCACTCAACATTTTAGAATCTTGAAACACACTGCCTGCGTACTCTTCCACTCGCTCCTGTGTGAAACCAAGAACTTCAATATGCCTCTTTAATAAAGGTCGACAGCTTCTAAGGAGTGTAGCAGTGGAAGAAGGTCTGCTGGTAACAAGAACTGTGCTCTGAGGAAAAGCTACACCAGAAATGAGCTTGTCGATAAGAAAACCTTTATGCTGAAGCCTTACAGGCAATTCGTCAAATCCATCTAGGATAAATAGCACTCCCTTTCCTTGGACCTGTTTAATCTCCTTTGCTACATCCTCTTCACCACTAAAAAGGCCAGCTACATTCTCAATGTTCTGCACCTCCTCTTCCCTCATTCGTAACAACACAACTAAGGTGAATTTCTTCATTGAGTCATATGTCCCCCAATTCCGACAGAGCTCCCAGGATAGCGTGCTCTTCCCTATCCCAGGAGCTCCTTCCACCAAGACCAGTCCAAAATTTCCATCCATCAGCTCTTCCAGGGTGACTTCTTCCCGACCTTGCAAAAGTGCTTCAACATCCCCTTTCATTATCTTATCTACAGACTCGTCATGCCTGTGATGATGGTGTGAAAGGGCGAGCCTTATGTACTTCTTGCTTGGGGTTGGAGGCCACTTTTTATCATCCCTGATCAGAGCTCTTGCATAAATGCTCTTGAGATCTTTAGCGTATCGAGATATGGCGGAAGAGATGGTGGAAGAGTTCGAGGAGGACGCTGACGTAGCGATGAGGGCTGAGGGGAATAAATATTAGACAGGTAAAAATGATCAGATATTCATAAATACAGTGTTGAAGTGATGTCATCAAGTCAAATACAAATATTATGAAAAGTTGTGGTCTGGTTGTCTAATGTAAATTTGATTACAAAGTTCAGCTACAGCACACTGACTACAGCTGGGTCACATCACCACACAATGCAAAGCGCACTCGTCTGACTAACAGAGTAGAGATTCACAATATGCTGCTAGGCCTTCGTGTTGCGTCGCATCGATTCTAGCTGTTCACAATTACAGAGTCGCCGCTTGAGCAAACTTTAACTTTCACCAAATTGGAACTCCGCCCATTAATTAAGGGAAGCCAGCGCTCATCTCATTCGTGCATCCCATATACCAGGGAAAGTTCTCATTGCTTCGATAAGCCTTTCTTCGTCCGTTCAGATTTGAAATTACCTGCTTTTACTGAAAAATCAAAATAAAGCATGTCAGAATAATGAAAAACTCAAATAAACGCACACCAGAGTGATGCAATTGGTTGCACTGCCACCTGAATAGAATTCTATTCTATTCAAGCAGTGCAATGCCACGAAATGTTCGTGTCCACAAAAATATTTAAACGATGTGTCGCATCACTTGAGCATTTTGCATATTGTGAATCAGCCTTCACTGACAGTAGAGGTCAAATTAAACTGAATGTTGCTCCCTTATCTAGTATCACTAGATTAACTCCTCCCATCCTCCCCCTCCAAACATGAGGATGAAAATTTCTTATCCCTCCTTTTCTTTGCGAGAGCAGAGGACTTCCCCTCGGATGGAGTGGCCTGGACCTCACAGCAGCTGAGGCTCAATTGGAGCAGGTGTGGACATGTTGACAGCTAAACAACACAATAGACCCCGCCATGTAGCTCAGAGATGGCTCCATTGAAGACTGGACCAGCTCTTGGCATGGAGACGGTGAAGAAGTCCAGACCTACAACTTCTTTATGATTTTTTTTATTTTTAAACGCTGTTTAAAATAAGTTCACAGAGGTCACGCACGCTGTGGAATTCTTCTACCATATGTTAGAACGAACCAATCAGATTGACAGTAGTTTGGGGAAATATAAGTCATAAATATTTCCTACGTATTTCGTGACAATATATTTCATTGTGACAAAAATTTGTTGCCAACAGAAAATAATGCACGAAAATATAACACGCTCATTTCTTCTTATCAAAACAAATCAACCACCTCACGAGAAGCATGAGGCTAAGAGGTAGACGTGTTCCAAAGAATCTTCTGTATTCTTGGTTGTCATGACCACTATCACATCTGGTGGCATGTGAGCATATAATGTCAATGACAGGTATGCAGTAGCAGTCAAGAAAGACAGCGCTATTCTTCCAGGTCTTCTTCAACCTCTCCATTAATACTGCTCTAGCAGGTGAGGGAAGCTATGTTGATAGTGGGACCTTTGGGATCGGGCAGTCCATTTTTATGGTTAAATACTAGTTAAGAGCCATAGCAAACTATGACTCTGACAGATGGCAAGCTAGAGCAGACAGTGGTTAGCTATATACCTGTAATACGGGATACACGGACGTATGCGTATGCTATGGCCATATTTTATCTAATTACTCCGCTGTTCTAATTATTCATTCTGATAAATATTTCAAGAGATATGTTTTTGTGGTTGACTCCGCCCACAAAAACTAATAAACAAACAAAATAAACAACAAACAAAAAACTAACGAATTGTGGATGTGCATTATTTAGATTTTTCATTCTTATTCTTTTTGTTTCTGTCTCCGCATGCTCGTCATGATTGACCGTCTCCATCAAGTTTGAGCTTCGCCACTCTCCTCTTACACACGTGCCACTCTTGGTTGGAACTTTCATGGGAGTTGCAGGGTCAGCTGAAAAAGTTAATAATAAGGTATGGTGTGAAACTTCACTGAGGGGGCAGATGTCAAGCCTCAGCCCTGCAAAGATCAAACTATAAATAGAATTTATAAATAGAGCTAGAACTCATGACCTCAGACTATCAACACATAGGACAACCATGAGATCAACTCACACTCTTAGATAAGTCCTGTAGGGACATCCAGTAATTCTACTACTCTCACACTGTTATCAACACCATAAGCTGTGAAAGCCTGGCTGCAAGGGTATTTAACTGAGGAAAAGCGTGGCCCCAGTCGTAAGTTACAACCAATACATGAAATGTTTTTGGTGCTCTATCGTTTGAGATGTAACGTTTTGGAAAAAGAACTTGGCGATCAGTTTGGTCTAGACTCAAGCACAATTTCACGTATATTAACTACTTGGATCAACTTTTTATACTATACTCTAAAACAACTACCTCTGTGGGCTTCTCGTGAAGTAGTAAAACAAACAATGCCTTCTTGCTTCATGGCTAATTATTCTACTACTCGTATTATTATCGACTGCACCGAGTTATTTATTGAAATGCCTTCTTCATTTCATGCTCAGTCACAAACATACTCCTCGTACAAGAGCCACAACACTGCTAAGGGCCTTGTTGGTATTGCTCCTAGTGGAATTGTGACATTTGTTTCTTGTCTATATGGGGGTCACATATCTGACAAAAAAATTACTCAAGAGTGTGGCCTTATCGAGCTTCTTGAGTCTGGTGATGTGGTTATGGCGGATAGGGGCTTTGATATACAGCATTTGCTTGCATCCAAGTGTGTTACCTTGAATATACCACCCTTTATGCGAGGAAAGAAACAGTTATCACTTGAAGAGGAAATAGAAACAAGAAGTATTGCATCAGTACGTATTCATGTGGAGAGAGCAATTGAACGTGTAAAAAATTATCGTATTTTAAAAGGTATAATTCCAATTTCTCTGCACACACAGTTGGATGAAGTTTGGTTCATTTGTTGTGTACTTACAAATTTTCTTCCTGCCCTTATTCAGTAATTGGTTTTTGTCAGTTTCAGTGATATGAATAAATTATTATAATATATCATGACATTTCAGTAAATTTGTTTCATCAGTTTCAATGGTCATAAATATTATAATAAATCACAACATTTTTACAAGTTTAGGCACAATAGCAGTAGAATAAAAGCATTTCAACTTAGAAATCATAGCTGTCCAAAATATTTCATCAAAAAATATCCGCTGGATAGAAATCTCAGCATTAGTATATACTACAAAGTCGCACCACTTTTTAGAGCAAATAGCCATCTGTCCTTGGACTTGGTAATAATAATGATGTTGCTCTCTTAAAACAAGCTTACCCTTTTCCAGCCGACA
Organism: Cladorhizidae sp. MBARI D1340-BT2; assembly: GCA_028752905.1. NCBI lineage: Eukaryota > Metazoa > Porifera > Demospongiae > Poecilosclerida > Cladorhizidae > Cladorhizidae sp. MBARI D1340-BT2. The sequence goes on from JAQNBH010000004.1 coordinate 43,512,299, forward strand.
ACAAAACCCCTTCTGGGAAGCAGCTTGAAAAGGGCTGATGTCACGATGTTCGTAAGGACACTTTATTTCTAGCAAACCATTAGGATCATCAGTGGAATCTGGATCATGCACTACACCATCCGGACTAGCTCCAAGCCAAGAATGATTAGGGTTGATTACCAGTCCGGACATTGTTACTTTCAGACTGGAGTGTCCCCTCTCATGCCACTCTCGTTTGTAAGCACTTAGTGCTTTGTCTTCATTGTCCTTCCCCCAGGCACAGGATAGTGGCATTGAATGGTACAATCTTTGATTCACAATAGAATTCACAAGTGAATCTGGTGGTGTACTGGAAAGCCTCCTGCACACTCGACCAAAGAAAGAAGATGTTATTCTGCAGCTACGCTCCTTATACCATTCAGGAGATTTAGATTGACATCTAGTCTTCCTTTCTATTTCTGCTGCTTGTTCCTGAGAAACCATAATTCTACTCCATACCCCCTCTTCTGGTGATAGTGAAGGAGTGACAGTAGTCGGTTGTGGGGTCGTTAGGGAGCAACATGCAGGCACTTCTGTCATTACCACCGAGTTAGAATTAGAGCGTGATGGAGCACATACAGGATGACAATCATTGCCTCGCATAACGGCAGTAAACAGAGGTGCATTTCGATGCGATTCTAGACTAGTACAAAATTGTCGAATACGTTCCTCTGATACAGATGCAGGACTTGAACGGTACTTTTTGTACTTTTCTAATCGAGTAACTGCAACTTCTGCCTTACGTTTTCCGTACGAATGGTGCACAAACTGAATTTCAGAAAACAAAACCGGACCATCTGGGGTATTTCTTGGCCTATTCCACTGTTGTTGGGTGTCAGTGCAAGTCTTGTCCTCTGGAATAGAGGTTAACCCAAGTTCAATATAGTCAAGAATGTTATACAATAATGCAGCAACATGTTTACAGCATCCACCAGCTCCGGCTTTGCAATTACATTGTGCACCAACAACGTAGCCCGAGATCTTGCTAAGAGCAACAACAGTGGAATAACTTCCAGTGGTCTTAAACGATGGCTTCACAATACCACGGAAGAGACAATGGCTATCTGTAGTGCATCCAGGTCGAAACCTGACCACACGGACATGGTCATCACGAAACAAGCGATATCCTTCCTCTTTGTGCTTCATTGCACCAGCTCTAAATGTAGCAGCAGCTGTTGTGCTGCGCTGATTCTCCGCAATAGTCTTAGAATCTGTGACTAAGTGGGCATAAAGGCAGCCATAATTAAATGGTGGAAGCTGCTGCAAATTAGATGTCCATCCCTTGGAAGGAAGAACACTTGGTATTGGCGATACTTGGTTTGTTGACTGTGCTTGTAAGCGAGTTGTGTGTACACCACCATCTGGATCCACAATTTTTGCATCCAAACCAGCAGTAATGTAATCGCAAACACTGCATCAAATAATTAACAATGGATAGATTATTATATTATTAACACGATTGTACAGTCTTACAGTCTGCTCACTGCTTCACAAGGTCCTGCTTCTTTCCAGCAGTTGTAGCACCTCCTGCACTTCAACCAGCGCTTGAGCTCCACTACATGAAGCTGACTAGGTTCACGCCCGTTCAGTGAAGCACCAGGAATGTCTTCTTCCCGTAAACAAACCAGTGAGCTGCCGCCTGGCAATGAGTTCTGAGAAGAACTAGAAGCAAGCTCACAGGTAAGCTCAGTATACTGACATTGGCACCAACTCTCTGACTTCTACTCTCCATAATTCGCTAACCGTCGATCGACTGAACACGTGAATAATATCAGCTTGTAGCAAATTTTATGCTCTCCATGCCTATAATTTTGTTTAGAAATATACGGTATAATGCAGGTGCAGTGCTCATGAATATCACGAATGGTCATGATTTGTAATACATTCTCTATGGGTCCTAGTTTTTTTGATACCATAAGTAGGCGGGGCTGAACGCGGGTGACGTATAAACGCGTAATCATGCAAGTATTTAAATCTTAAGCTCATACATGCCAAGACTAGTTTGGTTCCGGGAGAACATGCATAGATGACTCTGTGTATCTGCGCAGGACATCAACGCAAGTGTTTGCCCAATTACGCCGCCCCTCAGATCCCCTCCCCCATAACAGGATGGAGTCAGGAGCCAGCAGCTGGGTTTGGCCATGCTATATCTGTCGTTGCCCCCACCACGGGTGAGGGGGCATGCCAAGATGTGAAGTGTGTAAGTTATTAGCTGTCCCTCACAGTGCTGTCTGTTTTCTGTGGGGCTATCGTTGTCCCTGAACCCTCTAGAGCCATCAGCACCAGCCATGGCCACAATAATACCAGCCCCTACGTGGCGAGCAGCTAAGGTGTGTAATAGGGAGTTCCCCCACCGACGTGGTGGCACGTAAAAAAGAAAGTTGGCGTGAAAATGAAATAAATGCCTCAAAGAATGCAGTCCATCTAAGACCAGATATCTTGCCATGTGCTGGACTTTCACTCGTGTGAGGCTCCGTCCCGGCTACCTATCATTTCAGTATCCAAGTAGCAGCCCTCCACTTGGTCGACTACCCTCACATGAGGTTCATCCACTCTCTTTCTCTCTATTAGAGCCTACCCTGTCTGACATGGGGTTCACCCACTCTCTCTCAGTTAGAACATACCCCCACATGGGGTTCACCAACTCTCTCCGTTAAAACCTACCCTCACATGAGTCTCACCCACTCTCTGTCTCTGTTAGAGCCTTCCCTCACATGGTATTCATCCACTCTCTCTCTGTTAGAGCCGACCATCACATGGAATTCATCCACTCTGTCTCTCTCTGTTAGAGCCTACCCTCACACTGGACAGCTGCTCCAGATATGTCTACAGATATCTGCTCCAGACAGGTCTATAAACAGCTGCTCACACAGTTGGTGAATTGCTACAGACAGCTGTTTACAATGAACAGTTGCTCCAGACAGGTCTACAGACAGCTGCTCACACTGGATAACTACTTTTTTTGGCCCTAATTGGATTGCTCCTGGCAAATTGAATCAGCAACCTTAACTCTCTCCTAGAATGTGATAAATAATACCTTATAGCTACTGCAATGAGTAAAGATGATCTAGCAGCCATCTTGGTGGGGCTCACTCTAAATAACCTTAGGCCTCTATAACATCAAGTTAAACTGATTGATGGGTACCAGTTCACATCCGCTGACTTCATGAAGCAACACATCAGACCTTCTTCCCCTTCAGGTGGTCTCTGCTGAGGCAGGAAGTCCATCATATGCTCCTCAGATACACTCCAGATCTTCTTTGCCTTGAGGAATCTTTGCTGAGGCTGGAAGCCCACCATATTATCCTCCACAGACCCAATTAAGACCTTCTTCACCTGCAGGAGTCTTGGCTGAGGCAGGAAGTCCATCATATGCTTCACAGACACTTCAGACCTTCTTCATCTTCAGGACTCTCGGCTGAGGCAGGAAGTCCACCATATCATACTCCACAGACCCGCTTCAGACCTTCTTCACCTTCAGGAGTCTTGGCTGAGGCAGGAAGTCCATCATATGCTTCACAGACACTTCAGACCTTCTTCACCTTCAGGGCTGTTGACTGACAGGAAGTCTGAGCAAAGTAAGGGAGAACTTAAGGAGTGGGTGGAACCATAAATTCCACATACAGAATTGAGGTGCGTGTGTGTGTGTGTGTGTGTGTGTGTGTGTGTGTGTGTGTGTGCATTAGTGCTAAGACAGGAATGCAATGCTGTCTGATGCTAAAAGTGTCCCTTATGGTTGTGTATGTATGGACATGTTGGACACACATGAGCAAGTCTTGGGAAGTGGCCACCTAACTTGACTTGGTCTCAAGCATTCCTTTAGCCCTAGAACAGCAAAGCCATTTCTAGGAGTAGGTGCTCATAGAGTTTGCTTGCTCGTGCCTTACTTGACTTGGTCTCATGCATTCCTTTAGCCCTAGAACAGCAAAGCCATTTCTAGTAGTAGGAGCTCATAGAGTTTGCTTGCTCGTGCAGTGCTTGACTTTGTCTCGTGTGTTTTTCATCTGTCCATCTTAATGTTTGTGTTTGTAGGATGCTGACCCAGCAGTTTCAATCAACTCTCTTCTGCAAGCTGAAGCTGCCAAGCTTTCATGAGTCAAAGATCACCTCAATACCCCAGGCATGACACATACATAGTTGTTGTTGATGATGATGGTATAAAGAGTTGCTTATTCTTCTCCTTCACTTTCCCTCTTCTTCCCTCCCTTAATCAACACTCTCCCTGTCCATTCCTCAGTCCTCCCTCCTTTCCCCTCTCTCCTCCCACTCCTGGCCTCCCAGTGCAGGGGCACTTCTATATATGCCAGACATGGCCATATCTGAAGCTCCGGAATATCTCCCCCTCTCGGCTGCTGTTCACCTTTTCCTTTCTCTTTTATTTTTGTGTGATGTGCAGGAGACACTTATGAACTTTGACCTTGAGAAGTCCAGCTTGTCTAGAAAGAAGGTTCTAGGTGTTTGAGTGTTTGTAGGATAGACTTGGAGGACTCATCATCGATATTGCTGTCCATATATATTACCATTAAAAATGATATTCCTTTAAAAAAAATAGAGTAAAGAATGTTGCTTAACAATTGTACAATTCTGGATATTACAAGAGAAAAAATGTTTAAGTGGGTGGGGGAAGATATAGCACAACATTGAGGACCCTTTACAAACAATTTTGGTGTATGAGTTTAAATGGAAAGGGGTCATTCAAATGAATTGGTTGTTCATTATAAGGTGCTGTGGATGACGATGGCAAGTGTGTAACCTTGGCTGGCGCTATGGGGATTAGACATCGTCTATGATTAAAATGCAAACGCTCTGTGGGAGCGATTACAAATAATGAGGACAACCTAGATGGGATGATTCGGCGATGTGAAAGCAATTTTTTTTTATCAACTGCTAGCATGAGTATTGACCTACAGGCATTTTGAGTTGAGCCTGCGTAAAGGTGAAGATCTTTTGCACAAGACTTAGCTACACATACAATCAAAATGAGAGTTTTAATTCTGTAGTGTGGAGTCGAGTGGATAAGACAGAGCATATGAGTGCCACAAGTATCAGACTTGCCATTGATTTAGGTGTGGTGAGCTTCAATGTTGGAAGCAAGGATGGCTTTGGTAAGATTATGTCTAAAAGGTATATCTAGTAGTCGAGCTAACATATCCTTTGAGTGTTCTATTTTCTTTATGTTTATTTTGCTTTAGTCGAGCTAACATGTTCTTTGAGTGTTCTATTTTCTTTATGTGTGTTTTGCTTTGTATTGTCAAGCTTGCAGGGATTACTGGAGGAGGAGTGAAGACGTGTGTGGAGGATGATGATGGTTGCACCTGGGCATGGGAGCCCCTGCAAATTATGAAGTGTTTATGTTTGCTAATTCAATATACAAGTCTGATGCATCTACATTATGTAGCTATAGGTTGCACGCTGGCTGGTGCTCTTGCTGAAAAGTAGAAGAAAGTGAAAGTCAAATGTTTCAACATTTTGTTTGCATTCACACATAAGTAATGAAGGTCTAGCGATGCATGGGGTGTTTCTTGTAGCTGGAAAGTGGTTAGAAACTGCTCGATATCTTGGAAGTGATTTGATAACTTCAATATTTTTTATCCGTTCATAATATATATATATATATTTTGAAAGCAATTTTTATATTCTAAAACTTGGCAGTAGCAAAAAAATTTAATGGAGAGAACTTTCAAACGCGAACTGCACACATTCATAATGCTCTTGACATTGCTCCTCCATCTTTTTTCTCTTCAGTTCTTTCAAAACATGAAATGGTATATCTCTAGCTTGTGGAGTGGAGGTTACTTGCTACATATGTATGTAGGTGTCAGTAGAGTTAGCCTGTGGAATACTTGTATGTTTCAGGTGTCTTCCTCAATGGGTGTCTTCCTCAATGGGTGGGCAAGCTCACCTGCACCTGTTATTATAACCATTCACTCAACAGTGGTCACTTTTGGTACCCTAATGCCATCTGGGAGTTCTTAGTGGTCTTCTTGTTCAGTGTAACAAGTAGTGCTGTGAGAGCTGATAAATATGTCAAACACGTTGAGCTCAACCACAATAACATTTCCATTAACTCAACCCTCTCATTATCCAAAATATCAAAAGGTGATATAATATTCCACGCACTCAAACTGAGAAGCAAGTGGCAGGTAACAAGCTGAAAAGAATGCTTGTAGGGAACTCTAGTGTAGTCAAAGGCCCAACACATGGACAGGTAGTTATGTATTGCAACAAGCTCATTCATAGCCACATAACTGCCTCACATTTTATTACTAGCCTATGCCTATGACACTGATGACAATCACTGGGTACAGAGTCTCAACCTCATAGGATCGAAGAAGACAGACCAATGTCAATCATATCATCTCTCTGTGATACACTCTGCCATCAGTAGTGGATACAACAAGTGCCAGTTGCAATCTAAGATGAAGTACTTGATAAGTGCACATCTTGGAGGATCGTTATTCCATGGCTCAGGAGGCAACATATAGGAATACCTAATGATGTGGATTGGCTCAGACATATTTCTTAGTATTTCTTACTATAAAAAAATTGAAAAAGAGAGTTAACACTTTTTTTAAGGATAGCATATATTCTATGTACATGCATACATCCTGTTACAAATATATGGTTCTCTAGTTCTAGTATAACTTAGTCATAAGCAGTGGCTGGGAGCTCTTAACCTGAAGCACTTCTACAAGCTTGCTGGCTAACAGGGTAATAAAAGGCCTAACAACATTTGCAAGCATGTATATACCTCAATCATGACACTGGCAATCAGCTTGTTATTTTTATAGAAAGATGGATCTTGACCACCTAGGCTCATATTTTGCTTTACAGCCATGTCAAGGTATAGCCGAGTCCATGGTGGCTTGATGATACACTGTAGGAGGTGGCAGGTCAAGCACCAATTGCTGCTGTTGCCTATGGATACAGCTAATTAAGAGAAAGAGGAGTTGACACAAGATGAGTGGCAGTGAATGAACAAGTTATGACTTTCGATGTTTCGACAGATGCTCTAGCCCTCATTAGAAATGCTGATACTGAGGCAGGCTAGAGCATCCAGGAAAAATGTCGAAACAGTATATTTCGAGTCGATTATTTAATTCATTAGGTCAACTCAGACTGTATATAGTTAAGAGAAAAATTGCTTAATTTACACTTTCATTTAAATAAAGCGAATCTGTGTCGCAACAAACGTTTATTGTGTTTAAATTAATTCCTGCAAGGTTTTGTCAGATAACAAGGTTGCCAGATTATTAAACATTAAACATCAGGTTAACAAAAGTAATCCATAGTTATAGTTAAAATAAAGTTACACACTCTCAAAGCAGGACCTCAATCACAATCCAGGATTTCGTGAAGTTGATGAGAACTCACAGCGAGGGTTGGGGGTGATAAGCTATGAAGCTTATTCTGGAAATGCTCTGTGAGACACACACACACACAATAAAATAAAGACCATCATTTTGTGGCTTTGCATCACCACCTACTATATCATCAACAAGACTAGACCACACTGTTTTATTGCACACATAAGGAGTAGAATCTGGCGACCTCACAAATTTGGTTTGAAACATGCAATTTTGACATGGTTATTCCTATACCTTCAAGTTTAGTTCCAGAAGGGAGCATGCAGATTGAAAGTTTTATATATATATATATATACTGTTACTGTGTAGAGGTTATAGAGCTGCAAGGTTGGAATTTTTTACTTCCCTAAATCCCTCCTCCTTGAAGTGTCAGAGCTCATGACTCAGCAATGTACTTATAGTAGCATCCTGTGTGACGTAAGAATAAACTGTCAATCAAATATCGCTAATTAATATATAAACCAAAAACTCACATCAGTGAATAAGCCAAGTTTATTAGCGAGAAACTCTGACCTGGTTGCAAATTGAGATGCTCTAGCTGAGATGTAGGCAACGTACAAGTTAAGTAGAATGGGGGAAATGACCTAGTTACAAATTGAGACACTCTAGCTGTGATGTAGGAAACATACAAGGTCAACCTATATGCCACCAAGAAGAATAAAAGTATAAGTTCATTGAATTTATCAACAATCGAGGTGAATTATAAGGATTGTTGGTCTGGTAGAGAATCCTTTACTCCTATGCTGATTTAGGGTTGTGCAATATCTGAAGATCTGTAGCTGTTGCAGTACAGACGGTTCCCAAAATTGTACTTGTGTTTTTACTTTCTGTTATTACAGGCATCATACATTTAAAAATAAAGTTATTGACATGCTGAAAGCATACTTATAGGGAGCCAAATTAAGTTTACTTATTTGAAGACAGAATTGCTAACAAGATATAGTCCAAGGGCTGCCGAAACCCCCCCTCCCCCCCCCAGTCTATATAACTGCCACTGTGATTTTATGTTAGTTTAAACCCAGGTGTTTACAAAAATGCTTGATATACATGCAATTTTTGGTTGCAAGTAAGCAATCCAAGATGGCCACTGTGCACTGCTGGCTAAATTTGATACAAAAAAATATTTTTTAATCGAATTGATGTAAAATATGTGTAATATAATTTGGGATTGGAGAAATTCACTGGAGACATAATTTGTCAATTTTGAGAACCTTCATTGTAAAAAAAATATGGCCACTGGTGAGGTTAAAAATAGCAGTTGATTAAGTTTGCATAGATTCATAATTAATTAGGCAGGCACTTGGATAGTATCAACTTGCATCTTCTGATTTATGTTTTTTTCGTGTACTTTTCTTTTTATTAGCCTTTGTTAGGCTAGTAACCTGTTCATTGTTAGCCAGCTTATTGTGTTACCAGGGCCCTTCTCTGTGGACTAGTTGTATATAAAGGTTCAAATATACAGATAATTTGTATACACTTATAACCTTCAGAATTAATTGCAACTTGAAAGCAAGGTGAGGCAGCCATTAGTTAGCTGTTGTAGACTAGCTACTAGAGTTTGTGTAATTTTTAATTGCTCCAAGTGGGTAATAATGGCTGATGAGAAACCACTGCAGTGGAAGAAGGATGTTAAGAAAAGGGGAACACTTGATTGTATTGTCTGTTATACACCAGGATGCAAGGATAAAATATATTCAGTTAGCAAAGCAATCTTTGAATCAATACAAAAAGCTGCAAGGACCCATCAGTTAATTGGCAAAACTGACTCTGAGCAGTGTGGCAGTATATGTGAAGGCATCCCTGATAGCATTGTAAATGGCTATCATCGTAAGTGTTATCAGTGTTTCATATCAACTTCAAGAATTACTAAACGAAAACATAGTGAGATTAAAGATCAATGTGATGAGATTAAAAATCCTCGCAAAAAAAGGAAATCCAACATATCAACTCTACTTCCTCAGGATCATTGCTTCTTGTGTTGAGAGGGTGAAAAAGCATAATGATAAACTCACGTGAGTCTGAAATTAAAGAGAAAATTATCTTAAATCAAAGACCTTAAACTGATGTCTTTACTTCATTTGGATCTGATTGCCAAGGAAGCAAAATATCACAAATCATGCTTTGAGTCGTATATCTCAACCGAAAAAGGATTATCTGCCACAACCAGTGAATCAGTCGATTCCAAAGAATCCTTGGCTGCACATAAGGCTGCATTTCACCATGTATGTGAACATGTGGATAATCAAAGAACGTATCGCAATGTTGAGGGAGAGATACCTTGCTATGTTATCATCCCCTAGATTCTATAATCAGGACTACAAAACATACAAACTCAAGGCTAAACTAATGAAACACTTCAGCCATACCATCAAATTCTGGCAACCAAACTACTGCAGTGAATTAGTATAATTATTCTAGTCATGTTCCCCAAGGTGCTGCAATTGAAGTTACATTTGAAGCTGCTCCCATTCAAGGATTCTTGACATTGTTGGAGATTGCTGGAATGCATGGAAAAGAAGAGTCTAAGCATCTCCACAAAGATGTTAGGGTAGCACAAATTAGGAAGTCTGAAGAGGCAGTGATAAGGACTATATATGAACACGATCAAGAGCTATATCAATCCATTTGACTCTGAGAGACAAAACATTATTGTATGCCTTTCCTCTGGAATTCCTGCATCTAAAGAACTAGTCGTTGACCTCCTTGATGATACACCTGGAGAAAGAGCATTGAAAGACTTCCTGGAACTGCGAGTATCTGGAGGCTTTGTAAAATTTCATGAGCCAATCAAGAAGAGGAACCATCTGACATTCCAAAAGCAAGCGGAGAGAAAGACTATCAAGGCCAGGAACAAATGTATTTCTATACAAGCTCAGCGTAATTTGTTTGGGCAGCTCATCCTTTTATCTGCTCAACTTAACATCAGTTTGGTGAAAGCATTGTCATTTGAACTCGGTGTGATTCCTTGGAGTGATTCCTTGGAGTATGGCAACTGCAGATGGATAACAGACAAATCAACACTCCTGCATCATCTTGAAGGGGACTTCCAGGTAAGTGAGTGGCCACATAATGCTGCTACCATCATTGATGCTGCAGTACACATCCAGGCTCAATCAATCACAAGAACCTTTGGGGAACTAGCAGAGCAATTGTGGAATACCTTGCCTAAAACTCACCGTGTCGATTTTGTAAATGACACCTACATTCAGGCATCAATTAAGTCCGTTGAGATTTCAAAGGCTTCTTGTCGAACAATCAAACCAAGAGCCAGCTCTCAAAGTTTATCTTGAAGGAATGGCAGTCTCCAAAATATGCCTCTAGGCTAGAGGGTCGCAAGATCATGTTCACTCTAGGTAAAGAGTGCTGGGAATTGGCGAGTGATGGTTGTTAGGGTATGCACCACCCCCAACAGTCTAGCTAAGGCTTTACACACTTAGTGCTTTAGGCAACTAGTTATAACAACTTTATTCACTTCGACAAGATACAACTCAAGACCGAATAATCTGTCCAGAGGGAGGCTGCCCTTAACCTATTCCTAGTACCCGCGGGCAAATTATTCATGAATTAACGAGGTATTTTACTTACTTCCGTTCTGCAGGGACCCCACCCATGAAACTTGGGTCATATTAAGCCACATGATAGCTCTACTTCCTGTAAAAAAATCGAGCCTTCCTTACCAACTGGGCAGAACTAACCAGCATCATAAAACCTTGTCATCTTCTTGGGGGTGAATATTTTCATATTTTCACACTATTATACTATAATGCCAACACAAGATGGAGCATCTATTTACAAACCCTCTACCATATGCAAAGCCAGTGGGTTGTTTTCCCCATCAAAATGCTAACAAATAATAATACAAAAAACAAATTATAAGAGAGTGAAAATGCTAACACATACTAGAATAAAACCATAATATAAAACACAATTATGTAAGGGAGTGTCTTGGGTAGAGCTCCGGTCTTGCTGTCACGGGTAGAGTAGAACTTGCTCAGTCTTGGGTATAGCTTGCTTGGTCTCCGGCATGATATTTCACCATGTTTTTATTCTACACAAACATGAGATACCAGGATAAGAATAACACTTGAATACTGGAGAGACGAGAGAAGTAGACGAAGGGACAGGGAACGAGAGAAGTAGACGAAGGGGCAGGGAACAAGAGAGAAGTAGACGAAGGAGCAGGGAACAAGAGAGAAGCACAGAAAGGAGCAGGGGGTGCATAAACATTACTGATAGTCCACCAAGGTATGGTATTTACGAAAACAGTCACGGCCTGTTGATCCACCACACAAAGGAACCTTACAAAAACAACACTGGGACCTTGCCTCATGCCTGTAACCTTTACAAATGCAAACTACACAGCGCTTCTTTGCACAGCACTGTGGGAAATGACCTAGTTTTAAATTGAGGCAATCTAGCGGACTATTTGCCTGACTACAACGTTGACCTGCACGCTGCCGAGAAGAGAAAGAACCAATCAAAGATTTAGCTAGAACAATCCTAGCTTCTAGATAATTACCCTTCCTTACTGATATTGGAGCTCGGACAGAAGAAAACAAAATAAATGAATTCAATAAACAAGCTTATATCAAATACGAAAAAACCCTTTTCCACCATCTCCTAGACTTTCTACCCAAATTATAGTAGCCTATTCTCTGATCTGCTCTGTCCACACCTCTCATGAATGACTGATAATCAGGCAAACATGGGGGACATGGCAGATCCTCTCTAGAACCATCAATTTTGCGCCTTTTTACAGTAAAAAAGTAGGAGGTACTAAATTATTTTCCGCGGGATGTATATTAGTTATCATGTAGATTGACCGTTTATCTACCCAAACTAAAGCCAGGAGTGCACCATTAGACCTATAATCATAATAACCTCTATTTCTAATCGAAGCTTTTGTTACTAAATCTGGAGGAAAGTTCCTCCTAGTATACCTAGCTGTACCACATGCACCAAAGCCTTTACTTGTAAGCGTTTGAAATAAATTAGGACTAGTATAATAATTGTCCATGTACACATGGAAGTTCTTATGTTCTAATCCTTCTAACAAATCTAAAACAACTCTACTACACAAACCAGTTTTATCAGCTACTTCCACGTTCTTACCTGTATAAATCTGCAACCGATAAATGTACCCATTCCTAGCATCACAAAGGACAAACACTTTTATCCCCGATTTTATTGGTTTGTCCTTCATATACTGTTTGAAGCCAAGCCTACCTTGAAAGGGAATCATAGCTTCATCAATACTAAGCTCTTGATGCAAAGTATATTCACTCTCAAACTTAGGAGTAATCAAATCTAATAACTTCCTTACCTTATAAAGCCGATCATAATTCAGGTTACCCTTTGTAACCAACAAACCATCAATAGAATTTACATGTACATAACGCATTAGCTCCAAAAACCGAGTCCTAGGCATTACTTTACGAACCAAAGATCCAGACAAATCCGAGTGATTAGTGGACCAGTACAATTCTAAGTATGGAAGTGTGGAAACTCCCATTATTATCAACATTCCTACAAAAGCTTTCATTTCCTCTATATTAGTATCTACCCATGGCCTGGAGAGACTAGCCATCCTAGAAACGTAACTGTTCGTCTCTGCTACTAGGAGTTCCCACACTTCAAGAGTAAAAAAAAGGTAAAATGCATCTAAAAATGTACTTGATGCACCAAGCAATGAAGAAGTTGGACCAGCTGTTGCTGTATAGTCCAATTTCAAAGGAGTTGGCTCCTTTATTTCCCACTTACCTGTGACCTCAGTTAGCCTAGAACCAGTGCCAGATGCTTGGGCAGAACAAGTGCCAGATGCTCGGACAGAACCAGTGCCAGATGCTCGCACACGCCTATAACCTCTGGCCCGCCTACTACCAGTACCTTTTGGAGGACCACTAGCAACACTTACGACTCCACTACCACTTGAGCTGCTTCCCCCTTGGCCAGTACTCCCTCGCCCGCCTCTCCCTCGGCCAGTACTCCCTCGCCCGCCTCTCCCTCGCACAACTCCAGCACCAGTCGTGTTCCTACGCCCGGTAGAGACTTCAGGCAAGGCTTCCTCATCCTCCAATGTAACAAAAGGAGTCATAGATGCCTCATCTCCACTCTCATCATCTGATGCTGTAGGAAAAGTAGTGGGGAGGGTGGGAAAAACAAGATATATATATCAAGTTTGTGGTCAACATTTGTAAATTCAAATTCAAATGAAAATCAACAACTCCAACCTACACTCTTAGCTATAACTTTTTTTCTATAACTATCCTGTCTGAATTTGGAATACCAACAGAATAAGCTAGTATTTGGCAATAGTACACTCTCAGTTGACTATGGCAAACAAAGGCTATGAAGCGCTATGAAGCGCTAAGGTTAGAAGAAACTTACAATCGAGAAGTCCATCCAAGCACGCCTCTTCTCTTAGAGCAACTGGATCCAGAGTGTTTCCTCGGTATGCATAGATGTCTTCACCTTCTTCCCCAAATGAATCTGACCCAGAATCGCCAGAATCGTTGGCTAAAAGTTGAGAAATAACGTCCTCACAGGAGAGCATCTTTGAGCAGTTAAAAAAAAAAAGCTCGACCAACAAAAATGGCGTTCAACCGCAGGATTTTTGTTGCACGATGCATCAACCGGAAATAATCATTTTTGTGACGTTCTCTAGTCTACTAGGCATGTGCAGAACCCAACCGGGGCTGTTAGCTCGTAACGGTTCATTTTATATATTTTTGTGTGGCGAAGGATGTAAGGTCTCGCGCCATATGGCGCTTACGGCGTTTAATCGGTTAACTAGGCTGGCCTCCCCCCCAGGGACATGACCATATTAGGTAAAATACATGCATGTGGTTGATTGACTATCCAATGGAATACAAGTAGCAGTTGTGTGTTTGTTTATGCATGCGGCTATTAACATAAGTGTGGTCAACTTTGCGGTCAACAGTTTGTTCGTGAGCTTTCTGCAGGTTAACACCTGCAGGTTGCTCCTGTGTTGTTAGGGCTGGTAGGGTGTTACCTAACAAGGTCCCTAACACTTCCCTCCCCTTCCGGAGGTCGGGCGTCATCATCTGTCCATGCTTGGCGAGATAGCTCATCAGCATTGGCATTTTGTGCACCAGGCCGATAGGTTACTGCGTAATTGTAGGGTTGCAAGGCTAGTGCCCAGCGCACAAGTCGACCATTAGTGTTCCTCATCTTCTCTATGTATGCTAGAGCACGGTGGTCGGTCTGGATGTTGAAGAGTTGTCCCAGCAGGTAGGCTTGAAAATGATGTAGTGCCACTACAAACTGCTCCATGCCATCCAGCACCTGGTCCATCAGTCGCTGGAAGGTGGTGGATGCACCCTTCAAGCCGAATGGCATGGTCTTGAAACGGTACTTCCCACGAGGAGAAATGAACGCCGTCTTATCACGATCAGCCTCTCGTACGGGCACGCCCTTGGGCAAGTCGAGGGTTGACAGGTACCGAGTATTTCCCAGTTTGTCGATTAGATCATCGACCCTGGGCATTGGGTATGGGTCATTCTTGGTTCTTGGAAGAGGCCCCACGATGTCTATGGCTACCCTTTCAAACGGCTCAGAAATCACCGGCAAGGGATGTAACGGTGCTTTGGCTGACGACTTCCTGGCTGCTTTCTGGCAAACAGGACAACTTCTGCATGCCTCTGCCACAGCCTTGTGGACCCCAGGCCAAAAAAACCCTCGGAGTAGCCGGGCTATTGTCCGTTTTCTCCCGAGATGTCCTGCCATCGGCACAGAGTGTGCCATGGTGATGGCTTGATTCCGCCTTGCCTGTGGTAACACCAGCTGCTCGATCTCATTTCCCAACGGGTCGTAGCTCCTGTGGTAGAGCCACTTTCCTTGATAATGGTATGGGGAACCATTCTCTCCTGCCATCTGGCGGGCCTTCTCCAATGACTTATCTCGAGCCTGTTCCCTCGCAAGGTCTGCTCCTTGCGATGCTTCTGCAGGTTGTTGGATGTCGACCGTCAGTAAGTTAGCCCGACTGCGAGCTGCTTCTCGTTTTGCCATCCTGGACATCCGAGGTTTGACCTTGGAAGTGCCAAACATGTCCTCTGGCCAATGGCAGTCAGTCAGCAAGTCCCAGTGCGCATCCTCCTCCTGCACATCCAGGTTCACCTCCGTCAGGTGTACTTCCGACATCTCTGTAGCATGTTCTTCCATCCTGAGTCGCTCTCCCTCGCTTTTTGCTTGCTGTCGGGTGACAGCTGCATTAGCATGCAGTGATGGAGGACGGAACAGGTTGGCTGCCGCATGGAAAGCTGTCCGGATGGGTGGAATATCGATTCCCAGTAGCGCATCATCAGGTAGGTCTTGGCTTGCTGCTGCGTGGCACACATACATCTGTCCATTCAATTCCACAGTGATGCGTGCTAGTGGCAGGCTGTCGATCTGACCATTAGCCATCGAAATATTCGCCATTTTGCCTGTCCACTGGTCATCCTTCACAAACCTGGTATTTACCAGTGTGATGTTGGCTCCTGAGTCCAAGCGTAGTTTGTCAGATGTGATGTGGTTAAGCTTGCTGAAACATGCATACTCCCCTGTTGTTCTTCCAGGGTGGTCCCGTCATCCATTGCCGAACCACTGAAAATCTCCGTGGGACAGGCATCATCCTGTCCTCCCATATAACCATTTGCACAGAGTGGTGCATGCTCTGGAATAAGGTCAGCTGCCAAAGCTGTGAAGACCTTCTTGGGGCATGTAGCTCCAATATGCCCCCACTCGTGGCAGTTGAAGCACATGGGGCCCTTTTGATCATCAAAGTATTTGGATAAATCTCGTTTGCCTTCCTTTCTGAGCTGTTTAAATGGTCCTGGTGTTGATGCCATGGTGGTGGTCTGCGCAGGACTGTTCCCGTCATGGGCGGGATCCTCCCTGGTGTAAGTGGTCTTGTCCCAGACTCGTTTGTCTGGTTTGCCAGTCTTTGCTTTCATTAGTACCGAGTAGTCTAGGTTTCTGTCCCGCAAGTATTCATCGCCCAAGGTACCTGCCTCCCTTGACATGGTGGGTTTCTGTGCCCGAATCCAGCATGCTATGTGGTTGGGGAGGGTCCGTAAAAAGTTTTCCTTGACAAATGCACCTACTATATCCTTCTTGAAGGTGCAGTCGGCTACCGCTTTCTCTCCAAGATCTTGTATCCGGCAGGCCAACTGAGTGAGGGACTCACCTGACTTCACCGTGGATTCCCAGAATTTTTTCATGTGAGCAGACTGGGTGATACCCATCCTGTCCAGAATGGCTTTCTTTGCCTTCTCATAGGTGAGCTCGTCTGGGGGCAGTGTCAGGAATGCTGCCAGGGCGTCTTCCTTAAGGAGAGGTCGCAGGTGGGGCAATCAGTCCTCAGCCCGGATGTCAAAGGTGGCCATGTGGCTCTCAAATCGGGCGAACTCATCATCCAGTGCATCTCCATTGCTCATGGGCTGTAGCTTGGGTGGTTGTAGTCGAGGTCTCGCCTGGGCGACGGTCAGTGCCACTACTGTGTCTGTCAACTGTTGAAATTCTCTCAGTCGCTGTAGCTCTTGACGGGCCTTCTCTTCTTCTTTCCGCTGCTGTTGCTGTCGTGCTGCCTCTGCATCTCGTTGATGCTGTAGTTGTTTCTCCTCCCGACGTTGGCGATCCAGCTCAGCCTGAGCTAACCTAACCTGTCTGTCTTCCTCCCTCCTGGCCGACTCGATCTGTTGTTGTTGCACCAATATGCGCAGCAGATCGGCAGTTGGGTTCAGCTCTGCTGTTGCAGTTTGCTTAGTTTCACTCTCCCTCTGGGGATTGTAGTCCGCAGTCCCTCTGTTGGCAGAGGTGATTTCTACTTCATTTTCCTGCCCATTTCTGCTTCGTGTCGACATAGACATCTCAATCGTCAGGTAGTGTGTCGAGTCACTTTATTACAAGTTCACTGGTCACAATCAACAATAAGAATCCAATTTGCCACACTTTACACTTTTACACGTCTGGACTAATACTGAGCAGGCCGTCTCTCTTCGATGTCTCCAAACTGTCGAATACAACGAAATCAATCACTCCAACACTCACTATAGCTAGCACTCTGCCACTACTCAAACTGGGTTCGAACCTATTATGCTGCCACCAAATGTTAGGGTATGCACCACCCCCAACAGTCTAGCTAAGGCTTTACACACTTAGTGCTTTAGGCAACTAGTTATAACAACTTTATTCACTTCGACAAGATACAACTCAAGACCGAATAATCTGTCCAGAGGGAGGCTGCCCTTAACTAGGCTGGCCTCCCCCCCAGGGACATGACCATATTAGGTAAAATACATGCATGTGGTTGATTGACTATCCAATGGAATACAAGTAGCAGTTGTGTGTTTGTTTATGCATGCGGCTATTAACATAAGTGTGGTCAACTTTGCGGTCAACAGTTTGTTTGTGAGCTTTCTGCAGGTTAACACCTGCAGGTTGCTCCTGTGTTGTTAGGGCTGTTAGGGTGTTACCTAACAAGGTCCCTAACAATGGTGTTGAGTTGTACTCACTGACCTACGATGATCTTATCAGCAATCAGGTAAACAAAAGGAGGAGGATCGATATCAATGCAGTGCGACATCACATTGGTGCCAGTGTTAGTGAAACAGTCCTAGGCTTTCATGCGTTCACCGGGTGCACTACCAGTGCATTTAATGAGAAAGGGGAAGGTCAAGCCTTACAAGAAAATGCTGAGTGATCCTGCATTCATTAACACTTTTGGCCAGCTGGACATGATGAAATTGTCACTGAAGAGGATCATAAGGTGTTAGAGAAATTTACATGTTATATATATATGGCTCGAAGACCACATCTTTTATTAATAGCTGCAGGTTTGATGTTTTCTTCCAACGCTTTTCAACAAGGAAATCTAAAGGACTACTGAGCACTGACATTGGCATAGATATCAGCCTACTCCCACCTTGCCATTCTAGTCTCAAAATACACATTCAAAGAGCAAACTTCCAATCATACATTTGGTGAAGAGCACTGATCAAATCTCCACAAATTCCATCTCCATTGAAACATGGTTGGGTCTTAGAGCAAGGCTCACAGTGAACTCACAATGAGATGATGCCAACTGACCTAGAAGAAATCCTGGTTAGCTGCCAGCAGTCAAACCAAAATGAAGATGAAGAGTCACCAATATGTAGCTATGAGGATACTTACTATGAATCAGACTAAGTTTGAATGCATCCATGACCACATCATATAATTTTACGATGAAGATGACCTTAAAATGGATAAATTGTTTTCTAATGAATTCCTTGGCCCAAAATTAGTTAAAATTGATATTGCACATGGTTTTTTAATCAATTTGATAAAAAGAAAACATTTTGCCCAAATTTAGCCAATGGCGCACAGCGGCCATTTTGAATTGCTGATATACCATACATGCAACCGGATAATGGATGTATATCAAGTCATTTTGTAAATAACTATGTTTGAACTAACAGAAAATCAGAGTGCAGGTTATATAGACTGGGGGGGGGGGGGGGGGGGGGGGGGGACCTTTTCAGTATCTAGCCACTGGTCTACACATGGGATTAACCCTCTCTCTCTATGTTAGAACCTAGCATCACATGGCGTTCACCCACTCTTCTGTCAAAGCCTACATTTACATGGTGTTCACCCATATCTCTCTCTCTGTATTAGAGCCTACACTCACATGATGTTCACCCACTCTCTCTCACTCTCTGTTAGAGCATACTCTCAAGTGAGGGAACCTCACTCTCTCTCTGTTAGAGCCTATCCTCACATGACAAACCCGTAGGAAGCAAATATGAAACTGTACGGCAACCAAGCCACACCCACAATGGGAGTGGCTTAACTTGGCTATGACTGTTATGCTAAAGGAAATATTACAGCATAAGTTGGGGGTGGGAGATGTGTTTTATTATTATAATTTTTTGGGTTGGGATCTGAGTTTTTTTTTTTTTGGGGGGGGGGGGGATATTGCAGGACTCCATCTCCCTGTATGAAAACCTGCTACTGGTTGCCACACAGTCGTATATATAATTATGGTGTATATTAATAAATGTATGTTTTACTGTTATGTCGTCTCTGTGTGACCATCCAGGCTGAAATTGTGGATAGGCCCTATAGAAGTACTCTGCATATTGAGGAGAATTTTCTTAGGAACTTCACTTCCATTATATTACATGCCAATGTTACTATAATTATGACATAATTAAAACAGGATAGATTGTTGAGTTATTAGTGTTCCAAATTTAAAATTGTCCGAAGATACCACTTCTGTGCTCACTTTCTGCAACAAACTCATTAAGGCATGATTTCAAAGTTAATTTCATCGGTCTTCTCCTTGTGTATATACATGAATTACCATTAATTATTGAGACGTTTTTGGCTCATTGTTGAACGCAAGTATATAGGTCTTGACTCGACGCAACCCTGAAGCACTTCTTTCACTCACAGCATTGGTTGAGGAGTAACTAAAAGCAATTTAACTAAAGTACATACCTCAGACATGAAACTTCACTTGGACACGAGAAAGAGTCTTCAAGTACTTGATGATGTCAGAGAGAGAAAGTCAGAGATAGAAAGCTCACTTCTGGTGGTTCCCATTGCTGTACTTAAAAGTTGTAAATGGGTAGTTAGACTAGACTCATTGAAGTCATCGTGATAAAATTCCATGACAAACTTTAACTCATCGCTATAGTCCACTCCCCTTGCAGATTTCAGAAGAAGGTTCTCAAGTTTAGTCAAGGTGTGATAGCTAGGCTGATCAAACCGTTCTTTTATGAATGCTATAATGAAATCAAGACATTCAAAGTAATGCTGCCTAAACAGATCCTAAGGTTCAGTTGGATGATATGCTTCACTACTGCCAGTGCTGAGTCTAACTGGAGTTTTCCTCCTCTGGATTGAACAGGGTCGCTAACCTCCAATTTTTCTTGTAAAGAAATAACCTTCAACCAAAACAAGTCCTCACTTCGAAGACTTTCCAAGGTTTTCCGTGTAAGCATGGCTAATTCTTGACCTTCTGAGGCATTTAAAGAGGGGTTTTGTAAAGTTTTACTTAAATATGTTTACGTTTAAGGATTAACTCATCAAGCACTACACCAAACAAATATTCAAAAGTGGACATGCTATATTTTACACCAATTAACCGAGCACGGGTTTCCGAATCCCTAGCTATATCAAGAGCTTCTTCCCAAACTGCTTGAACAACATCATAATTGGAAATGATGCTATATACTCAGTGAGGAAGCCCTGACTGTCCACCTAGTGGGACACAGGGTTCTAAAACCATTTGTTCCAGGACTAATTTCTGCTTTAATCTTGTTAAACAAACCTTCTCGCTGAGTATTTAAGCAGTTTAGATATTTCAAAAGTAGTATCTAGAGTATTCCTCAGAATTTGATTATTCCTTGATGGTATCTCCAGCAGCTAAATTTAAAGCATGACCATAGCAATGGACAAAAATTGTTCGTGACTCTTATCCACAAATTTGAGTAGAAGTCCCACCCCTTATACCACACATGTTTGCAGCACCATCATAGCATTGAGCACGACAGTTATGAATGCTAAGATTCATACGACACCGCATCCTTCAAACTATATACCAACCAAGACATCTGTTTTATGGACTCAACATGGTCAAGTCCATAGAAGTCTTCATGTGGTTGAAAATCATCATCAACCCACCAAAAGCAAATAACGAATTGCTCCTTATTGGATGAATCCGACATTTCATCAGCCATCAGGGCAAAATACTTGGCTTGCTGGATAGAACTGGTCATAATATATCAAAGAATATGTAATGCCATTATTTTAATAACTTCATTTTGTATTTGGGGACTATCAATTTTCTTACTTAACATGACCGATATTGCAGGATCGTCCAATGCACGAAGATGCATTAATTGCATGAAGTTACTGTCAATTTCATCACCAGCACCACGAAAAGCTATTCCTAGACAAGGAATTGAATATTCTGAGCTACCTTGATAAGGTACTGTCTGTTCATGGCTATTTGCAAAGCATGCTGAGAAGATATCATACTTCCAACATCACTGGTCGTACCTGGTATAGTGATCACTAAATCGGTACCTGCTTTATGAGCTTTTGTGCTCTCATGTTTGTTGAAGCATCGAGTTCCATCCTTCCATTTACTGAACCCAGACAAAAAAAGTTGAGTCCTGCATGTTTCCCTGGATCATCTTTAGTTTGCTAAAAATATATACTAGCTACTGCCAAACCTATATAGGATATGAGTGGCAGCTAGGCTTACTAACGGAAGCTGCCCCACTGTATCTTACTAGTTTGGATTGCTTGCACACACGTGAAACAATAAGCCAAGTCTTGACTGCAATCGTAGAGAGCCATTTCCATTGGTTGAACCAAGTGTGCTGAAAAGAGCGGTGAGAGATATTGGTTCTGCCGAAAGATTGCTTAGGAAAACTAAAGTTAGTTGTTTTAGTCGGAGAGGGATGATCGGGAAGCTCAGGACAATTGGATAAACTGGAAGAAGACGAACTCTGAAATGATGGGTGTGGTTTCCACGAAGGGGGGGCCTGTTCGGTGCAAACTAGCGTTGCTGACAGTCCGTATTGTTCGTTTCATTTTTCATTTCACTTCACCGTTAGAAAGAGGTTCTTCCCCAGTCTAACCCGGCTATAAAGAAAAAGAAAATTACTGATTATCTTTGGTCACACTTCACCTCACAGTTTAACTCATCAAACCCATGTACCTATCACTCTATATGCCCATGCAACCACTGTATGTATATCCCTCAAACAACTAAATATATATAGTACTAAGTAATCATGGCTGCCAGTGACAGAGCTGGTAAGCCATCAGCATTCAATACATCAATTATATATCACTATCATCTCATAACTGAGTATTTGTCATGTTATGCTGAAAAACATTATTATTATTATTATTATAGTCGGGCGATAGGTGATGAATGCCAACCCCAAAATTAATACACTTTTTATAACGACCTTACCAGTCATTTGCGCAATGTACTGCTCAACCCAAAAAAGTGAGCACGGTTTTTAGGTGCGTTCTTTTTAGTCGGTTACCAAGAATTGCTGGAAAGGATCACACTGGGGAAGCGAAAGGAGAAATATTTTAACGCTACGTAGTGAAGAAGAGTGAGAAGGACTAGAAGAAAAATCCCGCTAGCGGCTGTTGCCAGCGGCTGTTGTTGAGCCTGGTACAGTAGACGAGTTTAATGTTTATCTCCGTACTAAAAAGTTACTTGCCGTTTCCTTCCTTTGTTAGTGAGTCTCTTGGATCCTGAAGGTGAGTGTATCGTTTTCTGTGAACCTTCACTTACCTTTCAATCAGTTGAAAGTGTCTGAAGAGAGGCCAGTTCCAGTGGTTACCCTGACTAGGAAGAAGTTGCCTCTCTTGGATCGTTGAGCTTCTTCTGGGGTATTGCTACTGGATCTACTGGCTCTACCTCTTCAGACTAGAGCCTGAGGGGTGTTATGGGAGAATGGAAGCTTTTAGGTACACATTATTGATGGGGATAGAAATGGTTGTTGGATGTTAAGCCTTATGGTCCTAGAACTGAACTAGAGAAGGTAGAATGTATAAATCATGTTAGTAAGTGCATTTTGAGACATGCATTAAAAGGCACTGTGGATGAGGATGGCAAGTGTGTAACCTTGGCTGGCGCTATGGGGATTAGTCATGTGTCTATAATTAAAATGCAAACCTACTCTGTGGGAGCAATTACAAATAACGAGGACAACCTAGATGGGATGATTGACATGTGAAAGCATTTTTTTATCAACTGCAGAACATCTCCAACATGAGTATTGCCCTACAGGCATTTTGAGTTGAGCCTGCACTAAAGGTGAAGATCTTTTGCACAAGTGTTGAGGCGGCTACACATAGAAACAAAATGAGAGTTTTATTTCTGTAGTGTGAAGTAGAGTGGATAAGACAGAGCATATGAATGCAACAAGTATCAGGCTTGCCATTGATTTAGGTGTGGTGAGCTTCAATGTTAGGGGGAAGGTTGGCTTTGGTAAGATTATGTTTAAAGGTAGTTGAGCTAACATGTCCTTTGAGTGTTCTATTTTGTTTAGGTGTGTTTTGCTTTGTATTGTCAAGCTTGCAGGGATTACTGGAGGAGGAGTGAAGACGTGTGTGGAGGATGACGATGGATGCACCTGGGCATGGGAGCCCTTGCCAATTATGATGTATTTATGTTTGCTAATTCAATATTAGCAAAGCAACATAACAAAACAATATATAATTAAGGCTGGCTGTTGATTACTTGAAAGCAAATTCTATATTCTACAACTTGACAGTAGAGTTTTTGTTTGTGAGGAATCATTAAAAAAAAGATGTATAGATGATTAATTTTTTAAATGTCATATTTGATGCTCTTTCTAAACATATTTAGTTTGTGCATAGCTACTTGTAACTTCCTAAACCAATCTAATGATCTGTGCAATGAATAGAACTTCTACTGGCCTGGACCTATATATATATACCCACATAGGATGTGATTAGTACAATCACAGATGTGTAAAATGCATTGACAGAATCAACACATCATTTACAGTTCTGGGTCCTATATGATGTATTTTTAACAAAACCATATCCTTACTCTACTATGGTTGCCTTTATTAAAATTTCCTATGGAAGTGAGCAAGAAAAGAGCTTCAAAATGATATCTTTCAAGTGGCTCTAACTAAAAAAAGGAAGTGAGTTCTATTAATTTTAAGCACAGAGAAATGAATTCAAAAATTAAGAACAAAAAAGTTATGACAAATTTAGTGAAAATGAAAAATCGTGGTAAACACCTGTTATAATTAAGTGAATTGTATGACATTATTCAATAGTCCGGACTCTAAATAAACGTTTTGAGTGTGTCACGTGTGTTGCACAGATAGTGAAATCAAGATGTCTTCTTATAATGTCTGTTGTCTTCGGTTGTTAGTTTACTAGTTGATTAAGGACTTTCACGGTCGTTGAAGAGTGAAAGAACTATAACCTTAGGGTATTAAACAAGGTTATAACATTTGGCGACGAGGATTATAACGGATCGACACGGATTATTACGAAAAGAGTTTTCGAGATGGCCGTGCATGGTTCAATGTCTGCCTTTACTTCAGCGCACGAGGACTGGAGAGCCTATGTAGAAAGGCTGGAACAGTACTTCGTAGCAAACAGTGTGACTGAGGCCGACAAGAAGCGAGCTATACTATTGAGTGTTTGTGGTTCCAAGACCTACCAACTCATTAGAGATTTAGTTTCCCCTACCAGACCAGGAGAGATCGCATACACTGACCTTGTGGAGTTAGTTATTAAGCACTACTGTCCCAAACCTTCTGTGATCATGCAGCGTTATAAATTCAATTCTCGAGTTCGTGCTAAGAATGAGTCCATAGCTGATTACGTGGCAGCACTAAGACAACTCTCTGAATTTTGTGAGTTCGGGGCTACTCTTGACCAGATGTTAAGAGATAGGCTGGTCTGCGGTGTCAACGATGAGAAAGTACAGCAGAGACTGTTAGCAGAAGTTGATTTAACCTTCTCACGTAGCTTACAACTAGCCCAGACAATGGAGACTGCGGAGAGAGACACACGACAGTTGCAGGGAGCTCAAGGAACCTCTGTCTTGTTCACTCATAGCAAGGCATCTAAGAAGCCTTTTACTACTTCTCGTTTCCAGAAGTGTGTTTGTTTCAGGTGTGGTAGTGACAGTCATTTAGCCAATACCTGTCGTTTTAAGGAAGCAGAATGCCGAGCATGCAAAAAGAAAGGACACATCGCCCGGGTGTGTCGCTCGAAAATGAAGTCAAGAGGACAGGATAATTCAAAGTCACAGTATCGTTCGACTAGTACCAATTACGTAGAGGAGGAGCAGTCTAGATTGGTGGAAGATGGTGCTTATGGAATGTTCACAGTAACGGACACATCATCCAAGCCATTATTCGTGCATATGAACTTGTGCGGATCCGTTGTGAAAATGGAAATTGATACAGGAGCAGCATTCTCTATTGTGAGCGAAGAGACTTACAATGGTATCAAGAGATCGGGAGTGACCTTACCTCTGGAGGAATCCCAGGTACTCTTAAAAACATACACTGGTGAGATCTTACCTGTACTTGGCAGGGTAGTGGTGGTTGCTAAGGTTGACCACCAGGAGGAGGAGCTTCCGTTGTTCGTTGTAAAAGGAAAAGGGCCAAGCCTCATTGGGCGAGATTGGTTAGCTAAACTTAAATTGAATTGGCACGAGATTCATCAGTTTAGCATGAATAATAAGGTTGAAGAACTCCTAGCCAAGTTCTACCCTGTGTTTGCCGATGGGTTAGGTACCTTATTGGGCACTAAAGTAAGGATTCATGTCAAAGAGGGTGCTCAACCTAAATTCTGTAAAGCAAGGAATGTTCCTTATATGATGAAAGAAAAGTTGGAGAAAGAATTGGAACGCCTGGAGAAACAGGGAACCATAACCCCGGTTCAATTTTCAGATTGGGCAGCTCCGATTGTGCCTGTGTTAAAACGCAATGGTGATCTTCGTGTGTGTGGTGATTATAAGCTGACTATTAATCAAGCATGTCATGTGGAGTCGTACCCCTTACCTCGTGTGGAGGATATTTTCTCAGCTTTGTCAGGTGGTGAAAGGTTCTCGAAATTAGACCTATCACAAGCCTATTTACAGTTAGGAGTGGTGGATGATTGTAAAAAGTTCCTAACTATTAATACACACAAAGGGTTGTTTGTGTACAATAGGTTACCCTTTGGGGTATCATCAGCCCCTGCGATCTTTCAAAGGGTAATGGACAGTTTGTTTCAGGGTTTTGCTGGTGTCTCAGTTTACCTGGATGATATCCTGGTAACTGGAAAAACCACTGAAGAGCACATTGCTAACTTGGAGAAGGTGTTAGAAAAGCTCAGGCAAGCCGGCCTGAGACTTAACAAATCGAAATGTGTGTTCCTGGCTTCAAAGGTCGAGTATCTTGGATATATAATTGATAAGGAAGGCCTACATCCAACTCTGGAGAAGGTAAAAGCCATTCGAGAGGCCCGTGCTCCGACGTCAGTGACTGAGCTTAGAGCATTTCTGGGTATACTTAATTATTACTCCAAGTTTCTTCCTAATCTCTCGACAAAGCTAGCCCCTTTGTACACCTTGTTATGCAAGGACTCCAGATGGCAATGGACGGAAAAGCAAGAAAGTGCATTTTTACTAGCTAAGCTAATGCTACAGAGTGATTCACTTTTGGTCCATTATGATCCTCAGAAGGACCTATTGTTGGCTTGTGACGCATCTCCTTATGGATTGGGAGTCGTGTTATCACATGTTTTGGAAGACAAAACCGAACGTCCTATTGGGTATGCTTCAAGGACTCTCACTGTGTCTGAGAAGGGCTATTCTCAATTAGAGAAAGAGGGATTAGCTATCCTATTTGGTGTCAAGAAATTTCATTCTTACCTGTGGGGTCGATCATTTGTCATTAGATCTGATCACCAACCACTCTACCATTTGTTTAATGAAAAGAAAGCAATTCCTCCCCTTGCCTCAGCACGTCTACAAAGGTGGGCATTGTCATTGAGTGCATATCAATATCGTATTTAATACAAGCCTGGGAAGTTGCTTGCTAATGCGGATGCATTAAGTCGGTTGCCAAGCCCAGTTGTCACATCCTCTGATTGTCTTCCTGCTGAGTTAAACCAATTGGTTCTTCACCTTGAGTCTACCCCAATTTCTTCCAAGGAAGTGAAACAATGGATTGAGAAAGATCCGCTTCTCTCAAGGGTGAAGAAGTTTGTAATGTGTGGATGGCCGTCAGTGAAGCTTGACCGAGAATTTCAACCGTATGAGTCTCGTAAGTTGGAACTCAGTCTTCTGGATGGTTGTTTACTGTGGGGTTCACGGTTGATTATACCCCAGCCTGGTCGGAAATGTTTGCTAGATCAGCTACATGAAACTCATTTAGGAATTAGTCGTATGAAGAATCTGGCAAGAAGTTATTTTTGGTGGCCAGACATGACTTCTGAAATCGAGTTATGTGTACAGCAGTGCAATGTTTGCCAGGAATCACGACCGCAACCTCCTGTGGCCTCGATGCACCCGTGGGAAGTAACAAAGCAGCCTTGGAACCGTATTCACCTAGACTTCGCTGGCCCGTTCATGGGTAACATGTTTTTAGTCTTGGTCGATTCTCATTCTAAGTGGATGGATGTGGTGATTATGAGTTCAATCACGTCCACCATCACCATAGAGAAGTTGCAAGGTATTTTTGCTATTCATGGTCTTCCCAAGACCATAGTCACTGATAATGGCAGTTCATTTATGAGTGATGAGTTTCAGAGATTTTGCCAAGTGAATGGTATTCAGCATACGACGTCTGCACCTTACCACCCTTCCACGAATGGGTTGGCTGAGAGGGCGGTGCAATCTTTCAAGCAAGGGTTGAAGAGGATGGAAGGTGGATCACTGCAGTCCAAGCTATCGAGATACTTGTTCCGCTACAGGATAACGCCACACAGTACGACAGGGTTATCCCCAGCCGAGGTTCTGATGGGTCGTCGACCGAGATCCAAGTTAGACTTGGTTCATCCTGACTTGTCAGAGAGAGTGGAATCGTGCCAGCGTAAGAGGACACATGGCAGCACCGGACGGGATCGCGTTTTCCGAGTGGGTGACAAGGTTTTTGTTAGAGATTTCAGGTGTAAGAATGTAACCTGGATGCCTGGTGTTGTTGAGCATGTCACTGGACCTTTATCTTACCGAGTTAAAGTTACCTTGGGAGTCGTACGTCGTCATGTGGATAACATACGTCAGAGACAGAGCGAGTTAGGATCCAGCACTATAAATGGTCAAGTGTCTGGACCTGCAATTGTGTTTCATGATATTCCTGTTCAAGTGCCAGAGACACTGAAACTGTCCCCTGAAGGGAGTGTTCCACATTCCGACTCAGCTACGTCAGCCATGGTCAGCTCTCCTCGCTTACCCCGTGTTAATGTGGATGATAATGTGGATGATAACAACACTTCAGTACACATCCCTGATTGTGAGTCAACAACAGTACTGCGCAGGTCTGTCCGAAACAGACCCCCTCCTGATCGTTTTAAGGGATCAGTGTTTTAACTGATAATTATCGTGAATTTGTTATCTTTACTCTCTTATAAACTAAGAAGGGAGGAATGTTATAATTAAGTGAATTGTATGACATTATTCAATAGTCCGGACTCTAAATAAACGTTTTGAGTGTGTCACGTGTGTTGCACAGATAGTGAAATCAAGATGTCTTCTTATAATGTCTGTTGTCTTCGGTTGTTAGTTTACTAGTTGATTAAGGACTTTCACGGTCGTTGAAGAGTGAAAGAACTATAACCTTAGGGTATTAAACAAGGTTATAACAACACCCTAGCTTGCGCTCCCTATAATCACTAAGGAAAAAAAGTAGGCGAAACAAAATTACGAAAGAAATGCCATTAGAAAGCACACAGCGCAAGCTATAATTTGATATATAAATCAGGACACTAGTGAATGCGAGCAAAGATGTGGCACTTTATATTAGACCGCGCATATACGCAGATTTTATCCCACCTTTAATGCCTATAAGTAAACACGGCTCAACTACAGTTGTGTATAATATTCTGTAGTGCAGAAGGAAGCATTAATTAATTTCCTCTTTCCATTACAATTAACAAATCTCTGTCTATGGCTGGGAAAGGCTCTGGACTCGCTGTTCTGTATAATTTTTCTATGGGACAGATCAATTACTGGTTGTCTCAAGTAAACATGGATATCATTCTCTTTAGTGGTAAATTGTGTGCAAGGGTTGTAGCGTATTAGTGAGCTTGCACTAGGGGAGGGGGTGGTGAAACATTAGCTACCTGCCTACTAAAGCCAGCTATATGGAAGACTACCAGAGCCTTCCCCAGCATAATGATATAACTAGCTAGACTATTACTCGCACAAGCCCCCAAAAATTATAACACTTTCCTGCACAAGTTTCTTGTTTGATCTTTATATGAGCCACTTTGATGGACACCTGAGTCAAATACTTACATACAAGATCAAAATCTGCTTCTATAGTGTTCAGCCCACAACAGATCCAGACTCCTACTACTCTTTGTGCTCCTCCTGATAAGCAGCTGGCTGACCTATCTTGAGGGGGGGAGGGGTTAGTTTAAAGATTTTTGTTCTCTTTTTTCCTACTTGCACTTTAGTCCAGTTCTGTACTGAGCACTTACTTGGTGTAATTTCAAGTACAAATTTGGAATAATGGCAGCTACAGATAGTCCCAATAGAGTTGAAATGATGGAGTAATCAAAACAGGGGAAGATGTGAAACATTTCTTGGTTATGTGTGGGGGAATTTGAGAGGGATCGGCTGGTACTGATGGATGAAATGCTTAGAATTATAGGGGAAGGACAGTGGTTGGATGAATTTAGAAGAGTGGGTAAGGATGGGAAGGTGTTGCTTTTGGGGTAAGATGTGGAGGGAGTAAGTGATACAGGAAGTGGGCGAGTGCATTATGTTTGGGTAGGGAAGTGGTGGCAAAGAGAAAGGAACTGTTGTGTATGGTGAGCTGAGGAATGATCTTTGGTCCCAAACCCCTCCCCCTCCTTGAGCAGCGGGACACTGGTAACTTAATATTGTGAATATTTTTTAATTAATTAAGTTTTGGTGATTTTTAATTCAGATTATTTCAGTATTATTTAGGTATTTTTGTAATTGATTATTATATAAGTATATGTGTTAATTAGGTGTTAATGAACTTGAAGATTGTTATTAGTGTTAGTCATTACTTACTCCCACGCTGTGTTGTAACATGTGATGGGCTCAGCAATATCAAGATTAAATTATCAAGTCATCAACTACAGCTGCTATGGTGGTTTAATAACAAAGCTGTAAAGCCAGTTACTCTCCTCGAAGGAGATTTCTGGCATTTCATGATAAAAATAGAAATATTTTAGAGAATGGCTGGGGGATTCATAAAGTTCCTTTGCAGACACTTGAAAAGGCAAAATTGATGTCCTAAGTTTAAAGTACCAACTTTTTCTGGTTGCAGTAAACGGGTGTGGGTGTAGCCAGCTGCCTCCTTCAAACTAGTACGTCTTGTGATACACTGCAGTCTACCAAAAAATAGCTTACTTGCTAGAGATTAGTATTATTGTGGGCTTGGTATGTAAAAATTTCCTGGTACATGTTAAAACTGCAACTATGCATCATACTTGCAATAAACTTCAGGTTTTGTACAAGAGGGAAAACTGTCATGAGGGCCTGTTGAGAAGATTGCAACAGGTGGTCCATGTATTTACAGCACTAGTAGCTAATGCTTGGTGCCTGGCTCTTGATAATTCAGGGACTGTTTAACTGAAACCGGTAAAACATAGACCAAGAAAACATGGCGTACCAAAAGCCACTTGTATAAACGGTCAAAGATACATCATACAGCCTCCCACAAGGAATTGGTATCAGTTGCTCAGGAGAACTCCACGAATAGCTGACTATGCCCAATATTTTTTCAACATAGCATTTGAAGTATTATCTTTGGTCGAAAAAATTAGTTTATAATGCAATAGCAAAGCTACCACAGTCATTTCACTAACCAATTAACCATTAACCATGTCAATAATAGAACATTGCGAGCTATGAGTCAGTGATGACCTCATACTATATACCTCCTGTCCAAGACAAAGCAGCCATTGACAGGACGAATTTGGATAAGCTTTGATTTATTTTTATACAGATCATCTTCTTGTGAGACTGCCTGAGTTTAATTTCATACTGACTAAATACTCTATTTAGGAAACATTATTCTTATCTCTTTTCCTTGAAAATGCCTGGCATTTTGGAGTCTAGGGACATTTCAGATTAGGCATACGATTCAGTACCTTGAAAGCATGCTCCTCCAGAAGCAACACAAGTTTCATTTTGTGGCATCAGGAACTAGAACTATAATTATTATGAATGACATATATATCACATTCCGTGCAGCTGTGAGAAAGTCCTCTATATTGAAGAACAGAGGTTGGAGACCAGAGTAAAAGTAATATGTGGCCGCATGCAGACAGGAAAACTAAGAGGTTTGCCATCACTAAACATTCATGGAATCACTGCCACCTAATCTTGTTGTGAGAACACTTCAAATGGAGGGATTTTCTTGTGAAGGAAGCTCTGCACATCTACCACATACCCAAGGATCAGAGCTTCAGCAAAGATGTAGGTCATGACTACCTGTAGTTGCTGGATCTCAACTATCAAGACTATCACAACCACACACATATTCATCATTGCCATGGCAGAAGTAAATAATTTATCAAGTATATATCACCTGATGCATATTTATTGATCAATATTGTACAAATAATGCTTTGGTCAAGGATGGTAATATATGACATTTATGCTTTTGTTGTTTTAATGAATGCTATTATCCATAAACAATCCTCCAGACTTTGCTAACTGCATCATATATATCAAATGCCAGAAAGCACTTGTCTTCTGCTTAAAATAGTAAACCTAATAAAATCCAGGTAACTATTATTATCAGTCATTTTGGTGATACTGACCATTTTTAGGGAGAAATCCAGTTTGTTGGATCTTTGAGCATTTGCAAAACAAGTGATAATAAATAAAACTCTTCTCAATCAGAACATATTGGAAAATGAAGACTCATGAAGACAGTGTAGGAGAGAGGTGAAAAATACCATCTTGATGAGGGAATATAATTATACCAGTTGATTTAATTTATGTTGATTTTAGGAGCTGCTTTGATAAGATCTCTATTCACCGACTGCTTCTGAAAATAGAAACATGGGATTCGGGGACAACTCCTGGCATGGATCAAATTGTGGCTTCTGAACAGGAAGCAAAGAGTGTGTCTGAATGGAAAGAGTTCATCATGGAGTCCAGTCATATCATCAGTAATACAAGGAAGTGTATTGGGACCACTACTATTCGTGATATTCTCCAATGATATGCAGACGATGACAGCCAAATTGTCAAAATATGCAGATGACTCCAAGATTTATCAGTCAATATCATCAGAACTGAAAGACCAGGAAGAACTCCAAAGAGACCTTAAAAGTGGTCAAAGGACTGGAAGATGGTGATGAATAGCCACATTCTACGTATATACATTTGTGGAGGAATAACCTGAAGGGCAAGTATCACTTGGATGGAATTGATTTGGTTGAGGTGGAGGGAGAGAAAGACTTTGCAAAAGCGGCCAAAAAAGGGCATCAAATCGTCTGGAGTGCTGGCTCCAAACACCATTTCCAGAGACCCAAAGACATTTATGAATTTGTTCGGTACCTATGTCCGGCCTCATTTAGAGTATGCAGTACAAGCTTGGGACCCATACCTCCGGAAAGATAATGAGGTATTGGAAAAAGTGCAGAGTAGAGGGACAAAAATGGTGGCGGGGATCAAGGAAAAATCATACGAGGAACGGCTGACATATCTAGGGCTGACAACATTGGAGGAAAGACGGGCAAGAGGGGATATGATCGAGCTTTATAAGATCTATTCAGGGAAGACTGATATTAATATAGATAACCTGTTCACTCAAGTGATCCATGTCCACAATCAGAACACAAGAAGCCATGAGGGAGGAGCAGTGTATGTCAAAAGAGCAAATACAGAACTGAGAAAGAATGTTTTCACAAACAGGGTTGTATAGTCCTGGAATGAGATACCAACAGAGATCCGGGAGTTGAACAGTGTGAACAGTTTAAAAAATGTATACGACATCTGGAAGAAAAACAGTAAAGTAAACTTCTAAATACAATCTCATCACTCTAAACACATTGATTGTGTATATTATATATTATAGTGATGTAAAAATTCTAATTAAATTCTATTAAATACTATTAAATTAAATAGTCAACTTCAATTTTCTCACTTAATAGATGGTTTAGCTTTCATGCCAAAACGTCAGAGAAAATGATTATTGAGAGTCATTGTATTTACATTTAATATGTCAACTGAGAGAATAACTTCTTTCAATCTCAGTCAATAGTCCAACAAGATCAAAACCAATCTAGCTAGCAATACTAAGCAATAAAGTGCGTAATCTTAGCTACTTCGATGAAACTTACTATTTTCTTTTCTCCTTCACATTTATTATTATATGACAATGTGGAATAATGATGTGTTGATATAGAAATTATGTAAATTGAAGGAGAGACACCAATGTATAAAGTCAGTGATGGCCAAGCCAAACTCTGGAAGAAGTAGCAAGTGGACACCTCTAGTGGAGTCCTTAGTCGATGACGGTAGAGGCGTCTAGCTCTCAACGTTCACGATAAGATATTCGCCCAGGGCGGTCACCAAAATTAGTCACCTGATCTGCCGATATGGGTACCGAAAACCGGTTTGGTGCGCTATTTGGACTCACCGTATTGATCTTCGCCAACTTTTGACTGGAAACTTTTGACTGGAGTGCTACTTCTATTGGAATTTGGTGAGTAGGTTTTGCCTCGGGTTTTGCAATTGGACCTCTTATATTATTATTGTTATGTTGTAGCTAAATATCAATAGCTTGCATGCCTGTATAGACTATCAATAGCTTGCATGCCTGTATAGACGATCAAGGTAGCTATCGAGCATATATAGCTAGGTGTGGCTTGTATGATCAAGTATATATAGCTAGCTATAGCTCAGTTGTTTGATTAAACTAAATTGGAGATGTTTATACCGTAGCTCAATAGGCTAGCTAATTATACCAAACACGCACTTGGCCAGGCCAATGTTCATGGAGTAGAGCCGTAGCTAGTAGCTCAATAGGCTAGCTAATTATTTACCAAACACGCACTTGGTCAGGCCAATGTTCATGGAGTAGAGCAGTAGCTAGTAGCTCAATAGGCTAGCTAATTATATACCAAACACGCACTTGGCCAGGCCAATGTTCAGGGAGTAAATAGGCTAGCTAATTATATACCAAACACGCACTTGGCCAGGCCAATGTTCAGGGAGTAGAGCTGGCCCTACTACTGAACCTAGAGTAGATTATTTTTGGCCAGGCCAATGTTCATGGAGTAGAGCCGTAGCTAGTAGCTCAATAGGCTAGCTAATTATTTACCAAACACGCACTTGGTCAGGCCAATGTTCATGGAGTAGAGCAGTAGCTAGTAGCTCAATAGGCTAGCTAATTATATACCAAACACGCACTTGGCCAGGCCAATGTTCAGGGAGTAAATAGGCTAGCTAATTATATACCAAACACGCACTTGGCCAGGCCAATGTTCAGGGAGTAGAGCTGGCCCTACTACTGAACCTAGAGTAGATTATTTTGACACCAGTTTTCTCCAAGAAAAAAAAATGTCCACAAGAAGGATAGAGTGTTCCAGTGTGAATGCATTACTTGCTATATTTTATGTTGTTACATTTCCGTTTCCCTTGAAGACGTGATGAAATGGCACAACCAGAGACCATCGAATCTCTGACCATTTTGAACTGCCTACCTCAACTGAATATAGTTCTTAAGGACAAGGACTTAATTGTGTTCCTTCACCAAAGAGGATTCATTCAAAAACCTTTGTACGATGAGGTATTGAATCCACAATCCATGATGACTGCTGATCAGAAGTCTGATCAATTGCTGGAGCGTATTAGGGATGTGATTGCTCTGAGCTCGCAGCAATACCATGTTCTGGTGGACCAGCTTCGGAAGAACCCGGAGAGATATCGGACGATCGTGCATATCCTTGACATGGAATTTAATTGGCTTGCTGGTAGAGCTCAAACAAGATCAGAAGTGGGTAAGTGCAGTAAATAAAAATGTGCTACTTTTGCCTACTGAATGCTAGGTAACTAGTTGCTGTAGACATTGATTGGGGAGATTGGTTGATACTGTTTAGGCAGGTACATGGAGCTCATGAATATGCAAATATTACAGACCGTGTGGTGCTATTCCACTTCATGTTTTCGAGCCATGCCAACTTATATTTTCCGTGAACACTTGACTATACCAGATCCTCTTTCCCACAAGGGAGATCAAGGGTCAGCTAGGCTGTACTATTCCTGGAACTTGAACTTGATTTCTAAAAATAAAAGGCACACCAAAAACCACAGAGTGGCTTCTGGCAATCCTGCTAATCAGAGAGCCGCCACACCTACAGACTGTTCCCCCCACAGAGCTGTATGGTTTCATTTCTTAACCCTCTCACCGCTGTAAGCGCCATATGGCGTAATGGACTTTAAAAATCGCTAATAAATCGATCGCTTGGCCTATAGTCATAATTTGCATACCACCGGAAAGAGCAACTATTACTCTATATGACGTCCAAAAATCACATCCGGAAACGCCCGATTAGTTAGCGAAAAGTACGTGCAACTACCGACGGTTCACGGTTTTGACGACCTAAAAATGAGTGGATGTTTAACGCTTAAAGAAGTACTTTCCCTGGTTCTAGCGAGGATTTTGCTCTCACTGAGGATGAGTCAGAGGAAGAAGAAGGTGAAGAAATATGTGGCTACCTTGGAAATGTAAGTTCTGATCGTGCAGCAGTGCATTCTTTAGCCGCTGTAGTTGACCCTACTTTAGACCCTCAGGATTCTTCCTTTTGCTATGACCAGCTCTCTAGTTATAATGAAATTGATCAGGAAGCCTTCTCAGGTTAGCTAAAGTATCTACATATTTGTATTTGCATGTTCTTTCTCAAATAGTTGAATTTCAATAACATAATAAACCATTGTATTACTGGGCTATAGAATCATATGATCAAATTTTGTCAAAAACCCACTGCTATATATTGCTATATGCCTAAATTATTATGACTAATTATTATGACTAATGTTTACTAAATGCTAACTAAATTAGTAAATCATATGATCAAATTTTGTCAAAAACCCACTGCTATATATTGCTATATGCCTAAATTATTATGACTAATGTTTACTAAATGCTAACTAAATTAGTAAATATATTATAAACATTTTTTGTTGATTAAATGTTAGATATTGATAGAGAAATTTAGCATAATGATATTCATCTTTTGTGGTTGATAACGTGGTTAACTAATGAGATCACATTGTTTATAAACAATGGTGCTATCACATGACAAAATTACAACTGATATGAATGGATTGCTGATTTTATAATGATTTTTTTTTGGTAGCTGGTATACTTTAGGAAAAATGTCCAGGAAAGTCAGCGGTGAAAGGGTTAAAGTCCTCCACATGCTTTGACAGCTGCAGTGTATGCACAGTTGCCATCTCCTGTGGAATACAACAGAACTAGCTGATTACTGCTGGCTTTTCAATATGTCCATGGGATGGATCCTTGATAGCCTCACCAAAACACAAGATAAAGTTTTGGAGACCCACTGCTGTGTAGAGGAGCGATAGCCTGAAGTGACATACCAGCAAACAAACTAATAAGCCATTCACTCTTTGCTCCAGCATGAAATCATGGAAACTTACATTGCTACAGTTTCTTTGCTTGCTGTGACGAAAGTGTCTATATATAATGACCTTTTCCTGACCTCCTCTCTGAGGTTTTAAATACATTTCTGATAGTCGTTTAGCACATCTTGCTAATTAGCAGCTGGGAAGGCCGGGTACTCAACAGAAAGTCATGGTCATTAACAGCACATAGTGGTGTCCTAGAAAACTATTTCACAGCCAAGTTACAAGCTGGACTCTCCTAGTTCCATAATTAATTAATTAAATATACACTCGTGTACATGAAGGCATATCAGCGACTGGGCAAGGTGTCCTTCTTCAGGAGAGATTACTACAGTAGTGTGTGTGTCCAAGTGAAGTCAGGACCACGCCAAACTGGTGGCAAGATAAAATTGGTACAGGGTGCATCAACTTCTCCAATACATCAAAAGTGTCCTAACATGAACCAAGTGCTTAAGTTTGCGTGCATGCAATGGCAAGGCACCTTAGCAGAGTTGGGGACAGCATTGACAGCATCATGCTGGCCACAAAATCTGTCCCAAGGTGATCGGTAATCGGAAATACCCTTCAACCTGTTTAAGACTGGTTCACAATACTGTTTTTTTTCTTCCTGCTGCGTCGCGTCCTCAAGCATTCTAAAAAAAAGCATTCTACTGCATCCTCATGGTTCATGGTTCATGGTTCATGGTTCACAATGTTGTTCCAAGATGCGCATTGTGAACGAAATTCCAACCTTTGACCTCATTATTGAAGATGGCGAATACTTGGGAATCCGACTTCCACGACAGCTCCGAGAGCTCTGATGACTACGAGGAGCACATCCATTGCTGACTTAGTGTAGCTTTCTAAATAATGCACAAGTTTACACAATCAATTGTGATCAAGAAGCAATCTGATTAGCTGGACGGATGAGGACGCTTCACACATGGATGCAAAAATAGTGCTCATGTGCAGGGGTGTATTTAGGGGGGGGCGGGGGGGGCATTCGCCCCCCCCCCTTGTATCATTCTCGCCCCCCCCCCCCCCCCCCCCCCCTTGAAATTAGAGATTTTTTTAAAAATAATGTCAAGAAAGGTGTAACAAGAAAGGTGTAATAAGCTTATGATATCAGGTTCAAATGATAGGAATGTCAAACTGAGGTTCTTCTTGGTTTTCTCTGCCATACGTCCACAATCTCTTCAAGGTCGCTCTCAGAGAGTACTTCTGGTGCCTCTATAGCAATCCTCATAAGGTGAGAAAGGCTGCAGTCACTTAGAGAATTACGCAAACGAGTCTTGATCATCTTCATCTGTGAGAAGCTTCTCTCCACAGAAGCAGTAGAAACTGGAATCGATAAGCAGATGGAGGCAATCTTGTGCAAATTGGGAAACATGGCCTTGAGCATGTCGTTTGAAACAAGTTCTTTCAGCTGTGATGCAGTAGTATCCCGTGGTTGCTTGACTAACAGCTGGCGGAATGTTTTCCACTCTGTAAGTATTTCAGTGGAAATCATGGCTGTTTTCACTGTTTCTTCTCCATCCAATGTTTCTGCATCTCTATCTTCTCCGTAGTGAGCAATCAGTTTCTCAACAGACGTGCATCTCTATCTTCTCCGTAGTGAGCAATCAGTTTCTCAACAGACGTGTCTCCATAAGTGGGAAAAGATACTGAATCTGGTTTTGGAACTTTCCGTGGATCGAATATAGACAATGCTGATACAACAGCGTTGGATGAAGAAAATCGGCTTGTTATGTTGGCCTTTAAATCAGCAACAAAAGGCTTACCAACAACATTCTGGAACGAAAGTATTTTATCAGCGTCAATAGACACCTTTGTAGATGACTTCAAGTCTTCAACGTTTTCAAGAAGCTCCAACACCCAGTTCGCTCCAGGCAAAACTGCATCATCCAAGGATTTAACAGTAGCATCAACAAGGAATGATATCAACGAGAGGTCAAGCTGCTCTGCCTGAAGTGCTTTGCTGAGCTTGGCTACTTGTGGTAGAGTGAAATCAAGCAAATATATAGCTGCAATCGTAGACAATTTGCAGAGGGCACTATGGATTCCAAGAGCTTCTGGCTCGTGGGACGTCTCGTAGATGTTCCCAATGGTGATTACAATTGCAGAATAACTTGCTTTGACAGCTTTGACACACCTTTCATGTGCCAGCCAGCGTGTGTCAGATGGCTTGATCACTTTCATTTCTGGAAGTTCAAGAACGTGCTGTACCTCCTTCAGACACTCTGCTCGCTTGGGGGAATTGCGAAAATGCTTCCAAAGAGTAGTCAATGTTCTGTAAACATGAGCAATTCCAGGAGTTTTATTGGCAGCTTGCACACAAGCCAACTGCAGTAAGTGACAGTGGCAGTGTATAAACAGAGCGTGAGGAGTATGTTTCTTGATACGTGCCTGAACCCCGGTCTTTCGTCCAGAAAAAGTTGCAGCTCCATCAAATCCCAATCCAACTATTCTTCCGACTTGTAGACCTTTCTTCTTTAAACAATCGATGAGATTAGAATAGATGGTCTCTGCATCAGCCTTCTTCAATGGAATAAGCTCCAGAAAGCACTCTACTGGTACACCATCTTCCTCCCAGCGGCAAAACACAGACAATTCTTCTACGTTGGTGACATCTGCCATGAGGCTGTACATAGGTGCCTTTTGAAGTCGCTTCAGAATCGACTCCTCCACCCATGTCCCCAATGATTCGATGAATTCAACCACAGCCACTCTTGATGTGTACACAGCATTTCTTGGTGCAGTTTCTAAGAATTGCTTCAAATGTTGGCTGCCACATCGAACCACCACGTCAACCAGCTTCTCAAATTTTGTCGAATGTGCAACTTGTTCTTTCGTAAGAAAATGAGTGAGTAGGATCAGGCACTTCACTGCAGCTCT
This sequence comes from Cladorhizidae sp. MBARI D1340-BT2, assembly GCA_028752905.1. Lineage (NCBI taxonomy): Eukaryota > Metazoa > Porifera > Demospongiae > Poecilosclerida > Cladorhizidae > Cladorhizidae sp. MBARI D1340-BT2. Next base: position 43,551,923 of record JAQNBH010000004.1, read on the forward strand.
GTTCTGAGCTCTTTTGCGAGCTAAAACATTCTGGAGTTGCTGTACAACTGTTCCACCTTTGGCTGCTCCTTTAGCTGCAAAAAGAGCTTGAGTTGCATGGATATGGAAGTCACTTCTCGCATGAGCTTTCATTTTTTCAACAGCTTTCTTCCAATTTCTGCAAGGTTGTGTGACCCACACTCCTCCAGTACGCTGCAGACCAGATTGCTTGCAAACCTTGCAAAAGGCACCATCGCTATCCTCGTCATAATAGAGCCAACTGAAATCTTTCTCCCAGCTCTTAGAGTATTTTCTCTTCGTGGATACAGAAGAGCGGTGTTTGTTTTGCTTGCTTTTCTTTGAAGGTGGAGGACTAAGGCTAGGACTAGATGCCTCGACATGCTCAGAGCTATCTGTTCTGCTATCTTCGCTATCGCTGCTATTAGCATGAGAAGAGGCTTGAGAAGTACTTGCAAAGTATGAGCGAATATCCATATTAATATGAAGAGAAATCAGCTAGTAAGGTTTCTTTTATAGAGACTTTAAGACCATGACATAATGGACTGAGTTAAAAATACTGAGAGAGAGTGGGAAAGAAGGAGGGAACTGAAGAAGTGACAAACCTACAAAGGAGAACACGTGGTGGTGTGTGATGACTTTAAGACCATGACATAATGGACTGAGTTAAAAATACTGAGAGAGAGTGGGAAAGAAGGAGGGAACTGAAGAAGTGACAAACCTACAAAGGAGAACACGTGGTGGCGTGTGATGACATCATGTCTAAGATTAGACTTGAAGACCATGACATAATGGACTGAGTTAAAAATACTGAGAGAGAGGGAGTGGGAAAGAAGGAGAAACAAAAGAAGTGACAAACCTACAAAGGAGAGCATGTGGTGGTGTGTGATGTCATCGTGTCATGACACATGCTCTCCTTTTTCCAAGCAGCTACAATATCATGAGAAATATATACAGTCTAGCCATAGTTCGGTATAGCATAATGCCATTGGTAGTCAGTCAAAATAGCTATCCTCAGACATTGTAAAAGCAAAAAAAAATATGGGGGGATCTTCCCCCCCAGACCCCCCTTTTACGACTTATGAACATGTTAAGAAAATATTAACAAAAATTAGGGCACCAAGTGACCAACCATTTCCACCCCCCCCACCCCTAGAGAACTAGAGAAAAATTGTGTATGAAACCTGTTGTCCATGATTTTGTAAGAAAATGCATGGAATGCAACATAATTCGATTTCACAAAAGCCCACCTCCATTATACGAGTGACAAGTGACTATATCTAATCTATATATGCTGATTGCCGTAGCATGCAACTTCAGCAAATATTTAAGATGGAATGTTGTACTAAAGATTTTAGAAAAAGTGCATGCCATCATAAGTAGCAGCTATATATACAGTTAGTACTGCAAAAATACCTGTGGGTAAAACACTTTCGTACTCCACGCGGAAGCCCAGGGTGCACGTCCCCTTTCCGCACCATCCAGGCTCTCCGCCCCCCCTTATTTTTCCATATCTCAAGTTCGCCCCCCCTTGGCAAAATTTCTGTATATAACCCTGATGTGTATCCGAAAGTTTGCGTTGCATTGCGTCCTAAAGCTAGAACGCAACACGCATGGTTCACACGACACTTTAGGATGCTTGAGGACGTGACGCGACATTCATTTTTTGCGTCGTGTTGTGAACCATCCTTTAGGCTGCTCCAATGCAGTGCCTCGCTGGGAAATAGCCAACCAAGACACCGATCAGTCTAGCCATTCACTGGCCCTCATCAAAGGATTGTCTCAGGAGGTGTCTTCCACAGGCACTTGCCGATAACCCTTTGTGAGATCAAGGGTCGTGATGAACGACGCCCCAGCCAACCCATCTATCTGAGGCATGGGGAAAGGGTATATTACACCTAGATAGATTATACCTGGCTTCAAGGTATAGAGTACACCTAGCCTCAAGCAATAGATTACACCTAGCCTCAAGCAATAGATTACACCTAACCTCACTAGAATATTATGGACAATTCTTCAATTTTAATTAGCTTGTAATGGATACCATGACAAGTAGTAGCAGTTGATGAAGAATAAAATCACCTTCTTGTAGTGGTATTCTGTTGTTGATGTGTGCGTTGGAGCCTCCCTTGCCCTTGAACTCCTAACTATGGAAGCTAGTGGTATTGTGTTGTTGATGTGTGCAGTGGAAGCTCCCTTATCCTTGGGCTCCTAACTATGGGAGCTAGTGGTATTGTGTTGTTGATCTGTGCAAACCTCCCTTACCCTTGGGCTCCTAACTATGGGAGCTAGTGGTATTGTGTTGTTGATGTTTGCAGTGGAACCTCCCTTATCCTTGGGCTCCTAACTATGGGAGCTAGTGGTATTGTGTTGTTGATGTGTGCAGTTGAGCCTCCCTTACCCTTGGGCTCCTAACTATGGGAGCTAGTGTTGTGTTGTTGATGTGTGCAGTGGAATCTCCCTTAACCTTGGACTCCTAACTATGGGAGCTAATGGTATTGTGTTGTTGATGTGTGCAGTGGAACCTCCCTTACCCATGGGCTCCTAACTATGGGAGCTAATGGTATTGTGTTGTTGATGTGTGGAGTGGAACCTCCCTTATCCTTGGGCTCCTAACTATGGGAGCTAGTGGTATTGTGTTGTTGATGTGTGCAGTTGAGCCTCCCTTACCCTTGGGCTCCTAACTATGGGAGCTAGTGGTATTGTGTTGTTGATGTGTGCAGTGGAACCTCCCTTAACCTTGGACTCCTAACTATGGGAGCTAATGGTATTGTGTTGTTGATGTGTGCAGTGGAACCTCCCTTACCCATGGGCTCCTAACTATGGGAGCTAATGGTATTGTGTTGTTGATGTGTGGAGTGGAACCTCCCTTACCCTTGGGCTCCTAACTATGGGAGCTAGTGGTATTGTGTTGTTGATGTTTGCAGTGGAAACTCCCTTACCCTTGGGCTCCTAACTATGGGAGCTAGTGGTATTGTGTTGATGTGTGCAGTGGAACCTCCCTTACCCTTGGGCTCCTAACTATGGGAGCTATTGGTATTGTGTTGATGTGTGCAGCGGAATCTCCCTTACCCTTGAACTCCTAACTATGGGAGCTAGTGGTATTGTGTTGTTGATGTGTTCAGTGGAACCTCCCTTACCCTTGGGCTCCTAACTATGGGAGCTAGTGGTATTGTGTTGTTGATGTGTGCAGTGGAACCTCCCTTATCCTTGGAATCCTATCTATGGGAGCTTAAAGTCACGTGACACAGTTGCGTCCTTCATAGCTTCAGGGCTCTCTCATAAGTGCTGTTGATATGCAAGATACATCTACCTAGCAATTATAAACAAAGCATTCTCAAGGTTTTTCTTGAGCGTGCTGATGATCACTTTTAGCTTAAAGCTAGCTAGTCCCTCGATCAGCTTAGCTCTAGAATGAGATACTATGATGAAATTAATTCTGTTATATTTTAAATCAGTTTCTAAATAGTTTGCTGCCTTTAGCCGCTGCCATTACAAACTTTTTTGGTTGTATTTTGTCAATGTCTACGAGACATATTCATATCACAAAAATCTGCATTACATCATCTTTCTATGAGCTAACATGACATTATCAATAATGAATTAATGGGACATGACTGTTGTTTTCAGCAGGACAATCCACTCTGGAACCACCAGGGATGTCTTCCAGAGGATCTAAGCGGAGCAGACCAGATGACCTGGAATGTGGTAAGCAGTCAGTATTCCACTGATATATATATATATATATATATATATATATAGACTTAACTCTAACTTTGCTAGACTAGTTCACTTGCACTAGCTCAGTACAATGTAAGTTCATAGCTAACTTGTAGCTCAGTCAGCTGAGCAGCTTGCAATACTGTTAGTTGTCTAATATTTTAGTTATCTCAATGGCATTCATATAAGGATCTTAAATGGCAGAGGAGCAGAGCATATTTGAGGGCTATTATTTTGTTATTCATAATTTAGCCCATTCTGTGTGCTTGCCAATGATATCTGTGTGCTGGTGCTGCAATAAATGATGATTAAACTCCCTTACATCGGATTGCTGGGAGAGTTTAACATCTATACCAAGTAGAAACTCACTGAAGTCCAACTATATATTATGGGATAAATAAATATATATATATTGTGTATATATATATGTCTATATATATATATTGTATATATATATATATGTCTATGTATAGTGACCAGTCAGAAGATAGGCCGTATAGAACAAAACATTGGTATTGAGAAAAATCAATTTAAAATTTCCCTCTTGTTTTAACTGGGCATGCTCAGTTCAAAATATCATATTCCAATTATCAGAAGAAAGAACTTTTTTCACTCTACCTTGCGGTGCAAGTTTCAGACTTCTAGCTACTACTGAAGTGAAGTTTTAGTGTGAGTAGCAAGTGCAGTTCATGATGAGTGCTTCAACTCCATCTTTATCCCTTGAAGAAGAGTTCGGGCTAGCAGAAGAGGAGTATGAAGGCCTAGTGAGAAAAGAAAAAGAAAGTTCTGAGACAGAGACCACTCAAAGTGATGGTGAGCAGCCAATACCTATACTTTCTCTCCCAAAGCCAAGAATTTGAAACTAGTGTTTATGATGCTAATGAGAGGGCAGCTAAGATGGTTTTGATTGTTCTTGTCAATTTGGTGAAGGCAACACACCATGCTCTAAGTCTATTCCATTAGCTAATGTTATCAAGTAAAGGAGCAATTGCTTTGAATTGCATAAGGATGAGCTGGACCTTGTAATTCTTGATCAGATTCATTCACACTGTGTTTCTCCAACTTCAGCTTCTGATGTCAGAAAAACAAGTCATGCAAGTCTCTATTTTTTCAAGACAAGTCTATTTGCCTTAAAACTTTCCTTATTCTTCATTCTATTAGTGACAAAAGATATCGGAATTTAGTAGAGCACCACAGGAAGGATAGCCCCGAGATAAAAACTAGACGGCATGGTAATTCTGGAAAGTCATCTTACAAGGTGGCATCTATGTCAGCTGTTCAAGATGCTGTACAGTTCATAAAAAACACAGCTTCTGCTATGGCTCTTCCTTTACCAGGAAGAATGCCAAACTTTAAAGATGAACGTTTCCTTCTGCTTCCAACAAATATGACTAAAGCAGAAGTCCATAGAAGTTATGAAAAGGCATGTGCAAAAGAAGGAAAGAAACCTTTCTGCAGAACAAAGTTCATTGAGCTGTGGCTTAGACCTCTTCCATTCATTAGTTTAACTAAGCCTTGTGTTGGCCAGAAAAATTCAAGTCTCATAGCAAGGTCAGCAAATTTATCCGAGTCAGAAAAATCTGACTGTGTTAAGGGGGGACTCTACCTGAAACTACCAAAATTTGAACGCATTTTTGTAGCCATCATAACTTTCCCTCCCTTTCTTCTGTGAAGATACTTTTGATACCAACTTGTTGCTCATTCTGTGTGCTTTAAGATGGTATGTGAAATGTCTCTATAGGCACATTTTCTTTGAAGATACACCCAAAAAGGCAAGGGTCACTCCAAAAATTGCACCCCCCAAACTGCGGCGAGGATATTTCCCAAGTGCCTGGTCTACAGATGCCCAAATTTGGTTTGTAGCTTACCAAGACATTTAGTTGTGATATAACGGAGGCATATTTTTCAACACATCTCTTGTTCATTAGTTCTAAGGCATTTCATTTCCAACCACACAAAATAAACGCAAAATCTGTGACAGTCACCTCTTCTAATCACCATAACTCGGCAATGCTTCAAGTTAAAAAAAATATCAAACCGTTATATCACAGATCACTAAAAGAGCTCTAAAATGAATCCTCAAATATTGAAATTGAGTCAAGTGTGGCAAAGGTATGTTCGCCGCAAAATCAGAACAAAATAGATTTTCAAAATTCCTGGCAATAATGTGTTGAAGGAGGGACAGTTGCATTTTTGGGGGAGAGTGACCCACATGTATTTCCCCCCCTTTTTCTTCTTGTGGTCATCACTTTATAACTCCATAGATTCCGTAAACTTCATGGTATGGACTTGATATATAGCTCAAAAGATAGGTCTCTCTTTGTGCTCTCTGTTGATACTAAAATATTTTTCATAGGTATAACTATAGCCAAGTTACAGGAGCTACAAGTGGAGGGAACCTCAAAAACCTGAATGCCTGAACTGGCAGTATAAATATCTCCTGATTGCCAAGTGCTACAGAATTGAAATTAGCACCAGTGGCTAGAGGAGGCCCTACTCTATTCAATGAGGGTTTTTATTAGGCGTTAAAATCTAAGTACGTGGTCAAGCGTGGTCTAGCGCGTGGGTGGAAAATGAATTTCGTTAATAATCCATAAAACTCATTTTCCACGCGGCTTGACCACCTACTTACATTTTAGCGCCTTATGAAAACACTCATTGAATAGAGTAGGGCCTCCTCTAGCCACTGGTGCTAATTTCAACTCTCTAGCACTTGGCAATCAGGAGATATTTATACTGCCAGTTCAGGCATTCAGGTTTTTGAGGTTCCCTCCACTTTAGGTCCAGTAACTAGGCTATAGTTATACCCATGAAAAATATTTTAGTATCAACAGAGAGCACAAAGAGAGACCTATCTTTTGAGCTATATATCAAGTCCATACCATGAAGTTTACAGAATCTACAGAGCTATAAAGTGGTAACCACAAGTTTATTTGTTTTAATTTTAAAAATGGTGCTGTCCCCCCCTTTAGTGTTCCTTGTTGGTTTCTCTTCAAATCAATAAGAAATGCATGGACAAAAACCATCATAACTTTGAAATGGAGCATCCAATAGCTCTAAAACTTTAGAATTGGCTAGTAGATATGTACAGCAACAGTTTGAACTGATTTAAAAAAAATTAAAAAACTCCAACGTTTTTCAGGTGTAGTCCCCCCTTAACCGATTATACGCGGTATTAATTAATTCAATTGTACCGCGTGACGCGGAACCTTTTTCATGTGACCTTAGGGTGTGGCGAGTACCAAACAAAACGTGCTAGATCTTTGTCTTGAGGGCTTTTCAGCCTTAGCGGTATATTGCCTGAAGAGAAAGCGTGTCCTTGGCTACCTGATTACAAAAGAAGTTAGTCTTGCCAGCTTTTGTGCCCGCTGTGGATAACAAATTTCGAGGACCAAAGAGTATAATCGAGCGTTCAGCTAAAGATCGGAGTTCTTTGATTCTTCAGAAACTTTCGATGGCGTGTCCAGTTACACTTGCCCGATGCCTTGGAAGCTCCTGGACAGAAGATGACCCCACGCGCTAGCAATTGACAAAGAAAGGTAAGCTATAAATAATTTTAATATTTGGAACGCGTAGCTGCTAGCTTAGCTAAGTTGAACTCTAGGTATGATACTGAATATTGTACGTGCATCCATAGGTTCTTTGCCTGTCAAGTCCCAATACAATGTCCTGCTAACCTACCATCACCCCCATGGGTGGGCATGAAAAGGAGAGAGCAGTGGAGCTGAAGCAAGAAACCCTAACCCCCTGAACTATGAAGCAACTTGAATTTGCCACTTTCTCACAGGTATTACATATCATTTTATATGAATACAATGTAGTACATTGGTACATAGGAGAGAGAAGGTTATATTCCAATAACATGACTATAATTTGTTTTTGTGCCACAATAGGTAGCAGTCGGTGCTCGCAATTCCAATGTGGCATAGCCATATGCCACATTCCTGGCAGTACCACTGGCTGTCACATCGCTTTTGTTGCTGGTAGCAGTAAGTGCAACGTCCTCGACTGCGCTTCCCAGATGTTGCAGGGTTCTTTATTGGGAAGTGGAGGAAAGGAAGACTCTTGATAATAGAGCCACACCCAGCTCTGCGTCGGCTACAATAACTTCCTATTATCTCCTTGGCCAGCTGAATCCTGAACTTCTTGATCGTAAGTTCACCTCCGCTTCCTGACCATCCTTTGTGTAAAATGAAGGCGTTTGTTATGGCCACATCGATCAGAAAGTAAAATATGTATTTGTAGACCTTTCTGCTTTTCACCCTGCACCTATAATATCCTCTGATCTGATCCCCTCTGTCCACGCCTCCCATGTATTTATTGTAGGACTGTATAGCTAAGGGGCAGCTTATTTCCTCTCTGCAGCCATTGTTTGTATGCCGAATGACTGAGGTGACGCTCTTGGGGTCACTGTTGGTGTACATAATCATGATGATTTTTCGGTCCTGCCATGCATTTGCACACACTTTTCCACATTGCGTGGTTAGTGACTGGCCCCTAAAAATGTTTAGAAGTTCATATAATGTGTATCTCATAGTTGTGGTAAATAACATGCATGAACTGATATTCAACCCCAAAATGTTTGTGACATAACACTAACTTGTGTTTATCTAGTGCAATTTTACCTTTTCTTGAATTTGGCTTTCTTCAGCTCCTCGGGGAAACCACGCCTGTCTTTCCTGGCTTTCCTGGCTGTCCCACATCCATAAATCCCTCTCCTCTCCAAATCAACCAACAGACTATGCGAGGTAAAAATTATATATTTTATATATATTTTTCATTATATTATTCAACATTTGTTCACTAAAATTTCCTTACCTTCCTGCAGGTCTTCAAATTCCTCATCACTTCCATCTGCAAATGGCTCATCCAAGTCCCCATCTCCATCCAATGCCTTGAGGACCTCCTCCAAAGACAAACATTCTCTTTTTGCCATTATAGTTATCCTATTTTTAATATGTATAAGTCATAATTGTTTTCAAGTTTTCTAAAAAAATGTTATAGTAAGTCCTATATAATAAAGGCACTATCATGAACTTACAGTGTTATAGAGCAGTATCGCAGCAATGGATCCTTCGTAAAGAGTAAGACAGCTAGCCGATCGCGCGAATAAAAAGGCTGCTTGGTATGACGCCAATTGGCGTCTACCGCCGTTCAGAGCACGCACGGGCGTGACGCCAATTGGCGTCTATCGCCGTTAATCGGTTAAGCAGGCTCAAATTCATCTAGAACTTGTGTCAGTCCAACAGAAGTGCTACAATTCTAATGTGAAGAAATGTGAAGATGAGTGGAATGCCCATGACAAAAACACTGACTATGAGTGGGCTATGCATTTTTCATTTGATTATGCACAGCAGGTGCACTACCCATGTAATGCTTTGCAACCTGGAGCCAAAACTGCCAATTTGTTTTGGAGTTGATTGTGAGTCAGCTAATTTTCAAGTGAACTATTTAATTGACGAAGATTGCTTTATTGGAAAAGGTGCCAATGCAACAATTAGTTTAATACACGACTTTCTTGAGCATCGTGCAATTACAGGGAAGGAGATTTATCTTCAAGCAGATAATTGCATAGGCCAGAATAAGAATAATGCAGTTATTCATTATATTTGTTGGCGAGTTGGCACATGCAAAAATGACAAGATTTCTTTGTCCTTTATGCTTGCAGGGCATACCAAGTTTGCCCCTGATCGCTATTTTGGTCTTTTAAAAAGAAAATACAAACACTCTCAAGTATCCACCTTAGGAGGTATTGAAAGGCTAGTACAGTCATCAACTGTACATGGTAGCAACAAATCCCAACTTATACGTGATCATGGCGGGGAAAAACTTGTCACCTGGTATAATTGAAGAGCTTTACTGCAAGGAACAAGGACATTACAAGTCTAAGGCGGCTATAATAACATGTCCTAAACTACTTCAAGAACATAAGAATCAAGTACACTGTAGCATTAAAACAGCATTGATATGTTTCTAATAAATGCCCACTTTAAATTACCTAGATTAAAGTGTCATTTTCTAGTGATGTCTTCTCTAAAAAAAAATTTTTCTCCAACTTTCATGTTAAAAATATGCTTTAGGGAACCTAAAACCACTATAACCCAAAATTACAAGAAAATACCTATATATGCGGCCAATTCTTGTGACTGGTCACGCGCATAATTATATAATATTATGTCAATAAACACCTTGGTTATTTTTTGTGACCACACCCTCACCACAAACATGAATATCATTATCTTTGTTTTATCAATACTGTACCGTAAAGTACGCAGCAAGCACCCACGGGCGCTTACCTTTCAAACCCCAAATCGTAGGGGTGGGCGCTTGCTACATGTAGTGGGCGCTTGCCTCGTGATATTGGTGAAATAATTCTTAATAACGCACATCGGGCGAAACAAAACAAATAAAGTCGACGAGTTCATAAAGTCGACGAGTTCAAGCAATATGCAATATCTATCTCGAGTCTAGGCTACAATGTTATTTTGTTCTGGAAGCTAAAATTTAGCTAGTGCTATTCCTCAGGTTCACTGAAAGACGCCAAGTCGTTCACATCTTCATCCAAATCCGCGAACGGATCTTCGTCGCTATCTCTCTCCTCTCTGTCTTCGCTCAGCGTCGGAATGCAATCCCTAATTAGACTATCCTCAGAGCCATCATTGCTGTTGGAGATGCCACAAGAGAGAAAGGAACGCTCTATCAAATTTCCTGGAATTGACTCCCAGGCAGCAGAGACCCAATCAATGGCTTGTTGTCTTGAGGGCTGTTTGAGATTGCCATGGGTTGTTCTATTGTTGCAAGTCCTACACCATTCCATCCACAACTCTTTCATTCTCTCTTTGAAGGGCTTATTTATCGACACATCCATAGGCTGTGCCAGTGATGTGCAGCCTCCTACAGAAACAAAGCATTGGAGGACGTGGATATTGTTTTTTCTAACAATGAAATTGGTTTGAAATTGGTTTACCTGGGATGAATACAAGGTCTGTGTCTTGCTCTTCATCAACAATAACTTGGGTGTCGACGCACTTGTGAGGACGGTAGTTGTCGAGAATAAGTAGTCTTCTACTACCATACTGGGACTCTCCCCACACACGACGAAGCCAGCTGTGAACTTTATCACGGGTCATCCAACCATTGATAGTGGCAGTGACCTTAATATTGTCTGGGCATTTAATCTGTTTTCTCACACGTGGGCCAAGTTCTCCATTGCGCTCCCGGAAAATAATCAGTGCAGGGAGCTTGGTGCCGTCTGCCATGGCACACAGAGCTACAGTGAACCCTTTCTTGTGCGCTCCAGTGGTAGCAATTCTTATTGTCCGTTGACCCCGAAGAGAGTTGGTGGCAGAAGGCACTGAATCAAACCTTACAAGAAAAGAACGACGTTGATAAAACTGTAAGTTATCATAGCATGCAATACCTACCTGCACATTGTCTGATCCATGTTCCCTATGTCACATGTCCTGTAGCCATGAACCTCTCTGTATCTGAAGACTGCTCTTCGGAAGTGAGTAAGCTGCTCCTTGTAGTCTTCTGGGATTTTTTGGGAAGTGTTTGTTCCTCGCCTGTAACCAACATTCCATCTTCTCTTCCATCCAGCCAACCACATGTTGGATGCAAGGAACCCTTGGAGCCCTAAACCTTCAGCTGTCTCCACGGCCTTCTGTATAAGGTCTTTGTTGGTAACAGCTCGACCCTCGGTGCGCTCAACTTCCAAATACTGGAAGACCTCTGCATCCAACTGATGGCTACAAATTGGTGCCCCACTGCTGAGTTTCCTCTTCTTCTTTCCCTTCCCAATGTTGATATCAAGCAGCTTGTCATAGTTCTCATTCCATTCTCTAACTCTCTTTCGATCGACTCCATATTTTTTCGCTGTGTGGGTCACATTTTGCATGCTTGTTGTCCTGTACCATTCCACAACTTCAGTCTTGAAAGAAACAGTAAAGCTTCTTATTTTTTTCCCTGCATGACTTTGTGCCATTTTCAATTACAGGTAACAGTTCTGCCAAGGACTATCAACAATAAAAAATAAGATGTTTTCTGAACAGACGACAGCGGAACACGTGCGTATTGCAACGTTATTGCATGCCGGTGCGGTTGAATAAATCTATTTGGGCGCATGCGCTTATATTACGATCAATTTCTATATAGTGGGCGCTTGCTACGTGAACCCTACAAAATCCTAGATCGCTGAAAACAGCCTAGTGGGCGCTTGCTACGTGGAGGGCGCTTGCTGCGTACTTTACGGTAGTTGTTTTTAGAATTTATTTCCCACTAAGATCCAGCAATCATTTGTTACTGTTGTTTGACAAAATACAAGCACATGCTATAAGTAGCTGAGATAATGAAGTGCATAACTGTTAATTATAACAAACATTGTTATCTCAATATTTCATCTACACAGAGTAGGTTTTTTCTACAGCAGAGGCCAAAAAAACTTTACCACTTTTGCGTTGGGTTTACGTTCAACTCAGAAAGGTTTCATAAGCAACGCTCAAGCAACGCTCAAGGAACGCACAGGCAACGCTCAAGCTACATATTCCAAACGCAATGCACAACGCTCAAGCAACGCTCAAGGAACGCACAGGCAACGCTCAAGCTACATATTCCAAACGCAATGCACAAACCGTTATTTACTTACCCGAAACGCACAATCAACATTCGGTATCCTACACCACATGTTCGATAGAGCACGTAAAGTCAGTCGGCCTACTGTTGATCACTGTTGGGTTTTGTCGCAGCTCCTACTTTTGATTTGTCCTGGGAATGGCCCACAGAAGAACTCTCGCTGCTACCTTCACTCTAAGAAGTAAGTGTAATACCAGGTAGAACTCCAATGGCTTGTACCTCTAGCACCTATCTGTGGTAGTGAGCCAGCCTTTACTTCAGTCTAGTTGTTAGTCTTATTTAGTAGCTTTCAAGAACACAAAACTAAAGGCTAGCACAGGATCCAGTCATGATAATTATACAGACTATTGTTTGGTCTTCTGGCAGAATGAAAGTTCTGCATGGCTGTACCAAGCAGCAATGTCTTAGGGGGCTCCTCAGTGGGAATGGGAGGTCAAAGCAGTGAGGGTGATATGTAAAGGCAAGATTTCAGCTATTGGTAAGTTTTAAATCAAATTCTATAAATCAAATTCAGGTGTGATTTATTATTTTGAAATAGCTGGGTGGAAGAATTCAAGCCCGTCATGGAAGATGAGGATAACAGTTCTTCACTCTCTACATCTGTGGTGGTGGGGTCAGGACTAGACTTGTTCGATAACTATATTGTTAAATTAATATCTTCTTATTGATAATGAGGGGGGAAACCCCTCCAGTACCTCCCAAACATTTGATATCAAGAAGCATTGCTTGGCAAGTGATTTACAAATATACCTCCCTGTAGCCCAATCCTCCAGGTGTCTAATCTTCTTCTGACATATAGTTAATCAAAATTGTGTTTATGCTGTCCACCAATTCAGCTTTGGACTTGGGCTTCACTTCTCTCCTGATGTACTCCTTCAACTCGTGTCACAGGTTTTCAATGGGGTTGGCATCTGGAAACTTGGGAGGCGTCCTCCATCAATTTATATCGAACAACTATATACTTCGCCAGCCTGGATGTATGTTTGGGGTCAGTGTCCTGCATGAAGCGGTGATGGGGGCAAACATCCTTCATGAAGGGTAAAAGGGTCTGCTGAAGTATTTGAACAAAAAGTGGGGCTCTCATAATACCGGCCCACACATGCACCTTCACCAAATATTTCATGCTCTAATGAAATAAACAGAAGTTTAAAACACCTTACATGTAGTATACTGTTAGGCCCAGCCCTCCACAAACCAGCAGCCTAAAGAGGAATGCAGCAGGTCAGGAGACCAAGAACAAAGGAGGCGTGAATCGCAACTCTACTGGTAATTAAACTAGCTATTTATTAACTACAGTTGTTTGTATTCTTACCTTATAAGGCCAGGACTCATGAGGCATTATTTAGAGACTGTGATGCTTGTAAGAGATGGAGAATTAAATCTTGTAAAATCCTACTCTTAGCTACATTTGGTGTGTTGTTTGCCATTGGGCATTGTGTTGTTGGGGCACTAGTAGTGTTACCTTAACATATGCCATAAGTCTACACCTTATTACACAACCATAATACAACATGAATCATATCTTGGCTTGTTCTTTCGTGCCTGCCTTATACCCCCAAAAAGCCTGTGTTACCAATTGAACTGTGCACTCGTCTGTCCATTGGCTGCCTCTTCAAAGTTCTGCCTGTCTCACTCCAATCTCTTGACCTAGGACAGGGATAAATGATACCACTATTGATCACAGGCTATTACATGAGTCACTATACCTATTCACCAGTGTTCTATATCAATATCTTGCACTAGTCTTAAGCCATAACATCTACAAAGTGCCTAAACTATATATATATATATATATTTAATCCAATGGCTTATCCCGATCGGCACATTAGCTCTAGCCAAAATGTCATCAAGACTCGGGACTAGATTATCATTAGCCACTAGCAACCAACATAGCTTCAGTGTGACACAGAAAGCTTCTACACTAGAGATTAACTTTCACGTAGCTTAATCCCAAAACTAGTTGAACACAAACCTTGTGGCTTCTCTTATCAGTTGGCATGACGCACTGCCTCAAAATATCAACACAAGCAATGTCCTGCAAAGCAAGACTGGGTTCCCTTTGCTGTGAAGGAGAACTGCAGTTGGTATGCTGTCTTCTCATCATCTTCTAGCATTTTTCCACCACGACTGTCGGGACAGCAGTAAAAAACGAAGATCTCCCGCTCCTTGGCTGTAAGGCGATACCAGTCTCCCGGTGCTTGACAAAACTGGACACTTTACCTTGTTGCTGTCATGCCCTCCTTCAAAATACAGACGATAGCTGCAGCCTTGAATCCTCTAGATCCTAAAGAATAGAATTCTGTTTCTTATAATAGAATAAGGTATCTTGATTCCAATAAGCTGAAAAAGAGTAACCTCTAGAGCAACGACCGTTAGCCTTTCTCCCGCCTTCCTCGATCGCGGGACAATCGCAATTAAAATCAGTTTTACTACGCTTAACGATCCCTGCCTAACGTTTGTTGGCGAACGGATGGCGAATGGTACAGCAATGCTGCGACTCAAATATACCACAAAGATCCAACGCAAACGGTACGTAAAGTTTCTTTGGCTTGTACTAAGCAGGTGTGGTGGCCTCATTGGACAGGTAGTCATAGCAGGTGTGGTGGCCTCATTGCACAGGCAGTCATAGCAGGTGTGGTGGCCTCATTGCACAGGTAGTCATAGCAGGTGTGGTGGCCTCATTGCACAGGTAGTCATAGCAGGTGTGGTGGCCTCATTGTACATACAGTCATAGCAGGTGTGGTGGCCTCATTGCACAGACGATCATTAGATGACTTCAATTCCATTCGAGAAGTCTTTTTTCCCTAAGTTGTCCGCAAGGTCCTGGCCAACTGAACCAGACTGACCTCTGACCCTTCCCCAAAGTACCATATAAGGTAATCACACAAACCAGAATACTAACTGCTTCACCAACACTACATGTAAATAACAGTCAACACAAACGACAGTTGTTAAGACAGAGTTTCAAGTTATGACATCCTTCCAGCTTTAATTGGAACAAGTGGAATATTGTTGTGGAGGTTGATGACTGCGAGTGGACCCCCTTGGAATGCTTCTGTTATGAATTTCCGATGGAGATAGAGTAGGGCTGCCAGGGGCAGATGTTGTTCCACCTGGTGGAGTGATCACTGAGGGAGGTGGAGTAGGGATGCCAGGGGCAGATGTTGTTCCACCTGGTGGAGTGATCACTGAGGGAAAATCCTGAAGCCAGTCATCAACTACTCCTTGAGTAACTTCATTTGTGTGAATATGAATATGGTCAATGTGCCTGGGCACAGTCAAGCCACTGAGCAGGCTACTTTAAATGTTTGATGACCTAAACATCCAGCAATCTTGCCAGACAACCACTTCCGGCCTATTGGAAGGTGACATACGTAGACTGGGTTGCACCCTCTCTAAGGCCATGGCTTTGCCATGTTTGTTGTGGTCTAATTTCTGCTGAGTTTGCTTCTGGTTTATCCTGTTCGACAAGTCTTTGCAACATGTAAAGGTGTGTCCTGATTCTGGTTTATCCTGTTAGATAAGTCTGGGTGCAACATCTCAAGGTGTCTCCTGATTCTCCTTCCCATCAATAATTCTGCTGGGGGATACTCCAGACAGTTGTTGTGTTTGGAGTAGTCCAATAGTTGAGAAGTAGCCGTGCTAGCTTGACGTCCATGTCTACACCAGCTGTTTCCTTAAGCCATCCTTTAACACCGACACAGCCAGCCATTTGTGGCTGGGAGGTATGGAGCACTGGTGACATGAGGAATTCCTTCCCACCTGGTAAATTCTTGAAAGTCCCCACTGGTGAATGATGTTGTGTTATCTGATATAGTTCAGGCTTGGAGCACTTTGATGGTCACCAGAGATGTGGTGGATTGCACAAAAGTAACATCCAGCCACCTCGAATAGGCACCGACCACCACCAGGAAGATTTTCCCTTGGAATGGTCCAGCATGGTGGTCTATATGTATTCGGGCTCATGGTGGTGATGGCCACTCACATGGATGCATATGCTATGCAGGTGCTCTCCTGTTCTGCTGACACTCAGAGCAGCTTTTAACATGTTGTTCAAGGTCTGCATTGATCCCTGGCTACCACACAGTTGTCCTAGCATGACTCTTCATCCTTGAAACCCCAGGGTGACCTCGGTGTTGTTCCTCCAATCCTAACTTCCGACAGTCTGGTTGTGGTACAACTACTCGACCTCCCCAAACAACTCAACCATCCATGACACTGAGTTCTTCACTACGTTGCTTGTATGGTTGAAGTTCTTCCTCGGCTACAAGTTTCCAACCATGTAGCACCATGTTCTTCATCTTGCCAGAGAGGGATCTCTCCCTGTCCACAACTTGATTTGAACAGGGATGTATATTCTCTAGTTGAACCAGATGGTCTAACCTGGCTGCGGAACTGACAATGGAAATTCTGGTGGTGGGTGTCTACTTAGTCCATCTGCATTATCCTGTTCCTTCCCAGGTTTATAAACAATGTGGTAGCTAAATGCCGCCAGTGTTAGTGTCCACCTCTGAATTCCCAGGTTTATAAACAATGTGGTAGCTATATATATGACCCCAGTGTTAGTGCCCACTCTGAATTCCAAGGTTTATAAACAATGTGGTAGCTATATGCCCCCAGTGTTAGTGCCCACCTCTGAATTCCAAGGTTTATAAACAATGTGGTAGCTATATGCCCCCAGTGTTAGTGTCCACCTCTGAATTCCCAGGTTTATAAACAATGTGGTAGCTATATGCCCCCAGTGTTAGTGTCCACCTCTGAATTCCCAGGTTTATAAACAATGTGGTAGCTATATGCCCCCAGTGTTAGTGCCCACCTCTGAATTCCCAGGTTTATAAACAATGTGGTAGCTATATGCCCCCAGTGTTAGTGCCCACCTCTGAATTCCCAGGTTTATAAACAATGTGGTAGCTATATGCCCCCAGTGTTAGTGTCCACCTCTGAATTCCCAGGTTTATAAACAATGTGGTAGCTATATGCCCCCAGTGTTAGTGCCCACCTCTGAATTCCCAGGTTTATAAACAATGTGGTAGCTATATGCCCCCAGTGTTAGTGCCACCTCTGAATTCCCAGGTTTATAAACAATGTGGTAGCTATATGCCCCCAGTGTTAGTATCCACCTCTGAATTCCCAGGTTTATAAACAATGTGGTAGCTATATGCCCCCAGTGTTAGTGTCCACCTCTGAATTCCCAGGTTTATAAACAATGTGGTAGCTATATGCCCCCAGTGTTAGTGTCCACCTCTGAATTCCCAGGTTTATAAACAATGTGGTAGCTATATGCCCCCAGTGTTAGTGCCCACCTCTGAATTCCCAGGTTTATAAACAATGTGGTAGCTATATGCCCCCAGTGTTAGTGTCCACCTCTGAATTCCCAGGTTTATAAACAATGTGGTAGCTATATGCCCCTGGGCAGTGTTAGTGCCCACCTCTGAATTCCCAGGTTTATAAACAATGTGGTAGCTATATGCCCCCAGTGTTAGTGTCCACCTCTGAATTCCCAGGTTTATAAACAATGTGGTAGCTATATGCCCCCAGTGTTAGTGCCCACCTCTGAATTCCCAGGTTTATTAACAATGTGGTAGCTATATGCCCCCAGTGTTAGTATCCACCTCTGAATTCCCAGGTTTATAAACAATGTGGTAGCTATATGCCCCCAGTGTTAGTGCCCACCTCTGAATTCCCAGGTTTATAAACAATGTGGTAGCTATATGCCCCCAGTGTTAGTGTCCACCTCTGAATTCCCAGGTTTATAAACAATGTGGTAGCTATATGCCCCCAGTGTCAGTGCCCACCTCTGAATTCCCAGGTTTATAAACAATGTGGTAGCTATATGCCCCCAGTGTTAGTGTCCACCTCTGAATTCCCAGGTTTATAAACAATGTGGTAGCTATATGCCCCCAGTGTTAGTGTCCACCTCTGAATTCCCAGGTTTATAAACAATGTGGTAGCTATATGCCCCCAGTGTTAGTGTCCACCTCTGAATTCCCAGGTTTATAAACAATGTGGTAGCTATATGCCCCCAGTGTTAGTGCCCACCTCTGAATTCCCAGGTTTATAAATAATGTGGTAGCTATATGCCCCCAGTGTTAGTGTCCACCTCTGAATTCCCAGGTTTATAAACAATGTGGTAGCTATATGCCCCCAGTGTTAGTGCCCACCTCTGAATTCCCAGGTTTATAAACAATGTGGTAGCTATATGCCCCCAGTGTTAGTACCCACCTCTGAATTCCCAGGTTTATAAACAATGTGGTAGCTATATGCCCCCAGTGTTAGTGCCCACCTCTGAATTCCCAGGTTTATAAACAATGTGGTAGCTATATGCCCCCAGTGTTAGTGCCCACCTCTGAATTCCCAGGTTTATAAACAATGTGGTAGCTATATGCCCCCAGTGTTAGTGTCCACCTCTGAATTCCCAGGTTTATAAACAATGTGGTAGCTATATGCCCCCAGTGTTAGTGTCCACCTCTGAATTCCCAGGTTTATAAACAATGTGGTAGCTATATGCCCCCAGTGTTAGTGCCCACCTCTGAATTCCCAGGTTTATAAACAATGTGGTAGCTATATGCCCCCAGTGTTAGTGTCCACCTCTGAATTCCCAGGTTTATAAACAATGTGGTAGCTATATGCCCCCAGTGTTAGTGTCCACCTCTGAATTCCCAGGTTTATGGATGGTTGTCCTGATAACTCGGCCAATACTCTCCCATGGTTGGTTGTCCTGATGACTCGACCAATACTCTCTCATGGTTGGTTGTCCTGATGACTGGACCAATACTCTCACGGATGCTGTTTCTTGCTCCTGCGGACTCTGGCCAATTGTCCTTCTTTTTAGAAGCGTGGCAGACAGCAGTCCTGAAGTGGCAATCCCCTGAAGCATGTGGCCCTCCACAATGATCACAGTTGCGAGTCCCATTCCGTGGCCACTATATGGGACCCTGTTTTGATAAGGATGCGGGATTGTTCTGTTGTAGATCTTGTGAATCCTGTTCATCTGCTTCAGCTGATTGGGCCGACTCAAAAGCCTACCGGAAGATGAGTTCAAGTTCAACTAAAAGATGGCATTTAACATTCACTTCTCTGCTGCCACAGACCAGGCGGTCACGTAACATGTCCTCCAACGTTGCTTGGAAGTTGCCATGTTCAGAAAATCCGCATAGTTCAGCCACAAAATCTGCAACTGATCCATTCTGTTTCTGTGAGTGCGAGTTGAATTTGAACTTCTGCGTAATGCCTGACGTAAGTGCGGTGAGATGCTCCTTTACTAGCTGCATCAATTCTGTGAATGACCTGACCATTGGTCTCCCAGGAGCTACTCACTCCACAGCAGCTCAGGAGAATAGCTGGTAGCTTTGCTGGCTCATCCACATCGTTGGCAGTGAAGTACCTTTCACAATATGCTGTCCAGCCCTCTGTTCCCTGCTAGAATGCAACGATACTGACATATATTCCATTGTAAATCCTCGTCACCTCTTTAGTAACCCGTTACTTCAATTCCATTCAAACGTCCCTTTTTAAATGCAGTTACCCCCAAGGTCCTGGTCGCCTGAACCAGACTGACTTCTGGCCCCCGGGCTCGAAAATACCAATCACACACAAACCACAAAACGAGTGTAAATTACTGCTATACTAAGGGAAAGGTCAAGTTTAATTTGACCTCTACTGTCAGTGAGACTTGACTAGAGCTATGAGTGCATTGTGTGGTCTTGTGAACCAGCTGAAGGCAACTGTGTTGTAGATGAACTTTGTACTCTAGACAGGAATACCACAACTTTCATAATATTACTTGATGTATATAATAATGCCTTCAGCATTGTATTAATTAATACCTGATCATTTGTGCAGGTCAAATATGCCGCTCAGCACGCACCACTACGTCTTCATCGTCCACCAACACATCCACCGTCTCCTCTGCCATATCTGGTTATGCCAACGATCTCAAGGGTATATATGAGAACAATCCCATCAAAAAGGACGGAAAGTGGCCGATAACACCAAGTAAAAAGTACATACATCTTGCCATTTCGGAGCATCGCAAGAACAGTGAGGACTACACAAAAAAGGTGATGGCTGGTGATGTGAAAGAGGTTTTGAAAGGTCGAAAAACGATCTCTGTCGAGCAAGTCTTGCATCTAGGGAGAGAAAACAAAGATACATTTCAACTGATCTTGGTTGAAGGAGCTCCTGGGATAGGGAAAAGCACGCTATCCTGGGAGCTCTGTCGGAAGTGGGATAAGGAGTATAACTTAGTGGTGTTGCTCAGGTTGAGAGAGAGAGCTGTGCAGAACATCACTAATGTAGCTCACCTCTTTGATGATGAGCAAGCTGTAGGTGTGGCGGAGGAGGTTAAAAATGTCCGTGGTAAGGGGGTCTTGTTCATCCTGGATGGGTTCGATGAACTTCCAAAGGAACTTCAGGAGAAAGGCTTTCTTGTTGACAAGCTCATATCTGGAGACGCTCTTCGAAAGTGCACAGTTCTTGTTACCAGCAGACCTTCTGCCACTGCTAGTCTCTTAAGAAAATGTACTCCACATAAGCATATTGAAGTTCTTGGCTTCACTCATGAGCAAGTGGAAGAGTATGCTAGGAGTGTGTTTCAAGATGCTGAAATGTTGAGGGAGTTTCTTAGCTATATCTCAGCCTCTAAAAACCCAGCTATTAACAGCCTGATGTATGTTCCCTTAAATTCTGCGATTGTGGTAGCCCTGTTCAAGGATCGACCAGCAGGTTGTGGACTCATGCCAAGTACCATGACTGAGCTCTATATAGAACTGTGCCTCACTATCTTAAAAAGACATCTTGACCTCACAGATCAACCAAAGGTTACTTTGAGAGATTTCAATAGTCTTCCTGAAGATCTTCCTGGAGATCGGTATCAAAAGTTTCTTTTCTTATGTAAAATAGCTTACAAAGGCATTGCTTATCAGAGAGTGATTTTCCAAAACTTGGATCCAAGTCTAGAACATTTTGGTTTTCTTGACAGAGTAGCTTCACTGCGTGGGGGAGGTGCAATATCTTACAACTTCCTTCACCTAACAGTCCAAGAATTCCTTGCTGCCTACCACATCTCTCAGCTCACTAATGATGAAGATAAACCGAACATTGCAGAGCAGCAGAAATATTGCAGCCACTGGAACATAGTGCAGAGGTTTCTCGCTGGTCTGACCAAATCTGTACCAGAATTTGATCCACTAGATTTAACTCCAGAGTTAATTCTGTGTCTTTATGAAGCTCAATGTACTGCTGACTATGCACGACTGTTTGGAGGAGAATGCAGGATGAAGGGTAAGATCAGGGAACCTTTGCTTGCATATGCACTTGGTTACTGCATTGCTAGTTCTGAAGCATCGTGGGAGAAAATTACCACATCAGATGCTAGAGCACTAGATAGTTTTGTCTGGGGGTTTAATTCAAGGAAATCGCCATGTGGTGGTCACATAAGAAAGATGGCCATCCAATTGGATGATGATGATGAGCAATTAGCTGCTAACCACTTCATGATTGCACCATTATCTGGTGTACCTTGCCTGAAGTGTGATCCATGGCCTTGGGTTGTTGACATGCTATCTGACGCCGTTTCTTTCATGCAGGGGCTCCAAAAACTACACCTTAGATTCAACTCAAACAACCTTAGTGTTAGTCGTTTGTTTGACAAGCTTAAGTCCAGCAATGTGAAAGCATTAGTACCACCTGCACTAGTAAGTGAAGAGTCCCTCCAGGAATACTGCTCTGCCCTTCACCAACTGATAGATCCATCATCCTCTGGGAAGCTTGTGGAATTGGAATTGAATATTGAGACTGGCCTACACGTTGCATGTATTGAAGTGTTGAGGATTATATTTGCTCCCTCAACATTACAAACAATTACTTTCACTTATCATGGAGGTTATCAACCCATCCTTGAGCTGCCTGCCACTTGTACCAATACTAATGTAACTAAACTGACATGTGTGGTGACTGTTTGTCTTGCACCAGCACATGTAGTAGGCCTAATGGAGAGAAATAGAGCACTACAAGAATTAATAATATATAATTATCACCACACAGAGCCATCATTCCTCCAGTACTGTTATGATGTCATGATAGTAATTCCTGACAGCACTTCACTGGAGAGAGTAATAATACATGAGAGGTCAAGCAACCAAACTCTCATGAGGATGAACCGAGAAGAAGTTGATGATCTTCGCAAGTGTGCTAACACACAATCTGCTGACACTTTTATTAATCTAGTGACTGCAAGAGGTCTAATAGAAACATTGAAAGATCCAGCTCACATTCAAGAAGATGATGACTAGAAGAGGAGGTTGTAGGCAGGGAGGGGCACACATGGCTAGAAGCAGGTGCTTCCTGCGACTCTGAGCTTCTTACTTTTACATCTTGTTAGTGAATAGTTTGTAATTAATTAACTAAAAGTTACTAATTGGGGCTGAGGAAATGGCACCACATGGAAGCATAAGTGGATATTTCACAGGAGGACAGGAAGACTGGGTTTCCCACACTGAACGGCCTCTGCATAGTTTGCTGCAAATGCCATCAAGTCTGAGAACAAACAGAGCAATCCTCCTGAGCACATGTGACCCTCCAACTTACCCACACACCAAGAGCCTCCGCACTCCACAGAAATCGTCTAAGGAGAGTTTTATTGATATATCTGAATTGATGGTAAATCTCACTCGGCCACGCCATCTCTCAGTGTCCAGTGCTTCCATTGCCTCACATGCACACAGAAACAAGGAGAAGCTGTGGCAAGTTTGGGGGCAGCTTTGAAGGAGCCGACATCAACATGGGTTGTCTCAAAGTTCCGGAACTTTGTGAAGTGGTTGCCTGATGTCAGGGCTTATACCGCCAGCACAGTGTGGAATGCCATTGGTCTGTTGTGGTTGTCAGTCTTGCAGAAGCATGCTCCTCACTGACTGTAAGCGGGGAAGTTGATGGTATCGGGTTATCCCCAATTGGATGGGACAGTGCACGCCATTTGATGTCCTCTAACTCCAGGCGAGCAGCAGTGCTGGTGACTACTGGAGGTCTGGTGAATTGTGCACCCAACTTTTTGAATCTTAAGCTCATACATGCCAAGACTAGTTTGGTTCCGGGAGAACATGCATAGATGACTCTGTGTATCTGCGCAGGACAGCAACGCAAGTGTTTGCCCAGTTACGCGGCTCCTCAGATCCCCTCCCCCATAACAGGATGGAGTCAGGAGCCAGCAGCTGTGTTTGGCCATGCTATATCTGTCGTTGCCCCCGCCACGGGTGAGGGGGCATGCCAAGATGTGAAGTGTGTAAGTTATTAGCTGTCCCTCACAGTGCTGTCTGTTTTCTGTGGGGCTATCGTTGTCCCTGAACCCTCTAGAGCCATCAGCACCAGCCATGGCCACAATAATACCAGCCCCCTACGTGGGGAGCAACTAAGGTGTGTAATAGGGAGTTCCCCCACCGATGATGGCCTCAATGGCACGTAAAACAGAAAGTTGGCGTGAAAATGAAATAAATGCCTCAAAGAATGCAGTCCATCTAAGACCAGATATCATGCCATGTGCTGGACTTTCACTCGTGTGAGGCTCCGTCCCGGCTACCTATCATTTCAGTATCCAAGTAGCAGCCCTCCACTCGGTCGACTACCCTCACATGAGGTTCATCCACTCTCTTTCTCTCTATGTGAGCCTACCCTGTCTGACATAAGGTTCACCAACTCTCTCTCTCTCTCATAGCATACTCTCACATGGAGTTCATCCGCTCTCCCAGTTCGAGCCTTCCCTCACATGGTATTCACCCACTCTCTCTCTGTTAGAGCCGACCATCACACAGGACAGCTGCTCCAAACAGGTCTACAGACAGCTGCTCCAAACAGGTCTACAGACAGCTGCTCACACTGAATAACTACTTTTACGCCCTAATTGGATTGCTCCTGGCAAATTGAATCAGCAACCTTAACTCTCTTGCAATGAGTAAAGATGATCTAGCAGCCATCTTGGAGGGGCTCACTCTAAATAGCCTTAGGCCTCTATAACATCAAGTTAAACTGATTGATGGGTACCAGTTCACATCCGCTGACTTCATGAAGCAACATATCATGCTCCACAGACCCACATCAGACCTTCTTCTCCTTCAGGGGTCTCTGCTGAGGCAGGAGGTCCATCATATGCTACAGAGACCCACATCAGACCTTCTTCCCCTTCAGGGGTCTCTGCTGAGGCAGGAAGTCCATCATATGCTCCTCAGATACACTCCAGATCTTCTTTGCCTTGAGGAATCTTTGCTGAGGCTGGAAGCCCACCACATTATCCTCCACAGACCCAATTAAGACCTTCTTCACCTGCAGGAGTCTTGGCTGAGGCAGGAAGTCCATCATATGCTTCACAGACACTTCAGACCTTCTTCATCTTCAGGACTCTCGGCTGAGGCAGGAAGCCCACCATATTATCCTCCACAGACCTGCTTCAGACCTTCTTCACCTTCAGGGCTGTTGACTGAGACAGGAAGTCTGAGCAAAGTAAGGGAGAACTTAAGGAGTGGGTGGAGCCATAAATTCCACATACAGAATTGAGATGAGTTGTTGTTGTGTGTGTGTGTGTGTGTGTGTGTGTGCATTAGTGCTAAGACAGGAATGCAATGCTGTCTGATGCTAAAAGTGTCCCTTATGGTTGTGTATGTATGGACATGTTGGACACACATGAGCAAGTCTTGAGAAGTGGCCAACATGAGCTGCCTTACTTGACTTGGTCTCATGCATTCCTTTAGCCCTAGAACAGCAAAGCCATTTCTAGTAGTAGGAGCTCATAGAGTTTGCTTGCTCGTGCCTTACTTGACTTGGTCTCATGCATTCCTTTAGCCCTGTCAAAGATCACCTCAATACCCCAGGCATGACACATACATAGTTGTTGTTGATGATGATGGTATAAAGAGTTGCTTATTCTACTCCTTCACTTTCCCTCTTCTTCCCTCCCTTAATCAACACTCTCCCTGTCCATTCTCCTCAGTCCTCCCTCCTTTCCCCTCTCTCCTCCCACTCCCGGCCTCCCAGTGCAGGGGCACTTCTATATATGCCAGACATGGCAATATCTGAACCTCTGGAATCTCTCCCCCTCTCGGCTGCTGTTCACCTTTTCCTTTCTCTTTTTGTGTGATGTGCAGGAGACACATATGAACTTTGACCTTGAGAAGTCCAGCTTGTCTAGAAAGAAGGTTCTATCTGTTTGAGCGTGTGTAGGATAGACTTGGAGGACTCATCATCGATATTGCTGTCCATATTATTACCATTTAATTAAAATGATATTGCTATTAAAAAAAATCAGAGTAAAGAATGTTGCTTAACATTTTTAACCTATTGTACAATAAAAATTAATTCTGGATATTGTATACAAGAGAAAAAATGTTTATAAAAATAAGTGGGTGGGGGAAGATATAGCACAACATTGAGGACCCTTTACACACAGTTTTGGTGTATGAGGTTAAATGGTAAAAGGTCATTAAAATGAATTGGTTGTTGCGAGAAAAAAGTTTAATGCATTTTGAGACATGCATTAAAAGGTGCTATGGATGACGATGGCAAGTGTAACCTTGGCTGGCGTTATGGGGATTAGTCATGGTCTATAATTAAAATGCAAACCTACTCTGTGGGAGCGATTAAAAAAAATTAGGACAACCTAGACGGCGACGTGAAAGCAATTTTTTTATCAACTGCAGAACATCCCCAGCATGAGTATTGTCCTACAGGCATTTTGAGTTGAGCCTGCGTAAAGGTGAAGATCTTTTGCACAAGTGTTGAGGCGGCTACACATACAATCAAAATGAGAGTTTTAATTCTGTAGTGTGGAGTCGAAGACAAGAGCATATGAGTGCCACAAGTATCAGGCTTGGCATTGATTTAGGTGTGGTGAGCTTCAATGTTGGAAACAAGGATGGCTTTAGTAAGATTATGTCTAAAAGGTATATCTAGTAGTTGAGCTAACATATCCTTTGAGTGTTTATGTTTATTTTGCTTTAGTCAGCTAACATGTTCTTTGAGTGTTCTATTTTGTTTATGTGTGTTTTGCTTTGTATTGTCAAGTTTGCAGGGATTACTGGAGGAGGAGTGAAGACGTGTGTGGAGGATGACGATGGATGCACCTGGGCATGGGAGCCCCTGCAAATTATGATGTGTTTATGTTTACTAATTCAATATACATAACAAAACAAGTCTGATGCATCTACATTATGTAGCTATAGGTTGCACGCTGGCTGTTGCTCTTGCTGAAAAGTAGAAGAAAGTGAAAGTCAATTGTTTCAATATTTTGTTTGCATTCACACATAAGTAATGAAGGTCTAGCGATGCGCATGGGGTGTTTCTTGTAGCTGGAAAGTGGTTAGAAACTGCTCGATATCTTGGAAGTGATTTGATAACTTCAATATTTTTTATCCATTCATAATATATATATATATATTTTGAAAGCAATTTTTATATTCTAAAACTTGGCAGTAGAAAAAAAATTTAATGGAGAGAACTTTCAAACGCGAACTGCACACATTCATAATGCTCTTGACATTGCTCCTCCATCTTTTTTCTCTTCAGTTCTTTCAAAACATGAAATGGTATATCTCTAGCTTGTGGAGTGGAGGTTACTTGCTACATATGTATGTAGGTGTCAGTAGAGTTAACCTGTGGAATACTTGTATGTTTCAGGTGTCTACCTCAATGGGTGGGCAAGCTCACCTGCACCTGTTATTATAACTATTCACTCAACAGTGGTCACTTTTGGTCCCCTATGCCATCTGGGAGTTCTTAGTGGTCTTCTTGTTCAGTGTAACAAGCAGTGCTGTGAGAGCTGATAAATATGTCAAACACGTTGAGCTCAACCACAATAACATTTCCATTAACTCAACCCTCTCATTATCCAAATATCAAAAGGTGATATAATATTCCACGCACTCAAACTGAGAAGCAAGTGACAGATAACAAGCTGAAAAGAATGCTTGTAGGGAACTCTAGTGTCGTCAAAGGCCCAACACATGGACAGGTAGTTATGTATTGCAATAAGCTCATTCATAGCCACATAACTGCCTCACATTTTATTACTAGCCTATGCCTATGACACTGATGACAATCACTGGGTACAGAGTCTCAACCTCATAGGATCGAAGAAGACAGACCAATGTCAATCATATCATCTCTCTGTGATACACTCTGCCATCAGTAGTGGATACAACAAGTGCCAGTTGCAATCTAAGATGAGGTACTTGATAAGTGCACATCTTGGAGGATCGTTATTCCATGGCTCAGGGGGCAACATATAGGAATACCTAATGATGTGGATTGGCTCAGACATATTTCTTAGTATTTCTTACTATATATAAAAAAATTGAAAAAGAGAGTTAACACTTTTTTTTAGGATAGCATATTATTCTATGTACATGCATACATCCTGTTACAAATATTTGGTTCTCTAGTTCTAGTATAACTTAGTGTGGAAAATTAGGGGCCACAACAGGTGCTGTCCACATAAGCTAGTTTTGCAGTGGCTGGGAGCTCTTAACCTGAAGCACTTCCACAAGCTTGATGGCTAGCAGGGGCCTATCAACATTTGCAAGCATGCATATACCTCAATCATGACAAGCTTGTTCTTTTTACAGAGAGATGAACCTTGACCACCTAGGCTCATATTTTGCTTTACAGCCATGTCAAGGTATAGCCGAGTCCATGATGGCTTGATGAAACAGTGTAGGAGGTGGCAGGTCAAGCCCCAATTGCTGATGGATACAGAAAAAGGAGTTGACACAAGATGAGTGGCAGTGAATGAACAGGAGTTATATATGACTTTCTCAATAATTAACTTGAAATTTTCTCTTTCGATGCTTTGACAGATGCTCTAGCCCTCGTCAGAAATGCTGATACTGATGCAAGCTAGAGCATCTAGGCAAAATGTTGAAACAGTATATTTCGAGTCGATTATTGAGATTGTTGCAATTCGTTAGGTCAAATCAGAGTGTATATTATAGTTAAGAGAAAAATATCTTAATTTACACTTCCATTTAAACCAAGCGAATCAGTGTCGCAACAAAAGTTTAATTCCTGCAAAGGTTTTGTCAGATAACAAGGTTGTCAGATTATTAAACATTAAACATCAGATTAACAAAAGTTATAGTTATAATAAAGTTACACACTCTCAAAGCAGGGCCTCAATCACAAGCCAGGATTTCAAACTATGTGAAGTTGGCATGAACAGTTGAGAGGTCACAGTGAGGGTTGGGGGTGATAAGCTATGTAAGCTTCATTCTGGAAATGCTCTGTGAGCACACATACAACAATAAAACAACGACCGTCAATTTGTGGCTTTGCATCACCTCCTATATATATATATATATATATAGCTATATCATACAAGACTAGACCACACTGTTTTATTGCACACATAAGGAGTAGAATCTGGTGACCTCACAAATTTGTTTTTTTAATATGCAATTTTGACATGGTTATTCCTATACCTTCAAGTTAAGTTCCAGAAGGGAGCATGCAGATTGAAAGTTTTATATTTTTTATACTGTAGAGGTTATAGAGTGGCAAGGTTGGGATTTTTTCCTTCCCCTAAATCCCTCCTCCTTGAAGTGTTTAGAGCTCATGACTCAGCAATGCAATTGTGCCGTAAGAACGTAAGAATAACTGTCAATCAAATATCGTAGTGAATATGCCAACCTTCGAGAAACTCTTACGTATAAGTTCATCAACAATCAAGGGTAATTATAAGAATTGTGGGTCTGGTATGGAATCCTTTACTCCTATGCTGATTTAGGGTTGGGCAAGATCTGAAGATCTGTAGCTAGTGTTGGAGTACAGGCGGTTCCGAAAATTGTACTTGTGTTTTTACTTTCTGTTATTACAGGCATCATACATTTAAAAATAAAGTCGTTGACATGCTGAAAGCATTCTTATAGGGAGCCAAATTAAGTTTACTTATTTGAAGACAGAATTGGGACAACTTTGCATCTAGCTAACAAGATAACAGTTGATAATTTGGTGATTTTTAGCGCAAACTCTATTCGAATTTGAACTAAGTTGAAGTGGAATCAAAATAAGTTGAGCAGCTTAAATTTAGTTATTGTCACAGACAATGCCAAGGACACTAGCTATTTCCTTGGACAGCAGTCATTTGGAACCGGAGAAATGATCGCGCTATTTTTGCGCGCGACTATTAGGCCATTTATACCCCCTCCGATAAGTAACTTCTATTTCCATTGCCTGGCGTGGTCGTCAAGTTGCGCCCAACTCGGTGTTAACTATGGAAAGGTTAGCAGTTGTTTACCTAGAACATAGTTGCCATTTGCCTCACTGCTAGGGTGAGGGTAGAACTGTGTCATCTTGACTTTATAGCTTTGTTATTGTGTGTGTGGGGTGTGGGGGATTGGCTAGCTATTGGGCCAATGTTTGTATCCTAGACTTGCACACTCTTCCCCTGAAAGCTTCTAGCTGGCACTCATCTTTGGTCTCCAGAGAAGTGTGGCCAACTGCCTCCTGTACTACTTAAAGTTCCTGTGATATCAAAAACATTTTTAAAGATATGTAGCTAATGTGATTGGCTTTGGCCCTGAATTTCAAGGGTACTTAGAAGAAAACGAGGCATAAAGTTATATTATTGTATTATCTTGTATTATCTTGATAGGTAATATTCCTCCGAGGGACAGCATTTCAACTGTAGGAAGCATTGTCGGTGGATGAGGTGAGGGGATGTGTTGAAACACTATAAACTTGGACAATTGTACGTATTACCTGTTTGTAAAGAATATGCTTATTAACCTTATAAAAAAAATTAATCCACAATTTGTAGCATTTGGCTAGTGTGCAATGATTGCGTCCACGGAATCCACAATGCTACAGAATTGCACGAGAGGAACTTTCCATACAAATCAACTTGAAAGGCATCGCCAATTTCTTGCACATAAGAAACATCCTTCCCAGAGCAACCTACTATTCTGTTACTAATGTTAGATCCATGCTGAGACCTGAAGAGAAAGCGTGCGAGGTGTTGGGTGACCTTAGAAACAAAGTGGAGGAGGACAAAGATGTTTATGGAATATTCATGGAATACCTGCTCACAGAGCCACAGTATCGTGCGATCGCAGAAATCTTGATGGGGAGTATGCGAGACTAGATCCTGAAGCGGTCCTGCAAAATTGACGTCTGATTGTAGTGATGAAGGTGTGTTTTGTATGCCATAGCTTACTCATATGTCAATGTTAGAGCCGTGATAGCATGTTGGCAGGGGAAATTTCAACAAGTTATGTTGGCAGTTGAGACTTTACCCAATTCCTTAAATGGTGAAGTAAGTTTAGCAGCTGGTATGATTAAACCTTGTGTGGGAATCCTCATATCACTTTTTCTATATTTGAAGACACCATGGTTAATTCCAAATCTCACAATCCTAGCATTACATCATCATGATGTCATCATCAAAACTGCACCCTTCAGTACTGGGTTAGGGATAGAGTTAGGTTAGAGATAGGGCAATGGATGGGGCAGGGCAGTGGCTAGGGTTACTCATAGGACAGTAGGTAGGGTTAGTTAGGGCAATGGCTAGATCAGTGTCATCATGGTGAATATGCTGAATTGCTGTTCCATTCTTGTGACATGAGGAATCACCCTGTGAACATTCTACTAGTTTGATGTCTGTATACATTTACATTTTGCAAGAGTGCCATTATTAAAAGCTCATGCATGCATTTATATAAGAAAATCTCTCTCTCTCTTGCATGTTAGTACATGTGCAGTGTCAGGTGGTTCAGTGTCGTCGTGGTCAATCCCATGTCATCCATGGGTGACCGAGTTACTAGGGATGTACGAGGATCATCCGCGCATGGCAGAGACACTAAGGACATCTGGCAGAGTTACTAGGGATATCCAGGGTTCATCCACGGAAGTCCACGTATGTTCAATGACCGCCTGTCACAGTAGCCACGGATGAAAGAGTTTCTAGTGACATCTGCAGATGAACCCTGGATATCCCTAGTAACCCGGCCATCTGCAGATGAACCCCTAGTAACCAGGCCATCTGCAGATGAACCCTGGATATCCCTAGTAACCCGGCCATCCGAGATGAACCCTGCTAGTAACTCTGCCATCCACGAATTATCCATGTACGTCCCTATTAACTTGGTCATCCATGGATGACACAGGAGTGATGATACCCTGGTCTTTATAACCTGATCTCTATTGTGGACTCTATACCCTGGTCTCTATACCCTGGTCTCTATACCCTGGTCTCTATACTCTGGTCTCTATACCCTGGTTTCTATACCATACTGCCCTGGTTTCTATACCCTGGTCTCCATACCCTAGTTTGTATACCCTGGTATGTATACCCTGGATCACCCTGGTCTCTCTACCCTGGTCTCTACCTTGGTCTCTATTCCTTGGTCCTAGCCCTAGCCCTAGCCCAAGCCCAGCCCAAGCCCAACCCCCCAACCCCAAGCTGAGTAATGGAGATCAACTGTGGTCCCAGCCTGCCTAGCATGACATGACAGAAAAGGGGAAAAAGGGTAATGATCATCAATAAGTAGTTGCCCTTCAGCACTTGGAGATATGCCCCCCCCCCCCCTCCAGTCAGACATAAGTCTTGAATTTGTACCTAGCTCAGGGTGGGTTTAAAGACAGGAGTATATTAGAGGGAAACTAACTAGGAACTCACAACTTTCACAAAGACAAATATATTTGGGCTTGATAGAGTAGCCTTCATCAGTGCCTTGGAATAGTTAGACAGCATGTGTGTGCAATAATAGGATGAGGGTTGGTTTAAATACTATGGGAGTGCTAAATTAGTGTGGTTCTTAATTAGAGCTTGTTAAGTGCATGGGTGCATACAATGATTTGTTTGTATGTATGGGGTGAGTGATATATTTAATTCTAGGTGCAATCTTGTGATGTGTGTGTAATGTCTGCGCGTCTAGATGCCTGTGTGTGCATCTAGATGTCCTAGAATGTGTGTGTGTAAAAATATGATTGTGTACAGTGTTTGTGCATTTGCTATGCTTTACCCGATGGGCGTCAATTGGGCTTCTTCTTCTGGGGCGTAGTAGTTCGGTCCTTGGGATCTCTTTAGGGGATTCATTGTTTGTAGGGCTTGTTCCAGGGAGTCTTGTCGCCACGTTTTTGACTTGAACCTGCAACCTCCAACTTACATGGCTGGTGCTCTAACCATTAAGCCACTGGGACCGTCTGGTGAGCTAGGTGCAAACTCAAGGACGACTTATGTCACATCTCCAAGTGCAACTACTTGTTGATGATCATTACCCTTTTCCCCCCTTTTCTGTCGTGTCATGCTAGGCTGGGACCACAGTTGATCTCCATTACTCAGCTTGGGGTCGGGAGGGGGGTTAGGCTAGGGTTGGGTGAGCAGAATCTACGGAGCTATAAAGTGGTAACCACAAGTTTTTTATCATGCTGCTGTCCTCCCCTTTAGTGTTCCTTGTTGGTTTCTCATTCAAATTTTTGTCAATATGAGAAATTGCATGGACAAAAACCATCATTACTTTGAAATGGAGCATCCAATAGCTCTAAAACTTTAGAATTGGCTAGTAGATATGTACAGCAACAGTTTGAACTGATAAAAAATAAATTAAAAAAAATCCAAAGTTTTTCAGTTGTAGTCCACCCCGGGTGGAGTCGACCATTTTGTGGGGAAAACATGTCATAACTATTGAATGCTTAATCCATTTCCAAAGATTATGGTCTCAAAATGTAGCTCATTCTAGGTGCTTTCCAATGACATTAGAATAGTGGTGTTGCAGGACTGAAACATGGAAAAAAACCACAAAGGTCCTTAAAATGTTTAGATGCGCTCCTGTGCCCCAACCACAGGTCTTCAACACTTGCTATTTATGGTGATATTCGAGTGATCACAGATACGTGTTTTCAATAGTTTTTTTATTTTTTATTTTTTATTCCCCCCAATATCCCAATTTCATTTTTATGCTGTCAGACTGACTATATCTCATCAGAAAATGACTGGATTGGTTAGAAATGTATTGAAAAAACGGAGTAATTAATGCAAGAGCTTTCATAATAATATATAACTACAGACAAAAATTGAATGAGTTACACGGTATCATGTGATGTCACTACATGAAAATTACATTTCATAATAAAAAGTACAACATTAAAATAACATGAAAATATTGACGAAAGAGTTATTTTATGATAAATTGAGTATATGAATTTCAGTTTGAGGTTCAGCACTGTAAGTACAAGCATCATCATCACCCAAAACACCAAGAGACGCCAAAGTCCTCCATGGGGTAGAGCTCGCTCAATCAAACCCTCCAGGTCCATAAGTTACCCCCTCGACATTTATAAGTTCACTCTCATATTTCAACCTAGCAATTCTCTGTTTATGCCTCCTTTCCTTCTCCCACTGAGAATCATAAGCTTAGACTTATAAAGCCTTGAGCTATCATCACTTGCAAGCACTCGGGCACAGAATGGACTAGGCTGTGCTTGCCCTAGTTGTTCAAATATGGGCAGTAGCGAGCACCTACCCTCATTGAATGTAAGCACAGCCAGGTGAATAGCCACCTGCACCGAGGTGGGAGAACTAAAGTCAGCTTTGCTACAATGGTTCCAAATGAGTGCATTGAAGGACACATTTTGGTTCTGTGTAGCACCATGCACACAACGAGCTAGAAGGGAACGTTCACAAAATGTGCCCCACTCGATTTTTACGATCGGTGCGAGATCAGGGGGTATGAGTGGTACTTTGTCAGGCATATTATCCAAATTGTCCTCAAGTACAGCACGATTATACCAACACCAGGTACCTGGGTCAGTAGGGCAGTAATCATGCTGTGGATGACCCATGATTATACCAACACCAGGTACCTGGGTCAGCAGGCAGTAATCATGCTGTGGATGACCCATGATTATACCAACACCAGGTACTTGGGTCAGTAGGGCAGTAATCATGCTGTGGATGACCCATGATTATACCAACACCAGGTACCTGGGTCAGTAGGCAGTAATCATGCTGTGGATGACCCATGATTATACCAACACCAGGTACCTGGGTCAGTAGGGCAGTAATCATGCTGTGGATGACCCATGATTATACCAACACCAGGTACCAGGGTCAGTGGGGCAGTAATCATGCTGTGGATGACCCATGATTATACCAACACCAGGTACCTGGGTCAGTAGGCAGTAATCATGCTGTGGATGACCCATGATTATACCAACACCAGGTACCTGGGTCAGTGGGGCAGTAATCATGCTGTGGATGACCCATGATTATACCAACACCAGGTACCTGGGTCAGTAGGGCAGTAATCATGCTGTGGATGACCCATGATTATACCAACACCAGGTACCAGGGTCAGTGGGGCAGTAATCATGCTGTGGATGACCCATGATTATACCAACACCAGGTACCTGGGTCAGTGGGGCAGTAATCATGCTGTGGATGACCCATGATTATACCAACACCAGGTACCTGGGTCAGTGGGGCAGTAATCATGCTGTGGATGACCCATGATTATACCAACACCAGGTACCTGGGTCAGTAATCATGCTGTGGATGACCGTCATGTGAGCACGAGTGATAAAAAGAAGCCCAGCAGGCACGCACCATCTCATCTAAATTGCCGACATTGCGCGTAATATAATTTCCATAGTATTTCTGAAGCTTACATATCAACACCCAATTTTGTATCGACTTCATGCTGCAACTCAGAGATTTCACCAGAGTCCTCAAGAGTACCCCCTTGTGAGCGTCGCTGAACACCCCTTTGGGAGCCCCCTCTAGAACTCCGACTACGTTTCCGTGCAGCTAGCTTGCTTTTAGCTGTTGCAAGTTCATCTTTGGCAGCTTTTATAGCTGCCCTAGCGTCCTTCAGAAGGGCTGCAAATCGGGTCCTTAGCTTACGAAAGTGCGTGCCTACGCGCTTCTGAACATGTCCCACACACTCGTGTTTTACAATCTGGATTTCTCCATAAACCCTTTCAGCATTCAACGTCCTAACAGTTTTGGTGTCGCCATCACTGAGGACCGTTTTATACATGTACCTAGTAAGGTTGTACTTTAAAATAGACCTCCAAAAGAGTTTCCTAGCACAGGCGACCTCCATTGCTGGAGACGAACCTGCATGTGTAAGGGTGCAGTGATCCTTATGCCCCTCACACCACTGCTCATACTCGGGACCCTCTTCAGGCCCTTTGTATAATTTGCAACCCGAACATTACTTACCGTATCGAGGACTTCCTCCGTTACCCAGGACATGACAACACCAACACCATACAACGCAGTGAAACCACGTTTGGACCAAGTACCGTCATAAGTGACGGTAATGTCCAAAAGCTCACTGGGGCCGACATTGTACTCAGCACGTAAACGTGCCACAGCACCTAATTGATTTTGACGGACACTCTCGCCCAGAACACAACAGATATGATGGATGTGTTCTGAGTAAGAGTTGTCAGTCACTGGAGGGGGCAAATCTAGAGCTGCAGACAATGTGGCAAGTCCTGTCCTCCCCTTTCCCATCAACCTAGCTCCGAACACTGATTTGCTGTTCAAATCCTTAGCCTCACTGCTGTATGGATCAGTAATGTTATACTTCCAGCTGCACCCATTACAGTCCAGAGACAACATTGTGACTAACCCTCTTCGGTTACCTACACCTTCAGAAAGTCTAACACTTGAATTGCAGGTTGGACATCTCACAAAGTCAGCAATGTGGGACAAGGTAGAAATGCTCCATACAATCTTCATCGAGTAGCTTGGCTTTACCAGCCCCACTAGTGTTTGTTCGGTTTGAAACTATAAAATGAATTACAATTCCTGCCTGCGACTAAGTGTATGCTAAATCCAAGACCTGGTGGTGGGTTGCTTCGAGGAAATAGCAGAGACACTCTGTCCTAGATTGAATAATAATAGTAGCTCGAGTAATACAAGTAAAATACTTATTATTAAAGGCTAAGGATAGACAATGTTGATTACACAACCATCGTGAAGACTGAGAGGCATGAGGTGAGGTAAAGCATTTTATAGGTGAAAGAGGAAAGGGAGTTGTGAATGCATGGAGTGATTTGATTGGTTGGTAAAGGATAGGAGGGAGAGATGACCATATTAAGGGAGAGTACTGAAATGCTGCATAACACAGATTAGTTCAATTAGATTGTGAGGTGTAAATTGAAGTGGATGAAAGAACTGGTAATTGAATGTGTGTTGTGCTGAACTGGAAGGGATGGACATGATGGATGAACAAGAATTAGTTTAAGACAGTTTAAGTGCACATGCCTGAACAACTAGCAACCTTTTTCAATTTACGTTGACTAGCAGTCTGAGAGTGCATGGTAACAGGAACAGATTCCACAGAGGTTGAAACAGATTCCACAGCAGTCTGCCTCAAAATTGGAGCAGATTCCCTACGAATCTGCCCCAGTCTTGATGCAGACTCCCCAACAATCTGTCCCAAGATAGAAGCAGACTCTCCAGCAATCTGCCCCACTCTTGAAACAGATTCCCCAGCAATCTGTCCCAAGGTTGAAGCAGACTCCCCAGCAATCTGCCTCATGCTTGACACAGGCTCCCCAGCAGCCTGCCCCAAACCAACAAGTTCAGCGCTCGCATGCAAAAGGCCAGCCTCACCAACAGACTGACCTGTTCTAGTTGGTACTCGGGGAGGACCTACTACGGACTCGCTACTAGTCTGAACCAGAGGGTTTGACGGTGAAGAAGAGCCAGCATCACTGGTGTCTTCAGCTTCTATTCTAATCTTCTTCAACGGTCGTACCCCAGTGAAGACTTAGGGTCTCTTCTTCCGACGACAACTGGAACGGTGCATGATAATAGCTTTAGAATCGCACTAGAATCACAGAGAGGTTCGATCAAAGTTGGTAACTGAGAAAGAACAACGTGGCATGCGCAGGAGCAGACATTTGTAACACCCCCTTTGCGCAGATAGCGCGGAAATGACGGAATAGCACTGAGCGATATTTTAGCCAAGTTTCAAGTCATGGCCATGAACGGTTATTATGAACGATCCAACTTACTGCGTTTATTCAGGCTTCTTCTTATTCATCGCGCAGAGTTGTGCAATGAAATGGGAGGATAAAAAGTATCATAACTCAAGAATGGTTGACAATAAAATGTTGAAACTTGAAATGCAGCTAATATAATAGTGAAGGTATAGAATGATGGGGGGGGGGGGGGAAGAAGAAGGGAAAAAAGGGAAAAATGGTCTTCTCCCCCCTTAAAAGTAACGAAGAAAACAACTCCATTCCAACGGCGAAGTATCTTTTTTCTTCGCATTTCAAATTTGTTTGTGGTTCAATTAGCTCGCCCTTGTTTGCGCAGTCGTTCACCAGCCTAGTGCTCAAAGTACAATCGGCTTCGAGCTCCAGCTTCTTCATCGTTCTGCAGTCTCTCACTTGTTGTACCGTTCATAATGTCGTTCTTCAGCGAAAGGCCCTCGATATTAATGCCAGCCTCGAAGGAATAGAGGAGCTGATTGATGAAACAACTGTTGACTAGCTCCAACGTCTGCTACGACCAAGCTAGTGTTACAACATTTCACTGTGCACCATTCTGCGGTGTAGGACCGCTCTAGGATAGACCTTCCGAGGTAGCTCTACTGTCAGCTCATCAGACTCGTGGAACAAGGTATACTGGCTGTCTTGCTAAGCTTAGTTTATCTGACAGCCAAAAATGGATGTGAGGGACAGATGACAAGCCTGCCATACTGCCAAAGACAAAAGGGAGTGGGATCATGGTGTCAGATTTCATTGACGAGCATGATGGATATCTGAAGCTGACTCCCGAGCAGCATGCTCTAGCAGAGGCAAACCATCAGGTCATCAAGGAAACTGCAAGAGAAGTCCTGGAATATGGTGCAGAGAGGGAGGGGTATTGGACTGACGACCATTTTATGAAGTAGTGGTGTTAGAGATAGTTAGGGCCAATCCCTGATGAGTTAAGCGGTAATGCAATGTAAAGAATAATACACCTTTCTTGATACTGCACACTAAGACTAACTGCCAAGAGGTTGGAGTCAGGTGGGCTTAATTACTCTACCTGTCCCCTTACCTCATGACCACAACATATACACACTAATTACATGCAATCACACATACTCTACATAATTATATTCTAGTTCATCTATGCTTCAGTTATTGTCATGTTTCACTTGTTGGGGCTCTTCTGGGTTGGAAGATCTCCAACACTCCTCCCTTTTCCCCCTGGAGTGCATCCGGGCCTTTGTCCTCTTCCCAGGCCTGTCGGGATAGCCCATCGGCGTTTCCGTTGTCTTTTCCTGGTCGATGGGTGACCTTGTAATCATACGTTTGTAACTGTAATGCCCACCGCATGAGTCGTCCCCCTGAGTCCTTCATGTTATGAAGGTACTTCAAACATCCGTGATCCATGACCACCTCCTGTCTTTCCTCATCTCTTTTCTCCTCTCTGTCCAGACGTGCTGCCTCGGACTCCATGTTTATTTTTGCCATGAATTTGCACGTCTCTGTTAGATCATTGTTCAGCTTGACTGAAACTACTAACTCTTCATCTGATTCAGCTGCTCTGTACCCATTCTATGGCTGACTGTCGTCGCCTTTGGAGCACTTTTGGGGTTTGTTTCCCCCTTCTTCTTTCTTCCATTATCCATCTCTTTTTTCTGTTCTTGGTAGCAAATCTCGAAACAGCTAAGGTTAGTTTCCTAGCTGCCACCAGTGTTAGAGATAGTTAGGGCCAATCCCTGATGAGTTAAGCGGTAATGCAATGTAAAGAATAATACACCTTTCTTGATACCGCACACTAAGACTTACTGCCAAGAGGTTGGAGTCAGGTGGGCTTAATTACTCTACCTGACCCCTTACCTCATGACCACAACATATACACACTAATTACATGCAATCACACGTACTCTACATATATTCTAGTTCAGCTATATCGTCTATGCTTCAGTTATTGTCATGTTTCACTTGTTGGGGCTCTTCTGGGTTGGAAGATCTCCAACAGATGGAGACTCTGCATGTGACATCGCTTCTTTAAAGAACCCCCCAGCTACACACTCAGTCCTCTTCATTTTCTATCAGAGTAGCTGCCACAGGAAGTATGAAGAGCTTGTGCTGATTCCACGCAACATACTGGTGAAGGACGGAGGCCCAAGAAGAGTAAGAGACACTATTTGGGGTGGACAGCAACAGGTCATGGTCCATCCAGATGGTTCAGCAAAAGGTCTCAGGACCATACTGAAAGAAAGAGGACTAATGAACATTGGCCATCTGAAGGCTGACCAGATGAGGCAGCTTATCTCCTTCCATGAAGACTTTGTTCGGGAGAAGACACAGGTGGAGCACTACTGTCATAGTAGGGGTCATTTGAGCATGTTCCTTCCAAAGTTCCATTGTGAGCTTAACCCCATTGAACGTGTCTGGGGTCAATCAAAGAGGTTCTGTCGGGCACACACTAACTTTACCTATACTAGACTAAAAGAGATTCTCCATCCAGCACTTGACTCTGTTTCAATAGATCTCATGAGAAAATACTTCAGGAGAATGACGGAGTATGATGAACTTGCCTTATCTGGAAGGAAACAACTAGGAAGGGAGGTGGAACAAGCTGTGAAATGCTACAAGTCACACCGTCGTGTACTTACATAATGAACACTAACATTGTCTGTACATAACTTCACTTAATCAAAAATCCATAAGACGGATCTCTAGCTATTGTGTTTGTGCATTTTTTAATAATTTTTTTGTAATTGTATGTGAAGAGTTGATTGAGAAAATTTGAATTGAAGTCAACACTAAAGAATTCCAATTTTGGTGAATAACTAATAAAAAAATTACCTAATCAAAAATCCACTTGTCATACTTGTAGACACTTCAGAGTGTTGATAGAGTGTGAAAGATTGGAATGTTTCATCAAGAACTAGTCGAGAAATTTAAACAATAGCCTTTAGGGTGAAGATTTTGTTACACGATTGTGGTTAACACTATGCACAAAAGTGGAGTGGCACCTGATGTCCAAGGTATCCACTGTCCAATGATAAGAACACAAAAACCTTCCTATGTGGATTTTGCTGCAATATATAAAAATCCTATTTTGTGACGTTGATGCTGGCCTGCACTATATGTACAGCAACAGTTTGAACTGCCACCCCAACCACACCTTTGGTGGCTTCCTGAAGGGAGAGGTGGTAAGACCACCTAGCTCACCAATCGGTCCCAGTGGCTTAATGGTTAGAGCACCAGCCATGTAAGTTGGAGGTTGCAGGTTCAAGTCCTGTCTGGGTCGGGTTCCCCCCCACGAGTATGTCACATGCAAAGGCCAGCATTTGGGGTCAATTGCTCCAGGTCTCTAAACCATATACCCTGGCCTCTATAACCTTCTCTATACAACCTGGTCTCTATCCTGGTCTTTATAACCTGGTCTCTATATCCTGATATCTATAGTTTGACCTCTATGCACCGGTCTCGCTATATCCTGGACTCTCTGGTCTCTATATCTTTGTCTCTATACTATTGTCTCTATACCCTGATCTCTATACCTGGTCTCTATACTCTGATGTCTAAACCCTGGCTCTATACATTGGTTCTATACCCTAGTCTCTATATCCTGGCCTATAAACCCTGGTCTCTATACCCTGGTATTTATAACCTGCTCTCTATGCCCTGATCTCTACAGTGTGGCCTCTATACCAGGGCCTCTATGCACTGGTCTCTATGCCATGGTCTTTATAATATGTTGTCTTATACCCTGGTCTCTATACCCAATGTCTCTATATCCTGGTCTCCATACCCTGGTTTCTATCTTGGTCTCTATACCTTGGTCTCTATCTAGTCTCTATACACTGGTCTCTATAACCTGGTCTCTATACCGTGGTCTCTATATCCTAATCTCTATACTCTTACCCTGGATTGTATAACCTGGTCTCTATATCTTCTCTATGCCCTGGTCTCT
Source organism: Cladorhizidae sp. MBARI D1340-BT2 (assembly GCA_028752905.1). Classification (NCBI taxonomy): domain Eukaryota; kingdom Metazoa; phylum Porifera; class Demospongiae; order Poecilosclerida; family Cladorhizidae; species Cladorhizidae sp. MBARI D1340-BT2. The sequence goes on from JAQNBH010000004.1 coordinate 43,593,186, forward strand.
ATACCTTCTCTATGCCCTGGTCTCTATATCTTCTCTATGCCCTGGTCTCTATACCTTCTCTATGCCCTGGTCTCTATACCTTCTCTATGCCCTGGTCTCTATACCTTCTCTATGCCCTGGTCTCTATACCTTCTCTATGCCTTGGTCTCTATACCTTCTCTATGCCCTGATCTCTATACCTTCTCTATGCCCTGGTCTCTATACCTTCTCTATGCCCTGGTCTCTATACCTTCTCTATGCCCTGATCTCTATACCTTCTCTATACCCTGGTCTCTATACATTCTCTATACCCTGGTCTCTATACCTTCTCTATGCCCTGGTCTCTATACCTTCTCTATGCCCTGGTCTCTATACCTTCTCTATGCCCTGGTCTCTATACCTTCTCTATACCCTGGTCTCTATACCTTCTCTATACCCTGGTCTCTATACCTTCTCTATGCCCTGGTCTCTATACCTTCTCTATGCCCTGGTCTCTATACCTTCTCTATACCCTGGTCTCTATACCTTCTCTATACCCTGGTCTCTATACCTTCTCTATGCCCTGGTCTTTATACCTTCTCTATGCCATGGTCTCTATACCTTCTCTATACCCTGGTCTCTATACCTTCTCTATGCCCTGGTCTCTATACCTTCTCTATACCCTGGTCTCTATACCTTCTCTATGCCCTGGTCTCTATACCTTCTCTATACCCTGGTCTCTATACCTTCTCTATGCCCTGGTCTCTATACCTTCTCTATGCCCTGGTCTCTATACCTTCTCTATGCCATGGTCTCTATACCTTCTCTATGCCCTGGTCTCTATACCTTCTCTATGCCCTGGTCTCTATACCTTCTCTATGCCCTGGTCTCTATACCTTCTCTATGCCCTGGTCTCTATACCTTCTCTATGCCCTGGTCTCTATACCTTCTCTATACCCTGGTCTCTATACCTTCTCTATACCCTGGTCTCTATACCTTCTCTATGCCCTGGTCTCTATACCTTCTCTATGCTCTGGTCTCTATACCTTCTCTATGCCCTGGTCTCTATACCTTCTCTATACCCTGGTCTCTATACCTTCTCTATGCCCTGGTCTCTATACCTTCTCTATGCCCTGGTCTCTATACCTTCTCTATGCCCTGGTCTCTATACCTTCTCTATGCCCTGGTCTCTATACCTTCTCTATACCCTGGTCTCTATACCTTCTCTATACCCTGGTCTCTATACCTTCTCTATGCCCTGGTCTCTATACCTTCTCTATACCCTGGTCTCTATACCTTCTCTATGCCCTGGTCTCTATACCTTCTCTATGCCCTGGTCTGTGTACACCCCTGGTCTCTACACCTAGGTTGCTATACTCTGGCCTCTATACCCTGGTCTCTATACCCTGACTCCTGTACGTGGGCCCCTATACCCTGGTCTCTAACTGGTCTCTAACTGGTCTCTATACTATACCCAGGCCTCTATCCTCTATATCCTGATGTATATACCTTGATCGCTTACCATGACCTCTACATATATTCTGGCGTTTAAACCTTGCCCCCCCCCCAATCCTCCTCTTGGACATCAAGCATGGCTTGGCATCCACATTCACTATCAACACCCACTGTTAAGCAAACATTCACTCATACCTATTTAGGGACCAAAATGAAGTAACGCAACACAAGCATGCTCATGTATTCATTTTATAGTCACATGACAAAGTTGCCTTCTTCATAGCTTGAGGGCTCTATCAACAAGTGCTGTGGATATGCAAGCTACCTAGCAGTAAAGACACCATCTTTGAGGGGCTTTCTCTAGCATGCTAGTATTTAATCTGTGGTGATCCTATTAGCTTTAGGCTAGCTAGTCCTCTATCAACTGCTAAGCCCTAGGATGGGAGACAATGAACTTGTATCAATGTTACATCAGATTCTAAATGTTTTGCTGCCTGCAGCCCATGCCTGCTAATATGATTACCAACTTCTTCTTTTGTTTGTTAGTTGTCTGTCTACAAGACAATACTTGTTACTCTAAACTTCCTCACTTCAGCAACTGTGTTTATTTTCCTAGTGGAGTGGGTTAGTCACAGCCGCATTCTTGAGTTAGATTTTAGCATGCCAGCACTAGTGGGTGGCCACTCTGCGAATTTCTTTTTAAGGGGGGGGGGGGGGGGGGGGAACGTTTCATTTTATTTTTTAACTTGCGGTTACCACTTTATAGCTCCATAGATTCTGTAAACTTCATGGTATGGACTTGATATATATATCAAAAGATAGGTCTCTCTGTGTGCTCTCTTTTGATACTAAAATATTTTTGCTATTTATAACTATAGCCAAGTTACTGGACCTAAAGTGGAGGGAACTTCAAAACCTGAATGGCCGCATAAATATCTCCAGATTGCCAAGTGCTAAAGAGTTAAAATTAGCACCAGTGGCTAGAGGAAGCCCTACTCTATGCAATGATTGTTTTCATTTGGCGCTAAATTGTAAGTATGTGGTCAAGCGAGCGGGTGGAAAATTAGTTTAATTTTTTTAAATTGATTGTATTGTATTGGTATAGAGTTCACTGATGTAGTGATATTCGAGCCTCACTCATGGCAAGGTCGATTGGTGATGTTTCATGAATAGGGTGGCCTGAGGTTAGATCTAGCACCCCTGAGACAAGTGATGGTTGACCTCAGAAGAGAGAATCTAAGAAGGACATGAGTTTTATGGATTATTAACGAAATTCATTTTCCACCCGCTCGCTTGACCACGTACTTATATTTTAGCATCTAATGAAAACACTCATTGAATAGCCTCTAGCCACTGGTGCTAATTTCAACTCTCTAGCACTTGGCAATCTGGAGATATTTATGCGGTCATTCAGGTTTTTGAGGTTCCTCCACTGGTAGCTCCAGTTACTTGGCTATAGTTATACTTATGAAAAATATTTTAGTATCAACAGAGAGCACAAAGAGAGACCTATCTTTTGAGTTCTTAGGTATCGCAAACAAAGTTATTCCATCGTAGAACATCACAGAAGTCCATTTCTACATACCATTTTGTAGCTTATTTAATGCTCTACATTTTCATCAGAACACTTTTTTACTCTGAAATTGTTTTCTCTGTATATACTTCATTTTATATTGACCACTAATAGCTACATACTTACAAGTAACTAAATTCTTGTGGATATGCCTGACCACAACTGCCTTCAATTGTGTCTGGAACTTCTTGGTGAACCTCAAGCACAAGTTTTGATCTGCCTCACACAACATTGACAGAGTCCATGATCAGATGGTCATCCTTGGCTGAGGACTTGGACTGCAGTTCCACGTGCCTGTGACTAGGCTCAGCTAGCTCGTCCCATACACACCTCCTTTCTCCCTCCCTTCCACAACTGCACCTAGTAGTTGCCACTCTTGACTGGTGCACCTTGCTTGCTTTCTCTTATCTTAATCACAAGGTGGTGGAGTTCTCCAGTTATTAAAATATATCAGGAGACATGATGGAGATTATGACACAACAAATTCTGGATAACCTTTAAGTTGTTTGTTGGTCTAAATAAGCAACTACAATCATGGCCAGAGTGAAGTTGAAACTGCTTAGCCAGGTCATAGGTCAGTGTTCTTGGATCTCATTAGAACAGGTTAGTAATACACAAGGTGTGCTTAATATGGAGTGGTTGGAGGGGAGAAAGTTGGGGAAACTATGTAAAGAATCTGCCCCCCAAATGCACTTACCATCTCACAAACGCTGTATGTTAAGCTATTTGGTGTTTATAGCATCGGTCAACAAGGAGGTGTGGAGGGGGTGGGGCAGGGGCTAATGCAGAGGAGGAGCATACCAAGTAGTGCCCATGTGCAGATGTAATCTATTTAGCACTGGTAAGGGTCGTCAACCTTATGTATCGTGCTAGCTAGAAGAGATGGCGAGTGTTTAAGCATTGCCAAGCAGAGCTAGAGAGTGCCTTTCTAATAATTTGTCTAGTTGTCAAAAATGGAAGGAATGCTGACTTTGGAGCAGGAGGAGACGTAGTCACAATCAAATACACTCCAGAACCAACAGTGCAGTACTTGTAGGAGTAGCGTGGGAGCTTAACAAACAGACAGGAGGTGCTTAACTCTTTCACCGTAGGATTTACACGGGATTATGACCATGGTATATAAAATAATAAATACCAGGTCTGTGGTGCACTAAAGTCCCTAGCAACCATGGTTGATGGGATAGCATTGGTGTTTATAAACATTGTGGTCGACAACTGGTTGCTAAGCAACCGACTGCAAGCTATGAATATGATTATCTGCTTCCAGCCTATGGGAGGCATGCCAATTTAGAGAGTAGCTGTTGTAGACACAGGTGGAAGCAGCACAGGCTGTCCAGTATCCATCATGTTGTCTGTATGTACATACAATAAAAACTTATTGCAGGGTGCATGCACAAGCTATCCCTTCTGCTACACACAACTAAGAAGCCACACTTATCTACTAGAAAGCTAAATCTTTATCTATAGCTCTCTGGAATCATGACAAACCTTAGTATCCTTGTTCATCACTTCCTTCTTCATAATTGGAGAGAAAAACATCGTGATCAGCTGTAGCGCTACAATCAGCTGGCCGGCAAGCAGACGCAACCACAGTAGCAAAGAATAAACTGTTCCACATCTCTATCCGAGGTACACATGGATGCCATCCCCTTCTTCATTGCTGGAAGAATCCTCATAGATGTCAAAATCGTTGTCTTGAACAAGAGCAAGGAACTTTTCGAGAGTCAGTCGTTCAGCCATTGTGCCATTGAAATAATCCAAACATTTGAATTTTTTTTGCCCTAGTTACCGTGTACATATGGTCACATTGTTTGGTGCATAAATAGAGTGTAAATCAGTTTATTTTATGATATAAAATATACGGTTTGATCATTTACTATTGTGACGCTAGATCGCTCTGCGCAAAAAGTCGCTTGTGACGGTTGTGGAGGGTTAATATTGCACCTGCTCTAACAACCAGCTTATACCTTGGTATGCATAGAGCAAGGTACGGGTGTTGCTGTTGATGTTGCTGGAGCAACAGTGTTGAAGTGTGTATGCATAGATCAAGGCACGGGTGTTGCTGTTGTTGTTGCTGGAGCAACAGTGTTGAAGTGTGTATGCATAGAGCAAGTCACGGGTGTTGCTGTTGTTGTTGCTGGAGCAACAGTGTTGAAGTGTGTATACATAGAGCAAGGCACGGGTGTTGCTGTTGTTGCTGGAGCAACAGTGTTGAAGTGTGTATGCGTAGAGAAAGGCACGGGTGTTGCTGTTGTTGCTGGAGCAACAGTGTTGAAGTATGTATGCATAGAGCAAGGCACGGGTGTTGCTTTTGTTGTTGCTGGAGCAACAGTGTTGAAGTGTGTATGTATAGAGCAAGGCACGGGTGTGGCAGTTGTTGTTGCTGGAGCAAAAGTGTTGAAGTGTGTATGCATAGAGCAATGCACGGGTGTTGCTGTTGTTGTTGCTGGAGCAACAGTGTTGCAGTGTGTATGCATAGAGCAAGGCACAGGTGTTGCTGTTGTTGCTGGAGTAACAGTGTTGAAGTGTGTATGCGTAGAGCAAGGCACGGGTGTTGCTGTTGTTGCTGGAGCAACAGTGTTGAAGTATGTATGCATAGAGCAAGGCACAGGTGTTGCTGTTGTTGTTGCTGGAGCAACAGTGTTGAAGTGTGTATGCATAGAGTAAGGCACGGGTGTTGCTGTTGTTGTTGCTGTAGCAACATTGTTGAAGTGTGTATGCATAGAGCAAGTCACGGGTGTTGTTGCTGGAGCAACAGTGTTGATGTGTGTATGCATAGAGTAAGGCACGAGTGTTGCTGTTGTTGTTGCTATAGCAACAGTGTTGAAGTGTGTATGCGTAGAGAAAGTCACGGGTGTTGCTGTTGTTGTTGGTGGAGCAACAGTGTTGAAGTGTGTATGCATAGAGCAAGGCACTGGTGTTGCTGTTGTTGTTGCTGTAGCAACAGTGTTGAAGTGTGTATGCATAGAGCAAGGCACAGGTGTTGCTGTTGTTGCTGGAGCAACAGTGTTGAAGTGTGTATGCGTAGAGCAAGGCACGGGTATTGCTGTTGTTGTTGCTGGAGCAACTGTGTTGAAGTGTGTATGCATAGAGCAAGGCACGGGTGTTGCTTTTGTTGTTGCTGGAGCAACAGTATTGAAGTGTGTATGGATAGAGCAAGGCACGGGTGTTGCTGTTGTTTCTGGAGCAACAGTGTTGAAGTGTGTATGCATAGAGCAAGGCACGGGTGTTGCTGTTGTTGCTGGAGCAACAGTGTTGAAGTATGTATGCATAGAGCAAGGCGCGGGTGTTGCTGTTGTTGTTGCTGGAGCAACAATGTTGAAGTGTGTATGCATAGAGCAAGGCACGGGTGTTGCTGTTGTTGTTGCTGGAGCAACAGTGTTGAAGTATGTATGCATAGAGTAAGGCACGGGTGTTGCTGTTGTTGCTGGAGCAACAGTGTTGAAGTGTGTATGCATAGAGAAAGGCACAGGTGTTGCTGTTGTTGCTGGAGCAACAGTGTTGAAGTGTGTATGCATAGAGAAAGGCACAGGTGTTGCTGTTGTTGCTGGAGCAACAGTGTTGAAGTGTGTATGCATAGAGCAAGGCAGGGGTGTTGCTGTTGTTGTTGCTGGAGCAACAGTGTTGAAGTGTGTATGCATAGAGCAAGGCACGGGTGTTGCTGTTGTTGCTGGAGCAACAGTGTTGAAGTGTGTATGCATAGAGCAAGGCACGGGTGTTGCTGTTGTTGCTGGAGCAACAGTGTTGAAGTGTGTATGCAAAGAGCAAGGCACAAGTGTTGCTGTTGTTGTTGCTGGAGCTACAGTGTTGAATGGATGGAACCTGTCAGAGCCTCACTGGTCTATGCTCCAGCAACATCCTCTGTGCTTATTGTCTGTGTTTACTCTTGTTCTGTTACTTGGCAAAGTGAATTTGAATGAAAACTCAAAAGGAAACAAGTTCTGCCTAAACTATTATCTAGAGAGCATTTCCACACAGGAGAAGCCACACTTCTCTCACCAAGAACACTGCACACCTGCTGTAGCTGCCAAGCACAGAGCCCAACCAATGTTTAGTGTGGAGGTTATCAGTGCTGGTATATCTGTTGAACACAAGTCATTCAGTGTGGTAGGATGGATCCATTCTTATTAACAATTCAGAGTTTCTATGATAGTAAACTATAAGAGAAAGAGAAGGGGATTTAAATGTCATGTGACTCTGTTCCTGGATAACCTAGATTGTTTGTCAGAAGTTACTCATGCCTAAATGCTCACAACAGAGCTGAGGGACAGCACAGCAGCCACTAGTGCCCCCACTAAATCATGAGAGCATCACACCTGCAACACACTGGGAGAGAGAGGGAGAAGCCAGTTAATATTTAGAGGTAGAAAAGCGATTTGCAAATATATTTCTTCCCTTTCTTCTTTCCGCATCAAAACAGAATTAATAGAATATGCTTTTTCCCTAACAAATTACACCTGGCCTCAAGTAGTAGATTACACCTGGCCTCAAGCAATAGATTACACCTGGCCTCAAGCAATAGATTACACCTGGCCTCAAGCAATAGATTACACCTGGCCTCAAGCAATAGATTACACCTAGCCTCAAGCAATAGATTACACCTGGCCTCAAGCAATGGATTACACCTAGCCTAAAGCAATATTTTACACCTAGCCTCAAGCAATAGATTACACCTAGCCTAAAGCAATAGATTACATCTAGCCTCAAGCAATAGATTACACCTGGCCTCAAGCAATAGATTACACCTGGCCTCAAGCAATGGATTACACCTAGCCTAAAGCAATAGATTACACCTGGCCTCAAGCAATGGATTACACCTAGCCTCAAGCAATAGATTACACCTGGCCTCAAGCAATAGATTACACCTGGCCTCAAGCAATAGATTACACCTAGCCTCAAGCAATAGATTACACCTGGCCTCAAGCAATGGATTACACCTAGCCTAAAGCAATATTTTACACCTAGCCTCAAGCAATAGATTACACCTAGCCTAAAGCAATAGATTACATCTAGCCTCAAGCAATAGATTACACCTGGCCTCAAGCAATAGATTACACCTAGCCTCAAGCAATAGATTACACCTAGCCTCAAGCAATAGATTACACTTGGCCTCAAGGAATATATTACACCTAGCCTCAAGCAATAGATTACACCTGGCCTCAAGCAATAGATTACACCTAGCCTCAAGCAATAGATTACACCTGGCCTCAAGCAATAGATTACACCTAACCTCAAGCAATAGAATTAACAAATTACACCTGGCCTCACGAGAATATTATGGACAATTAATCATTTTAATTAGCTTGTAATGGAGACCATTACAAGTAGTAGCAGTTGATAAAGAAGAAAATCACCTTCTTGTAGTGGTATTGTGTTGTTGATATGTGCAGTGGAACCTCCCTTACCCTTGGGATCCTAACTATGGGAGCTTAAAGTCAGATGATGAAGTTTTAGCTTGAGGGCTCTATCAGCAAGCGCTGTTGTTATGCTAGATACCTAGCAACAATAAACAAAGCATTCTGAGGTTTTTCTTGAGCCGGCTGAGGATCATTTTTAGCTTTAGGCTAGCTAGTCCCTCTATCAGCTAAGCCCTAGCATGAGAGACAAGGAGTATCAGTGTCTATATATTTTGCTGCCTTTAGCCGCTGCTAATATTATTGCCTACTTCTTATTTTGTTGTGTTTTGTCAATGACATATATATTCATATCTATGATGTAGCATGACGTCATCAATACTGAATTAATGCGTAGAAGACTAATAATGATGTTCTTCATGTCCCAATTTCTTCAGCAGGACAACCTAGGAACTACACTCTGGAACCATATCAACCACCATTGATGTATTCCATAGGATTGAAGCGGAACAGACCAGATGACCTGGAATGTGGTAAGCAGTCAGGATTCCACTGATATATATATATATATATAGACTTAACTCTAACTTTGCTTGACTAGTTCACTTGCACTAACTCAGTACAAATGTAAGTTCATAGCTAAATTGTAGCTCAGTCAGCTGAGCAGCTTGCAATACTGTTAGTTGTCTAATATTTTAGTTATCTCAATGGCATTCATATAAGGATCTTAAATGGCAGAGGAGCAGAGCATATTTGTGTGCTATTATTTTGTTATTAAATCATCATTCATAATGTAGCCCATTCTGTGTGCTTGCCAATGATATCTATGTGCTGGTGCTGAAATATATGATGATTAACTCCCTTATATCTGATTGCTGGGAGAGTTTAACATCTACACCAAGTAGAAACTCACTGAAGTCCAACTATATAATTATTATGGGATAAATAAATATATATATATTGTGTATATATATATATATATAATAATTATTATGTTAATAAACATTGTGGTCAGCTTTTTGTGGCCTCACCACGAAACATGAATATCATTATATATGTTCTATCAATATTGGGACATAGTTGTTTTTGCATTGAATTTATTTCCCACTAAGATCCAGCAATTATTTGTTACAGTTGTTTGACAAAATACAAGCACATGCTATAAGTAGCTGAGATAATGAAGTGCATAACTGCTAATTATAACAAGCATATTGTTATCTCAATATTTCATCTACGCAGAGTAGGTTTTTTCTACAGTAGAGGTCAAAAAAACTTTACCTACTGTATTGTTGCGTTGGGTTTACGTTCAACTCAGAAAGGTTTCATAAGAAGCACTCAAGCAACGCTCAAGGAACACACAGGCAACGCTCAAGCTACATATTGCGAACGCAACGCATGAACCGTTATTTAATTACCCGAAATGCGCAATCAACATTCGGTATCCTACACCACATGTTAGATAGAGCACGTAAAGTCAGTCGGCCTACTGTTGATTACTGTTGGGTTTTGTCGCAGCTCCTACTTTTGATTTGTCCTGGGAATGGCTCACAGAAGAACTCTCGCTGCTACCTTCACTCTAAGAAGTAGGTATAATACCAGGTAGAACTCCAATGGCTTGTACCTCTAGCGCCTATCTGTGGTAGTGAGCCAGCCTTTACTTCAGTCTAGTTGTTAGTATTATTTAGTAACCTTCAAGAACACAAAACCAAAAAACAACTGAAAGCTACCAGTCATGATAATTATACAGACTATTGTTTGGTCTTCTGGCAGAATGAAAGTTCTGCATGGCTGTAATAAGCAGCAATGTCTTAGGGGGCTCCTCAGTGGGAGTGGGAGGTCAAAGCAGTGAGGGTGATATGTAAAGGCGAGATTTCAGCTATTGGTAAGTTTTAAATCAAATTCTATAAATCAAATTCAGGTGTGATTTATTATTTTGAAATAGCTGGAGGAAGAATTCGAGCCTGTCATGGAAGACGAGGATAACAGTTCTTCACTCTCTACATCTGTTGTGGTGGGGTCAGGACTGGACTTGTTCGATAACTATATTGTGTTTTGAAATTATCATTATATATTATATATCTTCTTATTGGTATTTTGAGGGTGGAAACCCCTCCAGTACTTCCCAAACACACAAAAGTTTTGCCAATTTGATATGAAGAAGCATTGCTTGGCAAGTGATTTCCAAATATACCTCCCTGTAGCCCAATCCTCCAGGTGTCTAATCTACTTCTGACATATAGTTAATCTAAATTGTGTTATGCTGTCCACCAATTCAGCTTTGGACTTGGGCTTCACTTCTCTCCTGATGTACTCCTTCAACTCGTGTCACAGGTTTTCAATGGGGTTGGCATCTGGAAACTTGGGAGGCGTCCTCCATCAATTTATATCAAACAACTCCTTAGCCAGCCTGGATGTATGTTTGGGGTCAGTGTCCTGCATGAAGCGGTGATCGGGGCAAACATCCTTCATGAAGGGTAAAAGAGTCTAGGGAAGAATTTGAACAAAAAGTGGGGCTCTCAGCAGCCCACACATGCACCTTCACCAAATATTTCATGCTCTAATGAAATAAACAGACGTTTAAAACACCTTACATGTAGTATACTGTTAGGCCCAGTCCTCCACAAACAAGCAGCCTAAAGAGGAACAGCTCACAGACTGCAGCAGGTCAGGAGACCAAGAACAAAGGAGGTGCGAATCGCAACTCTACTGCTAATTAAACTAGCTATTTATTAACTGGTATACAGTGTTTGTATTCTTACCTTATAAGGCCAGGACTCATGAGGCATTATTTAGATACTGTGATGCTTGTAAGAGATAGTATTATTTGGAGAATTGAATCTTGTAAAATCCTACTCTTAGCTACATTTGGTGTGTTGTTTGCCATTGGGCATTATGTTGTTGGAGCACTAGTAGTGTAGCCTTAACATATGCCATAAGTCTACACCTTATTACACAACCATAATACAACATGAATCATAATTATCTTGGCTTGTTCTTTCGTGCCTGCCTGATACCAAAATAAGCCTATGTGTTTCCAATTGAACTGTGCACTCGTCTGTCCATTGGCTGCCTCTTCAAGGTTCTGCCTGTCTCACTCCAATCTCTTGACCTAGGACAGGGATAAATGATACTGCTATTGATCATAGGCTATTACATTAGTCACTATACCAATTCACCAGTGTTCTATATCAATATCTTGCCCTAGTCTTAAGCCATAACATCTACAAAGTGCCTAAACTATATATATATATATGTATATTTTTAAATCCAATGGCTTATCCCAATCGGCACATTGGCTCTAGCCAAAATGTCATCAAGACTCAGGCCTAGATTATCATTAGCCACTAGCAACCAACATAGCTTCAGTGTGACACAGAAAGCTTCTACACTAGAGATTAACTTTCACGTAGCTTAATCCCAAAACTAGCTCAACACAAACCATGTGGCTTCTCTTATCAGTTGGCATTACACACTGCCTCAAAATATCAACACAAGCAATGTCCTGCAAAGCAAGACTGGGTTCCCTTTGCTGTGAAGGAGAACTGCAGTTGGTATGCTGTCTTCTCGTCATCTTACAGCATCTTTTCCACCATGACTTTCGGGACAGCAGTAAAAAACGAAGATCTTCCACTCCATGGCTGTAAGGCGATACCAGTCTCCCGGTGCTTGACAAAACTGGACGCTTTGCCTTGTTGCTATCATGCCCTCCTTCGAAATACAGACGATAGCTGCAGCCTTGAATCCTCTAGATCCTAAAGAATAGAATTCTGATTCTTATAATAGAGTAAGGCATCTTGATTCCAATAAGCTGAAAAAGAGTAACCTCTAGAGCAACGACCGTTAGCCTTTCTCCCGCCTTCCTCGATCGCTGGACAATCGCAATTAAAATCAGTTTTACTATGCTTAACGATCCCTGCCTAACGTTTGTTGGCGAACGGATGCCGAATGGTACAGCACTGCTGCGACTCAAATATACCACAAAGATCCAACGCAAACGGTACGTAAAGTTTCTTTGGCTTGTACTAAGCAGGTGTGGTGGCCTCATTGTACAGACAGTCATAGCAGGTGTGGTGGCCTCATTGCACAGGTGGTCATAGCAGGTGTGGTGGCCTCATTGCACAGGTAGTCATAGCAGGTGTGGTGGCCTCATTGCACAGGTAGTCATAGCAGGTGTGGTGGCTTCATTGCACAGACAGCCATAGCAGGTGGGGTGGCCGCATTGCACAGGTAGTCATAGCAGGTGTGGTGGCCTCATTGCACAGGTAGTCATAGCAGGTGTGGTGGCCTCATTGCACAGGTAGTCATAGCAGGTGTGGTGGCTTCATTGCACAGACAGTCATAGCAGGTGTGGTGGCCGCATTGCACAGGTAGTCATAGCAGGTGTGGTGGCCTCATTGCACAGGTAGTCATAGCAGGTGTGGTGGCCTCATTGTACAGGTAGTCATAACAGATGTGGTGGCCTTATTGCACAGGTAGTCATAGCAGGTGTGGTGGCCTTATTGCACAGGTAGTCATAGCAGGTGTGGTGGCCTCATTGTACAGACAGTCATAGCAGGTGTGGTGGCCTCATTGCACAGGTAGTCATAGCAGGTGTGGTGGCCGCATTGCACAGGTAGTCATAGCAGGTGTGGTGGCCTCATTGCACAGGTAGTCATAGCAGGTGTGGTGGCCTCATTGCACAGGTAGTCATAGCAGGTGTGGTGGCCTTATTGCACAGACAGTCATAGCAGCTATGGTGGCCTCATTGTACAGACAGTCATAGTAGGTGTGGTGGCCTCATTGCACAGGCAGTCATAGCAGGTGTGGTGTCCTCATTGCACAGGTAGTCATAGCAGGTGTGGTGGCCTCATTGCACAGGTAGTCATAGCAGGTGTGGTGGCCTCATTGCACAGACAGTCATAGCAGGTGTGGTGGCCTCATTGGACAGGCAGTCATAGCAGGTGTGGTGGCCTCATTTCATAGACAGTCATAGCAGGTGTGGTGACCTCATTGCACAGGTAGTCAAAGCAGGTGTGGTGGCCTCATTGCACAGACAGTCATAGCAGGTGTGGTGGCCACATTGCACAGGTAGTCATAGCAGGTGTGGTGGCCTCATTGCACAGACAGTCATAGCAGGTGTGGTGGCCACATTGCACAGGCAGCCATACAGTAGGAGACCAAAAAAAAGATCCAGTTCCGTACCCGTTCCAACGGTGGGTAAGGAAAACAGAAACGCGGAATCAACGCATAAAAACCATACGAATAACGCATAACAAACGCCAAGAGAAATTAAACTGAACAAATCCATGTATTGAACAAACAACTATTGTGGTCATGCATATCCACAAGAATTTAGTTACTTGTAAGTAATTTTAATGTGATTTTTTTAAATCTTCAAGGATCAATGTTTTGATCTCTGTTTTATACCCCCCACTCAACAAAACACATCACCACAAACTATTGCTCCCTCCCAGTCCATGTGAATTCATGAAATAATTAATGAACTTGAGTAGTAGATGGCTGAGTTGTCCCCGAATGATTATTGTGTAAGTACTAATAGTGCTATATTTATATTTTAATTACTAGGACATGCTTTGGTAACTGTACCTTCTTTGACCTTGATATCATGTTCTCTCAACATATACTTATGAGGAAAATGTATATAGTCAACTTCTCGACTTGATTTCCTCAAAATTTGCACAGTTGCCAACCGTCCCGGAATGGCCGGGACAGTCCCGGAATTTTGAGCCTTGTCCCGGTGGTGTCCTTGTCCCGGAAATGTCCCGGAATTTACAGCTACGCGCACCTTGCGCTTCCACTCGCTTAGATGGCCACTGCAGTCTTATTCTTGTAATTTCAACCACATAGAGTGAGCTCTGTGTATGTGTTTACACAAATTTCCATTTGTGTAGTCATTGCACAGGTAGTCATAGCAGGTGTGGTGGCCTCATTGCACAGACAGTCATAGCAGGTGTGGTGGCCACATTGCACAGGTAGTCATAGCAGGTGTGGTGGCCTCATTGCACAGACAGTCATAGCAGGTACATGCACGAGGGCTTGGAGAGGAGGCACATGCATGAGGGCTTGGAGAGGAGGTACATGCATGAGGGCTTGGAGAGGAGGCACATGCATGAGGGCTTGGAGAGGAGGTACATGCATGAGGCTTGGAGAGGACGCACATGCATGAGGCTTGGAGAGGAGGCACATGCATGAGGCTTGGAGAGGAGGCACATGCATGAGGGCTTGGAGAGGAGGCACATCCATGAGGCTTGGAGAGGAGGCACATGCATGAGGGCTTGGAGAGGGCACATGCATGAGGCTTGGAGAGGAGGTACATGCACGAGGGCTTGGAGAGGAGGCACATGCATGAGGGCTTGGAGAGGGCACATGCATGAGAGAAGGTACATGCATGAGGGCTTGGAGAGGAGGTACATGCATGAGGGCTTGGAGAGGAGGCACATGCATGAGGGCTTGGAGAGGAGGCACATGCATGAGGGCTTGGAGAGGCGGCACATGCATGAGGGCTTGGAGAGGAGGCACATGCATGAGGGCTTGGAGAGGAGGTACATGCATGAGGGCTTGGAGAGGAGGCACATGCATGAGGGCTTCGAGAGGCGGCACATGCATGAGGGCTTGGAGAGGAGGCACATGCATGAGGGCTTGGAGAGGAGGCACGTGCATGAGGGCTTGGAGAGGAGGCACATGCATGAGGGCTTGGAGAGGCGGCACATGCATGAGGGCTTGGAGAGGAGGCACATGCATGAGGGCTTGGAGAGGGCACATGCATGAGGGCTTGGAGAGGAGGCACATGCATGAGGGCTTGGAGAGGAGGCACGTGCATGAGGGCTTGGAGAGGAGGCACATGCATGAGGGCTTGGAGAGGAGGTACATGCATGAGGCTTGGAGAGGAGGCACATGCATGAGGGCTTGGAGAGGGCACATGCATGAGGGCTTGGAGAGGGCACATGCATGAGGCCTGGAGAGGAGGTACATGCATGAGGGCTTGGAGAGGAGGTACATGCATGAGGGCATGGAGAGGGCACATGCATGAGGCCTGGAGAGGAGGCACATGCATGAGGGCTTGGAGAGGTGGCACATGCATGAGGGCTTGGAGAGGAGGTACATGCATGAGGGCTTGGAGAGGAGGTACATGCATGAGGGCTTGGAGAGGAGGCACATGCATGAGGGCTTGGAGAGGAGGTACATGCATGAGGGCTTGGAGAGGAGTTACATGCATGAGGGCTTGGAGAGGAGGCACATGCATGAGGGCTTGGAGAGGAGGGTCATGCATGAGGCTTGGAGAGGAGGCACATGCATGAGGGCTTGGAGAGGAGGCACATGCATGAGGGCCTGGAGAGGAGGCACATGCATGAGGCTTGGAGAGGAGGCACATGCATGAGGGCTTGGAGAGGAGGCACATGCATGAGGGCTTGGAGAGGAGGCACATGCATGAGGGCTTGGAGAGGAGGGTCATGCATGAGGCTTGGAGAGGAGGCACATGCATGAGGGCTTGGAGAGGAGGCACATGCATGAGGGCCTGGAGAGGAGGCACATGCATGAGGCTTGGAGAGGAGGCACATGCATGAGGGCTTGGAGAGGAGGCACATGCATGAGGGCTTGGAGAGGAGGCACATGCATGAGGGCTTGGAGAGGAGGCACATGCATGAGGGCTTGGAGAGGAGGTACATGCATGAGGCTTGGAGAGGAGGCACATGCATGAGGGCTTGGAGAGGAGGCACATGCATGAGGGCTTGGAGAGGAGGTACATGCATGAGGCTTGGAGAGGAGCCACATGCATGAGGGCTTGGAGAGGAGGTACATGCATGAGGGCTTGGAGAGGAGCCACATGCATGAGGGCTTGGAGAGGAGGCACATGCATGAGGCTTGGAGAGGACGCACATGCATGAGGCTTGGAGAGGAGGCACATGCATGAGTGCTTGGAGAGGAGGTACATGCATGAGGGCTTGGAGAGGAGGTACATGCATGTGGGCTTGGAGAGGGCACATGCATGATGCCTGGAGAGGAGGCACATGCATGAGGGCTTGGAGAGGAGGCACATGCATGAGGGCTCGGAGAGGAGGGACATGCATGAGGCTTGGAGAGGAGGTACATGCATGAGGCTTGGAGAGGAGGCACACATGCATGAGGGCTTGGAGAGGAGGCACATGCATGAGGGCTTGGAGAGGGCACATGCATGAGGGCTTGGAGAGGAGGCACATGCATGAGGCTTGGAGAGGAGGCACATGCATGAGGCTTGGAGAGGTGGCACATGCATGAGGCTTGGAGAGGAGGCACATGCATGAGGGCTTGGAGAGGAGGCACATGCATGAGGGCTTGGAGAGGAGGCACATGCATGAGGGCTTGGAGAGGAGGCACATGCATGAGGGCTTGGAGAGGAGGTACATGCATGAGGGCTTGGAGAGGAGGCACATGCATGAGGGCTTGGAGAGGAGGTACATGCATGTGGATTGGAGAGGAGGCACATGCATGAGGGCTTGGAGAGGAGGCACATGCATGAGGGCTTGGAGAGGAGGCACATGCATGAGGGCTTGGAGAGGAGGTACATGCATGTGGGCTTGGAGAGGAGGCACATGCATGAGGGCTTGGAGAGGAGGTACATGCATGTGGATTGGAGAGGAGGTACATGCATGAGGGCTTGGAGAGGAGGTACATGCATGAGGGCTTGGAGAGGCGGCACATACATGAGGCTTGGAGAGGGCACATGCATGAGGCTTGGAGAGGAGGCACATGCATGAGGCTTGGAGAGGATGCACATGCATGAGGCTTGGAGAGGAGGTACATGCATGAGGGCTTGGAGAGGTGGCACATGCATGAGGGCTTGGAGAGGAGGCACATGCATGAGGGCTTGGAGAGGAGGTACATGCATGAGGGCTTGGAGAGGAGGCACATGCATGAGGGCTTGGAGAGGAGGCACATGTATGAGGGCTTGGAGAGGAGGCACATGCATGAAGGCTTGGAGAGGAGGTACATGCATGAGGGCTTGGAGAGGGCACATGCATGAGGGCTTGGAGAGGAGGCACATGCATGAGGGCTTGGAGAGGAGGCACATGCATGAGGCTTGGAGAGGAGGCACATGCATGAGGCTTGGAGAGGAGGCACATGCATGAGGGCTTGGAGAGGAGGCACATGCATTAGGGCTTGGAGAGGGCACATGCATGAGGCTTGGAGAGGAGGCACATGCATGAGGGCTTGGAGAGGGCACATGCATGAGAGAAGGTACATGCATGAGGGCTTGGAGAGGAGGCACATGCATGAGGGCTTGGAGAGGGCACATGCATGAGGGCTTGGAGAGGAGGCACATGCATGAGGGCTTGGAGAGGAGGCACGTGCATGAGGGCTTCGAGAGGCGGCACATGCATGAGGGCTTGGAGAGGCGGCACATGCATGAGGGCTTGGAGAGGAGGCACATGCATGAGGGCTTGGAGAGGGCACATGCATGAGGGCTTGGAGAGGAGGCACATGCATGAGGGCTTGGAGAGGAGGCACGTGCATGAGGGCTTGGAGAGGAGGCACATGCATGAGGGCTTGGAGAGGAGGTACATGCATGAGGCTTGGAGAGGAGGCACATGCATGAGGGCTTGGAGAGGGCACATGCATGAGGGCTTGGAGAGGGCACATGCATGAGGCCTGGAGAGGAGGTACATGCATGAGGGCTTGGAGAGGAGGTACATGCATGAGGGCATGGAGAGGGCACATGCATGAGGCCTGGAGAGGAGGCACATGCATGAGGGCTTGGAGAGGTGGCACATGCATGAGGGCTTGGAGAGGAGGTACATGCATGAGGGCTTGGAGAGGAGGTACATGCATGAGGGCTTGGAGAGGAGGCACATGCATGAGGGCTTGGAGAGGAGGTACATGCATGAGGGCTTGGAGAGGAGTTACATGCATGAGGGCTTGGAGAGGAGGCACATGCATGAGGGCTTGGAGAGGAGGGTCATGCATGAGGCTTGGAGAGGAGGCACATGCATGAGGGCTTGGAGAGGAGGCACATGCATGAGGGCTTGGAGAGGAGGCACATGCATGAGGGCTTGGAGAGGAGGCACATGCAAGAGGGCTTGGATAGGAGCCACATGCATGAGGGCTTGGAGAGGAGGCACATGCATGAGGGCTTGGAGAGGAGGCACATGCATGAGGGCTTGGAGAGGAGGTACATGCATGAGGGCTTGGAGAGGAGCCACATGCATGAGAGCTTGGAGAGGAGGCACATGCATGAGGCTTTGAGAGGAGGCACATGCATGAGGCTTGGAGAGGAGGCACATGCATGAGGGCTTGGAGAGGAGGCACATGCATGAGGGCTTGGAGAGGAGGCACATGCATGAGGGCTTGGAGAGGAGGTACATGCATGAGGGCTTGGAGAGGAGCCACATGCATGAGGGCTTGGAGAGGAGCCACATGCATGAGGGCTTGGAGAGGAGGTACATGCATGAGGGCTTGGAGAGGGCACATGCATGAGGGCTTGGAGAGGAGGCACATGCATGAGGGCTTGGAGAGGAGGTACATGCATGAGGCTTGGAGAGGACGCACATGCATGAGGCTTGGAGAGGAGGCACATGCATGAGGGCTTGGAGAGGAGGTACATGCATGAGGCTTGGAGAGGAGGTACATGCATGAGGGCTTGGAGAGGAGGTACATGCATGTGGGCTTGGAGAGGGCACATGCATGATGCCTGGAGAGGAGGCACATGCATGAGGGCTTGGAGAGGAGGCACATGCATGAGGGCTCGGAGAGGAGGGACATGCATGAGGCTTGGAGAGGAGGTACATGCATGAGGCTTGGAGAGGAGGCACACATGCATGAGGGCTTGGAGAGGAGGCACATGCATGAGGGCTTGGAGAGGGCACATGCATGAGGGCTTGGAGAGGAGGCACATGCATGAGGCTTGGAGAGGAGGCACATGCATGAGGCTTGGAGAGGTGGCACATGCATGAGGCTTGGAGAGGAGGCACATGCATGAGGGCTTGGAGAGGAGGCACATGTGAGGGCTTGGAGAGGAGGCACATGCATGAGGGCTTGGAGAGGAGGCACATGTGAGGGCTTGGAGAGGAGGTACATGCATGAGGGCTTGGAATGGGCTTGAGGAGGCACATGCATGAGGGCTTGTGACTCGGACTCTGGGCCTAATTTATTTTGTGTGTTCATTATCTGTACAAATTAACATTAACATTACAAATTAACATTTTGATGAAGTTTCATCAAAATCTGAGAGGGTCACCTGGGAACCCCTAGGTGATTTGGCACGGAATGACCCCATAAGAAACATCCTTCCCAGAGCGACCTACTATTCTGCCACTAATGTTAGATCCAAGCTGAGACCTGAAGAGAAAGCGTGCGAGGTGTTGGGTGACCTTAGAAACAAAGTGGAGGAGGACAAAGATGTTTATGGAATATTCTTGGAATACCTGCTCACAGAGCCACAGTATCGTGCGATCGCAGAAATCTTGATGAGGAGTATGCGAGATTAGATCCTGAAGCAGCTCCTGCAAAATTAACGTCTGATCGTAGTGATGAAGGTGTGTTTTGTATGCCGTAGCTTACTCATATGTCAATGTTAGAGCCATGATAGCATGTTGTAATTTTAGGCAGGGGAAATTTCAACAAGTTATGTTGTCAGTTGAGACTTCACCCAATTCCTTAAATGGTGAAGTCAGTTTAGCAGCTGGTATGATTAAACCTTGTGTGGGAATGCTCATATCACTTTTTCTATATTTAAAGCACATCATGGTTAATTCCAAATCTCGCAATCCTAGCATTACATCATCATGATGTCATCATCAAAACTGCACCCTTCAGTACTGGGTTAGGGATAGAGTTAGGTTAGAGATAGGGCAATGGATGGGGCATGGCAGTGGCTAGGGTTACTGATAGGACAGTAGGTAGGGTTAGTTAGGGCAATGGCTAGATCAGTGTTGTCATGGTGATGTATGCTGAATTGTTGTTCCATTCTTGTGACATGAGGAATCACCCTGTGAACATTCTACTAATTTGATGTCTGTTTAATTTGCATTTTGCAAGAGCGACCATTATTAAAATTATTATATAGGAAAATATGTATCTCTCTTGCATGTTAGTACATGTGCAGTGTCAGGTGGTTCAGTGTCGTCGTGGTCAATCCCATGTCATCCATGGGTGACTGAGTTTCTAGGGATGTACGAGGATCATCCGCGCATGGCAGAGATATATGAACATCTGGGGGCTAGGGATATCCAGGGTTCATCCACAGAAGTCCACGTATGTCCAATGACAATGGCAATGACACAGTAGCTACAGATGAAAGAGTTTCTAGGGACATCTGCAGATGAACCCTGGATATCCCTAGTAACCCGCAGATGAACCCTGGATATCCCTAGTAACTCGGCCATCCGCAGATGAACCCTGGATATCCCTAGTAACTCTGCCATCCACTAATTATCCATGTACATTCCTATTAACTTGGTCATCCATGGATGACACAGGAGTGATGATACCCTGGTCTTTATAACCTGATCTCTATTGTGGACTCTATACCCTGGTCTCTATACCCTGGTCTCTATACCCTGGTCTCTATACCCTGGTCTCTATACCATACTGCCCTGGTTTCTATACATAGTATGGAGACCAGTGTATAGAAACCAGGGCAGTATGGTATAGAGACTGGTATGGTATTATCTGGTCTCTATACCCTGGTCTCTACCTTGGTCTCTATTCCTTGGTCCTAGCCCTAGCCCTAGCCCTAGCCCAAGCCCAACCCTAGCCCAACCCCACATACCCCAAGCTGAGTAATGGAGATCAACTGTGGTCCCAGCCTAGCATGACATGACAGAAAAGGGGGAAAAGGGTAATGATCATCAATAAGTAGTTGCCCTTCAGCACTTGGAGATGTGAACCTCCGCCCGCCCCAGTCAGACATAAGTCTTGAATTTGTAATTAGCTCAGGGTGGGTTTAAAGACAGGAGTATATTAGAGGAAAACTAACTAGGACTATATCACAAATACAAATATATTTCGACTTGATAGAGTAGCCTTCATCAGTGCCTTGGAATAGTTAGACAGCATGTGTGTGCAATAATAGGATGAGGGTGGGTTTAACCGATTAAACGCCGTAAGCGCCATATGGCGCGAGACCTTACATCCTTCGCCACACAAACATATATAAAATGAACCGTTACGAGCTAACAGCCCCGGTTGGGTTCTGCACATGCCTAGTAGACTAGAGAACGTCACAAAAATGATTATTTCCGGTTGATGCATCGTGCAACAAAAATCCTGCGGTTGAACGCCATTTTTGTTGGTCGAGCTTTTTTTTTAAACTGCTCAAAGATGCTCTCTTGTGAGGACATTATTTCTCAACTTTTAGCCGACGATTCTGGCGATTCTGGGTCAGATTCATTTGGGGAAGAAGGTGAAGACATCTATGCATACCGAGGAAACACTCTGGATCCAGTTGCTCTAAGAGAAGAGGCGCGCTTGGATGGACTTCTCGATTGTAAGTTTCTTCTAACCTTAGCGCTTCATAGCCTTTGTTTACCATAGTCAACTGAGAGTGTACTATTGCCAAATACTAGCTTATTCTGTTGGTATTCCAAATTCAGACAGGATAGTTATAGGAAAAAAGTTATAGCTAAGAGTGTAGGTTGGAGTTGTTGATTTTCATTTGAATTTGAATTTTCAAATGTTGACCACAAACTTGATATATATATATATCTTGTTTTTCCCACCCTCCCCACTACTTTTCCTACAGCATCAGATGATGAGAGTGGAGATGAGGCATCTATGACTCCTTTTGTTACATTGGAGGATGAGGAAGCCTTGCCTGAAGTCTCTACAGGGCGTGGGAACACGACTGGTGCTGGAGTTGTGCGAGGGAGAGGCGGGCGAGGGAGAGGCGGGCGAGGGAGTACTGGCCGAGGGAGAGGCGGGCGAGGGAGTACTGGCCAAGGGGGAAGCAGCTCAAGTGGTAGTGGAGTCGTAAGTGTTGCTAGTGGTCCTCCAAAAGGTACTGGTAGTAGGCGGGCCAGAGGTTCTAGGCGTGTGCGAGCATCTGGCACTGGTTCTGTCCGAGCATCTGGCACTGGTTCTGCCCAAGCATCTGGCACTGGTTCTAGGCTAACTGAGGTCGCAGGTAAGTGGGAAATAAAGGAGCCAACTCCTTTGAAATTGGACTATACAGCAACAGCTGGTCCAACTTCTTCATTTCTTGGTGCATCAAGTACATTTTTAGATGCATTTTACCTTTTTTTTACTCTTGAAGTGTGGGAACTTCTAGTAGCAGAGACGAACAGTTACGTTTCTAGGATGGCTAGTCTCTCCAGGCCATGGGTAGATACTAATATAGAGGAAATGAAAGCTTTTGTAGGAATGTTGATAATAATGGGAGTTTCCACACTTCCATACTTAGAATTGTACTGGTCCACTAATCACTCGGATTTGTCTGGATCTTTGGTTCGTAAAGTAATGCCTAGGACTCTGTTTTTGGAGCTAATGCGTTATGTACATGTAAATTCTATTGATGGTTTGTTGGTTACAAATTTGATAGTTCTAAAGCTTGTTTATTGAATTCATTTATTTTGTTTTCTTCTGTCCGAGCTCCAATATCAGTAAGGAAGGGTAATTATCTAGAAGCTAGGATTGTTCTAGCTAAATCTTTGATTGGTTCTTTCTCTTCTCGGCAGCGTGCAGGTCAACGTTGTAGTCAGGCAAATAGTCAGCTAGATCGCCTCAATTTAAAACTAGCACAGTGCTGTGCAAAGAAGCGCTGTGTAGTTTGCATTAGTAAAGGTTACAGGCATGAGGCAAGGTCCCAGTGTTGTTTTTGTAAGGTTCCTTTGTGTGGTGGATCAACAGGCCGTGACTGTTTTCGTAATACCATACCTTGGTGGACTATCAGTAATGTTTATGCACCCCCTGCTCCTTTCTGTGCTTCTCTCTTGTTCCCTGCTCCTTCGTCTACTTCTCTCTTGTTCCCTGCCCCTTCGTCTACTTCTCTTGTTCCCTGTCCCTTCGTCTACTTCTCTCGTCTCTCCAGTATTCAAGTGTTATTCTTATCCTGGTATCTCATGTTTGTGTAGAATAAAAACATGGTGAAATATCATGCCGGAGACCAAGCAAGCTATACCCAAGACTGAGCAAGTTCTACTCTACCCGTGACAGCAAGACCGGAGCTCTACCCAAGACACTCCCTTACATAATTGTGTTTTATATTATGGTTTTATTCTAGTATGTGTTAGCATTTTCACTCTCTTATAATTTGTTTTTTGTATTATTATGTGTTAGCATTTTGATGGGGAAAACAACCCACTGGCTTTGCAGCTGGTAGAGGGTTTGTAAATAGATGCTCCATCTTGTGTTGGCATTATAATGTGTGTATAATAGTGTGAAAATATTCACCCCCAAGAAGATGACAAGGTTTTATAATGCTGGTTAGTTCTGCCCAGTTGGTAAGGAAGGCTCTATTTTTTTACAGGAAGTAGAGCTATCATGTGGCTGAATATGACCCAAGTTTCATGGGTGGAGTCCCTGCAGAACGGAAGATATAAAAATAATAAGTAAAATACCTCGTTAATTCATGAATAATTTGCCCGCGGGTACTAGGAATACGGCGTGCAATCGGTTAAATACTATGGGTGTGCTAAATTAGTGTGGTTCTTAATTAGAGCTTGTTAATGCATGGGTGCATACAATTATTTGTTTGTATGTATGGGGGTGAGTGATATCTTTAATTCTAGGTGCAGTCTTGTGATGTGTGTGTAATGTCTGCGCGTCTAGATGCCTGTGTGTGCATCTAGATGTCCTAGAATGTGTGTGTGTAAAAAGATGATTGTGTACAGTGTTTGGGCATTTGTATACGCTTTACCCGATGGGCATCAATTGGGCTTCTTGTTCTGGGGCGTAGTAGTTCGGTCCTTGGGATGTCTTTGGGGGATTCATTGTTTGTAGGGCTTTTTCCGGGGAGTCTTGTCGCAAAGTTTTTGACTTGAACATGCAACCTCCAACTTACATGGCTGGTGCTCTAACCATTAAGCCACTGGGACTGTCTGGTGAGCTAGGTGCAAATTCAAGACTTATGTCTGACTGGGGAAGGGGGGGGGGGGGGGGGGGGAGTTCACATCTCCAAGTGCTGAAGGGCACTACTTGTTGATGATCATTACCCGTTTTATCTTATTTTCTGTCATGTCATGCCAGGTTGATCTCCATTACTCAGCTTGGGGTCGGTGGGTTTGGGATAGGGTTGGGTGAGAAGAATCTACGGAGCTATAAAGTGATAACGACATTTTTTTAATTTTTTTTATAAAAAAATGCTGCTGTCCCCCCCCCTTTAGTGTTTCCTATTGGTTTCTCTTCAAAATTTTGAGAAATTGCATGGACAAAAACCATCATAACTTTGAAATGGAGCATCCAATGGCTCTAAAACTTTAGAATTGGCTAGTAGAAACAGTTTGAACTGATAAAAAACAAATAAAAAAATCCAGTTTTTAAGGTGTAGTCCCCCCTTTAGTCCCCGCTTAACCCTTTTACCGCCACAAGCGCCATATGGCACTTGACTGTTAAAAAAATCGTAACAATTCAACCGTTTATGCCAACGCTATATTTTTTATACCGAATAATAGCGCTATCCATACTCTCTCTACGCTCTGAATTTGAAGTTCGAAGGTCAATGTAATCTACGTCATCGCGTTATTGTACTGACGATCCTCGATAAACATTGGCTAAATCTCTGAATTTGGAAGACGTGATTTCTCAGGTAACTGGCGACGACTTTACCTTCTCTGAGGATGATTCTGGCGAAGAGGAAGGTGAAGGCATCTATGCCTATTTGGGTAGCTCCTGGACTGACCCGGAAGCCATGGAGAGTTTGGCCACTAACATTTTATCTACTGGTCCAAATACTGAAGATAGGGCTAGCAGTGACAGTGTCCCTCTTTTTGAATGCATAGTGCATAGACCAGGAAGATATCTCAGGTATATGAAAGTAACTAGATCCAGTATTAGCTTGTAGAAAAGAGCTGATTTATTATGAATTCATTATTCAATTTCAAATTGCCAATTTGGTTGTTTTGACAGATCTGATTGATGATGATCTTCAAACTGTATGTGCTGCCCCTCTGGCCACTAGCTCCACTCCCACTTCAGAATCCTGCCCTCCACCTTCAACTACTAATGTGAGTGTAGCAATGGCTTGTTGACACTGTCCAATATGCTGCTTACTGTGCATAGGTGGTTGCACGAAGTCTGCGTCGCTCTAGCCGTACAGCTGTCTCTACCCTGGCCTCTTCTCTTCCTGTGCTAGTTCCTTCATTGCATGTACCTACATGTACTTCCACTGTACCAGTTGAGACTCCCACTTGTGCACCACGTGGTAGAAGACAACGAGGAGGCCATCGCTCTGCACCTTATAGTAAAGGACGACAAGGTGGTCATCACTCTCGAGGCGGAAGAGTAGCCTGTTCCACATCAGGTGCTTCAACATCTGTGGCTTCAACTTCAAGCACTGTCCCTTTTGGAAGTAGTTCCCTCTCTACTCCAGTTGGCAACTGGAAAAAGGAAGAACCCACCCAGGTACGCTACATATACTCTTACCCCTGGTCCAAACCCTCCAAATGCCACCCACACTTCATCTGCTTCTGACCTGTTTTGTTGTTACTTCAATTGTGAAGTGTGGGATTTGCTTGTCACTGAGACTAACCGCTATGCAGACCTGTACGAGTAATCACTCCACATGCGCGTCCTTGGGTTCCTATCACAGTATGTGAGATGAAAGCCTTTCTTGGTATGCTAATATACATGGGGGTGATGAAGTTTACCCGCCTAGAAATGTACTGGTCAACTGGTGATATCCATTTGGAATGCCCTGGGTTATCATCAATAATCCCCAAAAATCGTTTCTGCCAGATTTTCCGTTTCCTTCACCTTGCTGACAGCAGGCACCCTCTCAACCTGGTTATGATCGACTTTTCAAGGTCCGTCCCTTGTTGGATATAGTCGTACCTCTCTTCATATCGGAGTATACTCTACATCAGCAGGTTACTATCGATGAAGCCATGATTCCGTACAAAGGTAGGCTTTCCTTCAAGCAGTACATGAAGGACAAGTCTACCAAGTGGGGCATAAAATCGTTTGTTCTTTCTGACTCGACCAATGGCTATGTTAGCAACCTACAGATCTACACTGGGAAGGGGGTTAGGCCCACTGTAGGTACTCAGACCACCACGGAAGTAGGGCTGTGTACAAGGGTAGTGTTAGATCTACTAGAAGGGCTTGACTTTAGAGGACATCAAGTCTATACTGATAACTACTATTCCAGTCCCACACTACCTCACTCTTTACAACCGGGGATTGGATGCCTGTGGAACTGTTCGCATCAACAAGCATTTTTCCCCAAAAGACCTGGCAACAGTGGCAAAAGTGCAAAACCGTGGTCATTATGATTACCAATCTAATGGCCCTCTCCTGGCATCTGCCTGGGTGGACAAGATACATCCTTTCCACTTTCCATGCAGCTGAACCTCCAGCAAGCGTGAAGAGGAGGATATTGGACAGAAGCCAGGTCAGCGTTCCATGTCCACCATGCCTGGTAGATTACCAGACATTTATGCGGGGAGTAGACCGTGGTGACCAGCTTGAGCACTACTACAATATAGGTAGGCGTACCATCAAGTGGTGGGAGAAGGTTTTCGCCTACCTTGTAGAGTGCTCATTACTGAATGGTTACATTCTTGACTCATACATTCGGCCAGAGGAACATGCTGCACATGGGAGGAAGAAGCGGGATTTTTTAAAGTACCGGCTGGAAGTTGCAAGGGAACTTGTTGGGAGCTTCACATCAAGGAAGTGTGCTGGAAAAGACAGAGCAGCTGAGCACCACCGTTTGGAACGGCCTGAACCGAGACCTGGAGCACAGTCCTTGTCAGGTGGCCCAGAAGAAGAACGGTGTGGTCTGTTTACATATTAGGCAGAAGAAGCAGCTCGCCACTGCGGGGAACAGGTATGAGAGCCGTATAATTTGTACTCATTGTAAGGTGCACCTTTGTGTACTGGAGGAGAGGAATTGCTATCATAACCTCTTTCATATTAGAGAAGGGACTGACTGACCTCCCCAATTTCCCCCCCAAACTTTCGTGTTCTTGTCATATATATTCAACAACATATATATATATTATATATTATATAATAAATATCCGCCAAAAATGATACAGCATTATTTTCCATCATCTGGCAATATCCAATCATAAACCCATAATTATTGTGACAGTAGTAACAACAGATCTTTGTTTACTTGACCAAATGCCATAAAGTAAGATATAAACACTGTATTGATACGGTAAGAATAGTAGTATATTTGCATACAAGATACAGTTATTTGTGTCAAATTTCCATAGCACCACACACTGTTATGTTTACATTGTGTCAAGAAAGTATAGCAGATGAAATATAAGAGCTTATAATAATTATGATGATAAACAACTTATATAAATAAACTTGATTTTATAATGATATTCATATTTTGTGGTTACATCTGTGGTTTATTTTTTATTTATTTTTAATTGATTTTTTACACCATGTTAGTGAACAATTCTACTATCACATGACCAAATTACAAGGGGTATGAGTACATTTCTGATTTTATATATTTTTTTAACTGAAACTGGTAATAAAAAAAAAAAATCCTGGGGAATCTGGCTGTGAAAGGGTTAAGAAACGAAGAAAACAACTCCATTCCAACGGCGAAGAATCTTTTTTCTTCACATTTCAAATTTGTTTGTGGTTCAATTAGCTCGCCCTTGTTTGCGCAGTCGTTCACCAGCCTAGTGCTCAAGTACAATCAGCTTCGAGCTCCAGCTTCTTCATCGTTCTGCAGTCTCTCACTTGTTGTACCGTTCATAATGTCATTCTTCAGCGAAAGGCCCTCGATATTAATGCCAGCCTCGAAGGAATAGAGGAGCTGATGAAGCTGACTGATGAAACAACTGTTGACTAGCTCCAACGTCTGCTACGACCAAGCTAGTGTTACAACATTTCACTGTGCATCATTCTGCGGTGCAGGACCGCTCTAGGATAGACCTTCCGAGGTAGCTCTACTGTCAGCTCATCAGACTCGTGGAACAAGGTATACTGGCTGTCTTGCTAAGCTTAGTTTATCTTACAGCCAAAAATGGATGTGAGGGACAGATGACAAGCCTGCCATACTGCCAAAGACAAAAGGGAGTGGGATCATGGTGTCAGATTTCATTGACGAGCATGATGGATATCTGAAGCTGACCCCCGAGCAGCATGCTCTAGCAGAGGCAAACCATCAGGTCATCAAGGAAACTGCAAGAGAAGTCCTGGAATATGGTGCAGAGAGGGAGGGGTATTGGACTGGCGACCATTTTATGAAGCAGCTGGAGACTGCATGTGACACCGCTTCTTTCAAGTACCCCCCAGCTACACACTCAGTCCTCTTCATTTTCTATCAGAGTAGCTGCCACAGGAAGTATGAAGAGCTTGTGCTGATTCCACGCAACATACTGGTGAAGGACGGAGGTCCAAGAAGAGTAAGAGACACTACTTGGGGTGGACAGCAACAGGTCATGGTCCATCCAGATGGTTCAGCAAAAGGTCTCAGGACCATACTGAAAGAAAGAGGACTAATGAACATTGGCCATCTGAAGGCTGACCAGATGAGGCAGCTTATCTCCTTCCATGAAGACTTTGTTCGGGAGAAGACACAGGTGGAGCACTACTGTCATAGTAGGGGTCATTTGAGCATGTTCCTTCCAAAGTTCCATTGTGAGCTTAACCCCATTGAACGTGTCTGGGGTCAATCAAAGAGGTTCTGTCGGGCACACACTAACTTTACCTATACTAGACTAAAAGAGATTCTCCATCCAGCTCTTGACTCTGTTTCAATAGATCTCATGAGAAAATACTTGAGGAGAGTGAGGGAGTATGAACTTGCCTATCTGGAAGGAAACAACTAGGAAGGGAGGTGGAACAAGCTGTGAAATGCTACAAGTCGCACCGTCATGTACTTACATAATGAACACTAAAGGCCTGTCCACACTGCACAATAACTGGATGCGCATTGAGACACACTAGCTACCAAGAGAGTCTCAATGCACGTCCAGTCACGACGTCGCGTCCACACTGACATGACAATAAACCAAACGCGCATAAAAACCACTCCCCCTCCAAGAAAACTGCACCCACGTCACAATGCACAATGGATACGGTGTTAGTTGTTGTGTTATGGACGAGATACCTACAGACGCGAAGGAAGCACATGCTGCAGAGGAGAAGAAGGATTTATAAATAGAAAAAGGTAATACAGTAGACGGATGGCGCTCCATGAACTCCATAAAAGAAGGCTGCGGCGGTGAAATTTTCGAAGTCTATTTGAGCTATAATAGTATTTAGCTTGATCTTTGCCTTCTATAGATCCTTTGATTGTGGCAATGATGGCTGACTACCAGCATCCATCTGTGCGCCAGGTTTGGTGCAAGCCACGCAGTAAGCACTGGTTGGAATCAGCTACAACTTCATAAATGATTCTGTTTATCTTTTAACGCGCACCCGCGTAATTAATTTTACGCTTGGATTTGTTGCTCTGGCTCGACTCAAACCACCTATCGAGGTGGACTGGACCTAATGCGCGTTAGGTCCAAGAAATCTAATTCGCATTCAGTGTGGACGCAATGAACGCGCATTCGTTGAGATCTAACGCGCATTCAGTGTGCAGTGTGGACAGGCCTTAACATTGTCTGTACATAACTTCTTCATTATTAACTTAATCAAAAATCCATAAGACAGATCTCTAGCTATTTAGTTGGTGCATTTTTTTAAATTGTATCTGAAGAGTTGAGTTGAGAGAATTTGAATTGAAGTCAACACTAAAGAATTCCAATTTTGGTCAATTTTGGTGAATAAGATGACCTAATCAAAAATCCATCTAACAGACTTGTAGACACTTCAGAGTGTTGATAGAGTGTGAAAGATTGGAATGTTTCATCAAGAACTAGTCAAGAAATTAAAAAAAATAGCCATTAGGGTTACATATAGCGAAGATTTTTTGACATGATTGTGATTAACACTATGTACAAAAGGGGAGTGGCACTGGATGTCCAAGGTTCACTCTATCCACTGTCCAAAGATAAGAAGACAAAAACCTTCCTGTGTGGAGTTATGTAGCAATATATAAAAATCCTATTTGGGGACGTTGATGCTGGCCTGCACTATATGTACAGCAACAGTTTGAACTGCCACCCCAACCACACCTTTGGTGGCATCCTGAAGGGAGAGGCAGTAAGACCACCTAGCTCACCAGACGGTCCCAGTGGCTTAATGGTTAGAGCACCAGCCATGTAAGTTGGAGGTTGCAGGTTCAAGTCCTGTCTGGGTCGGGTTTCCCCCCCCCCCCGAGTATGTCACATATGCAAAGGCTAGCATTTGGGGTCAATTGCTCCAGGTCTCTAAACCATATACCCTGGCCTCTATAACCTTCTCTATACAACCTGGTCTCTATCCTGGTCTTTATAACCTGGTCTCTATATCCTGATATCTATAGTTTGACCTCTATACACCGGTCTCTCTAAACCCTGGTCTCTATATCTTTGTCTCTATGTACCTTGGCTTGTATACCCTGGTCTCTATCCTATCCTGTCCTCTATATCATTGTCTCTATACCTGGCCTCTATATCTTTGTCTCTATACCGTGGTCTCTATACTCTTGTCTCTATACCCTGATCTCTACACCCTGATCTCTATACCTGGTCTCTATACTCTGATGTCAACTCTGGCTCTATACATTGGTTCTACATCCTAGTCTCTATATCCTGGCCTCTAAACCCTGGTCTCTATACCCTGATCTTTATAACCTGCTATCTAAGCCCTGATCTCTATAGTGTGGCCTCTGTACCAGGGCCTCTATGCACTGGTCTCTATACAATGGTCTTTATAATACGTTGTTTTATACCCTGGTCTTTATACCATGGTCTCTATACCAATGTCTCTATATCCTGGTCTCCATACCCTGGTTTCTATCTTGGTCTCTATACCTTGGTCTCTATCTAGTCTCTATATACTGGTCTCTATAACCTGGTTTCTATCTTTGTCTCTATACCCTGGTCTCTATCTAGTCCCTATACCCTGGTCTCTACACCTAGGTTGCTATACTCTGGCCTCTATACCCTGACTCTATACCCTGGTCTCTATATCCTAATCTCTATACTCTGGTCTCTATAATACCCTGGTTTCTATAACCTGGTCTCTATACCTTCTATACCTTGGTCTCTATACCCTGGCCTCTATATGCTGGTCTCTATACCTTCTCTATGCCCTGGTCTCTATACCTTCTCTATACCCTGATCACTTACCATGACCTCTACATATATTCTGGCATTTACACCTTGGCCCCCCCCCCCCCACCCAATCTTCCCCAAGAAGCTCTTGGACATCAAGCATGGCTTGGCCTCCACATTCACTATCAACACCCACTGTTAAGCAAACATTCACTCGTACCTATTTAGGGACCAAAATTAAGTAACGCAACACAAGCATGCTCATGTATTCATTTTAGAGTCACATGACGAAGTTGCCTTCTTCATAGCTTGAGGGCTCTATCAACAAGCGCTGTGGATATGCAAGCTACCTAGCAGTAAAGACACCATCTTTAAGGGGCTTTCTCTAGCATGCTAGTATTTAATCTGTGGTGATCCTATTAGCTTTAGGCTAGCTAGTCCTCTATCAACTGCTAAGCCCTAGGATGGGAGACAATGAACTTGTATCAAAGTCCTTCTATGTTACATCAGATTCTAAATGTTTTGCTGCCTGCAGCCATGCCTGCTAATATGATTACCAACTTCTTCTTTTGTTTGTTATTTGTCTGTCTACAAGACAATACTTGTTACTCTAAACTTCCTCACTTCAGCAACTGTGTTTATTTTCCTAGTGGAGTAGGGTTAGTCTCAGCCGCATTCTTGAGTTAGATTTTAGCATGCCAGCACTAGCGTAGATTTTTGGTTATGACTATCAAGCTGTGTTGTTTGCGTGGATATATCTGCTATTGTTGTCGATGAGAAACTCACATGCATGCATTATCCACCATCAAACGTAAAGAGTTAACAGCAACATTCACTGTTAGCAGCAACACCTACTGTGTCAACAGCAACACTCACTGTTAGCAGCAACACCTTCAGTGTCAACAGCAACATCCATTGTTAAATGGAACATTTTATGGAATCTCGGTATTAAGAAGCTATTTCTACATCAAAAACTGGAGTTTCCATCTTAAACACCATAAGAGAAAGAGATGAATTTCATTAAGGTGGCAGATGCCCATAAATTTCGCTGTTTTGGGGGTGATTAAGAGGTCTTTTTGGGTTCTTAAAGCATTCAGTGCCACATAGACTACTTACTTTGAAAGCATTTGGACCAGCCATTTTTAAATGATCGACATGTTTGTCCATGGATGTCCAAGGAGAAACTGGTTAGATAGCTATGAGATGCCAAAGCTTGAGTCAAGTCATATCTCCAGAACTACACAACACACTTAGACATTCAAAATAAAACTCACTCCAAGTAGATTTATGGTATTCTAATTGATACGAATTTAATAAAAATTGAAGTACTGCACATGCTGAGTCTAGTTCATAGCTATAAGCTGCTGAGTGTGTTCTGAGTCAAGTTTTTATGGAATTACACCAGAAAAAATGTTCTGGATAGAAGAAGACGAGGCCTAAGATTTTCTACAGGCCCAAGACCACTTCTACTCCTGGTTCTGCCTTTTCTACCTCTGCCCCTACCACTTCTCTACCTCTGCTCCACCCCCTGATTTAGTGAGGGAGAAACTGAAAAGGAGCAATGCAAAATCCATGTGCGAACTTTATCTTAACATTTCTCCAACTTGAGTTCTTAGGTAAAGTTTTTCCATCGTGGAACATCACAGAAGTCCATTTCTACATGCCATTTTGTAGCTTATTTAATGCTCTACGTTTTCATCGGAACACTTTTTTACTCTGAAGTTGTTTTCTCTGTATATACTTCATTTTATATTGACCACTAATAGCTACATACTTACAAGTAACTAAATTCTTGTGGATATGCATGACCACAACTGCCTTCAATTGTGTCTGGAACTTCTTGGTGAACCTCAAGCACAAGTTTTGATCTGCCTCACACAACATTGACAGAGTTCATGATCAGATGGTCATCCTTGGCTGAGGACTTGGACTGCAGTTCCACGTGCCTGTGACTAGGCTCAGCTAGCTCGTCCCATACACACCTCCTTTCTCCCTCCCTTCCACAACTGCACCTAGTAGTTGCCACTCTTGACTGGTGCACCTTGCTTGCTTTCTCTTATCTTAATCACAAGGTGGTGTAGTTCTCCAGTTATTAAAATATATCAGGAGACATGATGGCAACAAATTCTGGATAACCTTTAAGTTGTTTGTTGGTCTAAATAAGCAACTACAATCATGGCCAGAGTGAAGTTGAAACTGCTTAGCCAGGTCATAGGTCAGTGTTCTTGGAACTCATTAGAACAGGTTAGTAATACACAAGGTGTGCTTAATATGGAGTGGTTGGAGTGGGAGAAAGTTGGGGAAACTATGTAAAGAATCTGCCCCCCAAATGCACTTACCATCTCACAAACGCTATTTGTTAAGCTCAGGGATGTATTTAGGGGGGGGCGGGGGGGGGGGGGCATTGGCCCCCCCCTTGTATCATTCTCGCCCCCCCCCCCTTGAAATTAGAGATGTTCCCACTGACTGGTGTGCTCCCACTGACTGGTGTGTACCCACTGACTGGTGTGTTCCCACTGACTGGTGTGTTCCCACTGACTGGTGTGCTCCCACTGACTGGTGTGTTCCCACTGACTGGTGCGTTCCCACTGACTGGTGCGTTCCCACTGACTGGTGCGTTCCCACTGACTGGTGCGTTCCCACTGCCTGGTGCGTTCCCACTGGCTGGTGCGTTCCCACTGACTGGTGCATTCCCACTGACTGGTGCGTTCCCGCTGGTGCGTTCCCACTGACTGGTGTGTTCCCACTGACTGGTGTGTTCCCACTGACTGGTGTGTTCCCACTGACTGGTGTGTTCCCACTGACTGGTGTGTTCCCACTGACTGGTGTGTTCCCACTGACTGGTGTGTTCCCACTGACTGGTGTGTTCCCACTGACTGGTGTGTTCCCACTGACTGGTGTGTTCCCACTGACTGGTGTGTTCCCACTGACTGGCGTGTTCCCACTGACTGGTGTGCTCCCACTGACTGGTGTGCTCCCACTGACTGGTGTGTTCCCACTGACTGGTGTGCTCCCACTGACTGGTGTGTTC
The DNA here is from genome assembly GCA_028752905.1 of Cladorhizidae sp. MBARI D1340-BT2. NCBI lineage: Eukaryota > Metazoa > Porifera > Demospongiae > Poecilosclerida > Cladorhizidae > Cladorhizidae sp. MBARI D1340-BT2. Next base: position 43,627,806 of record JAQNBH010000004.1, read on the forward strand.
CCACTGACTGGTGTGTTCCCACTGACTGGTGTGTTCCCACTGACTGGCGTGTTCCCACTGACTGGTGTGTTCTCACTGACTGGTGTGTTCCCACTGACTGGTGTGTTCCCACTGACTGGTGTGTTCCCACTGACTGGTGTGCTCCCACTGACTGGTGCGTTCCCACTGACTGGTGCGTTCCCACTGACTGGTGTGTTCCCACTGACTGGTGCGTTCCCACTGACTGGTGCGTTCCCACTGACTGGTGCGTTCCCACTGACTGGTGCGTTCCCACTGACTGGTGCGTTCCCACTGACTGGTGCGTTCCCACTGGCTGGTGCGTTCTCACTGACTGGTGTGTTCCCACTGACTGGTGTGTTCCCACTTACTGGTGTGTTCCCACTGACTGGTGTGTTCCCACTGACTGGTGTGTTCCCACTGACTGGTGTGTTCCCACTGACTGGTGTGTTCCCACTGACTGGTGTGTTCCCACTGACTGGTGTGTTCCCACTGACTGGTGTGTTCCCACTGACTGGTGTGTTCCCACTGACTGGTGTGTACCGACTGACTGGTGTGTTACCACTGACTGGTGTGTTCCCACTGACTGGTGTGTTCCCACTGACTGGTGTGTTCCCACTGACTGGTGTGTTCCCACTGACTGGTGTGTTCCCACTGACTGGTGTGTTCCCACTGACTGGTGTGTTCCCACTGACTGGTGTGTTCCCACTGACTGGTGTGTATCCACTGACTGGTGTGTTCCCACTGACTGGTGTGTTCCCACTGACTGGTGTGTTCCCACTGACTGGTGTGTTCCCACTGACTGGTGTGTTCCCACTGACTGGTGTGTTCCCACTGACTGGTGTGTTCCCACTGACTGGTGTGTTCCCACTGACTGGTGTTCCCACTGACTGGTGTGTTCCCACTGACTGGTGTGTTCCCACTGACTGGTGTGTTCCCACTGACTGGTGTGTTCCCACTGACTGGTGTGTTCCCACTGACTGGTGTGTTCCCACTGACTGGTGTGTTCCCACTGACTGGTGTGTTCCCACTGACTGGTGTGTTCCCACTGACTGGTGTGTTCCCACTGACTGGTGTGTACCCACTGACTGGTGTGTTCCCACTGACTGGTGTGTTCCCACTGACTGGTGTGTACCCACTGACTGGTGTGTTCCCACTGACTGGTGTGTTCCCACTGACTGGTGTGTTCCCACTGACTGGTGTGTTCCCACTGACTGGTGTGTTCCCACTGACTGGTGTGTTCCCACTGACTGGTGTGTTCCCACTGGCTGGTGTGTTCCCACTGGCTGGCGTGTTCCCACTGACTGGCGTGTTCCCACTGACTGGTGTGTTCCCACTGACTGGTGTGTTCCCACTGACTGGTGTGTTCTCATTGGCTGGTGTGTTCCCACTGACTGGTGTGTTCCCACTGACTGGTGTGTTCCCACTGACTGGTGTGTTCCCACTGACTGGTGTGTTCCCACTGACTGGTGTGTTCCCACTGACTGGTGTGTACCCACTGACTGGTGTGTTACCACTGACTGGTGTGTTCCCACTGACTGGTGTGTTCCCACTGGCTGGCGTGTTCCCACTGACTGGTGTGTTCCCACTGACTGGTGCGTTACCACTGACTGGTGCGTTCCCACTGACTGGTGTGTTCCCACTGACTGGTGCGTTCCCACTGACTGGTGTGTTCCCACTGACTGGTGTGTTCCCACTGACTGGTGTGTTCCCACTGACTGGTGTGTTCCCACTGACTGGTGTGTTCCCACTGACTGGTGTGTCCCCACTGACTGGTGTGTTCCCACTGACTGGCATGTTCCCACTGACTGGTGTGTTCCCACTGACTGGTGTGTTCCCACTGACTGGTGTGTTCTCATTGGCTGGTGTGTTCCCACTGACTGGTGTGTTCCCACTGACTGGTGTGTCCCCACTGACTGGTGTGTTCTCACTGACTGGTGTGTTCCCACTGACTGGTGTGTTCCCACTGACTGGTGTGTTCTCATTGGCTGGTGTGTTCCCACTGACTGGTGTGTTCCCACTGACTGGTGCGTTCCCACTGACTGGTGTGTTCTCACTGACTGGCGTGTTCCCACTGACTGGCGTGTACCCACTGACTGGTGTGTTCCCACTGACTGGCATGTTCCCACTGACTGGTGTGTTCCCACTGACTGGTGTGTTCCCACTGACTGGTGTGTTCTCATTGGCTGGTGTGTTCCCACTGACTGGTGTGTTCCCACTGACTGGTGTGTCCCCACTGACTGGTGTGTTCCCACTGACTGGTGTGTTCCCACTGACTGGTGTGTTCCCACTGACTGGTGTGTTCCCACTGACTGGTGTGTTCCCACTGACTGGTGTGTTCTCATTGGCTGGTGTGTTCCCACTGACTGGTGTGTTCCCACTGACTGGTGCGTTCCCACTGACTGGTGTGTTCTCACTGACTGGCGTGTTCCCACTGACTGGCGTGTACCCACTGACTGGTGTGTTCCCACTGACTGGTGCGTTCCCACTGACTGGTGTGTTCTCATTGGCTGGTGTGTTCCCACTGACTGGTGTGTTCCCACTGACTGGTGTGCTCCCACTGACTGGTGTGCTCCCACTGACTGGTGTGCTCCCACTGACTGGTGTGTTCCCACTGACTGGTGTGTTCCCACTGACTGGCGTGTACCCACTGACTGGTGTGTTCCCACTGACTGGTGCGTTCCCACTGACTGGTGTGTTCTCATTGGCTGGTGTGTTCCCACTGACTGGTGTGTTCCCACTGACTGGTGTGCTCCCACTGACTGGTGTGTTCCCACTGACTGGTGTGTTCCCACTGACTTGTGTGTTCCCACTGACTGGTGTGTTCCCACCGACTGGTGTTTTCCCACTGACTGGTGTGTTCCCCCTGACTGGTGTGTTCCCCCTGACTGGTGTGTTCCCACTGCAGTCAAGTCCCACTGACAGTAGAGGTAAAATTAAACTTGACTTTCCCTTAGTATAGGAGTAATTTACACTAGTTTTGTGATTTGTGCGTGATTGGTATTTTCGGACAGTGCCCGGGGTCAGTCTGGTTCAGGTGGCCAGGACCTTGAGGGTAACTGCATTAAAAAAGGGACTTTTGAATGGAATTGAAGTAACGGGCTACCTAAAGAGGTGATGAGGATTTATAATGGAATATATGTCAGTATCGTTGCATTCTAGCAGGAAACAGAGGGCTGGACATGGCAACTTCCAAGCAACGTTGCAGGACATGTTACGTGACCGCCTGGTCTGTGGCAGCAGAGAAGTAAATGTTCAACGCCATCTTTTAGCTGAACCTGACATCAACTTCAGGAAGGCTTTTGAGTCGGCCCAATCAGCTGAAGCAGATGAACAGGATTCACAAGATCTACAACAGAACAATCCCGCATCCTTATCAAAACAGGGTCCCATACAGTGGCCACGGAGTGGGACTCGCAACTGTGATCATTGTGGAGGGCCACATGCTTCTGGGGATTGCCATTTCAGGACTGCTGTCTGCCACTCTTGTAAAAAGACGGAAAATTGGCCAGAGTCTGCAGGAGCAAGAAACAGCATCCGCGAGAGTATTGGTCGAGTCATCAGGACAACCAACCATGAGAGAGTATTGGTCGAGTCATCAGGACAACCAACCATGAGTGAGTATTGGTCGAGTCATCAGGACAACCAACAATGAGAGAGTATTGGTCGAGTCATCAGGACAACCAACCATGAGAGAGTATTGGTCCAGTTGTTATGACAACCAACCATGAGAGAGTATTGGTCGAGTCATCAGGACAACCAACCATGAGAGATTATTGGTCAAGTCATCAGGACAACCAACCTTGAGAGAGTATTGATCGAGTCATCAGGACAAACAACCATGAGAGAATATTGGTCGAGTCATCAGGACAACCAACCATGAGGTCCAGTCAATAGGACGACCAACCTTGAGAGAGTATTGGTCGAGTCATCAGGACAACCAACCATGAGAGAGTATTGGTCGAGTCATCAGGACAACCAACCATGAGGTCCAGTCAATAGGACGACCAACCTTGAGAGAGTATTAGTCGAGTCATCAGGACAACCAACCATGAGAGAGTATTGGTCCAGTCGTTAGGACAACCAACCATGAGAGAGTATTGGTCGAGTCATCAGGACAACCAACCATGAGAGATTATTGGTCAAGTCATCAGGACAACCAACCTTGAGAGAGTATTGATCGAGTCATCAGGACAACCAACCATGAGAGAATATTGGTCGAGTCATCATGACAACCAACCATGAGGTCCAGTCAATAGGACGACCAACCTTGAGAGAGTATTGGTCGAGTCATCAGGACAACCAACCATGAGAGAGTATTGGTCGAGTCATCAGGACAACCAACCATGAGGTCCAGTCAATAGGACGACCAACCTTGAGAGAGTATTGGTCGAGTCGTTAGGACAACCAACCTTGAGAGAGTATTGGTCGAGTCATCAGGACAACCAACCTTGAGAGAGTATTGTTCAAGTCATCAGGACAACCAACCATGAGAGAGTATTGGTCCAGTCATCAGGACAACCAACCTTGAGAGAGTATGGTCGAGTCATCAGGACAAGCAACCATGAGAGAGTATTGGTCGAGTCATCAGGACAACCAACCATGAGAGAGTATTGGTCGAGTCATCAGGACAACCAACAATGAGAGGGTATTGGTCGAGTCATCAGGACAACCAACCATGAGAGAGTATTGGTCGAGTCATCAGGACAACCAACCATGAGAGAGTATTGGTCGAGTCAACAGGACAACCAACCATGAGAGAGTATTGGTCGAGTCATCAGGACAACCAACCATGAGAGAGTATTGGTCGAGTCATCAGGACAACCAACCATGAGAGAGTATTGGTCGAGTCATCAGGACAACCAACCATGAGAGAGTATTGGTCGTGTCATCAGGACAACCAACCATGAGAGTGTATTGGTCGAGTCATTAGGACAACCAACCATGAGAGAGTATTGGTCGAGTCATCAGGACAACCAACCATGAGAGAGTATTGGTCGAGTCATCAGGACAACCAACCATGAGAGAGTATCGGTCGAGTCATCAGGACAACCAACCATGAGAGAGTATTGGTCGAATCATCAGGACAACCAACCTTGAGAGAGTATTGGTCGAGTCATCAGGACAACCAACCATGAGAGAGTATTGGTCGAGTCATCAGGACAACCAACCATGAGAGAGTATCGGTCGAGTCATCAGGACAACCAACCATGAGAGAGTATTGGTCGAATCATCAGGACAACCAACCTTGAGAGAGTATTGGTCGAGTCATCAGGACAACCAACCATGAGAGAGTATTGGTCGAGTCATCAGGACAACCAACCATGAGAGAGTATTGGTCGAGTCATCAGGACAACCAACCATGAGAGAGTATTGGTCGAGTCATCAGGACAACCAACCTTGCAAGAGTATTGATCGAGTCATTAGGACAACCAACCATGAGAGAGTATTGGTCTAGTCATCAGGACAACCAACCATGAGAGAATATTGGTCGAGTCATCAGGACAACCAACTGTGAGAGAGTATTGGTCGAGTCATCAGTGTGGGGGTCGAGACTGAAGTAATGACCCCTTTTGGTGCTGCTGCCACCAGTCTTAGACGTCTCCTACTGTCGTAACTAACCCTGGAAGCCAGAGAAGTTTAGGCTTTTGATTTCAGTGTTGATTAGGATTTCGGATTGTGAGTCTAAGCAATAGATAGTCCTGGCAGCTGGGCTTAAATACCCATACTGCCAGGAAGTAATTAAGGTGAATTCCAAGTGGGTGGTCAACATACACAGACACGACACAAATGTATTGCATACAGGTAGGTTCAGGTAAGTCAATATAAATAGATAATTAAGCGTCAGGCAGATAGGTTCTAATGTGTTAACTATTAACGCTCTATCATTATCTCCTTATTAGGTCTTCTCCATCGGAGTGCTGGTGAACCTTGCTAGGTGTGCGTCCTGCGTGGGATGGCTCTGCTGGTGCTCTATGTGGAGGGTGGACCTCTACATCCCCCCCTCCTAAGACTGTTGCCGTTCCTGATGAGCCTGTCCCCTCCCAGTCCTGTCGACTGAGTCCATCTGCATTCGAATGGTCTGTTCCTGGTCGGAATTTCACTGTGAATGTGTAGAGCTGGAGTGCCAACGCCCACCGCAGCAAGCGTCCATTGAGCTTGCCTGAGTTACGGAGGGCTGCTAGGGCGCGATGATCCGTCACCAGTGTGAAATTGCGTCCCAGCAGGTGGATGGCAAAGTGGTCTATCGCCCTAACCGCTGCCAGACACTCCAGCTCAGTGACCGTGTAGTTTTTCTCCGCTGAAGATAGCTGTTTGGAGTAATAGGCCACTGGGCTCTCCTCGTTGTCCCTCATGATGGACAGCACTGCTCCTACTCCTTCCATGGAGGCATCAGTTTGTACTAGGAGTTGGTCCTGTTCCCTAGGCAGTGTTAATGTGTGCTCGCATGATAAGGCATTGGCCAAGTAAACAAAGGCATCGCTCATAGATTCCCCCCACACTATCTTAACAGGGGATCCCTTTTTCAGGGCTCCGAACAAGGAGCTAGCCCGCCGGGAAAAATCGGGCACGAATCGCCGGTAGTAGCCAGCCGTCCCCAGGAATGCCCTCAACCCTTTTTGAGTGGTTGGTCTAACATAATCCTTCATCGCTCTAACTCTTACTTCGGGCACCCTCACTTTACCCATGCCAACATGATGCCCCAGATACTCTAACGATCGGGCACCCCACACACACTTCTGGGGGTTGGCCGTCAGTCCTGCCACTCTAAGGGCATCTAGCACTGCTCGTATGTGATCCATATGAGTCTTCCAATTGGGTGAGAAAATTATTACATCGTCTATGTACGCCGCGCTACATTCCGGGAGGTGAGAGAGTGTGTTCAGCATACATCTCTGAAATGCAGCGGGCGCATTCTTGAGCCCAAAGGGCATTCGCTTGAATGCAAATTTTCCCCAAGGGGAACAAAAGGCTGTCTTGTCCTGCGAGTCTGTTGACAGAGGCACCTGGTAAAACCCTTTATTTAAATCCACTTTGGATAGCCAAGTTGCTTCCGCCACTTGGTTTAAAAGGTCCTCAATGCAGGGCATCTGAAAGGGATCGTTAATTGTGACCTCATTGAGACGCCTGTAATCTATACAGAGTCGTATTCTATTTGTTCCCTTCTTCCGTACGGGTACCATGGGAGACGTCCAAGGACTTTTTGAAGGGACTATTATGCCCTCTTCCACCAAACCTTCTATCTCCTCCCTTAGTTGTTTAGCCATGCCTGGTGCAATACGGTAAGATGGGGACCTGATAGGGTAACAATCCTTTACCAGGATCTCAGCAATCTCATTCTTAGCTAGGCCCAGCTCTGTTGTCACTATGTCCGGGTATTCAGCAAGAACATCTCTTAACTCCCTCTGCTGAGCATCGGCCAGATAAGGATCTCCTATCCGTACTTTACCAACTGGCTCATATATCTCCTCCTCATCTGCTACCACCACCCTAAATAGGTTAGCTTTGGGTTCAACCCACTTTTTAAGGCGGTTTATGTGTACAGTCTGTTTTGTATATCTTTTACCAGGAATTGATATCACATAGTTGCATTCTGACATTTTGGCAAGTACTTCAAAAGGCCCTTCCCAGATACTGTGTAGCTTACTGGTTAGGCCGGGGGTGTGACATAGGACTAACTCACCCGGCTCTAGTTGCCTGGGCTGTGTGTTAAGGTCATAGGCTTCTTTAGCTTTCCTCTTAGCTATCATCTCCTGACTGTTTGCGACCTTAAACAATTCTTCCAACCTCTTCCTCAGCTCACACACCCATCCTTGTGATGACTGATAGCTAATTTCTCCCCCAATCCAACCATCTTTTATGGTTTCTAACGGCCCTCTCATAGTCTTCCCATGAACTAACTGATATGGGGAGTAACCAGTAACCATGTGGGGAGTCGCCCTATAGGCCAAGAGACAGTACTTCAACAACTTATCCCACTGGCCCTGGCCCTTGTCTATCTTCCTGAGCATCTGTTTCAGACAACGGTGCCACCTTTCCAGGACACCGTTGCTCTGGGGGTGGTAAGGAGTTGTTTTCAACTGCTTAATATTCAGTAGGTTACAGAGGCTTTTCATCACCTTACTGAGAAATACCGACCCTTGGTCAGATAAAAGCTCGACGGGTGTACCAGTGTGGCTGATTACCTCCATTAATCCCTCAGCCACACTTTCAGAGTCCACCCGTCTGAGTGGAATAGCATAGGGGAACCTGGACCCAAGACACATCACCGTGAGAATATATGAAAACCCTGTCTTTGTCCTAGGCATCTTTCCCACTATGTCCCAAGCCATTCTCTGGTATGGCTCAGCAATGATTGGGGTAGTAACCATGGGCACTTTCTGGGATAACTGTCTGCCCATTTTTTGACATTCAGGACAACTGGTGCAACGTTCTTTAATGTCTTGTTTTATACCTGGCCAGGTGAAATGCTCAGTAAGGGCGGGCCTCATTTTGTTGTGGCTAAAGTGACCTGCCACCAACCCTCTGTGACTAAGGTCCAACAAGTGCTGCCTTCTTTGTTTAGGCACCACTACCCTTACCAGTTCCCTGCCAAGACAGGTAGCCTTCACGTGAACTAACACCCCATTGTCCATGCAATACCCTTCTTCACCATTCCCTGCCTTCTTCCAACAGTCCTTCAGCGATCCATCTTTCTGCTGCTGGGCTACCAGGCTGGCTACCTCCTCCCTGCTGTTACCCAGTGAAGGGGCAGGCAACCTACTATTACTACTTCCCTCATCCCCGGCAAGACTATCTTCCTCTTCCAAGTCCGAAGGCACCAACAATTTAGCTTCCTCTACCTCTTCCGAAGGCTCCAACCCCTTTTCTTCCTCTTCATTTCCTTTCTCAACCACTATACCAACTTCCTCTTCTGCACTCGCGGATGCTTCTCCTTCCATAGGAAGGCTGACACTAGACCCAACCGACCCTGGCTGTGCCTCTTTAGGTGTTGCCTCTTTAGGGGTTTCCACCTTACCTAATGGCATTATAGTGGCACCTGAATTGACTGTTGCTTCATTGTCTTCGCTTTCCTGCTTTTGTTTGCTTTGACTCTGTGCTCTGGTAAGGGCACCTAGGGTATGACTTCCCTTCTCTCCTTTACCCAATACCCAGTTCCTCACAGCCTTGTGGTCTGTCCCTAGTAGTACATACTTGGCCTCTTTGTCTACAACAAAAACAGTCATTTGTTGGGCTATTCCATCTACCTGAATAGTTACCTCAGCTGTTCTCAACACTTCAACTGTCCCATTAGCCAACCTAGCACTTTCCTAACTTCAGCTATGTAACGGGCAGGGACGGCTGACCGATTGGCCCCCGTGTCTAGCCATATTTTACATGACTTTCCCTCTATTTTACCCTGCTTACACAATTCCGTGAGAGCTTCAGACTCCTCCCCATTGGATTGAATGCTACTGAGTTTGTTCTTTAACTTGGGACAACTCCTTTTGTAATGCCCCACCTCTTTACAATAATGACAAGTAAAACTGGGGGTTGAGCCATTGGCTCCCTGGTTTCCACCAGCCACTACTTTTGGCCCGCCCCCAAACCGCCCAGCAAGATCACCCCCGTCCTTACCCTTACTTAGGGACCCACCTGTCTCAATAGTGTTGGGTTGTTCCTGTGTTCTCTTCATCCACGGTTTTGTGCTGATCTTCTCTCGCAGCAGCATTCGGGTCCTTGCTGTGAAGGGTCTTGATTCCCAGCTGGCCTCCAACTCTGCTATAAGCTGATCCACTGTCTGAGCATCCTTGTCTCGTAACCCGTGGCACACCTCGGCTGAATAATGGAGTGTCACAACTCCCAGAAACAATTCCTTCGCGAAGTCTTTTTCCGATGAGAGGTCTTTTGCCAATCGCAGGATGTTTCTGTATATCGGCGCCAAAAAACTTCGTGGTGACTGGTTGTCCCCAGGCTTTGAAGTCCACGTCTGTCGCCTGGCCTTTCCCTTTGTGTGTCCCAATTGTTCGAGAAGATTCGACTTGTTCGCTTGATACTCGATCGTTAAGTCCAGATCCATCATGACTTCCAATATCCTCCCTGAAGCTTGTTTCCGGAGAATAGCTGGCCACTCCCCTTCCGGGACCACACCTTCTCGCATATCGAGTTCGAATGATGATAGGTAAGCCTCTGGATCTGTAGCTTGATCGAACTTTTGTAAGGACGACAGGGCAAACGCCTTTTGCGTTCCAGTTCCTTGGATGCTGTCTCCGATGTCCTTATTGCCTCGTATCTTGCTTCTTCCGACTTGGTTCTTGCCTCGTATCTTTCCCTTTCGATTTTCATAAGTTCTTCCTCCTTCCTTTCTTTTTCTTCCATTTCTCTCTTTCGTTTTTGTTCTTCGTGTTGTCTTGCTTCCCTTTCCAACACCATTGAATTCATGAGGAGGGTCATGGACTTCTGCAGTGCCTCCATCGAGTCAGTCACTGGCAGTGTTGCAGATTCGGCTGTCTCTTCTTCTACCCTCTCCCTTCTTTTCTCCGTCTTGGAGCGCATTTGTCTTGCGTTATGGGGTTCTTCCTCCATATTGGCCCTTTATGAGAGAGAGAAAACGAGTAAATTTAATTATGTTTCTTACTACTAATGATGGTTCCTGGTTCGTGTTTTGCGGGTTGTAGTTACTTGCCACCACCGCTGCCACCATGTGGGGGTCGAGACTGAAGTAATGACCCCTTTTGGTGCTGCTGCCACCAGTCTTAGACGTCTCCTACTGTCGTAACTAACCCTGGAAGCCAGAGAAGTTTAGGCTTTTGATTTCAGTGTTGATTAGGATTTCGGATTGTGAGTCTAAGCAATAGATAGTCCTGGCAGCTGGGCTTAAATACCCATACTGCCAGGAAGTAATTAAGGTGAATTCCAAGTGGGTGGTCAACATACACAGACACGACACAAATGTATTGCATACAGGTAGGTTCAGGTAAGTCAATATAAATAGATAATTAAGCGTCAGGCAGATAGGTTCTAATGTGTTAACTATTAACGCTCTATCATTATCTCCTTATTAGGTCTTCTCCATCGGAGTGCTGGTGAACCTTGCTAGGTGTGCGTCCTGCGTGGGATGGCTCTGCTGGTGCTCTATGTGGAGGGTGGACCTCTACATCCCCCCCTCCTAAGACTGTTGCCGTTCCTGATGAGCCTGTCCCCTCCCAGTCCTGTCGACTGAGTCCATCTGCATTCGAATGGTCTGTTCCTGGTCGGAATTTCACTGTGAATGTGTAGAGCTGGAGTGCCAACGCCCACCGCAGCAAGCGTCCATTGAGCTTGCCTGAGTTACGGAGGGCTGCTAGGGCGCGATGATCCGTCACCAGTGTGAAATTGCGTCCAAGCAGGTGGATGGCAAAGTGGTCTATCGCCCTAACCGCTGCCAGACACTCCAGCTCAGTGACCGTGTAGTTTTTCTCCGCTGAAGATAGCTGTTTGGAGTAATAGGCCACTGGGCTCTCCTCGTTGTCCCTCATGATGGACAGCACTGCTCCTACTCCTTCCATGGAGGCATCAGTTTGTACTAGGAGTTGGTCCTGTTCCCTAGGCAGTGTTAATGTGTGCTCGCATGATAAGGCATTGGCCAAGTAAACAAAGGCATCGCTCATAGATTCCCCCCACACTATCTTAACAGGGGATCCCTTTTTCAGGGCTCCGAACAAGGAGCTAGCCCGCCGGGAAAAATCGGGCACGAATCGCCGGTAGTAGCCAGCCGTCCCCAGGAATGCCCTCAACCCTTTTTGAGTGGTTGGTCTAACATAATCCTTCATCGCTCTAACTCTTACTTCGGGCACCCTCACTTTACCCATGCCAACATGATGCCCCAGATACTCTAACGATCGGGAACCCCACACACACTTCTGGGGGTTGGCCGTCAGTCCTGCCACTCTAAGGGCATCTAGCACTGCTCGTATGTGATCCATATGAGTCTTCCAATTGGGTGAGAAAATTATTACATCGTCTATGTACGCCGCGCTACATTCCGGGAGGTGAGAGAGTGTGTTCAGCATACATCTCTGAAATGCAGCGGGCGCATTCTTGAGCCCAAAGGGCATTCGCTTGAATGCAAATTTTCCCCAAGGGGAACAAAAGGCTGTCTTGTCCTGCGAGTCTGTTGACAGAGGCACCTGGTAAAACCCTTTATTTAAATCCACTTTGGATAGCCAAGTTGCTTCCGCCACTTGGTTTAAAAGGTCCTCAATGCAGGGCATCTGAAAGGGATCGTTAATTGTGACCTCATTGAGACGCCTGTAATCTATACAGAGTCGTATTCTATTTGTTCCCTTCTTCCGTACGGGTACCATGGGAGACGTCCAAGGACTTTTTGAAGGGACTATTATGCCCTCTTCCACCAAACCTTCTATCTCCTCCCTTAGTTGTTTAGCCATGCCTGGTGCAATACGGTAAGATGGGGACCTGATAGGGTAACAATCCTTTACCAGGATCTCAGCAATCTCATTCTTAGCTAGGCCCAGCTCTGTTGTCACTATGTCCGGGTATTCAGCAAGAACATCTCTTAACTCCCTCTGCTGAGCATCGGCCAGATAAGGATCTCCCATCCGTACTTTACCAACTGGCTCATATATCTCCTCCTCATCTGCTACCACCACCCTAAATAGGTTAGCTTTGGGTTCAACCCACTTTTTAAGGCGGTTTATGTGTACAGTCTGTTTTGTATATCTTTTACCAGGAATTGATATCACATAGTTGCATTCTGACATTTTGGCAAGTACTTCAAAAGGCCCTTCCCAGATACTGTGTAGCTTACTGGTTAGGCCGGGGGTGTGACATAGGACTAACTCACCCGGCTCTAGTTGCCTGGGCTGTGTGTTAAGGTCATAGGCTTCTTTAGCTTTCCTCTTAGCTATCATCTCCTGACTGTTTGCGACCTTAAACAATTCTTCCAACCTCTTCCTCAGCTCACACACCCATCCTTGTGATGACTGATAGCTAATTTCTCCCCCAATCCAACCATCTTTTATGGTTTCTAACGGCCCTCTCATAGTCTTCCCATGAACTAACTGATATGGGGAGTAACCAGTAACCATGTGGGGAGTCGCCCTATAGGCCAAGAGACAGTACTTCAACAACTTATCCCACTGGCCCTGGCCCTTGTCTATCTTCCTGAGCATCTGTTTCAGACAACGGTGCCACCTTTCCAGGACACCGTTGCTCTGGGGGTGGTAAGGAGTTGTTTTCAACTGCTTAATATTCAGTAGGTTACAGAGGCTTTTCATCACCTTACTGAGAAATACCGACCCTTGGTCAGATAAAAGCTCGACGGGTGTACCAGTGTGGCTGATTACCTCCATTAATCCCTCAGCCACACTTTCAGAGTCCACCCGTCTGAGTGGAATAGCATAGGGGAACCTGGACCCAAGACACATCACCGTGAGAATATATGAAAACCCTGTCTTTGTCCTAGGCATCTTTCCCACTATGTCCCAAGCCATTCTCTGGTATGGCTCAGCAATGATTGGGGTAGTAACCATGGGCACTTTCTGGGATAACTGTCTGCCCATTTTTTTACATTCAGGACAACTGGTGCAACGTTCTTTAATGTCTTGTTTTATACCTGGCCAGGTGAAATGCTCAGTAAGGGCGGGCCTCATTTTGTTGTGGCTAAAGTGACCTGCCACCAACCCTCTGTGACTAAGGTCCAACAAGTGCTGCCTTCTTTGTTTAGGCACCACTACCCTTACCAGTTCCCTGCCAAGACAGGTAGCCTTCACGTGAACTAACACCCCATTGTCCATGCAATACCCTTCTTCACCATTCCCTGCCTTCTTCCAACAGTCCTTCAGCGATCCATCTTTCTGCTGCTGGGCTACCAGGCTGGCTACCTCCTCCCTGCTGTTACCCAGTGAAGGGGCAGGCAACCTACTATTACTACTTCCCTCATCCCCGGCAAGACTATCTTCCTCTTCCAAGTCCGAAGGCACCAACAATTTAGCTTCCTCTACCTCTTCCGAAGGCTCCAACCCCTTTTCTTCATCTTCATTTCCTTTCTCAACCACTATACCAACTTCCTCTTCTGCACTCGCGGATGCTTCTCCTTCCATAGGAAGGCTGACACTAGACCCAACCGACCCTGGCTGTGCCTCTTTAGGTGTTGCCTCTTTAGGGGTTTCCACCTTACCTAATGGCATTATAGTGGCACCTGAATTGACTGTTGCTTCATTGTCTTCGCTTTCCTGCTTTTGTTTGCTTTGACTCTGTGCTCTGGTAAGGGCACCTAGGGTATGACTTCCCTTCTCTCCTTTACCCAATACCCAGTTCCTCACAGCCTTGTGGTCTGTCCCTAGTAGTACATACTTGGCCTCTTTGTCTACAACAAAAACAGTCATTTGTTGGGCTATTCCATCTACCTGAATAGTTACCTCAGCTGTTCTCAACACTTCAACTGTCCCATTAGCCAACCTAGCACTTTCTTTCCCTGTGTAGCTAACTTCAGCTATGTAACGGGCAGGGACGGCTGACCGATTGGCCCCCGTGTCTAGCCATATTTTACATGACTTTCCCTCTATTTTACCCTGCTTACACAATTCCGTGAGAGCTTCAGACTCCTCCCCATTGGATTGAATGCTACTGAGTTTGTTCTTTAACTTGGGACAACTCCTTTTGTAATGCCCCACCTCTTTACAATAATGACAAGTAAAACTGGGGGTTGAGCCATTGGCTCCCTGGTTTCCACCAGCCACTACCTTTGGCCCGCCCCCAAACCGCCCAGCAAGATCACCCCCGTCCTTACCCTTACTTAGGGACCCACCTGTCTCCATAGTGTTGGGTTGTTCCTGTGTTCTCTTCATCCACGGTTTTGTGCTGATCTTCTCTCGCAGCAGCATTCGGGTCCTTGCTGTGAAGGGTCTTGATTCCCAGCTGGCCTCCAACTCTGCTATAAGCTGATCCACTGTCTGAGCATCCTTGTCTCGTAACCCGTGGCACACCTCGGCTGAATAATGGAGTGTCACAACTCCCAGAAACAATTCCTTCGCGAAGTCTTTTTCCGATGAGAGGTCTTTTGCCAATCGCAGGATGTTTCTGTATATCGGCGCCAAAAAACTTCGTGGTGACTGGTTGTCCCCAGGCTTTGAAGTCCACGTCTGTCGCCTGGCCTTTCCCTTTGTGTGTCCCAATTGTTCGAGAAGATTCGACTTGATCGCTTGATACTCGATCGTTAAGTCCAGATCCATCATGACTTCCAATATCCTCCCTGAAGCTTGTTTCCGGAGAATAGCTGGCCACTCCCCTTCCGGGACCACACCTTCTCGCATATCGAGTTCGAATGATGATAGGTAAGCCTCTGGATCTGTAGCTTGATCGAACTTTTGTAAGGACGACAGGGCCAAACGCCTTTTGCGTTCCAGTTCCTTGGATGCTGTCTCCGATGTCCTTATTGCCTCGTATCTTGCTTCTTCCGACTTGGTTCTTGCCTCGTATCTTTCCCTTTCGATTTTCATAAGTTCTTCCTCCTTCCTTTCTTTTTCTTCCATTTCTCTCTTTCGTTTTTGTTCTTCGTGTTGTCTTGCTTCCCTTTCCAACACCATTGAATTCATGAGGAGGGTCATGGACTTCTGCAGTGCCTCCATCGAGTCAGTCACTGGCAGTGTTGCAGATTCGGCTGTCTCTTCTTCTTCCCTCTCCCTTCTTTTCTCCGTCTTGGAGCGCATCTGTCTTGCGTTATGGGGTTCTTCCTCCATATTGGCCCTTTATGAGAGAGAGAAAACGAGTAAATTTAATTATGTTTCTTACTACTAATGATGGTTCCTGGTTCGTGTTTTGCGGGTTGTAGTTGCTTGCCACCACCGCTGCCACCATGTGGGGGTCGAGACTGAAGTAATGACCCCTTTTGGTGCTGCTGCCACCAGTCTTAGACGTCTCCTACTGTCGTAACTAACCCTGGAAGCCAGAGAAGTTTAGGCTTTTGATTTCAGTGTTGATTAGGATTTCGGATTGTGAGTCTAAGCAATAGATAGTCCTGGCAGCTGGGCTTAAATACCCATACTGCCAGGAAGTAATTAAGGTGAATTCCAAGTGGGTGGTCAACATACACAGACACGACACAAATGTATTGCATACAGGTAGGTTCAGGTAAGTCATAAATAGATAATTAAGTGTCAGGCAGATAGGTTCTAATGTGTTAACTATTAACGCTCTATCATTATCTCCTTATTAGGTCTTCTCCATCGGAGTGCTGGTGAACCTTGCTAGGTGTGCGTCCTGCGTGGGATGGCTCTGCTGGTGCTGTATGTGGAGGGTGGACCTCTACAATCAGGACAACCTACCATGAGAGAGTATTGGTCTAGTCATCAGGACAACCGACCATGAGAGATTATTGGTCAAGTCTTCAGGACAACCAACCTCACGAGTTTGAATGAATCAAGTCCCTGAACAGGAGGAGATGAGGGGAAGGTGAGACTGCCTACACACTCTTTGCACTAGCTGGTGGAGGGAAGAAAAGGAAGTTAGAGCCCCTCATGGTGTCTGTAGAAGGGAACAACACTAGACTGGATATGGAAGTAGATACACGTGCTGCATGTCCATAATGAGCGCTACCACTTATAACCTACCATGGCCAAAGCATTTAACACCTTCCTTGCAGCCAGCCAGAAACGGTTTCGCACTTACACCGGAGAGGCTTTGGAGATGTTTGGAACTATTGCAGTTTCAGTGAGCTACCAAAGCCAGCAAGCAGAGTTGGAATTGATGGGGGTAGCTGGAAGGGGCCCAAGTTTACTTGGTAGAGACTGGCTGTTGGAAGTCAAACTGGATTGGGGAGGCATACATCAAGTGCCAGCAAGACTTGCACAAACCTTATAATTCATTTAGGGCAAGCATGCAGGCATGTTCAAGGATGAACTGGTTAGTGGTGGGGCATCCAGCCAAGATTCCCATCCACCCTACAGGACCAGCCGTGTTTATAAACCACATTCAGTCCCTTTGGCACTTACAGGCAAAGTTGAACAGGAATTGAGTCTGTTGGAGCAGCTGGGAGTCATCGAGAGAGTGCAATTTGCAGAGTGGTCTGCTCCCATAGTGCCTGTGATTAAAAGGGAAGGCTCCATCCGAATATGTGTGAACTATAATATAGTTACAGTCAACAAGACATCAAAGGTAAGAGACACACCCTCTACCTAAGATCCATGAGCTGCTAGCCTCTTTGGGGGGTGGAAAGACATTTTCAAAGTTGGACCTCCCACACGCGCACCAACAGATTACGTCGGTTGATGAGTCGAAGAAATTGGTGGCCATCAACACACACAAGTGTCTATACCAGTACACTCACTTGCCGTTTGGAGTGTCTTCACCTCCTGAATATTCCAATGGACCATTGAAAGTGTTTTATAAAGTATGTCACATGTTTGAGTTTACATAGATGACATCTTAATCACAGGGTGACAGGCAAGAACACTGGAAAACCCTCGGAGAAGTCCTGACAAGACTGGAGGAAGCAGGATTCAAAATGAAGCAGAGAGGTGTGCATTTATGCAACCAGCTGTCAAGCACTTGGGGCACCACATATCTGCCGATGAAATTACACCATCAAAAGAAAAGGTTTGGACAATAGTTGATGCACCACCACCCCAGAATGTTTCACAGCTCCATTCCTTTCTGGGGCTGGTCAATTACCATGGTAAATCCCTACCACAACTAGCCAACAGGTTGGCACCCTATACAAGCAGCTACAAAAGGATATCTGTTGGAGTTCTGGTCCTGAGGAACAGAAGGGGTTTAATGAGGCTAAACAGAAATTGAGCACACCATGTTTGCTGGTTCATTTTGACCAGATCGGGAGCTGTTTCTAGCTTGTGAGGCCTCGCCATATGACGTGGGGGCAGTAGTTTCCCACCGGATGGATGATGGCACTGACAAGCCCATCGCTTATACATCACTTTTATTAGCACCTGCAGAGAGAAACTATGCACACTTGGACAAGGAAGACCTGGCAATTGTGTTCAGGGTTAAAAAGTTCCTTATGGCCGCACATTCACTATCTACTCGGATCATAAAACCTTGCAGCATTTGTTCAGTGAACACAAGACAGAGTCTGCCATGGCTTCAGCTCGAATTCAGAGGTGGGCACTAACACTGGGGGCATATAGCTACCACATTGTTTATAAACCTGGGAATTCAGAGGTGGACACTAACACTGGGGGCATATAGCTACCACATTGTTTATAAACCTGGGAATTCAGAGGTGGACACTAACACTGGGGGCATATAGCTACCACATTGTTTATAAACCTGGGAATTCAGAGGTGGACACTAACACTGGGGGCATATAGCTACCACATTGTTTATAAACCTGGGAATTCAGAGGTGGACACTAACACTGGGGGCATATAGCTACCACATTGTTTATAAACCTGGGAATTCAGAGGTGGACACTAACACTGGGGGCATATAGCTACCACATTGTTTATAAACCTGGGAATTCAGAGGTGGGCACTAACACTGGGGGCATATAGCTACCACATTGTTTATAAACCTGGGAATTCAGAGGTGGGCACTAATACTGGGGGCATATAGCTACCACATTGTTTATAAACCTGGGAATTCAGAGGTGGGCACTAACACTGGGGGCATATAGCTACCACATTGTTTATAAACCTGGGAATTCAGAGGTGGGCACTAACACTGGGGGCATATAGCTACCACATTGTTTATAAACCTGGGAATTCAGAGGTGGGCACTAACACTGGGGGCATATAGCTACCACATTGTTTATAAACCTGGGAATTCAGAGGTGGACACTAACACTGGGGGCATATAGCTACCACATTGTTTATAAACCTGGGAATTCAGAGGTGGGCACTAACACTGGGGGCATATAGCTACCACATTGTTTATAAACCTGGGAATTCAGAGGTGGGCACTAATACTGGGGGCATATAGCTACCACATTGTTTATAAACCTGGGAATTCAGAGGTGGGCACTAACACTGGGGGCATATAGCTACCACATTGTTTATAAACCTGGGAATTCAGAGGTGGGCACTAACACTGGGGGCATATAGCTACCACATTGTTTATAAACCTGGGAATTCAGAGGTGGGCACTAACACTGGGGGCATATAGCTACCACATTGTTTATAAACCTGGGAATTCAGAGGTGGACACTAACACTGGGGGCATATAGCTACCACATTGTTTATAAACCTGGGAATTCAGAGGTGGACACTAACACTGGGGGCATATAGCTACCACATTGTTTATAAACCTGGGAATTCAGAGGTGGGCACTAACACTGGGGGCATATAGCTACCACATTGTTTATAAACCTGGGAAATCAGAGGTGGGCACTAATACTGGGGGCATATAGCTACCACATTGTTTATAAACCTGGGAATTCAGAGGTGGGCACTAACACTGGGGGCATATAGCTACCACATTGTTTATAAACCTGGGAATTCAGAGGTGGGCACTAACACTGGGGGCATATAGCTACCACATTGTTTATAAACCTGGGAATTCAGAGGTGGACACTAACACTGGGGGCATATAGCTACCACATTGTTTATAAACCTGGGAATTCAGAGGTGGGCACTAATACTGGGGGCATATAGCTACCACATTGTTTATAAACCTGGGAATTCAGAGGGGGGCACTAACACTGGGGGCATATAGCTACCACATTGTTTATAAACCTGGGAATTCAGAGGTGGGCACTAACACTGGGGGCATATAGCTACCACATTGTTTATAAACCTGGGAATTCAGAGGTGGGCACTAACACTGGGGGCATATAGCTACCACATTGTTTATAAACCTGGGAATTCAGAGGTGGGCACTAACACTGGGGGCATATAGCTACCACATTGTTTATAAACCTGGGAATTCAGAGGTGGACACTAACACTGGGGGCATATAGCTACCACATTGTTTATAAACCTGGGAATTCAGAGGTGGGCACTAACACTGGGGGCATATAGCTACCACATTGTTTATAAACCTGGGAATTCAGAGGTGGGCACTAACACTGGGGGCATATAGCTACCACATTGTTTATAAACCTGGGAATTCAGAGGTGGACACT
The DNA here is from genome assembly GCA_028752905.1 of Cladorhizidae sp. MBARI D1340-BT2. Lineage (NCBI taxonomy): Eukaryota > Metazoa > Porifera > Demospongiae > Poecilosclerida > Cladorhizidae > Cladorhizidae sp. MBARI D1340-BT2. Next base: position 43,647,862 of record JAQNBH010000004.1, read on the forward strand.
AACACTGGGGGCATATAGGTACCACATTGTTTATAAACCTGGGAATTCAGAGGTGGACACTAACACTGGGGGTATATAGCTACCACATTGTTTATAAACCTGGGAATTCAGAGGTGGGCACTAACACTGGGGGCATATAGCTACCACATTGTTTATAAACCTGGGAATTCAGAGGTGGGCACTAACACTGGGGGCATATAGCTACCACATTGTTTATAAACCTGGGAATTCAGAGGTGGACACTAACACTGGGGGCATATAGCTACCACATTGTTTATAAACCTGGGAATTCAGAGGTGGGCACTAACAATGGGGGCATATAGCTACCACATTGTTTATAAACCTGGGAATTCAGAGGTGGACACTAACACTGGGGGCATATAGCTACCACATTGTTTATAAACCTGGGAATTCAGAGGTGGACACTAACACTGGGCGCATATAGCTACCACATTGTTTATAAACCTGGGAATTCAGAGGTGGGCACTAACACTGGGGGCATATAGCTACCACATTGTTTATAAACCTGGGAATTCAGAGGTGGGCACTAACACTGGGGGCATATAGCTACCACATTGTCTATAAACCTAGTAAGGAACAGGCTAATGCAAGTAGACACCGACCACCAGAATTTCCATTGTCAGTTCCGCAGCCAGGTTGGACCATCTGGTTCAACTACAGTATATACATCCCAGTTACAGCTGTTCAAATCAAGTTGTAGACAGGGAGAGATCCCTCACTGGCAAGATGAAGAACATGGTGCTACATGGTTAGAAACTTGTAGCCGAGGAAGAACTTCAACCATACAAGCAACGTAGTGAAGAACTCAGTGTCGTGGATGGTTGTGTTGTTTGGGGAGGTCGAGTAGTTGTACCACAACCAGGTCAGAAGTTAGGATTGCAGGAACACCACCGAGGTCACCCTCGGGTTTCAAGGATGAAGAGTCACGCTCGGACAACTGTGTGGTAGCCAGGGATCAATGCAGACCTTGAACAGCATATTAAAAGCTGCTCTGAGTGTCAGCAGAACAGGAGAGCATCTGCAATAGCACCAATGCATCCATGTGAGTGGCCATCACGACCATGGGCCCGAATACATATAGACCATGCTGGACCATTCCAAGGGAAAATCTTCCTGGTGGTGGTGGGTGCCTATTCAAGGTGGCTGGATGTTACCTTTGTGCAATCCACCGCATCTTTGGTGACCATCAAAGTGCTCCGAGCCTGAACTGTATCAGATAACTCAACATCATTCACCAGTGTGGACTTTCAAGAATTTACCAGGTGGGAAGGAATTCCCCATGTCACCACTGCTCCATACCTCCCAGCCACAAATGGGCTGGCTGAGAGAGCTGTGTCGGTGTTAAAGGATGGCTTAATTACTTCCTGGCAGTATGGGTATTTAAGCCCAGCTGCCAGGACTATCTATTGCTTAGACTCACAATCCGAAATCCTAATCAACACTGAAATCAAAAGCCTAAACTTCTCTGGCTTCCAGGGTTAGTTACGACAGTAGGAGACGTCTAAGACTGGTGGCAGCAGCACCAAAAGGGGTCATTACTTCAGTCTCGACCCCCACACTGATGACTCGACCAATACTCTCTCACAGTTGGTTGTCCTGATGACTCGACCAATATTCTCTCATGGTTGGTTGTCCTGATGACTAGACCAATACTCTCTCATGGTTGGTTGTCCTAATGACTCGATCAATACTCTTGCAAGGTTGGTTGTCCTGATGACTCGACCAATACTCTCTCATGGTTGGTTGTCCTGATGACTCGACCAATACTCTCTCATGGTTGGTTGTCCTGATGACTCGACCAATACTCTCTCATGGTTGGTTGTCCTGATGACTCGACCAATACTCTCTCAAGGTTGGTTGTCCTGATGATTCGACCAATACTCTCTCATGGTTGGTTGTCCTGATGACTCGACCGATACTCTCTCATCGTTGGTTGTCCTGATGACTCGACCAATACTCTCTCATGGTTGGTTGTCCTGATGACTCGACCAATACTCTCTCATGGTTGGTTGTCCTAATGACTCGACCAATACACTCTCATGGTTGGTTGTCCTGATGACACGACCAATACTCTCTCATGGTTGGTTGTCCTGATGACTCGACCAATACTCTCTCATGGTTGGTTGTCCTGATGACTCGACCAATACTCTCTCATGGTTGGTTGTCCTGATGACTCGACCAATACTCTCTCATGGTTGGTTGTCCTGTTGACTCGACCAATACTCTCTCATGGTTGGTTGTCCTGATGACTCGACCAATACTCTCTCATGGTTGGTTGTCCTGATGACTCGACCAATACCCTCTCATTGTTGGTTGTCCTGATGACTCGACCAATACTCTCTCATGGTTGGTTGTCCTGATGACTCGACCAATACTCTCTCATGGTTGCTTGTCCTGATGACTCGACCATACTCTCTCAAGGTTGGTTGTCCTGATGACTGGACCAATACTCTCTCATGGTTGGTTGTCCTGATGACTTGAACAATACTCTCTCAAGGTTGGTTGTCCTGATGACTCGACCAATACTCTCTCAAGGTTGGTTGTCCTAACGACTCGACCAATACTCTCTCAAGGTTGGTCGTCCTATTGACTGGACCTCATGGTTGGTTGTCCTGATGACTCGACCAATACTCTCTCATGGTTGGTTGTCCTGATGACTCGACCAATACTCTCTCAAGGTTGGTCGTCCTATTGACTGGACCTCATGGTTGGTTGTCATGATGACTCGACCAATATTCTCTCATGGTTGGTTGTCCTGATGACTCGATCAATACTCTCTCAAGGTTGGTTGTCCTGATGACTTGACCAATAATCTCTCATGGTTGGTTGTCCTGATGACTCGACCAATACTCTCTCATGGTTGGTTGTCCTAACGACTGGACCAATACTCTCTCATGGTTGGTTGTCCTGATGACTCGACTAATACTCTCTCAAGGTTGGTCGTCCTATTGACTGGACCTCATGGTTGGTTGTCCTGATGACTCGACCAATACTCTCTCATGGTTGGTTGTCCTGATGACTCGACCAATACTCTCTCAAGGTTGGTCGTCCTATTGACTGGACCTCATGGTTGGTTGTCCTGATGACTCGACCAATATTCTCTCATGGTTGTTTGTCCTGATGACTCGATCAATACTCTCTCAAGGTTGGTTGTCCTGATGACTTGACCAATAATCTCTCATGGTTGGTTGTCCTGATGACTCGACCAATACTCTCTCATGGTTGGTTGTCATAACAACTGGACCAATACTCTCTCATGGTTGGTTGTCCTGATGACTCGACCAATACTCTCTCATTGTTGGTTGTCCTGATGACTCGACCAATACTCACTCATGGTTGGTTGTCCTGATGACTCAACCAATACTCTCTCATGGTTGGTTGTCATGATGACTCGACCAATACTCTCGCGGATGCTGTTTCTTGCTCCTGCAAACTCTGGCCAATTGTCCATCTTTTTACAAGAGTGGCAGACAGCAGTCCTGAAATGGCAATCCCCAGAAGCATGTGGCCCTCCACAATGATCACAGTTGCGAGTCCCACTCCGTGGCCACTGTATGGGACCCTGTTTTGATAAGGATGCGGGATTGTTCTGTTGTAGATCTTGTGAATCCTGTTCATCTGCTTCAGCTGATTGGGCTGACTCAAAAGCCTTCCTGAAGTTGATGTCAGGTTCAGCTACAAGATGGCGTTGAACATTTACTTCTCTGCTGCCACAGACCAGGCGGTCACGTAACATGTCCTGCAACGTTGCTTGGAAGTTGCCATGTCCAGCCCTCTGTTTCCTGCTAGAATGCAACGATACTGACATATATTCCATTATAAATCCTCATCACCTCTTTAGGTAGCCCGTTACTTCAATTCCATTCAAAAGTCCCTTTTTTAATGCAGTTACCCTCAAGGTCCTGGCCACCTGAACCAGACTGACCCCGGGCACTGTCCGAAAATACCAATCACGCACAAATCACAAAACTAGTGTAAATTACTCCTATACTAAGGGAAAGTCAAGTTTAATTTTACCTCTACTGTCAGTGGGACTTGACTGCAGTGGGAACACACCAGTCAGGGGGAACACACCAGTCAGTGGGAAAACACCAGTCGGTAGGAACACACCAGTCAGTGGGAACACACCAGTCAGTGGGAACACACCAGTCAGTGGGAACACACCAGTCAGTGGGAGCACACCAGTCAGTGGGAACACACCAGTCAGTGGGAACACACCAGCCAATGAGAACACACCAGTCAGTGGGAACGCACCAGTCAGTGGGAACACACCAGTCAGTGGGTACACGCCAGTCAGTGGGAACACACCAGTCAGTGGGAACACACCAGTCAGTGGGAGCACACCAGTCAGTGGGAACACACCAGTCAGTGGGAACACACCAGCCAATGAGAACACACCAGTCAGTGGGAACGCACCAGTCAGTGGGAACACACCAGTCAGTGGGAACACACCAGTCAGTGGGAACACACCAGTCAGTGGGAACACACCAGTCAGTGGGGACACACCAGTCAGTGGGAACACACCAGTCAGTGGGAACACACCAGCCAATGAGAACACACCAGTCAGTGGGAACACACCAGTCAGTGGGAACACACCAGTCAGTGGGAACATGCCAGTCAGTGGGAACACACCAGTCAGTGGGTACACGCCAGTCAGTGGGAACACGCCAGTCAGTGAGAACACACCAGTCAGTGGGAACGCACCAGTCAGTGGGAACACACCAGTCAGTGGGAATACACCAGCCAATGAGAACACACCAGTCAGTGGGAACACACCAGTCAGTGGGAACACACCAGCCAATGAGAACACACCAGTCAGTGGGGACACACCAGTCAGTGGGAACACACCAGTCAGTGGGAACACACCAGCCAATGAGAACACACCAGTCAGTGGGAACACACCAGTCAGTGGGAACACACCAGTCAGTGGGAACACACCAGCCAATGAGAACACACCAGTCAGTGGGAACACACCAGTCAATGGGAACACACCAGTCAGTGAGAACACACCAGTCAGTGGGGACACACCAGTCAGTGGGAACACACCAGTCAGTGGGAACACACCAGCCAATGAGAACACACCAGTCAGTGGGAACACACCAGTCAGTGGGAACACACCAGTCAGTGGGAACACACCAGTCAGTGGGAACACACCAGTCAGTGGGAACGCACCAGTCAGTGGGAACACACCAGTCAGTGGGAACACGCCAGCCAGTGGGAACACACCAGCCAGTGGGAACACACCAGTCAGTGGGAACACACCAGTCAGTGGTAACACACCAGTCAGTGGGAACACACCAGTCAGTGGGAACACGCCAGTCAGTGGGAACACACCAGTCAGTGGGAACACACCAGTCAGTGAGAACACACCAGTCAGTGGGAACACACCAGTCAGTGGGAACACACCAGTCAGTGGGAACACACCAGTCAGTGGGAACACACCAGTCAGTGGGAACACACCAGTCAGTGGGAACACGCCAGTCAGTGGGAACACACCAGTCAGTGGGAACACACCAGTCAGTGGGAACACACCAGTCAGTGAGAACACACCAGTCAGTGGGAACACACCAGTCAGTGGGAACACACCAGTCAGTGGGAACACACCAGTCAGTGGGAACACACCAGTCAGTGGGAACACACCAGTCAGTGGGAACACACCAGCCAATGAGAACACACCAGTCAGTGGGAACACACCAGTCAGTGGGAACACACCAGTCAGTGGGAACACGCCAGTCAGTGGGAACATGCCAGCCAGTGGGAACACACCAGTCAGTGGGAACACACCAGTCAGTGAGAACACACCAGTCAGTGGGAACACACCAGTCAGTGGGAACACACCAGTCAGTGGGAACACACCAGTCAGTGGGAGCACACCAGTCAGTGGGAACACACCAGTCAGTGGGAACACACCAGTCAGTGGGAACACACCAGTCAGTGGGTACACACCAGTCAGTGGGAGCACACCAGTCAGTGGGAACACACCAGTCAGTGGGAACACACCAGTCAGTGGGAACACACCAGTCAGTGGGAACACACCAGTCAGTGGGTACACACCAGTCAGTGGGAACACACCAGTCAGTGGGAACACACCAGTCAGTGGGTACACACCAGTCAGTGGGAACACACCAGTCAGTGGGAACACACCAGTCAGTGGGAACACACCAGTCAGTGGGAACACACCAGTCAGTGGGAGCACACCAGTCAGTGGGAACACACCAGTCAGTGGGAACACACCAGTCAGTGGGAACACACCAGTCAGTGGGAACACACCAGTCAGTGGGAACACACCAGTCAGTGGGAACACACCAGTCAGTGGGAACACACCAGTCAGTGGGAACACACCAGTCAGTGGGAACACACCAGTCAGTGGGAACACACCATTCAGTGGGAACACACCAGTCAGTGAGAACACACCAGCCAGTGGGAACACACCAGCCAGTGGGAACGCACCAGCCAGTGGGAACGCACCAGTCAGTGGGAACGCACCAGTCAGTGGGAACGCACCAGTCAGTGGGAACACGCCAGTCAGTGGGAACACGCCAGTCAGTGGGAACACACCAGTCAGTGGGAGCACACCAGTCAGTGGGAACACACCAGTCAGTGGGAGCACACCAGTCAGTGGGAGCACACCAGTCAGTGGGAACACGCCAGCCAGTGGGAACACGCCAGTCAGTGGGAACACACCAGTCGGTGGGAACACACCAGCCAGTGGGAACACACCAGTCGGTGGGAACACACCAGTCAGTGGGAACACGCCAGCCAGTGGGAACACGCCAGTCAGTGGGAACACACCAGTCGGTGGGAACACACCAGTCGGTGGGAACACACCAGTCGGTGGGTACGCACCAGTCGGTGGGAACGCACCAGTCGGTGGGAACGCACCAGTCGGTGGGAACGCACCAGTCGGTGGGAACGCACCAGTCGGTGGGAACGCACCAGTCGGTGGGAACGCACCAGTCAGTGGGAACGCACCAGTCGGTGGGAACGCACCAGTCGGTGGGAACGCACCAGTCGGTGGGAACGCACCAGTCGGTGGGAACGCACCAGTCGGTGGGAACGCACCAGTCGGTGGGAACGCACCAGTCAGTGGGTACGCACCAGTCAGTGGGTACGCACCAGTCAGTGGGTACGCACCAGTCAGTGGGAACGCACCAGTCAGGGGGAACGCACCAGTCAGTGGGAACGCACCAGTCAGTGGGAACACACAAGTCAGTGGGAACACACCAGTCAGTGGGAACACACCAGTCAGTGGGAACACACCAGTCAGTGGGAACATACCAGTCAGTGGGTACACACCAGTCAGTGGGAACACAACAGTCAGTGGGAATACACCAGCGAGTGGGCCAGTCAGTGGGAACACGCCAGTCAGTGGGAACACGCCAGTCAGTGGGAACACGCCAGTCAGTGGGAACACGCCAGTCAGTGGGAACACGCCAGTCAGTGGGAACACGCCAGCCAGTGGGAACACGCCAGCCAGTGGGAACACGCCAGCCAGTGGGAACACGCCAGCCAGTGGGAACACGCCAGCCAGTGGGAACACGCCAGCCAGTGGGAACACGCCAGCCAGTGGGAACACGCCAGCCAGTGGGAACACGCCAGCCAGTGGGAACACGCCAGCCAGTGGGAACACGCCAGCCAGTGGGAACACGCCAGCCAGTGGGAACACGCCAGCCAGTGGGAACACGCCAGCCAGTGGGAACACGCCAGCCAGTGGGAACACGCCAGCCAGTGGGAACACGCCAGCCAGTGGGAACACGCCAGCCAGTGGGAACACGCCAGCCAGTGGGAACACGCCAGCCAGTGGGAACACGCCAGCCAGTGGGAACACGCCAGCCAGTGGGAACACGCCAGCCAGTGGGAACACGCCAGCCAGTGGGAACACGCCAGCCAGTGGGAACACGCCAGCCAGTGGGAACACGCCAGCCAGTGGGAACACGCCAGCCAGTGGGAACACGCCAGCCAGTGGGAACACGCCAGCCAGTGGGAACACGCCAGCCAGTGGGAACACGCCAGCCAGTGGGAACACGCCAGCCAGTGGGAACACGCCAGCCAGTGGGAACACGCCAGCCAGTGGGAACACGCCAGCCAGTGGGAACACGCCAGCCAGTGGGAACACGCCAGCCAGTGGGAACACGCCAGCCAGTGGGAACACGCCAGCCAGTGGGAACACGCCAGCCAGTGGGAACACGCCAGCCAGTGGGAACACGCCAGCCAGTGGGAACACGCCAGCCAGTGGGAACACGCCAGCCAGTGGGAACACGCCAGCCAGTGGGAACACGCCAGCCAGTGGGAACACGCCAGCCAGTGGGAACACGCCAGCCAGTGGGAACACGCCAGCCAGTGGGAACACGCCAGCCAGTGGGAACACGCCAGCCAGTGGGAACACGCCAGCCAGTGGGAACACGCCAGGCAGTGGGAACACGCCAGTCAGTGGGAACACGCCAGTCAGTGGGAACACGCCAGTCAGTGGGAACACGCCAGTCAGTGGGAACACGCCAGTCAGTGGGAACACGCCAGTCAGTGGGAACACGCCAGTCAGTGGGAACACGCCAGTCAGTGGGAACACGCCAGTCAGTGGGAACACGCCAGTCAGTGGGAACACGCCAGTCAGTGGGAACATGCCAGTCAGTGGGAACACGCCAGTCAGTGGGAACACGCCAGTCAGTGGGAACACGCCAGTCAGTGGGAACACGCCAGTCAGTGGGAACACGCCAGTCAGTGGGAACACGCCAGCCAGTGGGAACACACCAGCCAGTGGGAACACAATAGTCAGTGGGAACACACCAGCCAGTGGGAACACACCAGTCAGTGGGAACACACCAGTCAGTGGGAACACACCAGTCAGTGGGAACACACCAGCCAGTGGGAGCACACCAGTCAGTGGGAACACACCAGTCAGTGGGAACACACCAGTCAGTGAGAACACACCAGTCAGTGGGAACACACCAGTCAGTGGGAACACACCAGTCAGTGGGAACACACCAGTCAGTGGGAACACACCAGTCAGTGGGAACACACCAGTCAGTGGGAACACACCAGTCAGTGGGAACACACCAGTCAGTGGGAACACACCAGTAAGTGGGAACACACCAGTCAGTGGGAACACACCAGCCAGTGAGAACACACCAGCCAGTGGGAACGCACCAGCCAGTGGGAACGCACCAGTCAGTGGGAACGCACCAGTCAGTGGGAACGCACCAGTCAGTGGGAACGCACCAGTCAGTGGGAACGCACCAGTCAGTGGGAACGCACCAGTCAGTGGGAACGCACCAGTCAGTGGGAACACACCAGTCAGTGGGAGCACACCAGCCAGTGGGAGCACACCAGTCAGTGGGAACACACCAGTCAGTGGGAACACACCAGTCAGTGGGAACACACCAGTCAGTGGGAACACACCAGTCAGTGGGAACACACCAGTCAGTGGGAACACACCAGTCAGTGGGAACACACCAGTCAGTGGGAACACACCAGTAAGTGGGAACACACCAGTCAGTGGGAACACACCAGCCAGTGAGAACACACCAGCCAGTGGGAACACACCAGTCAGTGGGAACGCACCAGTCAGTGGGAACGCACCAGTCAGTGGGAACGCACCAGTCAGTGGGAACGCACCAGTCAGTGGGAACGCACCAGTCAGTGGGAACACACCAGTCAGTGGGAACGCACCAGTCAGTGGGAACGCACCAGTCAGTGGGAACGCACCAGTCAGTGGGAACGCACCAGTCAGTGGGAACACACCAGTCAGTGGGAGCACACCAGTCAGTGGGAGCACACCAGTCAGTGGGAACACACCAGTCAGTGGGAACACACCAGTCAGTGGGAACACACCAGTCAGTGGGAACACACCAGTCAGTGGGAACACACCAGTCAGTGGGAACACACCAGTCAGTGGGAACACACCAGTCAGTGGGAGCACACCAGTCAGTGGGAGCACACCAGTCAGTGGGAACACACCAGTCAGTGGGAACACACCAGTCAGTGGGAACACACCAGTCAGTGGGAACACACCAGTCAGTGGGAACACGCCAGTCAGTGGGAACACACCAGTCAGTGGGAACACACCAGTCAGTGGGAGCACACCAGTCAGTGGGAACACACCAGTCAGTGGGAGCACACCAGTCAGTGGGAACACGCCAGCCAGTGGGAACACGCCAGTCAGTGGGAACGCACCAGTCAGTGGGAACGCACCAGTCGGTGGGAACGCACCAGTCGGTGGGAACGCACCAGTCGGTGGGAACGCACCAGTCGGTGGGAACGCACCAGTCGGTGGGAACGCACCAGTCGGTGGGAACGCACCAGTCGGTGGGAACGCACCAGTCGGTGGGAACGCACCAGTCGGTGGGAACGCACCAGTCGGTGGGAACGCACCAGTCGGTGGGAACGCACCAGTCGGTGGGAACGCACCAGTCGGTGGGAACGCACCAGTCGGTGGGAACGCACCAGTCGGTGGGAACGCACCAGTCGGTGGGAACGCACCAGTCGGTGGGAACGCACCAGTCGGTGGGAACGCACCAGTCGGTGGGAACGCACCAGTCGGTGGGAACGCACCAGTCGGTGGGAACGCACCAGTCGGTGGGAACGCACCAGTCGGTGGGAACGCACCAGTCGGTGGGAACGCACCAGTCGGTGGGAACGCACCAGTCGGTGGGAACGCACCAGTCGGTGGGAACGCACCAGTCGGTGGGAACGCACCAGTCGGTGGGTACGCACCAGTCGGTGGGTACGCACCAGTCAGTGGGTACGCACCAGTCAGTGGGAACGCACCAGTCAGTGGGAACGCACCAGTCAGTGGGAACGCACCAGTCAGTGGGAACGCACCAGTCAGTGGGAACGCACCAGTCAGTGGGCACACACCAGTCAGTGGGAACACACCAGTCAGTGGGAACACACCAGTCAGTGGGAACACACCAGTCAGTGGGAACACACCAGTCAGTTGGAACACACCAGTCAGTGGGTACACACCAGTCAGTGGGAACACACCAGCGAGTGGGCCAGTCAGTGGGAACACGCCAGTCAGTGGGAACACGCCAGTCAGTGGGAACACGCCAGTCAGTGGGAACACGCCAGTCAGTGGGAACACTCCAGTCAGTGGGAACACGCCAGCCAGTGGGAACACGCCAGCCAGTGGGAACACGCCAGCCAGTGGGAACACGCCAGCCAGTGGGAACACGCCAGCCAGTGGGAACACGCCAGCCAGTGGGAACACGCCAGCCAGTGGGAACACGCCAGCCAGTGGGAACACGCCAGCCAGTGGGAACACGCCAGCCAGTGGGAACACGCCAGCCAGTGGGAACACGCCAGCCAGTGGGAACACGCCAGCCAGTGGGAACACGCCAGCCAGTGGGAACACGCCAGCCAGTGGGAACACGCCAGCCAGTGGGAACACGCCAGCCAGTGGGAACACGCCAGCCAGTGGGAACACGCCAGCCAGTGGGAACACGCCAGCCAGTGGGAACACGCCAGCCAGTGGGAACACGCCAGCCAGTGGGAACACGCCAGCCAGTGGGAACACGCCAGCCAGTGGGAACACGCCAGCCAGTGGGAACACGCCAGCCAGTGGGAACACGCCAGCCAGTGGGAACACGCCAGCCAGTGGGAACACGCCAGTCTGTGGGAACACGCCAGTCAGTGGGAACACGCCAGTCAGTGGGAACACGCCAGTCAGTGGGAACACGCCAGTCAGTGGGAACACGCCAGTCAGTGGGAACACGCCAGTCAGTGGGAACACGCCAGTCAGTGGGAACACGCCAGTCAGTGGGAACACGCCAGTCAGTGGGAACACGCCAGTCTGTGGGAACACGCCAGTCAGTGGGAACACGCCAGTCAGTGGGAACACGCCAGTCAGTGGGAACACGCCAGTCAGTGGGAACACGCCAGTCAGTGGGAACACGCCAGTCAGTGGGAACACGCCAGTCAGTGGGAACACGCCAGTCAGTGGGAACACACCAGTCAGTGGGAACACACCAGTCAGTGGGAACACACCAGCCAGTGGGAACACACCAGTCAGTGGGAACACAATAGTCAGTGGGAACACACCAGCCAGTGGGAACACACCAGTCAGTGGGAACACACCAGCCAGTGGGAGCGCACCAGTCAGTGGGAACGCACCAGTCAGTGGGAACACACCAGTCAGTGGGTACACACCAGTCAGTTGGAACACACACGTCAGTGGGAACACACCAGCCAATGAGAACACACCAGTCAGTGGGAACACACCAGTCAGTGGGAACACACCAGTCAGTGGGAACACACCAGTCAGTGGGAACACACCAGTCAGTGGGAGCACACCAATCAGTGGGAACACACCAGTCAGTGCGAACACACCAGTCAGTGGGAACGCACCAGTCAGTGGGAACGCACCAGTCAGTGGGTACACACCAGTCAGTGGGAACACACCAGTCAATGGGAACGCACCAGTCAGTGGGAACACACCAGTCAGTGGGAACACGTGACGAAGGCTGCCTGGACCAGGATGAAATGGAGGGACCAGTGGTCAGCAAAAGAAACATCCAGATGACACCATTTCATTGAAGATCCCCTTGAGGTCCCTGGCCTAAACCTTCCCCGGAGGCAGTGGACGACTCTCAATCGCCTCAGAACTGGGGTTGGACGTTTCGGGGCCTCTATGAAGACCTGGGGTCTCGCTACCAATGCTGCCTGCGACTGCGGTGACCAGAAACAGACGGTGGAGCACATCACATCCTGCTGCCCGATCTACAGACCACCTCATGGCGAACGTGGACTGATGGATCTGGACGATGAGACATTGGTTTGGCTCGCCTCAACCAAGCTACAAGTTTAAAGGCACACGCCAGAAGAAGAAGAAGTGGGAACACACCAGTCAGTGGGATCACACCGGTCAGTGGGAACACACCAGTCAGTGGGAACACACCAGTCAGTGGGAGCACACCAGTCAGTGGGAACACACCAGTCAGTGCGAACACACCAGTCAGTGGGAACGCACTAGTCAGTGGGAACGCACCAGTCAGTGGGAACACACCAGTCAATGGGAACGCACCAGTCAGTGGGAACACACCAGTCGGTGGGAACACACCAGTCGGTGGGAACACACCAGTCAGTGGGAAGACACCAGTCGGTGGGAACACACCAGTCAGTGGGAACACACCAGTCAGTGGGAACACACCAGTCAGTGGGAACACACCAGTCAGTGGGAACACACCAGTCAGTGGGAACACACCAGTCAGTGCGGACACACCAGTCAGTGGAAACACACCAGTCAGTGGGAACGCACCAGCCAGTGGGAACGTACCAGCTAGTGGGAACACACCAGAGAGTGGGAACACACCAGCCAGTAGGAACGCACCAGCCAGTGGGAACGCACCAGCCAGTGGGAACGCACCAGCCAGTGGGAACGCACCAGCCAGTGGGAACGCACCAGCCAGTGGGAACGCACCAGCCAGTGGGAACGCACCAGTCAGTGGGAACGCACCAGCCAGTGGGAACGCACCAGCCAGTGGGAATGCACCAGCCAGTGGGAACGCACCAGCCAGTGGGAACGCACCAGTCAGTGGGAACGCACCAGCCAGTTGGAATGCACCAGCCAGTGGGAACACACCAGTGAGTGGGAACACACCAGCCAGTGGGAACGCACCAGCCAGTGGGAACGCACCAGCCAGTGGGAACGCACCAGTCAGTGGGAACGCTCCAGTCAGTGGGAACAAACCAGTCAGTGGAAACACACCAGTGAGTGAGTTGGATAACAACGTTGGGAAAGACTCAAGGAGAACTGGTGCTGATGTAAATAACAAAACACACACACAAACTTTTCTGTGGGCACCCAAATATGTGGAAGTAGGCGGAGTAGGTTGTAAGCCTCCAGGCTATATATGGTATGATCTTGTCAGGAAGTAGTGGCCCTTAGTACCTGGCCAGGAAGTCAAATACTAACCAGCAGTGAGTGCTACATCAAACTCTCGGGCGACTACTCCCTCTCTGTCAAGTATATATAACTACTGGAATCTTCCTTCCTCTAAGATAGTGAGCCAACATCTCTCTACTTCAAACTTTATCAATTTGTATCTCTCCAGTTTACTAGCTGCGTGTTCAAGTTTGACACAACACTGTCAGTCACTAAAGATGTCTTACCAAAGAGAGACTGATCTCTGCGACTCTTATCAGCTTAATGAAAGTCACCTCAAGACATTATTGGAGATCATAATTGAAGCAAATGGTAAATGGCAAGAAATAGGTATGGCCCTAAACCTGCCTGGACACGTCCTCAATGAGTGCAAAAAGGCAAATAATACTCTCAGTCTGAGCAGCGTTCTCTTAGAGTGGATGAGACGGCGGCCGAACAACGAAGAAATCACCCTGAAAGCTGTCATATGTGCACTCGAGAATCCATTGGTTGGAAGACCTGATGTTGCAGAAAAAGTGATGAAGGAATTCAAACCAAATAGTAAACAGTAAAGTATTAGCCACTGTGTGCTCTAGTGTTTAGCTAGCATGAGGGATAGTGCAATGGCAATGGTTATGACCAGGGCAGTGGCTGGGGTTAGGCTGATAGCTATGGTTAGGGCCAGGCTGTGCTGGGATTAGGGCTAGAGCAATGGCTATGGTTATGACCAGGGCAGTGGCTGGGGTTAGGCTGATAGCTATGGTTAGGGCCAGGCTTGCAGGGATTAGGGCTAGAGCAATGGCTATGGTTATGACCAGGGCAGTGGCTGGAGTTAGGCCGATAGCTATGGTTAGGGCCAGGCTATACTGGGATTAAGGCTAGAGCAATGGCTATGGTTATGACCAGGGCAGTGGCTGGGGTTAGGCCGATAGCTATGGTTAGGGCCAGGCTTGCTGGGATTAGGGCTAGAGCAATGGCTAGGGTTAAGGCCAGAGCAGTGGCTAGGGTTAGTGTCAGGGCAGTGAAGGCTAGGAGCAGGCACTAGCTGGGGTTAGGGCCAGGGCAATGACTAGGATTAGGGCCAGAACAGGCTGGCTAGTTTGGGGCCCATAGCAGTGATTAGTGTTAGGGCCAGAGCAATGTCTAGGATTAAGACTAGGGTGGGCAATGACTAGGGTTAGGGTCAGTCACTGCAGTGGCTAGAGTTAGGGCCAGGGCAGTGGCTAGGGTTAGGGCCAGGACATTGGCTAGCATTAGGGCCAGGACAGTGGCTAGGGTTAGGGACAGGGCAGTGGCTAGGGTTAGGGACAGGGCAGTGGCTAGGGCAAAGGCCAGGATAGTGGCTAGGGTTAGGGCCAGGACAGTGGCTAGGGTTAGGGACAGGGCAGTGGCTCTGGTTGTCTAGCACAGTGGATGTTTAGCACCACCTGGATGTTAGAATAAGCAGATAGCTACTGTGTGCTCTGGTTGTCTAGCACAGTGGATGTTTAGCACCACCAGGATGTTAGAGTAAGCAGATAGCTACTGTGTGCTCTGGTTGTCTAGCACAGTGGATGTTTAGCACCACCTGGATGTTGGAGTAAGCAGATAGCTACTGTGTGCTCTGGTTGCCTAGCACAGTGGATGTTTAGCACCACCTGGATGTTAGAGCAAGCTCGGCATTGTCTACTATTTATTTCTGGACTTTGAACAAAAACAACAACTAATATAGCACACCAACAAGATTTCATTACCAATGGGTGTGGTCCTTTAGTAAATAGGTGTGGTTTTCACAGGATTGTTTTCCCCGAGATTGTTGGCAGCTATGCTTGTAGATTGATCTCTCTGTGAGCTATGTAAGCTTATAGCAAGGCATAAAAAAAATCCTGCTGCCTCCCACCTGGTTAATGTGACTTAGCAAACATGGTATTGCTTGTTTGTATATCATATACATAAGCTGCAGTCATGGGCTGAAGTTTGATTGAACTAGTCATCGCTTCACGAAGTGTGTTACACTATCTCTACTTGTATGTGCTCTGAATACACATGTGCAACAATGTGGGGGTGGGGTTGTCATCATCCCTCCAACAGTGCGGCACATAGACACACTACAGATGTGCCAACTTACTAGCCACATTCTAGCTCAAATCTGGAGCAGCCAGCACACAACTGTGAGCTTAGAAGGAAGACCTAATGTATAAACAACCTAACTAGCTATGGAATGTAAGGGGCTTGTAGCTATCAACACTAATTCACACCTATGTAACAAAGGTATCTTTACTAAATGCAGTAATAAGTCCTATTTCCTGTAGATATAGCTTTCTAGTTAAAAAATAATTGATTAAGGGGTAAGGCTAAGGCTAGGACTAGAGTTAGGGCTAACACTAGGAAAATTACATGATGCCACTGAACTACTTCTAATCTTTGTTGATGTTGTGGCATGACACTTATACTAGACCTAGTTCTAGCCCTAGGACGCAAGTGTAACCATAGGCTGTTTTAGGGATTTTGGAGCAAGCCAGATGGCATGGCATAAGGAGCCAAAACCAGGTCCAAACTTACAGAGGTTACTATATTCTAATTAAGTGTAGCATGTGTGGGTAGGCCCAAATGTGGCCGAGTCCCAATATAAACCATTCAGAACTTGAGCAGCTGTTTCAAAGCGGTCAAGATGTCTGGTGGACTAAACTTAAAAGATGTACTATCTTGTGTTCTGGATGATGACTTGAGGCTAGGTGAAATTTGTTAATTGTATTCCTTTAGGCTAGGTGTAATCTATTCTGTGAAGCTAGGGTAATCTATGTCTGTAGGATATTGCTATTGTGTTGTAGGTGTGTGCAGTGGATCCTCCCTTACCCTTGGGCTCCTAACTATGGGAGCTAGTGGTATTGTGTTGTTGATGTGTGCAGTGGAACCTCCCTTATCCTTGGGCTCCTAACTATGGGAGCTAGTGGTATTGTGTTGTTGATGTGTGCAGTGGAGCCTCCCTTACCCTTGGGCTCCTAACTATGGGAGCTAGTGGTATTGTGTTGTTGATGTGTGCAGTGGAACCTCCCTTATCCTTGGGCTCCTAACTATGGGAGCTAGTGGTATTGTGTTGTTGATGTGTGCAGTGGAGCCTCCCTTACCCTTGGGCTCCTAACTATGGGAGCTAGTGGTATTGTGTTGTTGATGTGTGCAGTGGAACCTCCCTTACCCTTGGGCTCCTAACTATGGGAGCTAGTGGTATTGTGTTGTTGATGTGTGCAGTGGATCCTCCCTTACCCTTGGACTCCTAACTATGGGAGCTAGTGGTATTGTGTTGTTGATGTGTGCAGTGGAACCTCCCTTACCCTTGGGCTCCTAACTATGGGAGCTAGTGGTATTGTATTGTTGATGTGTGCAGTGGAACCTCCCTTACCCTTGGGCTCCTAACTATGGGAGCTAGTGGTATTGTGTTGTTGATGTGTGCAGTGGATCCTCCCTTACCCTTGGACTCCTAACTATGGGAGCTAGTGGTATTGTGTTGTTGATGTGTGCAGTGGAACCTCCCTTACCCTTGGGCTCCTAACTATGGGAGCTAGTGGTATTGTGTTGTTGATGTGTGCAGTGGAACCTCCCTTACCCTTGGGCTCCTAACTATGGGAGCTAGTGGTATTGTGTTGTTGATGTGTTCAGTGGAACCTCCCTTACCCTTGGGCTCCTAACTATGGGAGCTAGTGGTATTGTGTTGTTGATGTGAGCAGTGGAACCTCCCTTATCCTTGGAATCCTATCTATGTGAGCTTAAAGTCACGTGACACAGTTGCCTCCTTCATAGCTTCAGGGCTCTCTCATAAGTGCTGTTGATATGCAAGATACATCTACCTAGCAATTATAAACAAAGCATTCTCAAGGTTTTTCTTGAGCGTGCTGATGATCACTTTTAGCTTAAAGCTAGCTAGTCCCTCTATCAGCTTAGCTCTAGAATGAGAGACTATGATGAAATTAATTCTGTTATATTTTAAATCAGTTTCTAAATAGTTTGCTGCCTTTAGCCGCTGCCATTACAAACTTTTTTGGTTGTATTTTGTCAATGTCTACGAGACATATTCATCACAAAAATCTGCATTACATCATCTTTCTATGAGCTAACATGACATTATCAATAATGAATTAATGGGACATGACTGTTGTTTTCAGCAGGACAATCCACTCTGGAACCACCAGGGATGTCTTCCAGAGGATCTAAGCGGAGCAGACCAGATGACCTGGAATGTGGTAAGCAGTCAGGATTCCACTGATATATATATATATATATATATATATATAGACTTAACTCTAACTTTGCTAGACTAGTTCACTTGCACTAGCTCAGTACAATGTAAGTTCATAGCTAACTTGTAGCTCAGTCAGCTGAGCAGCTTGCAATACTGTTAGTTGTCTAATATTTTAGTTATCTCAATGGCATTCATATAAGGATCTTAAATGGCAGAGGAGCAGAGCATATTTGTGGGCTATTATTTTGTTATTAAATCATCATTCATAATTTAGCCCATTCTGTGTGCTTGCCAATGATATCTGTGTGCTGGTGCTGCAATAAATGATGATTAAACTCCCTTACATCGGATTGCTGGGAGAGTTAACATCTACACCAAGTAGAAACTCACTGAAGTTCAACTATATATTATGGTATAATATTATTGGATAATATTATTAGAATATGTTAATAAAATTGTGGTCAGCTTATTGAATATTATCTATCGATATTGGAACATAGTAGAATTTATTTCCCACTAAGATCCAGCAATCATTTGTTAGTTGTTTGACAAAATACAAGCACATGCTATAAGTAGCTGAGATAATGAAGTGCATAACTGGGCATCATATAACTCTCTCAATACTTGATCCACGCAGTAGGTTTTTGTATGTCCAAAAGACAACATTATTTCCTCAATTATCTCTCAGTTGACCTACGGAAATTACAAGGCCCTTCCCAATAATCAGCTTTTGAAATATAATCTCTCCATGTCTGATGTGCATGTAGGTCGATCAACTTCACTTCACTCTCTCTCTCTCACACACACACACACACACACACACACTAGTGTGCTTTTAATAGGCATGAGGCTTGTATTGTGCCCGAGGCTGGTGTTCTATTACACTGAACTATGCACTCATTATATATCCTCATGATATTATGTGTTGTGTGTGTATCAGGTGACCACCAGCAGCCTCCTCCGGGAGCTTCGTGTTCTCTCCAACAGAGGTTTCCTGCACCAGATATTCCCTATGGTTATGAACACCAACAGCCGGGCCCTTCTGTACCTCATCAAGGTTAGCCCTGAAGGCTGGTTCAATCAAGTAGAGAGGTCTTTCTTTTCTTTGTCTCTGACAAGGCTATTACTATGACAATTTCCAAAATTTCATCAGAAGAATGTTTTTTTAAAATATTGCTGCCAAAGACCCTTCCCCCTCTACCCCACTATTCTCTGCTGTCTTCATAGAAGCCTGTGTAGCCTCCTCCATCTCCCCCAGCCAGCATCCTGAATGAAACAATGAGTCTTGTAGGGATGAAACTTGTAGCTACATGTACTAGACTTGTCTATGGTACAGTATTTATTATGCCCAATACTTATTTGTCATGGTCATGATATGTGTTGTACATACAGGCCAACAACAGCCACCTGCTCAAATATATCCCTCCCACCAGGGTTACCCTCACCAACCTCTGCTTTGGGATAATCCCCAAACAACCAACACTTCTTCTCTCCAACACTCTCTGGCACAACCTTCACAAGGTTTGACATGCATGGTAATGTAGGCTAGTGCATGGTAATGTAGGCTAGTGCATGGTAGTGCAGGCTAGTGCATGGTAGTATAGGCTAGTGCATGGTTGTGTAGGCTAGTGCATGGTAATGTAGGCTAGTGCATGGTAGTGTAGGCTAGTGCATGGTAGTGTAGGCTAGTGCATGGTAGTGTAGGCTAGTGCATGGTAGTGTAGGCTAGTGCATGGCAGTGTAGGCCAGTGCATGGTAGTGTAGGCTAGTGCATGGTAGTGTAGGCTAGTGCATGGTAGTGTAGGCTAGTGCATGATAGTGTAGGCTAGTGCATGGTAGTGTAGGCTAGTGCATGGTAGTGTAGGCTAGTGCATGGTAGTGTAGGCTAGTGCATGGTAGTGTAGGCTAGTGCATGGTAGTGTAGGCTAGTGCATGGTAGTGTAGGCTAGTGCATGATAGTGTAGGCTAGTGCATGGTAGTGTAGGCTAGTGCATGGTAGTGTAGGCTAGTGCATGGTAGTGTAGGCTAGTGCATGATAGTGTAGGCTAGTGCATGGTAGTGTAGGCTAGTGCATGGTAGTGTAGGCTAGTGCATGGTAGTGTAGGCTGGTGCATGGTAGTGTAGGCTAGTGCATGGTAGTGTAGGCTAGTGCATGGTAGTGTAGGCTAGTGCATGGTAGTGTAGGCTAGTGCATGGTAGTGTAGGCTAGTGCATGGTAGTGTAGGCTAGTGCATGGTAGTGTAGGCTAGTGCATGATAGTGTAGGCTAGTGCATGGTAGTGTAGGCTAGTGCATGGTAGTGTAGGCTAGTGCATGGTAGTGTAGGCTAGTGCATGGTAATTTGGCTAGTGCATGATAGTGTAGGCTAGTGCATGATAGTGTAGGCTAGTGCATGGTAGTGTAGGCTAGTGCATGGTAGTGTGGGCTAGTGCATGGTAGTGTAGGCTAGTGCATGGTAGTGTAGGCTAGTGCATGGTAGTGTAGGCTAGTGCATGGTAGTGTAGGCTAGTGCATGGTAGTGTAGGCTAGTGCATGGTAGTGTAGGCTAGTGCATGGTAATGCAGGCTAGTGCATGGTAGTGTAGGCTAGTGCATGGTAGTGTAGGCTAGTGCATGGTAGTGTAGGCTAGTGCATGGTAGTGTAGGCTAGTGCATGGTAGTGTAGGCTAGTGCATGGTAGTGTAGGCTAGTGCATGGTAGTGTAGGCTAGTGCATGGTAGTGTAGGCTAGTGCATGGTAGTGTAGGCTAGTGCATGGTAGTGTAGGCTAGTGCATGGTAGTGTAGGCTAGTGCATGGTAGTGTAGGCTAGTGCATGGTAGTGTAGGCTAGTGCATGGTAGTGTAGGCTAGTGCATGGTAGTGTAGGCTAGTGCATGGTAGTGTAGGCTAGTGCATGGTAGTGTAGGCTAGTGCATGGTAGTGTAGGCTAGTGCATGATAGTGTAGGCTAGTGCATGGTAGTGTAGGCTAGTGCATGGTAGTGTAGGCTAGTGCATGGTAGTGTAGGCTAGTGCATGGTAGTGTAGGCTAGTGCATGGTAGTGTAGGCTAGTGCATGGTAGTGGAGGCTAGTGCATGGTAGTGTAGGCTAGTGCATGGTAGTGTAGGCTAGTGCATGGTAGTGTAGGCTAGTGCATGGTAGTGTAGGCTAGTGCATGGTAGTGTAGGCTAGTGCATGGTAGTGTAGGCTAGTGCATGGTAGTGTAGGCTAGTGCATGGTAGTGTAGGCTAGTGCATGGTAGTGTAGGCTAGTGCATGGCAGTGTAGGCTAGTGCATGGCAGTGTAGGCTAGTGCATGGTAGTGTAGGCTAGTGCATGGTAGTGTAGGCTAGTGCATGGTAGTGTAGGCCAGTGCATGGTAGTGTAGGCTAGTGCATGGTAATGCAGGCTAGTGCATGGTAGTGTAGGTGAGTGCATGATAGTGTAGGCTAGTGCATGGTAGTGTAGGCTAGTGCATGGTAGTGTAGGCTAGTGCATGGTAGTGTAGGCTAGTGCATGGTAATGCAGGCTAGTGCATGGTAGTGTAGGCTAGTGCATGGACTACACACCAACTAGCATGGCACAGGTAGGGCTATACTCCACCTACAGTAGGTGCCAAAATATAGTACCGGTTCTGTATCCATTCCAACATTGTCGAACAAAATAGAAATGCCGAATCAATGCAGAAAAACCCGACGAATAATGCATAACAAATGCCGTTAAGTATACGTTTCCAATTTCCAATTTATGCATTCTCTTCTTTTTGAGCAAGTCCTAGCCCAGGCCTTGCTCCAGCATGTGTCACATCTATGAATATGATTACTCATGTGCTTATATATGACATTGCTTACTCTACTTAACTTATTTATATATATAATATATTTGAGTTGTGAGACATGAAGAATGAGGGGAAAGAGGCGTGGCTAGTTTTCCAGTATCATTACTCATCATCAGGTTTATCAACACAACAACCACATAAAATATATTCACTGCACAATTTCAACCCCAAACATTCCAAGATGCTGGCAAGTGAGCTATAGACTATTACTCAGTTTACTTGATGGATGTCTCCTCTGGGCATCCCGTGTCATTATTCCTCCACCAGGCCCACAGCTGATTTTAGATGTGCTTCATGAGACTCATTCTGGGACTAGGAAAATGAATGACCTTGCCCGGTCTTACATATGGTGGCCTGGCATGGAGGCAGAGATTGTACAACTGCTGACAACCTGCCCAGTATGTCAGGAGTAGTTCTAGTTGGCAGTTGTTGGTTACTAGTCTAACGACTGTGACTGTTACTTACAAGAGCTTGCATCTCGGGCTACCACAAAAGATCTACACACAGACACCCAAACTACCTGTAGAAATGTGAGGTGCATGTAGGTCGATCAACTTCACTTCACTCTCACACACACACACACACACACTAGTGTGGTTTTAATAGGCATGAGGCTTGTATTATGCCCGAGGCTGGTGTGCTATTACACTGAACTATGCACTTGTTATATATCCTCATGATATTATGTGTTGTGTGTGTATCAGGTGAACACCAACAGCCACCACAAAAAATCTCCTATTCTGGCCCCCATCAGATGTTCCCAGGCCCTGCTCCCTATAGTTATCAACCTCAACATCTGGACCCTTCTCTATCACTTCAAGGTTAGCCATGAAATCTGGTTCAGTCAAGTTCAGAGGTTTTTCTATTTTCTTGTTTTCTTCATGCCCACAGGGCTAATTTATTCTATTGACCATTTCCAAAATTTCGTCAGGAGGTTGTTTTTTTAAATATTGCTGGAAGAGAACCTTCCCCCTCTATCCCTCTATTCCCTAAGCCTGTGCTGTTTCCTCCATCTCCCCCAAACCAATATTATGTATGAAAAACTGAAACTACACACCAACTAGCATGGCAGTACGGGTAGGACTACACATCAACTAGTATGGCAGTACAGGTAGGACTACACACCAACTAGCATGACAGTACAGGTAGGACTACACACCAACTAGCATGGCAGTACAGGTAGGACTACACACCAACTAGCATGGCAGTACAGGTAGGACTACACACCAACTAGCATGGCAGTACAGGGAAGACTACACACCAACTAGCATGGCAGTACAGGTATGACTACACAAAAACTAGTATGGCAGTACAGGTAGGACCACACACCAACTAGTATGGCAGTACAGGTAGGACTACACACCAACTAGCATGGCAGTACAGGGAAGACTACACACCAACTAGTATGGCAGTACAGGTAGGACTACACACCAACTAGTATGGCAGTACAGGTAGGACTACAAACCAACTAGTATGGCAGTACAGGTAGGACTACACACCAACTAGTATGGCAGTACAGGTAGGACTACACACTAACTAGCATGGCAGTACAGGTAGGACTACACATCAACTAGTATGGCAGTACAGGTAGGACTACACACCAACTAGCATGGCAGTACAGGTAGGACTACACATCAACTAGTATGGCAGTACAGGTAGGACTACACACCAACTACAGTAGGTGCCAAAATAAAGTTCTCATTCCATAACCATTCCAACATTATCAAAGGAAAATAGAAACGCCGAATCAACACAGAAAAACCAGACGAATAACGCATAACAAATGCTGTTAAGTATACGTTTCCAATTTTTTAATCTTAGCAGGGTTGGTTTGTTATGGCAGCAGCAAGACTAAGTCATGGCTTGAAGTCAATGAGCATATAAGCTTTTACTCAGCTCTTCATAAATCATGACCAGTTCAGAACAACTCGATGATATAAAGAATATTAGCTTGCAGCCCAAAGTAATCAGATGCTACTGTGTGCTCTGGTTGTCTAGCACAGTGGATGTTTAGCAGCACCTGGATGTTAGAGTAAGCAGATAGCTACTGTGTGCTCTGGTTGTCTAGCACAGTGGATGTTTAGCAGCACCTGGATGTTAGAGTAAGCAGATAGCTACTGTGTGCTCTGGTTGCCTAGCTCAGTGGATGTTTAGCAGCACCTGGATGTTAGAGTAAGCAGATAGCTACTGTGTGCTCTGGTTGTGTAGCACAGTGGATATTTAGCACCACCTGGATGTTAGTGTAAGCAGATAGCTACTGTGTGCTCTGGTTGTGTAGCACAGTGGATGTTTAGCACCACCTGGATGTTAGAGTAAGCAGATAGCTACTGTGTGCTCTGGTTGTGTAGCACAGTGGATGTTTAGCAGCACCTGGATGTTAGAGTAAGCAGATAGCTACTGTGTGCTCTGGTTGTCTAGCACAGTGGATGTTTAGCAGCACCTGGATGTTAGAGTAAGCAGATAGCTACTGTGTGCTCTGGTTGTCTAGCACAGTGGATGTTTAGCAGCACCTGGATGTTAGAGTAAGCAGATAGCTACTGTGTGCTCTGTCCTTCCATTTTGTTCCATCATAACTGGTCAACACAAGAAAACGTAATGGAATGCAATACTGGATTAGAAATAAGTTCTATTCCAGCGTTCTTACTTGATATAGCACATGTTAAGTTTTGTTTGTTTGTTTTGGTGGGAGGAGTTTATTTGGTTTTCTTTGGCCCCTCAATAGTGTGCTATTGCACACATGTCTAGTATACTACAGGAAGTGTCTAGTATTCTACAGGAAATGCTGTAATGAGATTCAAATAGTAGTAAAAGAACTCTAAACCCAATTAAGAAATGTGCAAAGTGTCTTGCTCGCCTGTTGCCTTTGAGACGGGCCACCATGGAGCATGCTGGTGAGGGAGTGCAGCTTTCTGTTTGTGCAGTGGTGAAAGCTCAAGGAGATCAAACAGCAGCTACAACTAGCCAATTCTGCAGCCAGTCTATAGAGAAGCAAGCAGGGAAGCCTGTGGTAGCCAATTAGGAGTGACACAATTGGCAATACCAGCCTGAGATCACTTGATATTCAGCCACTACTTTTCAAGTTTCCACAAAGTGTATACAAAGAGTGTGTGTGATTGCTCCTAACATTAGCCAACTCTATGTGCTAATCAGGTGTAATAATGTGTCATATATTACATGTGTGTATAGGCACAGCCCAGGGCCAGCCACCTCTGGACCCTCCACCACAGCCACAAGGTACAGGACTCTTATGCAATAGCCATGTTTCTAACAGTTTATATTTTCACTGGTGTGAATGTTGGTATAGGTCAATTGTACATGCTTCACCACAGTGTTAGTGTTACACAGTTAGCTATGTATACTTACATCATCATGTTGTTAGTGTTAGATAGTCAGCTGTGTGTACTTACATCACCACCATGTTAGTGTTACACAGCTGTGTGTAATTACATCATCACAGCATTTGTGTTACACGGTTAGCTGTGTGTACTTACATCATCACAGTGTTAGTGTTACACAGTTAGCTGTGTGTACTTGCATCATCATGGTGTTAGTGTTACACAGTTTGCTTTGTGTACTTACATGATCATGGTGTTAGTGTTACATAGCCTTGTGGTAACTGATTAGAAAGTGCAAGAGCTGAAATTACTGTGAGGAAGTGGAACACTTAAGGCTGGATCACAGTATGACACTCGCCATCATCCGGTGTCCCAGCTGCTATTGTCAGATCTGGTTGCAAAGCCACTAGCTGCTATTTCAGCTAGAAAACCACCAGCTAGATACATAACACTTTCAACCTGACTCACCACCTGTTACCAGGCACTGTCCTTCCCCTTGTAGACTTTAGCACATGCCTGCCACATCAACCTGACTCACCATCTGTTTCCAGGCACTATCCTTCCCCTTGTAGGTTTTAGCCACCACATCAACCTGACTCACCACCTGTTTCCAGGCTCTGTCCTTCCCCTTGTAGGCTTTAGCACATCCTGCCACATCAACCTGACTCACCACCTGTTCAGTGTTCTATCTAGAAAAAAGTGTTTGGGGGGGAAGCTTGTGTTACTGTAACCCAAGCTTCCCCCACCCCCAAACAATTTATAATTTTCTCCAGCGGGGAGTCAGTGTGAAGAAAAATTATTGTAGGGTACACAAAATCATACCTATAGTTATTATATTCTTGAGAAAGTGTATAAATGAGAGGATGGTCAATGAGTTCACAAATTAATTTTACGTGTTTTAACAGACTTGTAATGATTAATTATATCTTCTAAAATGTCATGAGACAGAGTATCAGGACCTTCAATGCAGATGCGCATAGTGTTTTCGAGTGTGTCCTCACCCATTCAGTTTCGAAGCCTCGTCTTGATGAATTTCATACTACTGAAACTACGTTCAACAGTTGCTGTTGTAACTGGTAGAACAGAAATAATTCCAGCTAGCCTAGACAAATTGGGGAAAGCATCTGCAATGTCACCATGGCTAATCAGCTTGGACAGGACTTGATGTATAGAACTGCTCCTGTACTGCATAAATATGAGCCACCTGAATAATTTCCATTCAGAAAGTGTATCTTCAGCTTCAATGTCAGGCTGTGAAATACATTCCTCTCCATCATATTGCACTTTCTGCACAGCTCCATAGAAATTTGTCAGTTCCAAAACTTTATCCACGCCATAATTGGGAAGTTTGTCTTCAGTGTCAGGAAGATGTTGTGGATCAAACACAGACATTGCAGAGATGAGATCAGTTGACCCCATTCTGACATTGATGTGATCAACTACACTCTGTATGCATGGACGGTAAATTCTGTAAAAACTTGGCCTTATCTTCTTCACTTACAACAATATTTTTCTTTCCAAGCTGTGCAGGATCAGAAAAAAATTCCATATGATCTTTGAACCACGTGCTGGTGTTTGGATGTTCTTTCAGTTCCGGTAGCCTTTTTATTGTATTACTCACCATCGTTGGCACACTAGCAAGATCAATTTGTTTGCTTTGCAAACTACCCTGAAGTTTGGCCACGATGTGCATGACATCTGACAGCATGTAAATGCTAGCTACAGTCTTGTATTTTGTTAACAGAACTGCTATTCCATGTGCTTCAGCATCCCCTGTATTATCATAGATTTCTTCAAATGTACCAACTAAAGCTGCTAAACTTCTACGCACTGTTCGTATTGCCCTTTCGCGAGCAAGCCATCTGGTGTCACTAGGTTTCTGCATTTTTATTTCTAGACAATCAAGTTGATCAACCAGCTTTTCTGCCTTCTTTGGGGAATAGTGAAACGATTTCAGATGGTCAACAGTGTACCCAATACCCTTTTCACTTCCTGGTGTTCATTAGCTGCATTAATGGAAGCGAGCTGTAGCTTATGACATCGGCAATGAATATAGAGAGCAGAAGGTGCCAACATCCTCAATCGTTTTTGCACACCAGTTTTATGGCCTGACATAGTGCTGGCACCATCAAAGCCAAGTCCACGCAACTTCTCACAGCTGATACCATGGGAGTTAAGAAAATCAGAAAGATATTTGCTTTAGCATTTGTTTCTTTAACATGGATGATTCCAATGAAATGTTCAACTACCTTATTTTCGTGAAGCCATCGAGCACAAACAGACAATTCTACCTGTGATGCAGAGTCTGTAGACTCGTCTGCCATCAATGAGTAATATGCACTAGATTTCAAGCTAACCAAGAGTTTTTCCTTGATAATCTCACTAATACTTGAGAGAAGCTCAACTATTGTCGTGTAAGACTCATATGTAGCACTTTGCGGGCATGTATTGCGGTGCATTTGCAACTTAACAATCCCATTATCAATTTGCAAAGTTAGAAGAGAGTTGAATGTAGTAGTATGTGGAATATGGAATTTAACTAGGAAATACAGAGATCGAAGAAGTGTTTTCATTAATTCACGGTTTTCTTAGATAAAAGAGATGTTGCTTTAGCCCAGTTGCTCACAGACCTGCTCACCCATGCCCCTCTGGATTGCACTGGTACTTTCCCATGTACCTTACAAACTGAACACAGCATGCCCTTACTCTTCGGATCATACTCTATCCAAGGATAGTTCACCTTCCACTTAGGGTCATACCTCAAATTATCCTTATATGACTTCATTTTTCCTTTCTTTCTTTCCAGGTGGTTGTTGAGGTGACTCTTGACTAGCTCTCTTTCTAGTAACAAACTTATCCATGTTTAGCTTGCTGGCAGCAGAATACTACTGCATGTGCTTACTGGGTGTGGTAGTGAATCAGAACTGAGGCCAGTGAGGTGTTGATGACCTTTCATAAGGATGGGGTCACAGAGTGACCACCACTAACACCTTATGTAATGGCCTGCATGCTATAGGCAGGCTGCTACCTAATATCTACTATATAGCGCAGACCTACAATGTGAAGGCAAACAAATTAATATTGCTATGCCAACGATACTGCTATGCCTATCCCTGGGCAGTTGTGAAATGTTGATGTCCAAATATCCTTGAAAGACTAAGTGATGTGATCAGCCAGCACTGTGAGCTCACTTCGCTTGCCAAATGATACTAATTTCCTCTAAAATATTTTGGGGGGGAAGCTGGAACTTTTGGGGGGGAAGCTTCCCCCCCGCCCCCCCAGTAGATAGAACCCTGCTGTTTCCAGGCTTAGTAGTGTTAGCAGACACCTGCCACATCTTGCGTGAAGTCTTCATTGCTCCAATGAGCTTGTTCATGTCCACAAATGCCTTAATCTTTACTCATCTGAACAGCTGATTTTGTAGTTCATCCCTCATGATAAATTGTAGTGTTCCGATTGGTTTGACGCTCGACACTGGATTAGAACCAGATCCTATTGCATCGTATTGCATCTTCCCATCGTCATATCAGGATAGAATTAGGACTAAAGCTAGGGTTGGGGCTAGGGCTTAGGTTAGGGCTAAGGCTAGGGCTAGAGTTAGGGCTAAGGCTGGGGGCTAGGGTGAGGGCTAGAGTTAGGGCTAAGGCTAGAGTTAGGGCTAAGTCTAGAGTTAGGGCTAAGGCTAGGGCTTGGGTTAGGGCTAGAGTTAGGGTTAATGCTAAATCTAGGGCTAGAGTTAGAGCTAAGCCTAGAGTTAGGGCTAAGGCTAGAGTAAGGGCTAAGGCTAGAGTTAGGGCTAAGCTAGGGCTAGAGTTAGGGCTAAGTCTAGAGTTGGGGCTAGGGCTAGAGTTAGGGCTAAGTCTAGAGTTGGGGCTAGGGCTTGGATTAGGGCTAAGGCTAGGGCTAGAGTTAGGGTTAATGCTAAATCTAGAGCTAAGGTTAGAGTTAGGGCTAGAGTTAGGGCTAAGGCTAGAGTTAGGGTTAGAGCTAGGGCTAGAGTTAGGGTTAAAGCTAGGGCTAGTGTTAGGGCTAGAGTTAGGGTTAAAGCTAGGGCTTGAGTTAGGGCTAAGGCTAGGGCTAGAGTAAGGGCTAAGCTAGGGCTAAGTCTAGAGTTGGGGCTATGGCTAGGGCTTGGGTTAGGGTTAATGCTATAGCTAAGGCTAGAGTTAGGGCTACGCTAGGGCTAGAGTTATGGCTAAGTCTAGAGTTAGGGCTAAGGCTAGAGTTAGGGCTAGAGTTAGGGCTAGGGCTAGGGCTAGAGTTAGGGCTAGGGCTAGAGTTAGTGCTAAGGCTAGGGCTAGAGTTATGGCTAAGGCTAGAGTCAGGGCTAAGGCTAGTGCTAGAGTTAGGGTTAAAGCTAGGGCTAGAGTTAGGGCTAAGGCTAGATTTAGTGTTAGAGCTAGGGCTAGAGTTAGGGTTAAAGCTAAGGCTAGAGTTAGGGCTAGGGCTAGAGTTGGTGTTAAAGCTAGGGCTTGAGTTAGGGCTAAGGCTATAGCTAGAGTTAGGGCTAAGGCTAGGGCTAGAGTTAGGGCTAAGTCTAGAGTTTGGGCTATGGCTAGGGCTTTGGTTAGGGCTAAGGCTAGAGCTAGAGTTAGGGTTATGCTAGAGTTAGAGCTAAGGTTAGAGTTAGGGCTAGGCTAGGGCTAGAGGTAGGGCTAAGACTAGGGCTAGAGGTAGGGCTAAGACTAGGGCTAGAGTTAGTGCTAAGGCTAGGGCTAGAGTTAGGGCTAAGGCTAGGGCTAGAGTTAGGGCTAAGGCTAGAGTGAGGGCTAAGGCTAGAGTTAGGCCTAGAGTTAGGGCTAGGGTTAGAGTTACGGCTAAGGCTAGAGCTAGAGTTAGGGTTAATGCTAGAGCTAAGGCTAGAGTTTGGGCTAGGCTAGGGCTAGAGGTAGGGCTAGGGCTAGAGTTAAGGCTAAGGCTAGAGTTAGGGCTAATTCTAGAGCTAGAGTTAGGGCTAGGCTAGGGCTAGGAGTAAGGCTAGGCATAGCCCACTAGTGAGACAAGCAGAAAACCCTGTGATTCCCAACAGCAGGTGGTGAGGTCAGACAAAGGTCACTTGAATTTTTTCATTTCCTTTCCAGTTTCTACTAACTATACGCATGATAGTGTGTGATAGCTCCTAACATTAGCCAACTCTATGTCCTTGTCAGGTGTAATAATCTTTCATAATGTTATATGTACATGGCACAGCCCTGGGCCAGCCACCTGTGTACCCTCCACCACAGCCAGCAGGTACAGGACTCTGCAACAGTCAGGCAACTCATATGAGATGTCTCTATAAGTATATATATATGTCCATACATTGAAGGTGTGAATGTTTGGGCAAGGCATTGTCCATGCCTCATCACTGTGTTAGTCCTACACAGGGAGTTGTGTGCATATCTCATCATTACACAGTTAATTCTACACAATTAGCTGTGTCTACATGATGGCATCACAGTGGCAGTTAGCTCTGTCTGCATACATCAGTACAGTGTTGTGTTACAGAGTTAGCCATGTGCAGATCCACCATCACACAGTTAGCCATGGAGAGTGATGTACCATTAACTCTGGTTGTTAAGCCAAACTCTTGAATGCCCCTTTTGCCGGGTGTTGTGAACCACCTTTGTTAGCCGTCCTTATGTTACCTCGCTGTGAAGCACTGGTTCAGTCATCAGAGATAAGGATGTTGGTTATGAACACGTGTATTAGCTTCTTTGTGACTTTATTATAAATATTGAGGCAAGAAGGCCAGTATGACCACGCCCATTATTAGGCTATAGTTTAATGGCCAGCTTCTTGCTGTTTATTTTAGGACATTTCTAGTCCTTTGTACAGTTTTTTTTTTGCTACTGTGACTTGCAGGTAACTCCTCCTTCATGGCCTCTGAAGTTCCAAAGCAATGAGTAAATTTGTCTTAATCAGATTAAAATGTTTTTTTAGGCAACGTGTATAAAACGAGTGATGCCGTTGGCTGAATTTCATTATTGTACTGTATCTTGCTCATGCAGTATATGCTAGCAATTGTCCGGTACAAGATTTGTTCTCATCTTTTGCTAACAAGCTCACCTCATTAAGTGTTTTCAAACTATTTTGTGGACAAAGACACTTTTATGAGTGAAATCAGTTGGTTGAGAGGCAGTGCCTTCTTTGTTTGCCGCGAGAGACTAGTTTTCGTAGTCTGCTCAAGAGTGTCTCTTTAGTGTGGCTCTAATTGTGATTACTACTTCTGCTGGTTAAAGAGATGAACTTCTCTATTCTACATCAGTCCATAAACATGCAAATTTTGATTTAATTTCAATGTGGGTGTACATTATTTACTAGGGTGTTTGATAAGCCTATTAGTGGTTAAGCTAGGTTTTATTGCAGCAGATTGTGGTGTTAGAAGTGGGCACTAAACAACCAAAGTTTGCAGTAACCCTTCATGTAAAATGGAGCACATAGACTCACTGTAAATTGCTAACTTGAAATTCTTGTTTTGAGTGAGAATCAGAAAGAGCCTGCACCAAATTGCGTAAGCTGCAAATTATCGGCACAGGAACGGTTTATGAATGCTCCTAAACCATCCATAGATGTGCAAGATGCATGTAGGTCGACCAACATCAAATCTGGCTTGCCACTCTCTCTCTCACATGCACACAAATACACACAAATTATGATCTGCTGGCAAGTGCATGCAGTTCTTTTCTGATCCTTTTTTGTTGGCTTTGTCCCAAGAGTGCCTGTAGGCAAACACTGTTCCAGAGCAAACACTATTGAAGGATGATAATCATTCCTCGAGGAAATACACTCTCCATTTACTGGTATTAATTGTTAGACATTGCAAAATGTGTTGAATTCAAAATCAGCTGGCACTAGTAGACATATTTAATGAAGTAAAAGAGAAGCAGATCAAATTGTAAAAATTCACGCATACACGTGCACGTAGAAACTACTTCTCAATTGAGAATAATTACAAGAGTTCATTTGTGTGAGATTTCCACTTTTTTGACAAAATGGACAAAATTATCAAAGAACACCTGCTCACCCCTTCTTAAAATGCACAAATATGGCTGGGCTAAAAACACATCCTTATATAGATATGCTCCAACACGTCAGACTACACAAGAAACACTCAACTCAAAAGATGATGCAATAAGTTTTAAATTCTGGCTTAGGTTGCAAAATCAATTGGAATGAACCTTCAGGGATGAGGTAAAGTATGCCATTTCTTGCTTGTCACTGGCTGTCAGGCATAGGAGATGGAGCGAGCATTTGGTTTGCATGAAGGAGAAGGCTGGTAAATGAAGCTAGAGTTTTCCAGCCCTTAAGGCATTGTTTGGTTTGCAAGGTATTTTGGTGAGTTTTGATAGCACCTTGAGTGTCCATATGAAAGGCATCATTGCATTAACAACACCAGCTCAGGAGGCCATTTTATACTAAGACTGGACTGTGGGAGTGTGCCGAGAGAATTGCTTGGCCATATTTCCCGGCTGTTTTGGTTGTTGGGGTTCTACCATTCTAATAGATGTGGCTGCCTCACTCTCAATATTCGTTGAGAGTTCTTAGGCTGTAGGTTTGTATACAAGTAGTCCCAGATCTCTGATGTCTCCATTCCTGGATCCAACAGTCCTGGTGATATTGCTGGCTGACCATGTGTTATAATAAGGTGGTCGACCATATGTCATGCCTTCAGGTAGTGTTAGATGGCATTGATCACTTTTGCCTTCAAGCTGTACCAATGCCACCATATGTTGGGGTTTGATGCTAACCTAGGAGAGGGATTCCTCCTTGATGGTCCACTAAGCTATATCTACCACCCTAACTTGGTTGCTGCCACCAGCTGGTACCCTTACTAGCCCTCACCAGACGAATTTAATTTTATAAGAACTAGTATTATAAATTGAACATAGACTCCTTAACTGTGGCTAGCCTGGGTTTAAATACCTTCAGCCAGCACCTATGAGCTGAATTCATTTATGGGCTTTGATAAGGAGATGATGTCACTTTCAATCAATCACCCATATACAAGACATGGACAAGCATACAAATGCACGTACATACACTGTCACATCTATTATTTGTTATTAACAATCAATTATAGCTAATCATGTTCTGCTACTCCTCCCCCTCTGCTGTCTGCATGTGCTTGTTGTGGGGATTGACTCGAACACACTTTGCCTCAAGGAATAGAATTTGTAAATTAAACCTGACCTCTAGGAATAGAATTAACAAATTATACCTGGCCTCAAGCAAATGAATTAACAAATTACTACTGGCCTCAAGGAATAGAATTAGCTAATTACACCTAGCCTCAAGGATTGGATTACACCTGGTCTCAAGCAATCGATTACCCCTAGCCTCAAGGAATAGATTACAGCTAGCCTCACTAGAATATTTTTGAGGCCTCTCTATTTTTAACTGGCTTCTATAAAGGAGAGCATGACAAGTAGTAGAAGTTGATAAAATAGAAATCTTCTAATGTGAAAGAGATAAAACACAAAGTGATTGCAGTGGCAGGTTGGGACAGATTTGCTCTAACAAATATTCATACCTGACCAGTCCAAGTGCTAACTCAAGGGTTTTGATAAGGCGATAGGTATTAATTATATCGGGAGCTTCCTTTTTTGTTTTTTGCAGGATGACACTTCACTGGAGTCCTCTGAAAATTGGTGAGTACCATCAACAACACAGCATCTGAGGATCAATTGGATCAGCTGTGGATATCGAAACAGCTACCGAAAGATCAATCAGACTAGTTATGAAAATCATTCTGGACATCAGTACAGCTGAAAGAACATTCGGTTTTCTCCTCTGCTGACCGTACCTCGATTGAACCAGTTTCTGGAAATGCCACAGATGGAGAACTGCTCAACCAGAGTGGCTTTAATATCGCCTCAGCTCACCAGCCACTCAACTGCGGTAGCAATAGACCATCGCTCAATGGAGTATCCAGATATTACTACAGCTCAGTGCAGTAGCTCTCTACATCACCAATTCTGGATTAGCTATTGGAATCCTTGCTGCGAATGCTGCAGCTCTGTACAGGACTCAGTGATGACATGCCCATAGGCCAGCCTTACAAAAATCCACTGATAACTCTAGACTTCCAGCTTGAGGCATGCGTGAGAAAAATGAGAGAATTTTTGTCAGATGATCGAAACTGCAGTCATGAATGTTCTCTTGTTGTCCTTTACTGCTGTTTCTGGAAGCCCAACTTTGGAAGAGAGCTACGCAGACACTTACGCTCTCCTGGAAAGAATCTGACAAAGAATTTGCCCCAGCGGAATTGTTGTAGACATAGAGCGACTTGCGAGGCACAGCTTTTTTTTTTTTGCTTACCTCAATGGAGCTGATTCTTCTACCAAACTGCAGCTTATTGTGTTTGGATTATGCAAAGTTTATTAGCTATATACAAAAAAAAAGTAAAATACCTGACACAATCAAAATCAATAGTTAAAGGATTAGGTTTTCATGCTAGTCTCTGCAATCCTTGCCTCTATTGGTCTGTGGGAGTCTAGCCCAGTAGGGTTGGAGCTATAGAAGCTAGATTCAAAAAAATTGACCAAAACTGGAATGGTCATTCATCAAACTAGGCCAGGTATGTTGGACCATGGCATCTACAGCTATATTACCATGATAGCCATATAAGGTAGCAGATATCACTATTACTAGTTTGCAAATATAGATTCTAGATGATACTTTTCAGGGAAAAGAACCATTGATATGGCTGATGATCTTTATGTTGGTGAGCCTGGGATTCCGAGGCAGAGAAAACAACCTAGGCCATATCAAGATGGAACAAGTCTGGGTGACTTTAATAAGACTGTCAATTTTTTTTTACAGATGTGTAGTTCCTCACATTAATTTCAACCAGCCAGGATACAAGGTGGTATCTTATCTTCTCTCAAGAATTTGGGAGAAGTACTTGAGGTTTACTTCAATGACTTTAAAGGCAACTTTGAGATGTTTAGAAATGAGCTAGTACTATTGTGTTGTTGATGTGTGCAATGGAACCTCCCTTATACTTAGACTCCTAACTATGCCAGCTAGTGGTATTGTCTTGTTGATGTGTGCAGTAGAACCTCCCTTACCCTTGGGCTCCTAACTATGGGAGCTAGTGGTATTGTGTTGTTGATGTTTGCAGTGGAACCTCCTTTACCCTTGGGCTCCTAACTATGCCAGCTAGTGGTATTGTGTTGTTGATGTGTGCAGTGGAACCTTCTTTACTCTTGGGCTCCTAACTATGGGAGCTAGTGGTATTGTGTTGTTGATGTATGAAGTGGAACCTCCCTTACACTTGGGCTGCTAACTATGGGAGCTAGTGGTATTGTGTTGTTGATGTGTGCAGTGGAGCCTCCCTTACCAATGGCCTCATAACGATGGAAGCTAGTGGTATTGTGTTGTGGATGTGTGCAGTGGAACCTCCCCTACCCTTGGGCCCTAACTATGGGAGCTAATGGTATTGTGTTGTTGATGTGTGCAGTGGAACCTCCCTTACCCTTGGGCTCCTAACTATGGAAGCTAGTGATATTGTGTTGTTGATGTGTGCAGTGGAGCCTCCCTTACCCTTGGGCTCCTAACTATGGGAGCTAGTGGTATTGTGTTGTTGATGTGTGCAGTGGAACCTCCTTTACCCTTGGGCTCCTAACTATGCCAGCTAGTGGTATTGTGTTGTTGATGTGTGCAGTGGAACCTTCTTTACCCTTGGGCTCCTAACTATGGGAGATAGTGATATTGTGTTGTTTATGTGTGCAGTGGAACCTCCCTTACCCTTGGGCTCCTAACTATGGGAGCTAGTGGTATTGTGTTGTTGATGTATGCAGTGGAACCTCCCTTACACTTGGGCTCCTAACTATGGGAGCTAGTGGTATTGTGTTGTGGATGTGTGCAGTGGAGCCTCCCTTACCCTTGGGCCCTAACTATGGGAGCTAATGGTATTGTGTTGTTGATGTGTGCAGTGGAACCTCCC
Organism: Cladorhizidae sp. MBARI D1340-BT2; assembly: GCA_028752905.1. Taxonomy (NCBI): domain Eukaryota; kingdom Metazoa; phylum Porifera; class Demospongiae; order Poecilosclerida; family Cladorhizidae; species Cladorhizidae sp. MBARI D1340-BT2. The sequence continues at coordinate 43,684,035 of JAQNBH010000004.1, forward strand.
TTACCCTTGGGCTCCTAACTATGGGAGCTAGTGGTATTTTGTTGTTGATGTGTGCAGTGGAGCCTCCCCTGTCCTTGGGCTAACTATGGGGGTTTGTGGTATTGTGTTGTTGATGTGTGCAGTGGAACCTCTCTTACCCTTGGGCTCCTAACTATGGGAGCTAGTGGTATTGTGTTGTTGATGTGTGCAGTGGAGCCTTCCTTATCCTTGGGCTCCTAACTATGGGAGCTAGTGGTATTGTCTTGTTGATGTATGCAGTGGAACCTCCCTTACCCTTGGACTCCTAACTACCCTTTGTGGCACTTTTGCTACCAGCCTTTTCGTAGAAATATAGTTTAGTAATGTGGGTGTGAACAGTGCATGCTATAGCATATTGCAACCACACAATCAGTGGCACGTCTACTTGTGATCTGGTAATGAGGATTTTCAACTATTTGTGTATAGGTTGGACTACAACAGCTGTTAAATTTATAAGTAATTTTTAAACCACTTGTACCAAGCAATAGGCAATGTATCAACATTGGATGTTTGCAATTGGCAAGGTCAGACAGAGGTCACTTGATCAATTTCTACATGCAGTGTGTGATGTATGGTCTTGTCAGGTGCACTATTATATCAATTATATCAGGTGTGAATGTTTCTGTAGGTCAATTCTATACACCTCACCGTTGTGCTATGTTGCACACAGTTAGCTGTGTCTCCACTCTGCAGTGCAGTTGACTCTCTTTGTGGTTTTTAAGTGTTCGTGTGTGTGTTGTAATTGTTTGATATTGTTTGGTGCGCCCTCAGGCTAAATGGCTGGAAATTTTGATAGAACTAAATCAGAAACACAGCAACATTTCCATCTAAAAATGACAATGTTGTGCACTATATAGTGAATGGTGTTGAGCGGAGTGTAGAGCAAGCAGTAAGTGTGTGCTTGTATATTCCATATTATCTTGTGTAATTTCAAATAAGTATTCTGCTAAATAAGACACCGTAATCAAATGAACAATGGTATTCATTGTTTTGTGTGTTTCTAAGCTACCTATTGTTGAGCCCAATGTTTGTCAACACCAATGCTACACATCAACTGTGGTTGCTAGGGACATTTGTGCACTACTGACTGAGATATAAAATATTAGGTCAAATATAGGTCAAATATAGTCACAATTTTTAAAGAAATGCTGCGTAAGGTGCAAAGGTTAATGACTAGCTTCTTGCTGAATGCACTTCCAGCACTTTACTCTGACTTCTAGCTACAGTCACTATGCAGGGAACTCCTCCATGGATTATGAAACTCCAAAATACTGAAACATCGGCGATTAATAAGTTTGTCTTTGTATCAGTTTAATGATTTTTAGCTAACACTTAAAAAAAGAAATCTTCTTTTTTTATACTGGTAGCTGAACGTCACTATTTGTGCTGTGTTGTTCTGGCTCGTGAAGGATCAAAAGGCATGTCTGTCACAGGTCATCTTTGGCTAAGACACTACTATGTATAAGACACTACTACATTTATGTATAAGTCAGTTACTTCACTAGCTCCATGTAAAGCTCCATGTAAAAAAAAGAATAATTTTTTTAGGATACGAAGTAGGTGTGCATTTTTTAGATATAGTATTTGGTAAGCCTCAGGAATTAAGTGTACATAAGTTGCTAAGAAGTTCCCTTCACACTCCCCCCCTCCCTTCCCTTCCCCCCTTCTCACTCCCCCTTCCCTTCCCCCCTTCTCACTCCCCCTTCTCACTCCCCCTACTCACTCCCCCTTCTCACTCCCCCTACTCACTCCCCCTTCTCACTCCCCCTTCCCTTCCCCCCTTCTCACTCCCCCTTCTCACTCCCCCAACTCACTCCCCCTTCTCACTCCCCCTTCATACTCCCCCTTCTCACTCCCCCTTCACACTCCCCCTTCTCACTCCCCCTTCTCACTCCCCCTTCACACTCCCCCTTCTCACTCCCCCTTCACACTCCCCCTTCTCACTCCCCCTTCTCACTCCCCCTTCTCACTCCCCCTTCTCACTCCCCCTTCACACTCCCCCTTCACACTCCCCCTTCTCACTCCCCCTTCACACTCCCCCTTCACACTCCCCCTTCACACTCCCCCTTCTCACTCCCCCTTCTCACTCCCCCTTCTCACTCCCCCTACTCACTCCCCCTTCACACTCCCCCTTCTCACTCCCCCTTCACACTCTCCCTTCACACTCCCCCTACTCACTCCCCCTTCTCACTCCCCCTTCTCACTCCCCCCTTCTCACTCCCCCTTCTCACTCCCCCTTCTCACTCCCCCTTCACACTCCCCCTTCACACTCCCCCTTCACACTCCCCCTTCTCACTCCCCCTACTCACTCCCCCTTCACACTCCCCCTTCTCACTCCCCCTTCACACTCTCCCTTCACACTCCCCCTACTCACTCCCCCTTCTCACTCCCCCTTCTCACTCCCCCTTCATACTCCCCCTTCTCACTCCCCCTTCACACTCCCCCTTCTCACTCCCCCTTCTCACTCCCCCTTCACACTCCCCCTTCTCACTCCCCCTTCACACTCCCCCTTCTCACTCCCCCTTCTCACTCCCCCTTCACACTCCCCCTTCTCACTCCACCTTCTCACTCCACCTTCACACTCCACCTTCCCTTCCCCCCTTCTCACTCCCCCTTCACACTCCCCTTCACACTCCCCCTTCTCACTCCCCCTTCTCACTCCCCCTTCACACTCCCCCATCTCGCTCCCCCTTCTCACTCCCCCTTCTCACTCCACCTTCTCACTCCACCTTCACACTCCACCTTCCCTTCCCCCCTTCACACTCCCCCTTCTCACTCCCCCTTCACACTCCCCCTTCTCACTCCCCCTTCTCACTCCCCCTTCACACTCCCCCTTCACACTCCCCCTTCACACACCCCCTTCTCTCTCCACCTTCCCTTCCCCCCTTCTCACTCCACCTTCCCTTCCCCCCTTCTCACTCCACCTTCCTTCCCCTTCACACTCCCCCTTCTCACTCCCCCTTCACACCCCTTCTCTCTCCACCTTCCCTTCCCCCCTTCTCACTCCCCCTTCTCACTCCCCCTTCTCACTCCCCCTTCTCACTCCACCTTCCCTTCCCCCCTTCTCACTCCCCCTTCTCACTCCCCCTTCCCCACTCCCCCTTCCCTCCCCATTCTCACTCCCCCTTCCCTTCCATCACTCCCTCTTCCCTTCCCCTGTCTTACTCCCCCTTCCCTTTCCCCCTTTAAACTCCGCCTTCCCTGCCCCCTTCACACTACCCCTTCCCTTCCCCAATTATTATTAGATTATTAGATATGTAGGAGGAGCATTGGCCCATATTGAAACCCCCCCCCCCCCCCACCCACCCCTGTATTGTTAGTGTGATAATGCATACAATAATTTATAATATTCAGCTTATGATGAACATATCACCCACCGTCACATGCTACTAATTGAGTGGACTGGCAAGAATGGAAAGAGAAGAGAGTTGAGGCTGAATGATGAACTGGCTGCTTCTTGGTCTACACTGGCTCACTTTATAGGTGTAACTACGACCGACAACATTAAACTCAAGAATAGAGGGGACCCCAATGATTGTTTAAATGATGTGATGCAGAAGTGGATGGATAATGCACCACAACTGAATTTCAAATGCACATGGAGGAACCTGTGCGAGTTGTTAACTAAAATGAAGATAGCAGGCGTCAGCGAGGATTTGTGTGAAGCGCTTCAGGCAGACTGCACTGATTTTAAGGGAAACTTTTCATATAATAGTAAGCTATTGATGTTGTATTGTTGATGTTTGCATGGAGTCTCCCTTACCCTTGGGCTCCTAACTATGGGAGCTAGTGGTATTGTGTTGTTGATGTGTGCAGTGGAACCTCCCTTACCCTTGGGCTCCAACTATGGGAGCTAGTGGTATTGTGTTGTTGATGTGTGCAGTGGAGCCTCCCTTACCCTTGGGCTCCTAACTATGGGAGCTAGTGGTATTGTGTTGTTGATGTGTGCAGTGGAACCTCCCTTACCCTTGGGCTCCTAACTATAGGAGCTAGTGGTATTGTGTTGTTGATGTGTGCAGTGGGTCCTCCCTTACCCTTAGAATCCTATCTATAAGAGCTGAAAGTCAGATGATGAAGTTGCCTCCTTCATAGCTTGAGAGCACTCCCAGCAAGCATTGTTATTAATCTAGATACTTAACAATATAGAAAGCTATGCCTGTAGATTGATCTCTCTGTGAGCGATGTAAGGTTATATTTTTGGCCAACATTTAGCGAACGTATGGCGAACGTTCGGCGAACGTATGGCTAACGGTACAGCAATGCTGCGACTCAAACGTACCACAAACGTCCAACGCAAACGGTACGTAAAGTTTTTTTTGGCCTCTACTGTAGGTGGTCATAGTAGGTGTGGTAGCCTCATCACATAGGTGGTCATAGTAGGTGTGGTAGTCTCATCACATAGGTGGTCATAGTAGGTGTGGTAGCATCATCACATAGGTGGTCATAGTAGGTGTGGTAGTCTCATCACATAGGTAGTCATAGTAGGTGTGGTAGCCTCATCACATAGGTGGTCATAGTAGGTGTGGTAGCATCATCACATAGGTGGTCATAGTAGGTGTGGTAGCCTCATCACATAGGTGGTCATAGTAGGTGTGGTAGTCTCATCACATAGGTGGTCATAGTAGGTGTGGTAGCTTCATCACATAGGTGGTCATAGTAGGTGTGGTAGTCTCATCACATAGGTGGTCATAGTAGGTGTGGTATAGCCTCATCACATAGGTGGTCATAGTAGGTGTGGTAGCTTCATCACATAGGTGGTCATAGTAGGTGTGGTAGTATCATCACATAGGTGGTCATAGTAGGTGTGGTAGTCTCATCACATAGGTGGTCATAGTAGGTGTGGTAGCTTCATCACATAGGTGGTCATAGTAGGTGGTCATAGTAGGTGTGGTAGCCTCGTCACATAGGTGGTCATAGTAGGTTGTCCTTCTTTTTAGAAGCGTGGCAGACAGCAGTCCTGAAGTGGCAATCCCCTGAAGCATGTGGCCCTCCACAATGATCACAGTTGCGAGTCCCATTCCGTGGCCACTATATGGGACCCTGTTTTGATAAGGATGCGGGATTGTTCTGTTGTAGATCTTGTGAATCCTGTTCATCTGCTTCAGCTGATTGGGCCGACTCAAAAGCCTACCGGAAGTTGAGTTCAAGTTCAACTAAAAGATGGCATTTAACATTCACTTCTCTGCTGCCACAGACCAGGCGGTCACGTAACATGTCCTCCAACGTTGCTTGGAAGTTGCCATGTTCAGAAAATCCGCATAGTTCAGCCACAAAATCTGCAACTAATCCATTCTGTTTCTGTGAGTGCGAGTTGAATTTGAACTTCTGCGTAATGCCTGACGTAAGTGCGGTGAGATGCTCCTTTACTAGCTGCATCAATTCTGTGAATGACTTGACCATTGGTCTCCCAGGGGCTACTCACTACACAACAGCTCAGGAGAATAGCTGGTAGCTTTGCTGGATCATCCACATCGTTGGCAGTGAAGTACCTTTCACAATATGCTGTCCAGCCCTCTGTTCCCTGCTAGAATGCAACGATACTGACATATATTCCATTGTAAATCCTCGTCACCTCTTTAGTAACCCGTTACTTCAATTCCATTCAAACGTCCCTTTTTAAATGCAGTTACCCCCAAGGTCCTGGTCGCCTGAACCAGACTGATTTCTGGCCACCGGGCTCAAAAATACCAATCACACACAAACCACCAAACGAGTGTAAATTACTGCTATACTAAGGGAAAGGTCAAGTTTAATTTGATCTCTACTGTCAGTGAGACTTGACTAGAGCTGGAGTGCATTTGCATTGCATTGTGTGGCTCTAGATAAGGGAAAGGTCAAGTTTAATTTGACCTCTACTGTCAGTCAGACTTGACTAGAGCTGGAGTGCATTTGCATTGCATTGTGTGGCTCTAGATAAGGGAAAGGTCAAGTTTAATTTGACCTCTACTGTCAGTGAGACTTGACTAGAGCTGGAGTGCATTTGCATTGGATTGTGTGGCTCTAGATAAGGGAAAGGTCAAGTTTAATTTGACCTCTACTGTCAGTCAGACTTGACTATAGCTGGAGTGCATTTGCATTGCATTGTGTGGCTCTAGATAAGGGAAAGGTCAAGTTTAATTTGACCTCTACTATCAGTCAGACTTGACTAGAGCTATGAGTGCATTTTGTGGTCTTGTGAACCAGCTGAAGGCAACTGTGTTATAGATGAACTTTGTACTCTAGACAGGAATACCACAACTTTCATAATATTACTTGATGTATATAATGCCTTCAGCATTGTATTAATTAATACCTGATCATTTGTGCAGGCCGCTCAGCACGCACCACTACGTCTTCATCGTCCACCAACACATCCACCGTCTCCTCTGCCATATCTGGTTATGCCAACGATCTCAAGGGTATATATGAGAACAATCCCATCAAAAAGGACGGAAAGTGGCCGATAACACCAAGTAAAAAGTACATACATCTTGCCATTTCGGAGCATCGCAAGAACAGTGAGGACTACACAAAAAAGGTGATGGCTGGTGATGTGAAAGAGGTTTTGAAAGGGCGAGAAGCGATCTCTGTCGAGCAAGTCTTGCATCTAGGGAGAGACGACAAAGATAGGTTTCAACTGATCTTGGTTGAAGGAGCTCCTGGGATAGGGAAAAGCACGCTATCCTTGGAGCTCTGTCGGAAGTGGGATAAGGAGTATAACTTAGTGGTGTTGCTCAGGTTGAGAGAGAGAGCTGTGCAGAACATCACTAATGTAGCTCACCTCTTTGATGATGAGCAAGCTGTAGGTGTGGCGGAGGAGGTTAAAAAGGTCTGTGGTAAGGGGGTCTTGTTCATCCTGGATGGGTTCGATGAACTTCCATTGGAACTTCAGGAGAAAGGCTTTCTTGTTGACAAGCTCATATCTGGAGGCGCTCTTCGAAAGTGCACAGTTCTTGTTACCAGCAGACCTTCTGCCATTGATAGTCTCTTAAGAAAATGCACTCCACATAAGCATATTGAAGTTCTTGGCTTCACTCATGAGCAAGTGGAAGAGTATGCTAGCAGTGTGTTTCAAGACGCTGAAATGTTGAGGGAGTTTCGTAGCTATATCTCAGCCTCTAAAAACCCAGCTATTAACAGCCTGATGTATGTTCCCTTAAATTCTGCGATTGTGGTAGACCTGTTCAGACATCGACCAGCAGGTTGTGGACTCATGCCAAGTACCATGACTGAGCTCTATATAGAACTATGCCTCACTATCTTAAAAAGACATCTTGACCTCACAGATCAACCAAAGGTTACTTTGAGAGATTTCAAAAGACTTCCTGAAGATCTTCCTGGAGATCGATATCAAAAGTTTCTTGTGTTATGTCAAATAGCTTATGAAGGCACTGCTGATCAGAAAGTGATTTTCCATAACTTGGATCCAAGTCTAGAACATTTTGGTTTTCTTGACAGAGTAGCTTCACTGCGTGGGGGTGGTGCAATATCTTACAACTTCCTTCACCTAACAGTCCAAGAATTCCTTGCTGCCTACCACATCTCTCAGCTCACTAATGATGAAGATAAACAGAACATTGCAGAGCAGCAGAAACATTGCAGCCACTGGAACATAGTGCAGAGGTTTCTCGCTGGTCTGACCAAATCTGTACCAGAATTTGATCTACTACATTTAACTCCAGAGTTAATTCTGTGTCTTTATGAAGCTCAATGTACTGCTGACTATGCACGACTGTTTGGAGGAGAATGCAGGATGAAGGGTAAGATCAGGGAACCTTTGCTTGCATATGCACTTGGTTACTGCATTTCTAATTCTGAAGCATCGTGGGAGAAAATTACCACATTAAACACTAGAGCACTAGATAGTTTTGTCAGGGGGTTTAATTCAAGGAAATCGCCATGTGGTGGTCACATAAGAAAGATGGCCATCCAATTGGATGATGATGATGAGCAATTAGCTGCTAACCACTTCATGATTGCACCATTATCTGGTGTACCTTGCCTGAAGTGTGATGCATGGTCTTGGGTTGTTGACATGCTATCTGACGCCGTTTCTTTCATGCAGGGGCTCCAAAAACTACACCTTAGATTCAACTCAAACAACCTTAGTGTTAGTCGTTTGTTTGACAAGCTTAAGTCCAGCAATGTGAAAGCATTAGTACCACCTGCACTAGTAAGTGAAGAGTCCCTCCAGGAATACTGCTCTGCCCTTCACCAACTGATAGATCCATCATCCTCTGGGAAGCTTGTGGAATTGGAATTGAATATTGAGACTGGCCTACACGTTGCATGTATTGAAGTGTTGAGGATTATATTTGCTCCCTCAACATTACAAACAATTACTTTCACTTATCATGGAGGTTATCAACCCATCCTTGAGCTGCCTGCCACTTGTACCAATACTAATGTAACTAAACTGACATGTGTGGTGACTGTTTGTCTTGCACCAGCACATGTAGTAGGCCTAATGGAGAGAAATAGAGCACTACAAGAATTAATAATATATAATTATCACCACACAGAGCCATCATTCCTCCAGTACTGTTATGATGTCATGATAGTAATTCCTGACAGCACTTCACTGGAGAGAGTAATAATACATGAGAGGTCAAGCAACCAAACTCTCATGAGGATGAACCGAGAAGAAGTTGATGATCTTCGCAAGTGTGCTAACACACAATCTGCTGAAACTTTTATTAATCTAGTGACTGAAAGAGGTTTAATAGAAACATTGAAAGATCCAGCTCACATTCAAGAAGATGATGACTAGAAGAGGAGGTTGTAGGCAGGGAGGGGCACACATGGCTAGAAGCAGGTGCTTCCTGCGACTCTGAGCTTCTTACTTTTACAGCTTGTTAGTGAATAGTTTGTAATTAATTAACTAAAAGTTACTAATTGGGGCTGAGGAAATGGCACCACATGGAAGCATAAGTGGATATTTCACAGGATGACAGGAAGACTGGGTTTCCAATACTGAACAGCCTCTGCATAGTTTGCTGCAAATGCCATCAAGTCTGAGAACAAACAGAGCAATCCTCCTGAGCACATGTGACCCTCCAACTTACCCACGCACCAAGAGCCTCCACACTCCACAGAAATCGTCTAAGGAGAGTTTTATTGATATATCTGAATTGATGGTAAATCTCACTCGGCCACATCATCTCTCAGTGTCCAGTGCTTCCATTGCCTCACATGCACACAGAAACAAGGAGAAGCTGTGGCAAGTTTGGGGGCAGCTTTGAAGGAGCAGTCATCAACATGGGTTGTCTCAAAGTTCCGGAACTTTGTGAAGTGGTTGCCTGATGTCAGGGCTTATACCGCCAGCACAGTGTGGAATGCCATTGGTCTGTTGTGGTTGTCAGTCTTGCAGAAGCATGCTCCTCACTGACTGTAAGCGGATAAGTTGATGGAATCGGGTTATCCCCAATTGGACGGGACAGTGCACGCCATTTGATGTCCTCTAACTCCAGGCGAGCAGCAGTGCTGGTGACTACTGGAGGTCTGTGGAATTGTGCACACAACTTTTTGAATCTTAAGGTCATACATGCCAAGACTAGTTTGGTTCCGGGAGAACATGCATAGATGACTCTGTGTATCTGCGCAGGACATCAACGCAAGTGTTTGCCCAGTTACGCCGCTCCTCAGATCCCCTCCCCCATAACAGGATGGAGTCAGGAGCCAGCAGCTGGGTTTAGCCCTGCTATATCAGTCGTTGCCCCCGCCACGGGTGAGGGGGCATGCCAAGATGTGAAGTGTGTAAGTTATTAGCTGTCCCTCACAGTGCTGTCTGTTTTCTGTGGGGCTATCGTTGTCCCTGAACCCTCGAGAGCCATCAGCACCAGCCATGGCCACAATAATAGCAGCCCCCTACGTGGGGAGCACGTAAGGTGTGTAATAGGGAGTTCCCCCACCGATGATGGCCTCAATGGCACGTAAAACAGATAGTTGGCGTGAAAATGAAATAAATGCCTCAAAGAATGCAGTCCACCTAAGACCAGATATTATGCCATGCTGGACTTTCACTCGTGTGAGGCTCCGTCCCGGCTACCTATCATTTCAGTGTCCAAGTAGCTGCCCTCCACTTGGTCGACGACACTAACCCCTGCATCAACCTATGCACTATTCAGTCCTCTCCTGCATCAACATCTCACTATTCAGTCCTCTCCTGCATCAACCTATGCACTATTCAGTCCTCTCCTGCATCAACACTTGCACTATTCAGTCCTCTCCTGCATCAACAACTGCACTATTCAGTCCTCTCCTGCATCAACATCTGCACTATTCAGTCCTCTCCTGCATCAACATCTGCACTATTCAGTCCTCTCCTGCATCAACATCTGCACTATTCAGTCCTCTCCTGCATCAACAACTGCACTATTCAGTCCTCTCCTACATCAACAACTGCACTATTCAGTCCTCTCCTGCATCAACATCTGCACTATTCAGTCCTCTCCTGCATCAACATCTGCACTATTCAGTCCTCTCCTGCATCAACATCTGCACTATTCAGTCCTCTCCTGCATCAACAACTGCACTATTCAGTCCTCTCCTGCATCAACATCTGCACTATTCAGTCCTCTCCTGCATCAACATCTGCACTATTCAGTCCTCTCCTGCATCAACATCTGCACTATTCAGTCCTCTCCTGCATCAACATCTGCACTATTCAGTCCTCTCCTGCATCAACATCTGCACTATTCAGTCCTCTCCTGCATCAACATCTGCACAATTCAGTCCTCTCCTGCATCAACAACTGCACTATTCAGTCCTCTCCTGCATCAACACTGCACTATTCAGTCCTCTCCTGCATCAACATCTACACTATTCAGTCCTCTGTGCATCAACAACTGCACTATTCAGTCCTCTCCTGCATCAACATCTGCACTATTCAGTCCTCTCCTGCATCAACATCTGCACTATTCAGTCCTCTCCTGCATCAACATCTACACTATTCAGTCCTCTGTGCATCAACAACTGCACTATTCAGTCCTCTCCTGCATCAACATCTGCACTATTCAGTCCTCTCCTGCATCAACAACTGCACTATTCAGTCCTCTCCTGCATCAACATCTGCACTATTCAGTCCTCTCTTGCATCAACAGCTGCACTATTCAGTCCTCTCCTGCATCAACAACTGCACTATTCAGTCCTCTCTTGCATCAACATCTGCACTATTCAGTCCTCTCCTGCATCAACATCTGCACTATTCAGTCCTCTCCTGCATCAACATCTGCACTATTCAGTCCTCTCTTGCATCAACAGCTGCACTATTCAGTCCTCTCCTGCATCAACAACTGCACTATTCAGTTCTCTCCTGCATCAACATCTGCACTATTCAGTCCTCTCCTGCATCAACACTGCACTATTCAGTCCTCTCCTGCATCAACATCTGCTCTATTCAGTCCTCTCCTGCATCAACATCTGCACTATTCAGTCCTCTCCTGCATCAACAACTGCACTATTCAGTCCTCTCCTGCATCAACATCTGCACTCTATTCAGTCCTCTCCTGCATCAACACTGCACTATTCAGTCCTCTCCTGCATCAACAACTGCACTAATCAGTCCTCTCCTGCATCAACATCTGCACTATTCAGTCCTCTCCTGCATCAACATCTGCACTATTCAGTCCTCTCCTGCATCAACATCTGCACTATTCAGTCCTCTCCTGCATCAACATCTGCACTATTCAGTCCTCTCCTGCATCAACATCTGCACTATTCAGTCCTCTCCTGCATCAACATCTGCACTAGTTCCTCTGTGCATCAACAACTTCACTATTCAGTCCTCTCCTGCATCAACAACTGCACTATTCAGTCCTCTCCTGCATCAACAGCTGCACTATTCAGTCCTCTCCTGCATCAACAGCTGCACTATTCAGACCTCTCCTGCATCAACAACTGCACTATTCAGTCCTCTCCTGCATCAACATCTGCACTATTCAGTCCTCTCCTGCATCAACAGCTGCACTATTCAGTCCTCTCCTGCATCAACAACTGCACTATTCAGTCCTCTCCTGCATCAACAGCTGCACTATTCAGTCCTCTCCTGCATCAACAGCTGCACTATTCAGTCCTCTCCTGCATCAACAACTGCACTATTCAGTCCTCTCCTGCATCAACAGCTGCACTATTCAGACCTCTCCTGCATCAACAACTGCACTATTCAGTCCTCTCCTGCATCAACATCTGCACTATTCAGTCCTCTCCTGCATCAACAGCTGCACTATTCAGTCCTCTCCTGCATCAACAACTGCACTATTCAGTCCTCTCCTGCATCAACAACTGCACTATTCAGTCCTCTCCTGCATCAACAACTGCACTATTCAGTCCTCTCCTGCATCAACAACTGCACTATTCAGTCCTCTCCTGCATCAACAGCTGCACTATTCAGTCCTCTCCTGTGTCAACATGAGAAGATGCCCTTGATCTTACTTTTGGATGGCTGCCTATACACAAGTAGGTATTTTTGCATACTAATAATGATTTGAGGGAGAGTTTGTGAGCCATGCATGATCATATCTGCAGTATATATAGTTATGTAGTTAGCATGTTCATTCAACTTAATGTTCACTACATCTACCTGAAATGGCTGCTCAGTGGAAATAAAAGTTAGAGAGAGCATTTAAGATTGAGGAAAGTGAACTGGCTGCAGAGAAGTTGTGAGTAAGCAGCTGCCAGGACAGGCAAGGTGGAATTCCTTGATGTCAAAGCTACTCAGTTTCTCCACATGATCTAACTATGGAGGTGGTGTATTAGCCAGGTCTGCCTAGCCAACTCAGCTAGCTATCTACTGGTACAGTTACCACTTCAATTTGCTTCTCATGAGTCGAGTGTTATGCATATACTGACAATGTATTGTGAGAATCTGACAACCATTATATATGATAGGGATAGGGGGTGTGGTGCACCAGGCTCACAATGTTAGAGATAACACGATGTGCTTCTAGAATCTGCCACAGTTATCTAAGCTTACCTAACCTAACTAACCAACCATGAATACACACACACACACACACAAGAGACAATACCACAGTCAGCCATAATAGTCCACTTCACAAACCAAAAGCAGCCACACATAATCATAGTCCAGTAGAGCCATGTTGGATAACAATACTTACAACACACACACACACTCTCTCTCTCTTAAAGCCTACGCTTGTATGATGTTCTCACATGAGTCTCACCCACTCACTCTCTCTGTTAGAGCATACCCCCACATCGGGAACGCCCACTCTGTCTCGATGAGTCCCTGCCCTCACATAAGGTTCACCCATTCTCTCTCTCTCTCTGTTAGAGCCGACCATCACATGAGGTTCACCCACTCTCTCTCTCTGTTACAGCCAACCCTCACACTGGACAGCTGCTCCAGATAGGTCTACAGATATCTGCTCTAAACAGGTCTGTAAACAGCTGCTAACACTGGTCAATTGCTCATAGAGTTTGCTTGCTCGTGCCTTACTTGACTTGGTCTCATGCATTCCTTTAGCCCTAGAACAGCAAAGACATTTCTAAGTAGGAGCTCATAGAGTTTGCTTGCTCGTGCCTTACTTGACTTGGCCCTAGAACAGCAAAGCTATTTCTAGTAGTAGGTGCTCATAGAGTTTGCTTGCTCGTGCCTTACTTGACTTGGTCTCATGCATTCCTTTAGCTCTAGAACAGCAAAGCCATTTCTAGTAATAGGTGCTCATAGAGTTTGCTTGCTCGTGCCTTACTTGACTTGGTCTCATGCATTCCTTTAGCCCTAGAACAGCAAAGCCATTTCTAGTAGTAGGTGCTCATAGAGTTTGCTTGCTCGTGCCTTACTTGACTTGGTCTCATGCATTCCTTTAGCCCTAGAACAGCAAAGCCATTTCTAGTAGTAGGTGCTCATAGAGTTTGCTTGCTCGTGCCTTACTTGACTTTGTCTCATGCATTCCTTTAGCCCTAGAACAGCAAAGCCATTTCTAGTAGTAGGAGCTCATAGAGTTTGCTTGCTCGTGCAGTGCTTGACTTTGTCTCGTGTGTTTTTCCACTGTCCATCTTAATGTTTGTGTTTGTAGGATGCTGACCCAGCAGTTTCAATCAACTCTCTTCTGCGAACTGAAGCTGCCAAGCTATCATGAGTCAAAGATCACCTCAATACCCCAGGCATGACACATACATAGTTGTTGTTGATGATGATGGTTTTAAAAGTTGCTTATTCTTCTCCTTCACTTTCCCTCTTCTTCCCTCCCTTAACCCTTCAATGTGGAGAGTACCCGAAAATGTATACCCCCTTAATGTGGAAAAACCACCATAGTGGCTTTAATTAAGCATGCTCAGTAACTATTGCACACTCAGCATTTTTTGAAAGTTTTGGCTACCATTTTGTAGAACACCTCATGATGCATTCAGTGGACTTTGTTTTGTAGCTCTAGGTTCTTCGTACTCCAAGTTACAAGTTAGCATAACTTGACAACAATCACAAGTTGAAATCACAAGTAGATTACCAATCTCATATTGTATGCCGTTATATGTTACATTTTAACAATTTCGTTTATGTGTATATATCTGATGTTAAAATGTTTGAAAATTTATGATACTTGGTCATTGATGAAGTCTTAGGCATGGATTAAGGTATGTGCATTAGAAAAAGCGCAGCCAAAATTAAAATGTTCATCCACATTCATTAGCCGAGCCACTATAGTGGCTTTTCCACATTAAAGGGTTAATCAACACTCTCCCTGTCCATTCCTCAGTCCTCCCTCCTTTCCCCTCTCTCCTCCCACTCCCGGCCTCCCAGTGCAGGGGCACTTCTATATATGCCAGACATGGCCATATCTGAACCTCCGGAATCTCTCCCCCTCTCGGCTGCTGTTCACCTTTTCCTTTCTCTTTTGTTTTTGTGTGATGTGCAGGAGACACATATGAACTTTGACTTGGGAAGTCCAGCTTGTCTAGAAAGAAGGTTCTAGGTGTTTTGAGTGTGTAGGATATACTTGGAGGACAAGGACTCATCATCGATATTGCTGTCCATATTATTACCATTTAGATATACTTGGAGGACAAGGACTCATCATCGATATTGCTGTCCATATTATTACCATTTAAAATGACATTCCTTTGAGTAAAGATGTTGCTTAACAATTGTACAATTATAATTAATTCTTGTGGATATTACAAGAGAAAAAATGGTTATAAAAATAAGTGGGTGGGGGAAGATATAGCACAACATTGAGGACCCTTTACACACAATTTTGGTGTATGAGTTTAAATGGTAAAGGGTCATTCAAATGAATCGAGAAATTTTTTTAATGCATTTTGATACCTGCATTAAAAGGTGCTGTGGATGATGATGGCAAGTGTGTAACCTTGGCTGGCGCTATGGGGATTAGACATGGTCTATAATTAAAATGCAAACCTACTCTGTGGGAGCGATTACAAATAATGAGGACAGCCTAGACGGGATGATTCGCGATGTGAAAGCAATTTTTTATCAACTGCAGAACATCCCCAGCATGAGTATTGTCCTACAGGCATTTTGAGTTGAGCCTGCGTAAAGGTGAAGATCTTTTGTACAAGTGTTGAGGCGGCTACACATACAATCAAAATGAGAGTTTTAATTCTGTAGTGTGGAGTAGAGTGGATAAGACAGAGCATATGAGTGCCACAAGTATCAGGCTTGCCATTGATTTAGGTGTGGTGAGCTTCAATGTTGGAAGCAAGGATGGCTTTGGTAAGATTATGTCTAAAAGGTATATCTAGTAGTCGAGCTAACATATCCTTTGAGTGTTCTATTTTCTTTATGTTTATTTTGCTTTAGTCAGCTAACATGTTCTTTGAGTGTTCTATTTAGTTGATGTGTGTTTGGCTTTGTATTGTCAAGCTTGCAGGGATTACTGGAGGACAAGTGAAGATGTGCATGGACGATGACGATGGATGCACCTGGGCATGGGAGCCCCTGCCAATTATGATGTGTTTATGTTTGCTAATTCAATATTATTAAGGCAACATATCAAAACAAATAATATATATATATATATATAGTTGGACACTGGCTTTTGCTAAAAAATAGAGGAAAGTGAAAGTCAATATGTTCCTTTCAACATTTTGTTTGAATGCACAAAATTCTATATAGTAATGAATGGGTTGATTCTGGCAGTTAAAAACTGCTTTGACTTTAAGGCTCTATAATTATCTTGGAAGTGATTTTTCAAACCGTTCAAATGATAACGTAGTATTTTTTATACTTTCATAAAAAAATTATATCATTTGAAAGCAAATTTTATACTCTGCAACTTCACTGTGAGTTTTTCAGTTTGTAGTACTCGATCGACTATAACCCGAATTGGTAAGGGTCGTCATTCTTATGTATCGTGCTAGCTAGAAGAGATGGCGAGTGTTTAAGCATTGCCAAGGCAGAGCTAGAGAGTGCCTTTCTAATAATTTGTCTAGTTGTCAAAAATGGAAGGAATGCTGACTTTGGAGCAGGACGAGACGTAGTCACAATCAAATACACTCCAGAACCAACAGTGCAGTACTTGTAGGAGTAGCGTGAGAGCTTAACAAACAGACAGGAGGTGTTTTAACTCGTTCAACGTCGGATTTACAAGGGATTATGACCAGTATAAAATAATAAATACCAGGTCTGGGGTGCACTAAAGTCCCTAGCAACCATGGTTGATGGGATAGCATTGGTGTTGATAAACATGGTGGTCGACAACTGGTTGCTAAGCAACTGATCACAAGCTATGAATATGATTATATGCTTCTAGCCTATGATAATCTCAGGAGGCATGCCAGCTTATGTCACTGAAGGAGAGAGGACAGTTGTTGTAGATACTGGTGGAAGCAGCACAGGCTGTCCAGTATCCATCATGTTGTCATACATACAATAAAAGGTGCCTATCCCTTCTGCTACACAACTAAAAAAAAAAAGCCCCACTGATTTACTAGAAAGCTAAATCTTTATCTATAGCTAGCTGGAATCATGACAAACCTTTGTATCCTTGTTCATCACTTCCTTCTTCATAATCGGAGAGAAAAACATCGTGATCAGCAATAACGCTACAATCAGCTGGCCGGCAAGCAGACGCTACCTCAGTAGCAAACAATAAACTGTTCCACAGCTAGATTTTCTCTCTCCGAGGTACGCATGGATGCCATCCCCTTCTTCATTGCTGGAAGAATCCTCATAGACGTCAAAATCGTTGTCTTGAACAAGAGCAAGGACCTTTTCGAGAGTCAGTCGTTCAGCCATTGTGCCATTGAAATAATCCAAACGTTTGAATTTTTTTGCCCTAGTTACCGCGTACATATGGTCACATTATTTGGTGCGTGTAAATCAGGTTATTTTATGATATAAAATATACGGTTTGATCTTTTACTATTGCGACGCTAGATCGCTCTGCGCAAAAAGTCGCTTGTGATGGACGGAGGGTTAATATTGCACCTGCTCTAACAACGAGCTTACACTTGGTATGCATAGAGCAAGGCACGGGTGTTGCTGTTGATGTTGCTGGAGCAACAGTGTTGAAGTGTGTATGCGTAGAGCAGGTGCGGGTGTTGCTGTTGTTGTTGCTGGAGCAACAGTGTTGAAGTGTGTATGCATAGAGCAAGGCACGGGTGTTGCTGTTGTTGTTGCTTGAGCAACAGTGTTGAATTATGTATGCATAGAGCAAGGCACGGGTGTTGCTGTTGTTTTTGCTGTAGCAACAGTGTTGAAGTGTATATGCATAGAGCAAGGCACAGGTGTTGCTATTGTTGTTGCTGGAGCAACAGTGTTGAAGTGTGTATGCGTAGAGAAAGGCACGGGTGTTGCTGTTGTTGTTGCTGGAGCAACAGTGTTGAAGTGTGTATGCTTAGAGCAAGGCACGGGTGTTGCTGTTCTTGTTGCCGGAGCAACAGTGTTGAAGTGTGTATGCATAGAGCAAGGCACGGGTGTTGCTGTTGTTGTTGCTGGAGCAACAGTGTTGAAGTGTGTATGCAAAGAGCAAGGCACGGGTGTTGCTGTTGTTGCTGGAGCAACAGTGTTGAAGTGTGTATGCATAGAGCAAGGCGCAGGTGTTGCTGTTGTTGTTGCTGGAGCAACAGTGTTGAAGTGTATATGCTTAGAGCAAGGCACGGGTGTTGCTGTTGTTGTTGTTGGAGCAACCGTGTTGAAGTGTGTATGCATAGAGCAAGGTGCGGGTGTTGCTGTTGTTGTTGCTAGAGCAACAGTGTTGAAGTGTGTATGCGTAGAGCAAGGCACGAGTGTTGCTGTTGTTGTTGCTGGTGCAACAGTGTTGAAGTGTGTATGCGTAGAGCAAGGCGCGGGTGTTGCTGTTGTTGTTGCTGGAGCAACAGTGTTGAAGTGTGTATGCGTAGAGCAAGGACCAGGTGTTGCTGTTGTTGTTGCTGCAGCAACAGTGTTGAAGTGTGTATGCGTAGAGCAAGGCGCAGTGTTGCTGTTGTTGTAGGTGCTGAAGTATGTGCAGTGCCCTCAGTCCATCTGATGATTTGGATGGAGATGATATTATGACAGTAAGTTCAGCTCTAGTTAGCTGTGCAGTTAGTGAGCAGAGCAAGAACTGCAAAGGCATAAGGGCATTTTCTCACAAGGCAACAAATTTTGTATATTTCAGCTCAGAGAGTGAAGTGTTACTGATATAATTTCTAGATATACAATGAATGCCTAATCCAGACTGCTTCTGAGGCATCATTACTTCTGGTATGAGGTGAGCGTCCCCTCTTTTCTCCTTTCTGTATCTGTGGAGCCACCTGCAGCCCTAGATGGAACCTGTCAGAGCCTCACTGGTCTATGCTCCAGCAACATCCTCTGTGCTTATTGTCTGTGTTTACTCTTGTTCTGTAACTTGGCAAGGTAAATTTGAATGAAAACTCAAAAGGAAACAAGTTCTGCTGAAACTATTATCTAGAGGGCATTTCCACACAGGAGCAGCCACACTGCTCTCACCAAGAACACTGCACACCTGCTGTAGCTGCCAAGCACAGAGCCCAACCAATGTCTAGTGTGGAGGTTATCAGTGCTGGTATATCTGTTGCACACAAGTCATTCAGTGTGGTAGGATGGATCCATTCTTATTAACAATTCAGAGTTTCTATGATAGTAAACTATAAGAGAAAGAGAAGGGGATTTAAATGTCATGTGACTCTGTGCCTGGATAACCTAGATTGTTTGTCAGAAGTTACTCATGCCTAAATGCTCACAACAGGGCTGAGGGACAGCACAGCAGCCATTAGTGCCTCCACTAAATCATGAGAGCATCACACCTGCAACACACTGGGAGAGAGAGGGAGAAGCCAGTTAATATTTAGAGGTAGAAAAGCGTTTTGCAAATATATATTTTCCCTTTCTTCTTTCCGCATCAAAACAATTAATAGAATATGCTTCTTCCCTAACAAATTACACCTGGCCTCAAGCAATAGATTACACCTAGCCTAAAGCAATAGATTACACCTGGCCTCAAGCAATACATTACACCTGGCCTCAAGCAATAGATTACACCTAGCCTCAAGCAATAGATTACACCTAGCCTCAAGCAATAGATTACATCTAGCCTCAAGCAATAGATTACACCTAGCCTCAAGCACTAGATTACACCTGGCCTCAAGCAATAGATTACACCTAGCCTCAAGCAATAGATTACACCTAGCCTCAAGCAATAGATTACACCTGGCCTCAAGCAATAGATTACACCTGGCCTCAAGCAATAGATTACACCTGGCCTCAAGCAATAAATTACACCTAGCCTCAAGCAATAGATTACACCTAGCCTCAAGCAATAGATTACACCTAGCCGCAAGCAATAGATTACACCTGGCCTCAAGCAATAGATTACACCTGGCCTCAAGCAATAGGTTACACCTAGCCTCAAGCAATAGATTACACCTGGCCTCAAGCAATAGATTACACCTGGCCTCAAGCAATAGATTACACCTGGCCTCAGGCAATAGATTACACCTAGCCTCAAGCAATAGATTACACCTGGCCTCAAGCAATAGATAACACCTGGCCTCAAGCAATAGATTACACCTAGCCTCAAGCAATAGATTACACCTGGCCTCAAGCAATAGATTACACCTAGCCTCAAGCAATAGATTACACCTGGCCTCAAGCAATAGATTACACCTAGCCTCAAGCAATAGATTACACCTAGCCTCAAGCAATAGATTACACCTGGCCTCAAGCAATAGATTACACCTGGCCTCAAGCAATAGATTACACCTGGCCTTATGCTATAGATTATACCTAGCCTCAAGCAATAGATTACACCTGGCCTCAAGCAATAGATTACACCTAGCCTCAAGCAATAGATTACACCTGGCCTCAAGCAATAGATTACACCTGGCCTCAAGCAATAGATTACACCTAGCCTCAAGCAATAGATTACACCTGGCCTCAAGCAATAGATTACACCTAGCCTCAAGCAATAGATTACACCTAGCCTCAAGCAATAGATTACACCTGGCCTCAAGCAATAGATTACACCTGGCCTCGTGCTATAGATTACACCTGGCCTCAAGGAATAGAATTAACAAATTACACCTAACCTCACTAGAATATTATGGACAATTATTCATTTTAATTAGCTTGTAATGGAGACCATGACAAGTAGTAGCAGTTGATGAAGAAGAAAATCACCTTCTTGTAGTGGTATTGTGTTGTTGATGTGTGCAGTGGAACCTCCCTTACCCTTGGGCTCCTAACTATGGGAGCTAGTGGTATTGTGTTGTTGATGTGTGCAGTGGAGCCTCCCTTACCCTTGGACTCCTGACTATGGGAGCTAATGGTATTGTGTTGTTGATGTGTGCAGTGGAACACCTTTGGGCTCCTAACTATGGGAGCTTACAGTCAGATGATGAAGTTGCCTCCTTCGTAGCTTGAGGGCTCTATCAGCAATACTGTTGTTAATCTAGATACCTAACAATAAACAAAGCATTCTAAGGGTTTTTCTTGAGCGTGCTGAGGATCATATTTAGCTTTAGGCTAGCTAGTGTCTCTATCAGCTAAGCCCTAGGATGAGAGACAAGGAGTATCAGTGTCTATATATTTTGCTGCCTTTAGCCGCTGCCAATATTATTGCCTACTTCTTATTTTGTTGTATTTTGTCAAATGTCTACAAGACATATATATTCATATCTATGATGTAACATGACATCATCAATACTGAATTAATGGGAGAACACTAATAATGATGTTCTTCATGTTCCAATTTCTTCCACAGGACAACCTAGGAGCTACACTCTGGAACCATATCAACCACCATTGATGTATTCCATAGGATTGAAGCGGAGCATACCAGATGACCTGGAATGTGGTAAGCAGTCAGGATTCCACTGATATATATATATATACTTAACTCTAACTTTGCTAGACTAGTTCACTTGCACTAGCTCAGTACAATGCAAGTTCATAGCTAACTTGTAGCTCAGTCTGCTGAGCAGCTTGCAATACTGTTAGTTGTCTAATATTTTAGTTATCTCAATGGCATTCATATAAGGATCTTAAATGGCAGAGGAGCAGAGCATATTTGTGGGCTATTATTTAGTTATTAAATCATCATTCATAATGTAGCCCATTCTGTGTGCTTGCCAATGATATCTGTGTGCTGGTGCTGCAATAAATGATGATTAAACTCCCTTACATCTGATTGCTGGGAGAGTTTAACATCTACACCAAGTAGAAACTCACTGAAGTCCAACTCTATATTATGGGATAAATAAATATATATATATATGGCTATGTCACAAGATAAGGCCGTATAGAACTAAAAATTTGTTTTGAGAAAAATCAATTTCAAATTTCCCTCTTGTTTTAACTGGGCATGCTCTGTTCAAAATATCATATTCCAATTATCAGAAGAAAGAACTTTTTTTACTCTACCTCGGGGTGCAAGTTTCAGACTTCTAGCTACATGAAGTGAAGTTTTAGTGTGAGTAGCAAGTGCAGTTCATGATGAGTGCTTCAAATCCATCTTTATCCCTTGAAGAAGAGTTCGTGCTAGCAGAAGAGGAGTATGAAGGCCTAGTGAGAAAAGAAAAAGAAAGTTCTTAGACAGAGACCACTCAAAGTGATGGTGAGCAATCCCAATACCTATACTTTCTCTCCCAAAGCCAAGAATTTGAAACTAGTGTTTATGATGCTAATGAGAGGGCAGCTAAGATGGTTTTGATTGTTCTTGTCAATTTGGTGAAGGCAACACACCTCATGCTCTAAGTCTATTTCATTAGCTAATGTTATCAAGTAAAGGAGCAATTGCTTTGAATTGCATAAGGATGAGCTGGACCTTGTAATTCTTGATCAGATTCATTCACACTATGTTTCTCCAACTTCAGCTTCTGATGTCAGAAAAACAAGTCATGCAAGTCTCAATTTTTTTCAAGACAAGTCTATTTGCCTTAAAACTTTCCTTTTTCTTCATTCTATTAGTGACAAAAGATATCGGAATTTAGTAGAGCAACACAGGAAGGATAGCCCCGAGATAAAAACTAGACGGCATGGTAATTCTGGAAGGTCATCTTACAAGGTGGCATCTATGTCAGCTGTTCAAGATGCTGTACAGTTCATAAAAAAACATAGCTTCTGCTATGGCTCTTCCTTTACCAGGAAGAATGCCAAACTTTAAAGATGAACGTTTCCTTCTGCTTCCAACAAATATGACTAAAGCAGAAGTCCATAGAAGTTATGAAAAGGCATGTGCAAAAGAAGGAAAGAAACCTTTCTGCAGAACAAAGTTCATTGAGCTGTGACTTAGACCTCTTCCATTCATTAGTGTAACTAAGCCTGCCACTGACTTGTGTTGGCCAGAAAAATTCAAGTCTCATAGCAAGGTCAGCAAATTTATCCGAGTCAGAAAAGTCTGACCATGTTAAGCAGGCTCAAATTCATCTAGAACTTGCGTCAGTCCAACAGAAGTGCTACAATTCTAATGTGAAGAAATGTGAAGATGAGTGGAATACCCGTGACAAAAACACTGAGTATGAGTGGGCTATGCATTTTTCATTTGCTTATGCACAGAAGGTGCACTAGCCATGTAATGCTTTGCAACCTGGAGCTCTCTTCTTCAACACTGCCTGGAAATGCAATTTGTTTGGAGTTTTATGCGAGTCAGCTCATTTTCAAGTGAACTATTTAATTGATTTATTGGAAAAGGTGCCAATGCAACAATTAGTTTAATACACGACTTTCTTGAGCATCGTGCAATTACAGGGAAGGAGATTTATCTTCAAGTAGATAATTGCATAGGCCAGAATAAGAATAATGCAGTTATTCATTACATTTGTTGGCGAGTTGGCACATGCAAAAATGACAAGATATCTTTGTCCTTCGTGCTTACAGGGCATACCAAGTTTGCCCCTGATCGCTATTTTGGTCTTTTAAAAAGAAAATACAAGCACTCTCAAAGTATCCACCTTAGGAGGTATTGAAAGGGTAGTACAGTCAAATATTAAACTAGCTATTTATTAACTGTTATACAGTGTTTGTATTCTTACCTTATAAGGCCAGGATTCATGAGGCATTATTTAGAGACTGTGATGCTTGTAAGAGATAGTATTATTTGGAGAATTAAATATTGTAAAATCCTACTCTTAGCTACATTTGGTGTGTTGCTTGCCATTGGGCATTGTGTTGTTGGGGTACTAGTAGTGTAAGCTTAACATATGCCATAAGTCTACACCTTATTACACAACCATAATACAACATGAATCATATCTTGGCTTGTTCTTTCGTGCCTGCCTTATACCCAAAAAAAGCCTATGTGTTTCCAATTGAACTGTGCACTCATCTGTCCATTGGCTGCCTCTTCAAGGTTCTGCCTCTCTCACTCCAATCTCTTGACCTAGGATAGGGATAAATGATACCGCTATTGATCATAGGCTATTACATGAGTCTCACTATACCAATTCACCAGTGTTCTATATCAATATCTTGCACTAGTCTTAAGCCATAACACCTACAAAGTGCTTAAAACTATATATATATATATATATATATATATTTTTTATCCAATGGCTTATCCCGATAGGCACATTGGCTCATGTGGTAGCGTCATCACATAGGTGGTCATAGTAGGTGTGGTAGTCTCATCACATAGGTGGTCATAGTAGGTGTGGTAGCATCATCACATAGGTGGTCATAGTAGGTGTGGTAGCCTCATCACATAGGTGGTCATAGTAGGTGTGGTAGTCTCATCACATAGGTGGTCATAGTAGGTGTGGTAGCCTCATCACATAGGTGGTCATAGTAGGTGTGGTAGCCTCATCACATAGGTGGTCATAGTAGGTGTGGTAGCCTCATCACATAGGTGGTCATAGTAGGTGTGGTAGCATCATCACATAGGTGGTCATAGTAGGTGTGGTAGCCTCATCACATAGGTGGTCATAGTAGGTGTAATAGCATCACATAGGTGGTCATAGTAGGTGTGGTAGTCTCATCACATAGGTGGTCATAGTAGGTGTGGTAATCCTATAAACAGGTGTTCATGGTTGGCTCTTAGCACATGTGATATATAATTAACTGCATTACACATGGTGGCCGTATTACTCAGGTAGACATAGTCAGTGTTTAATTGATTATGTTGACAATTACTCGTGATTAAACTTGATGTCATGACACTGAAGTGTGTCCATCTCTCTCTACATGAATGATACACATGTGCAACAATGGTGGCAGGTAAGGGGTGTTTGTAACCACGATGGAGCACATGACTAACCACACTACTTATGGCTTCACCTTCTAGCTTGCAATCTGTAGGAGCCAGCACAAACTAGTCATCTTAGAACTAATAGCTAGACATAGCCACTCAAACTGAAATGTAAAGTGCATTTGAGTCAATTAACATTCACACTCTCTGTGTGTGTGTGTCTCTGGCAGACACTGCATGAGCAATTAGTTTGTCTTTAATAGGTATGAGGCTTGTATTATGCCCGAGGCAGGTGTGCTGTTATATTGAACTAATGTAATCATTATAATTATATCCTCATGATATTATGTGTTGTGTGTTTGTCAGATGGCCACCAGCAGAGACAAGACCCCTACTCTTCTGTGCCTCAACAAGGGCACCCTTCCCTAGCTTCTCACTATCCCTGCCCACCATCACTGCCATTCTACCACCCCAACATCCTGGAGCTCCACCTCTTCAAGGTTAGGAGGGAAGTCTGCTACAGCCAAGTAGATATATCTTTCCATTGTCTTGTTTTCTTCGTGTCACTTAATGTGCTCAATGTATGCCAAAATAGAAGCACATCCAATCAGAAAGAAAAAGGGGAAAAGCTGAATTCAAAATCAATGAATGTTGTGCCACCCACAATAGCAATATGAATATGTGCTGCAAGTAATTCTTGTGTTCCTCCTCTTGTGTGTGAGCTCCCTACAGACTTGAAGGAGACCTGTGTTTTAGAACAGAAGGATGATGAGTTAAGGGAAAGGGGGTAGGTAGAAGGAAGATGTCCCATTTAACTGACAAGGTAATCTGGATGTACTATATGCTAGCTATAACAGTAGCTGCGCATAGGTTTGTCTAGATCTAGCTAGCTTATGCATTACATAGCAGTAGCTACACATTGGTTAGTCTAGATCAAGCTGGTTTAGACTCTACAAACAGTAGTAGTAGTAGCTATAGCATAGGTTAGTCCAGAGTGGGCCAGCTAATGGCTAATGTCTTACATATAGCTGTAGCTACAGTGTAGGTCCAGTGGCCTAGCTTATGGAGGCATAGATTGTACAACTGGTGACAACCTGTCCAGTATGTCAGGAGTAGTTCTAGTTGGCAGTTGTTGGTTACTAGTCTTACGACTGTGACTGTTACTTACAAGAGCGTGCATCTCGGGCTACCACAAAAGATCTACACACAGACACCCAAACTACCTGTAGAAATATGAGGTGCATGTAGGTCGATCAACTCCACTTTACTCTCTCACACACACACACACACACACACACTAGTGTGCTTTTAATAGGCATGTATTATGCCCGAGGCAGGTGTGCTATTGTACTGAACTATGCATCATTATATATCCTCATAACCACCACCAGTTTCCTCCGGGTGCCTCCTATTCTGCCCTCCAACAGAGGTTCCCTGTGCCAGCTGCTCTATGGTTACCAACACCAACAGTCAGGCCCTTCTCTACCTCTTCAAGCTTAGCCCTGAAGTCTGGTTCAATCAAGTAGAGAGGTCTTTCTTTTCTTCGTGTCGTACAAGGATAATTTATCCAACACTCGGTATGACAATTTCCAAAATTTCATCAGAAGGATGTTTAAAATTTTTTTTTGCTGCCAGAGCCCTTCTACCCCACTATTCTCTGCTGTCTTCATAGAAGCCTATGTAGCCTCCTCCATCTCCCCCAGCCAGCATCCTGAATGAAACACTGAGTCTTGTAGGGATGAAACTTGTAGCTACATGTACTAGACTTGTCTATAGTACAGTTTTTATTATGCCCAATACTTATTTGTCATGTTCATCATATGTGTTGTACATACAGGCCAACAACAGCCACCTTTTGTAGGGGCTCAAAGATATCCCTCCCACCAGGATTACCCTCAACAACCTCTGCTTTGGGATCCCCAAACACCCAACACTTCTTCTCTCCAACACTCTCTGGCACACCCTTCACAAGGTTTGGCACAAGTTTAATGCATGGTAGTGTAGGCCAGTGCATGGTAGTGTAGGCTAGTGCATGGTAATGTAGGCTAGTGCATGGTAGTGTAGGCTAGTGCATGGTAGTGTAGGCTAGTGCATGGTAGTGTAGGCTAGTGCATGGTAGTGTAGGCTAGTGCATGGTAGTGTAGGCTAGTGCATGGTAGTGTAGGCTAGTGCATGGTAGTGTAGGCTAGTGCATGGTAGTGTAGGCTAGTGCATGGTAGTGTAGGCTAGTGCATGGTAGTGTAGGCTAGTGCATGGTAGTGTAGGCTAGTGCATGATAGTGTAGGCTAGTGCATGGTAGTGTAGACGAGTGCATGGTAGTGTAGGTAGGTCGTCTAGGCAACCACCATATCTCCATAAAGTGGGGCATGTCTGAATTGGAGCCAACACCAACAACCTCCAGGAAGTGTGGCACAACACACAGGTAGTGTGGCGTGTTTAACCATGTACTAACATTTTAGCTCGTAATGAAAACACTCATTGAATAGAGTAGGGCCTCCTCTAGCCACTGGTGCTAATTTCAACTCTCTAGTACTTGGCAATCTGGAGAAATTTATGCGGCAAAACCAGTCATTCAGGTATTTGAGGTTCCTCCACTTGTAGCTCCAGTAACTTGGCTATAGTTAGACTTATGAAAAATATTTTAGTATCAACAGAGAGCACAAAGAGAGACCTATCTTTTGAGCTGTAGGTCAAGTCCATACCATGAAGTTTACGGAATCTATGGAGTTATAAAGCGGTAACCACAAGGGAAAAAGGGGGTGTGGGTCAACTCTCCCCCAAAAATGCAACTGTAACCTCTAAGCCCATAGAAGATTTAATTTACACACCACAAAACTTTTGCACACACCACAGGAGCTGTTTGGGGGGACACTGTATGAGTTGGTAGAGCACACACCACAGGGGCTGTTTGGGTGGGCACTGTATGAGTTGGTAGAGCACACACCACAGGAGCTGTTTGGGGGGCACTGTATGAGTTGGTAGAGCACACACCACAGGAGCTGTTTGGGGGGCACTGTATGAGTTGGTATAGCACACACCACAGGAGCTGTTTGGGGGGCGGCACTGTATGAGTTGGTAGAGCACACACCACAGGAGCTGTTTGGGTGGCACTGTATGAGTTGGTAGAGCACACACCACAGGAGGTGTTTGGGTGGCACTGTATGAGTTGGTAGAGCACACACCACAGGAGCTGTTTGGGGGGCACTGTATGAGTTGGTAGAGTACACTCCACAGGAGCTGTTTGGGGGGGCACTATATGAGTTGGTAGAGCACACACCACAGGAGCTGTTTGGAGGGCACTGTATGAGTTGGTAGAGCACACATCACAGGAGCTGTTTGGAGGGCACTGTATGAGTTGGTAGATCACACACCACAGGAGCTGTTTGGGTGGCACTGTATGAGATGGTAGAGCACACACCACATGAGCTGTTTGGGGGGGCAATGTATGAGTTGGTAGAGCACACACCATAGGAGCTGTTTGGAGGGGCACTGCATGAGTTGGTAGAGCACACACCACAGGAGCTGTTTGGGGGGCACTGTATGAGTTGGTAGAGCACACACCACAGGAGCTGTTTGGGGGGCACTGTATGAGTTGGTAGTGCGCACACCACAGGAGCTGTTTGGGGGGCACTGTATGAGTTGGTAGAGCACACACCACAGGAGCTGTTTGGGGGGCACTGTATGAGTTGGTAGAGCACACACCACAGGAGCTGTTTGGGGGGCACTGTATGAGTTGGTAGAGCACACACCACAGGAGCTGTTTGGGGGGCACTGTATGAGTTGGTAGAGCACATACCACAGGAGCTGTTGGGGGGGCACTGTATGAGTTGGTAGGAAACTACTTGGAACTGGCAAGTATATAATTGCCAATCTCCATTGGGTTCAGATTAGTCAGATAAGGAAGTTGCACTGTATATATATTTCAATGATGTCATCACTTCAGCACTGTATTTATAAATACCTGATCATTTCCCCTCAGCCCTCATCGCTACGTCAGCGACCTCCTCAAACTCTTCCACCATCTCCTCTGCCATATCTCATTATGCTGAACATCTCAAGAGTATTTATGAGAGTGCTCTGATCAAGAATGATAAAAAGTGGCCTCCGACCCCTAGCAAGAAGTTCATAAAGCTCGTCCTTACAAGCCATCATTACATGTGTGAGGAGTCCATACATATGATAATGAAAGGGGATTTAAAAACACTTTTGGCAGGTCGACAAGAAGTCACAATGGAAAATGTTCTAGAGCTGGTAGTGGAAGGAGCTCCTGGGATAGGGAAGAGCACGCTATACTGGGAGCTCTGTCGGAATTGGGGGAAATATGACTCGATGAAAAAATTCGCTTTAGTTGTGCTGTTAAGATTAAGGGACCAAGCCGTCCAAAACATCGAGACTGAAGCTGGCCTTTTTAGTGGCAAAGAGGATGTAGCAAAAGAGATTGGAAAGGTCCATGGAAAGGGAGTGCTATTCATCCTCGATGGCTATGACGAGTTGCCTGTAAGTCTTCAGCGTCAAGGCTTTCTTATCGACAAGCTCATTTCTCGTGACATTTTTCCTCGGAGCACAATTCTAGTTACCAGCAGACCTTCCGCCACTTCCACACTCCTCTATAACTCTACTTCTGTCTTTAACAGACGTATCAAAGTTCTTGGTTTCACACAGGAGGGAGTGGAAGAGTATGCTGATAGTGTGTTTAAAGATCCTAAAGCATTGAGTGGGTTTCGTGACTATATCTCGGCCTCTAAAAACCCAGCCATCAACAGCCTGATGTATGTTCCATTAAATGCCGCCATTGTGGTGCACATGTACAAGGAACTATCAACAGACTGTCAATCCATGCCAAGTACCATGACTGAGCTCTATATAGAGCTGTGCCTCACTAACATAAAAAGACACCTTGATGCAGGTCAACGAGTGATTACTTTGGAAGATTTCAAAAGTCTTCCTGGAGATGAGCATCGAGAGTTTGTTGCCTTATCGAAAATAGCTTATGACGGCATTGCTGAGCAGAAGTTGATTTTCTATAACTTGAAGAACGTAAAGCATTTTGGTTTACTTGACGAAGAAACTTCACTGCGTGGGGGTGGTGGAAGTTCCTACAACTTCCTTCACCTAACAGTCCAAGAATTCCTTGCTGCCTACCACATCTCTCAGCTCACTAATGATGAAGATAAACAGAACATTGCAGAGCAGCAGGAAGATGACAGCCACTGGAACATAGTGCAGAGGTTTGTCGCTGGTCTGACCAAATCTGTGCCAGAATTTGATCCACTACATTTAACTGAAGACTTAATTCTGTGTCTTTATGAAGCTCAATGTACTGCTGACTATGCACGACTGTTTGGAGGAGAATGCAGGATGGAGTATGAGATCAGTGAACCTTTGCTTGCATATGCACTTGGTTACTGCATTTCTAATTCTGAAGCATCGTGGGAGGAAATTACCACACGTCACACTAGAGCACTAGATAGTTTTGTCTGGGGGTTTAATTCAAGGAAATCACCACCTGGTGGTCACATAAGAAAGATGGTCATCCAATTGGTTGAGGATGATGAGCAATTTGCTGCTAACCACTTCATGAGTGCACCATTAACTGGTGTGCCTTGCCTAACGTGTAATCCATATCCTTGGTTTGTTGACATGCTATCTGACGCCCTTTCTGTCCTGCACGGGCTGGAAAAACTAGACTTTGCATGGTACAAAGGAAGTGACAACCTTAGTGTTAGTCGTTTGTTTGACAAGCTTAAGTCCAGCAATGTGAAAGCATTAGTACTACCTACACTAGAAAGTGAAGAGTCCCTCCAGGAATACTACTCTGCCCTTCACCGACTGATAGATCCATCATCCTCTGGGAAGCTTGTGGAATTGAAATTGAATATTCACACTGGCCTACACGTTGCATGTATTGAAGTGTTGAGGATTATATTTGCTCCCTCAACATTACAAACAATTACTTTCTTTTATTCTGCATGTGATCTCCCCATCCCTGAGCTGCCTGCCACTTGTACCAATACTAATGTAACTAAACTGGCATATTGTGTGAGGTATGCTTGTTGTGCATCAGCACATGTAGTAGTCCTAATGGAGAGAAATAGAGCACTACATGAATTAATAATATATAATGATGAACACAGAGAGACATCATTCCTCCAGTACTGTTATGATGTCATGATAGGAATTCCTGACAGCACTTCACTGGAGAGAGTAATAATACATGAGAGGTCAAGCAGACAAACTCTCATGAGGAGGAACCGAGAAGAAGTTGATGATCTTCGCAAGTGTGCTAACACACAATCCGCTGACACTTTTATTAATCTAATGACTGAAAGAGGTCTAATAGAAGAGTTGGAAGATCCTGCTCACATTGAAGATGATGACTAGAAGAGGAGGTTGTAGGCAGGGAGGGGCACACATGGCTACGAGCAGGTGCTTTCTGCGACTCTGAGCTTCTTACTTTTACATCTTGTTAGTGATAAGTTTGTAATTAATTAACTAAAAGTTATCGGTTATCCCCAATCGGACGGGACAGTGCACGGCATTTGATGTCCTCTAACTCCAGGCGAGCAGCAGTGCTGGTGACTACTGGAGGTCTGGGGAATTGTGCACACAACTTTTTGAATCTTAAGCTCATACATGCCAAGACTAGTTTGGTTCCGGGAGAACATGCATAGATGACTCTGTGTATCTGCGCAGGACATCAACGCAAGTGTTTGCCCAGTACGCCGCTCCTCAGATCCCCTCCCCCATAACAGGATGGAGTCAGTAGCCAGCAGCTGGGTTTGGCCATGCTATATCTGTCGTTGCCCCCGCCACGGGTGAGGGTGCATGGCAAGATGTGAAGTGTGTAAGTTATTAGCTGTCCCTCACAATGCTGTCTGTTTTCTGTGGGGCTATCGTTGTCCCTGAATCCTCTAGAGCCATCAGCACCAGCCATGGCCACAATAATAGCAGTCCCTTACGTGGGGAGCAGCTAAGGTGTGTAATAGGGTGTTCCCCCACCGACGATGGCCTCAATGGCACGTAAAACAGAAAGTTGGAAATAAATGTCTCAAAGAATGCAGTCCACCTAAGACCAGATATCATGCCATGTGCTGGACTTTCACTCGTGTGAGGCTCTGTCCCGGCTACCTATCATTTCAGTGTCCAAGTAGCAGCCCTCCACTTGGTCGACTACCCTCACATGAGGTTCATCCACTCTCTTTCTCTCTATTAGAGCCTACCCTGTCTGACATGGGGGTCACCCACTCTCTCTCAGTTACAGCATACCCCCACATGGGGTTCACCAACTCCCTCTCAGTTAGAGCATACCCCCACATGGGGTTCACCCACTCTCTCTCAGTTAGAGCATACCCCCACATGGGGTTCACCCACTCTCTCCGTTAAAACCTACCCTCACATGAGTCTCACCCACTCTCTGTCTCTGTTAGAGCCTTCCCTCACATGGTATTCACCCACTCTCTCTCTGTTAGAGCCAACCCTCACATGGACAGCTGCTCCAGATAGGTCTACAGATATCTGCTCCAGACAGGTCTATAAACAGCTGCTCACACAGTTGGTCAATAGCTACAGACAGCTGTTTACACTGAACAGTTGCTCCAGACAGGTCTACAGACAGCTGCTCACACTGGATAACTACTTTTTTTTGCCCTAATTGGATTGCTCCTGGCAAATTGAATCCTCTCTCCTAGAATGTGATAAATAATACCTTATAGCTACTGCAATGAGTAAAGATGATCTAGCAGCCATCTTGGTGGGGCTCACTCTAAATAGCCTGAGGCCTCTATAACATCAAGTTAAACTGATTGATGGGTACCAGTTCACATCCGCTGACTTCATGAAGCAACATATCATGCTCCACAGACCCACATCAGACCTTCTTCCCCTTCAGGGGTCTCTGCTGAGGCAGGAAGTCCATCATATGCTCCAGATACACTCCAGATCTTCTTTGCCTTGAGGAATCTTTGCTGAGTCCGGAAGCCCACCATATTATCCTCCACAGACCCACTTCAGACCTTCTTCACCTTCAGGAGTCTTGGATGACTCAGGAAGTCCATCATATGCTTCACAGACACTTCAGACCTTCTTCATCTTCAGGACTCTCGGCTGAGGCCGGAAGCCCACCATATTATCCTCCACAGACCCACTTCAGACCTTCTTCACCTTCAGGACTCTCGGCTGAGGCAGGAAGTCCATCATATCATGCTCCACCGACACACTTCAGACTTTCTTCACCTTCAGGGCTGTTGACTGAGACAGGAAGTCTGAGCAAAGTAAGGCAGAGCTTAAGGAATGGGTGGAGCCATAAATTCCACAAAGAATTGATATGAGTTGTTGTGTGTGTATGTGTGTGTGTGTATGTGTGAGTGTGTGTGTGTGTGAGTGAGTGTGTGTGTGTGTATGTATGGACATGTTGGACACACATGAGCAAGTCTTGGGAAGTGGCCAACATGAGCTGACTTGGTCTCATGCATTCCTTTAGCCCTAGAACAGCAAAGCCATTTCTAGTAGTAGGTGCTCATAGAGTTTGCTTGCTCGTGCCTTACTTGACTTGGTCTCATGCATTCCTTTAGCCCTAGAACAGCAAAGACATTTCTAGTAGTAGGTGCTCATAGAGTTTGCTTGCTCGTGCCTTACTTGACTTGGTCTCATGCATTCCTTTAGCCCTAGAACAGCAAAGCCATTTCTAGTAGTAGGAGCTCATAGAGTTTGCTTGCTCGTGCCTTACTTGACTTGGTCTCATGCATTCCTTTAGCCCTAGAACAGCAAAGCCATTTCTAGTAGTAGGTGCTCATACAGTTTGCTTGCTCGTGCAGTGCTTGACTTTGTCTCGTGTGTTTTTCATCTGTCCATCTTAATGTTTGTGTTTGTAGGATGCTGACCCAGCAGTTTGAATCAACTCTCTTCTGCAAGCTGAAGCTGCCAAGCTTTCATGAGTCAAAGATCACCTCAATACCCCAGGCATGACACATACATAGTTGTTGTTGATGATGATGGTATAAAGAGTTGCTTATTCTACTCCTTCACTTTCCCTCTTCTTCCCTCCCTTAATCAACACTCTCCCTGTCCATTCCTCAGTCCTCCCTCCTTCTCCCTCTCTCCTCCCACTCCTGGCCTCCCAGTGCAGGGGCACTTCTATATATGCCAGACATGGCCATATCTGAACCTCCAGAATCTCTCCCCCTCTCGGCTGCTGTTCACCTTTTCCTTTCTCTTTTGTTTTTGTGTGATGTGCAGGAGACACATATGAACTTTGACCTTGCGAAGTCCAGCTTGTCTAGAAAGAAGGTTCTAGGTGTTTGTGTGTGTAGGATAGACTTGGAGGACTCATCATCGATATTGTTGTCCATATATATTACCATTTAAAATGATATTCCTTTAAAAAAAATCAGAGTAAATAATGTTGCTTAACAATTGTACAATTCTGGATATTACAAGAGTAAAAATGTTTAAGTGGGTGGGCGAAGATATAGCACAACATTGAGGACCCTTTACACACAATTTTGGTGTATGAGTTTAAATGGTAAGGGGTCATTCAAATGAATTGGTTGCAATTTTTTTTTAATTCCGTGCATCTGTGGATGACGATGGCAAGTATGTGACCTTGGTTGGCGCTATGGAGATTAGACATCGTTTATAATTAAAATGCAAACCTACTCTGTGGGAGCGTTTACAAATAATGAGGACAACCTAGACGGGATGATTCGCGATGTGAAAGCAATTTTTTTTATCAACTGCAGAGCATCCCCAGCATGAGTAATGTCCTACAGGCATTTTGAGTTGAGCCTGCGTAAAGGTGAAGATCTTTTGCACAAGTGTTGAGGCGGCTACACATACAATCAAAATGAAAGTTTTAATTCTGTAGTGTGGAGTTGAGTGGATAAGCAGGCCCGTAGCCAGAAAAATGAGTGGGGGGGTTCTGTTGGTAAATATTGGGACCTTTTGGGTCTCTAAGCGACCCAAGGAGGAAGGTGTGGTAGGGGAATGGGGAATGTGCTCTCTCCTGTGCAAATATCGGAAACAAAATAAGCATTCTAAACATAATATTAAATGACTATTTATTATTAGATTAAACTAGAGATTAAACTATCTAATAAGAGTTTCAAGTTCCATTCTCCTTGGGTGTAAGTGTCCAAATATTTCAACAACTACATCCAGATTAATTGTTGTGTCATAATGTACATGTAAGAGTGCTAGAGATGTCAGGCGTTCTTGGTTCATAGATGCTCTTAAGTAATTGTTGAGACGTTTAAGTGTACTGCCACTTCTTTCACATTCACAAGATGTTACTGGCAGAGTGCATGCGATTTGCAAGAGAACATGAATGTTTGGAAAAAATGCTGCATCACAATCCTTCAAGGCACTAGATGGTGTGGATTCTCTTTTGTGAAAGGGTACATTTGCATATCTTGATTTCCAGCGAGTGAGTTCAGTTTCTATTAGTTCTGGTGATGGCAAATCCTGGTGATAAGTTTCAACAACTGTGCTGATATCAAATGATCTTGTGGTAATCAGAGATGGTACAAGTACCAGAAGAGATGAAGCAGTTGCTGACAATGATGAGAACCTTTCATTTAAGCTAGTGCAGATATGGTCAAGGAATGGAATAGCAAGATTACTCTTGAAGTAATCAAATACTGATTCTGCTGGTGCATTACCACGGTGCTGCTGTCTGCTTGCTATCCTTGGCTTACTCGGGGTGGTGCCCACCTTATCAGCCATCAAGACAGCCTGGTCATATACTTTCTGAAAGTTTTCTTCTCCTTGCTTTTTAGGTGCAAAAAAGAAGTTAGCCTGGCAGTTCTTGGCTGCCTTTTTCAGTTCTCTCTTTCTTTGCTGGGACCTACCAGGCATACTTGATTCTTTTGAGTGCTCACCACATGCTGTCAGCTTTTCTTTAAATGACTTTTAACAAACTACAAATTAACCAACACAAATTCATTGTAGATGTACTCCATGATGTGGTTAACACCATTGTAGCTATGTGTAATTCTTTAATTAAGTAGCTTTGTGAAAGCAATATTTGAAAGTGTGGACCCAATTGGAAATGTGGACCCAACTGAAAGGGTGGACCTCACAGCCAGTGGGGGGGTTCTAGAGAACCCTGAGAACCCCCCCTGGCTACGGGCTTGATAAGACAGAGCATATGAGTGCAACAAGCATCAGACTTGCCATTGATTTAGGTGTGGTGAGCTTCAATGTTGGAATAGTGCTTGCCAGCCCATATTGAGGTGATGGACAGGAAAAAAATTCTCTCCGTAATATTGCCTAGATATTTAGCAGGAGTGAACCAATCTAACCCGCAAAAAAAAATTTGAAGCCACAAAAATGCTCGTGTTAGTTATAATAAAACGATTGCGGGAAAATCGCGAAATTACAAATAATTACTTTTCTCTAGAATGGCTTAAGGTGTTTCCCCCAAAGTTGCCACAGACACTCATTATACTGTGTATTTAACACATTCATTGTGGCATTTTCAAAGGAAAAATTCCATTCATGGTCTGATCAGCCAAAACACAAAGTGAGACTATAGGAGTAGTGGCAGACTGAAAGTTCTACTGCTTATAGTACTACCCCAACATGAGAAAATCATTGTGGGAAATTTCAAAAAAATATATAGATACAGAGATATGGAGCTACCAAAGTATTAATTAAATTCGGTGTTAATTTATTCATAAAACATTCTCCTGTGGGATTTGTACACTTTTATTGCCTGTTCCACCTCTGTTCCTGCCCGTTTCCTTTCCATGTAGGCTCTCTTGTACTCCTGGATCTTGCGAAAGTACTTTCGGATGGTGTCAGTTGAAACTGAATCCAGAGCAGGGTTGAGAATTTTTTTCAGGCGTAGCAGCGTAAAGTTGGTGTACTTAACGAGTGAAAACTTTTGCTTGCCCCCATAGTCACAATGGAACTTTGGGATAAACATGACCTAGGCTCAGCAGATATGTTTCCACAGTTGTCTTCTCCTCCCTGAAATCACTGTGGTT
The DNA here is from genome assembly GCA_028752905.1 of Cladorhizidae sp. MBARI D1340-BT2. Classification (NCBI taxonomy): domain Eukaryota; kingdom Metazoa; phylum Porifera; class Demospongiae; order Poecilosclerida; family Cladorhizidae; species Cladorhizidae sp. MBARI D1340-BT2. The sequence goes on from JAQNBH010000004.1 coordinate 43,720,621, forward strand.
GGCCAACACCACCTTCATGTCATCTGCACTCATTCGGTCAGCACAGATCACCCTTTCCTCCAAAACTTTACGCATCCCCTTTGGAATGCGCTTCCCATCTACCATCTTCTGGGGGTTCCCTGCCCTAGTTGTATCCCTCATGTGTGGTTGGGCTCCTCCTGGACGAACATTCATCTTTCGTGAGTTCAAGGCATCAGCTGCAAAGGCACGATAGCAGCTGCTGTGATCAAAGAGCCACACTATAGTGTGTGTTATCTGGGGATATTTGTGACTGGCTATTGTAGCTGCATCACACTCACATTAGCCATGAACTTCTCAGTCGTCCAGTAACCCTCCTTCTCGCCTCCATATTCGCTGACCATAATTCCTGCTTCCTTTGTCTTGGGCTGGATGAATGGATGATCTAATGTTCCCCCACATCCACGTCTGGCCTTCATCTTGGAAGATCATGACCAATTGTTTCATCCCTTCTGCATCTTCCTGTGGGGTAAAAGCTCTTTCGCCACTGCATGTTGGTGGAGGAAGATAGGATGATCGTTAGTCATTGATTTCCTTCAAGTATATACTCCACACGATACTTCACGACATTATCACACTTGTGTCCATCCACATACACTCTTATTGTGTATTTTACAACAATATATATAATAATATATATTTTACAACATACAGACACGTACCCTTTTTGTGGCTTATTGGCATAAAACCATGCCGGTGAAGCCATCTGGTTGCAGTGTGAAGCGTAACTGACCGAGGGAACTTTGGGAGCAGTGTTGCAGATGGCAGAAGCTCATCATTAACAGACCCTGAGAACTTTCCCTTGTTGGAGAAGTAGTAAGTTTGGTACTCCCCGGTTGTCTTCTCATTGAAACCAGTGACGAATGCTGCTTCAGTAGCGCTGGGCACCACACCAAGCCCTTGCCTTCCTTGAAAATAGCTCATCAGAACAACAGACAGCGTTATCCTTGTCAAACTTGGCAAGCTCATCATGAAATGTTCTCTGAGCAGCTTCATCATTGAACTCAGCAATCTCCTCCTCCTCGCTATCAAAACTATCCCATGTGGACGTTTACTCTCACTCTCTATGTCAGAACCTGGAGTGCTCTCTTCTTCTGTCTCTGTGTCAGCTGGCACAAAGGGGCCTGGTTCTGGAATGAAGATCGCTTCACTTTCTTGATCGGCGACCGCTTCCAAGCTTTGTCTTTTGAAGCGGTTCAAATTGTAGCTCTATCTCTGAAGGTCTGTTGCTTGCTTAGTCTTCTCTTTCGCTCAGCCATCCGACAATATCCAAGATTCAAGAAGTCAACACACTGCACTTTTTTTTTGGCGATCTTTGCGTGTACGTGACCTTATTATTAATATTATTTTTTTATTTTTTTATTTTTATATATAATTTTGCAATAATAATATAATATTATAATTATTATTTTAATGATGTAGAGTTTTGATAATTAAATGAGCTGTGGGATGCGGCCCTCTGCTGTTGCCAGGGTTACATCCACATCTTTGAATGGGTTTCTAGCAGATGATCTGCTGCCACGAATACACATGATTGAAGACTTTAACGCTGCAAAAGACATTCTGCATCTTAGCCAATTCATCAAAACAGAATAAGTCTTCTGCCTCTTATGCGATAGCTTGTCTGCCAATCTTTTATAAAAAGTCGTTGCTTCCCGACCCATTCCTCCCGTGGATGACAAAACTAGGTGTGAAAAACACCATGTTCTATCTCTCGGACACGATGGCCATACGCTCTCTTCTTGGCATCTTCATGCCTTTTGTATGCACCTGAGATGGTTCCTGAACGGTTGCTGGATGCATTGGGGTAAAATACCCTAACATCAAAATAAACATCCTGTGCAGCATTCCAGAATCCCCTTGCTGATGTCTTGCCTCATCATCTGTGATTGCGGAGAGACGGAACATGGTCTCACCATTAAGTGGTTGCAGGTGTGGTTCGGTGGCGACATTATGGCATACTTCTGTGAGTAGCTTAGCTGTGATGTCACGGATTTCATTGTGATGGTGAGTTGGAAAACCTCCCATGTGGCATACCATTGCATGGTCGGATGAAAAGGCAGAGCCCACAACTGCAAACTGATGGCATGTTTGGTGGATTCCAGCCGTATCTGAGGCATAGTGCATATCTGAACTCCCCTTTGTGTAAGAAAAAATCTTTATCTTCTAGTGGAAAGACTGATAGCCATGATAATGTGCCTTTTTCTTTGGCAAGATCTACACATCTTTTCATCTTAACTGACAATCGGTTGTAGACCTCTTTTGCCTGATTTTCCATTCTCTCACGGTTAGACTTTGTAATCATTTTCTTGATATCCATAATTTTACAAAGATCAACTTCACCTGATTATTGATTTTAGCCACAAGAGGAGCGGTAATTTTTTCTGAAGCTTGGAAAGCATTTGGAGAGACCTTATTGCAGTTACGTAATCAATTAACGCGTGATTGCTATGGTATATAACAGGGTGTAAAGCTGTCATCTCATTGTCAGACAAAAAAAATTGTTACATAAAAAAAAGTCAGGACATTCATAATATGCAACTTATAGTATTGTACAGTGCATAGATTATTCAATATATATACTTTTTAATTATGAGCAAATATGATGGCAAGCACTAGCAAGGTTGGCTTTGGTAAGATTATGTCTAAAAGGTATATCTAGTAGTCGAGCTAACATATCCTTTGAGTGTTCTATTTTCTTAATGTTTATTTTGCTTTAGTCGAGCTAACATGTTCTTTGAGTGTTCTATTTTGTTTATGTGTGTTTTGCTTTGTATTGTCAAGCTTACAGAGATTACTGGAGGAGGAGTGAAGACGTGTGTGGAGGATGACGATGGATGCACCTGGGCATGGAGCCCCTGCAAATTATGATGTGTTTATGTTTGCTAATTCAATATACATAACAAAACAAGTCTGATGCATCTACATTATGTAGCTATAGGTTGCACGCTGGCTGTTGCTCTTGCTGAAAAGTAGAAGAAAGTGAAAGTCAATTGTTTCAACATTTTGTTTGTAGTCACACATAAGTAACAAAGGTCTAGCAATGCATGGGGTGTTTCAGGCAGCTGGAAAGTGGTTAGAAACTGCTCGATATCTTGGAAGTAATTTGATAACTTCAAATTTTTTTTCCTTTCATAATAAATTTTATTATTATTATTATAGAGAAACAAGACAAAAACATTAAATATAATATATATATATATATTTTTTAATGGGAAAGTGTCAGATGCCCGTGCTGCCCAGTACAGATGTGCAGTTCCACCGCTGGACTGCCACGGATAGTCTCTGGAGCAGGTACTCTGTCGATTTGGGCTCGCCCGACTCTGTTCTAATGCGGTATCTGAGCTCCTTAAAAAAGCCCAGTGACTTCGGGCCAATTGCCCCCAAGGTCTCAATGGCTATGGGCGAGAACACATGGCCTGGTGGAAGCTCCCGATACTTCTCGCTTTTCCATTCCTCTGCTGCTTCAGCGACCCTCCCTGGCTCTTGGGTGGCATGTGCTCTGTATGACAAAGCAAATGTTCATAATAAAAGCAATTTTTATATTCTAAAACTTGACTTGGAGGTTTTGTTTGACGTATGGATGTAAAGTAATGTCATAAAGCTATGTTCATAAATAATCTCCCAAATAGAGCCTCGCAATGGTCGTTGATGGGATGAAACACAATTACAAAAGAGAAATATCATTTGAAGTACGCAGTGCAAGCTATATTTTTATATAACCCCTAAACCCAGGTGTTTCAGAATGATTGATACCCATTCAACCAGGTTTTATTTAATAACCAGACATGATAGACTGATGGTGCTTAGAGAATATGCTCCAAATGACTGCCATCGAGGTGGAGGCATTCCTGAATGCGCCGTGCAAAGTGGTTGATAACATGCACACATTCATCCTGGCTAATGGTCTGAATCTTCACTGTGATGACTGTCTTTAAAGGTGGAATGGTCTCAGGATTTGTTGATAGACGTCTTTGAGGAAACCACAAAGGAAAAAGTCTGGGGGGTTGAGATCCGGTGAATGTGGGGACCATTCTGTGTCGGCTCTGCAGCTGATGAGACGTTCCCCAAAGTGCTCCCTCAACCAGTCCAAGGTGATGTTTGCAGTGTGAGGAGGAGCAGCGTCCTTCTGAAACCACTGTGCATCTTCAGCAACATCATGTTCCTCCAGCTCTCCCCAGAACAGTTCCATAATCTTCACATAGCTCTCCTTTGTCACCGTCACATTTCCTAGCCCATCTTCAAAAATAAATGGCCTAATATTCCATTCTTGGATGCAACCCATGCAGTGCACTTCTTTGAATGCAAAGATCGCTGAACAACACGGTGACGCTTCTGAGTCCAGAAAACCCAGTTCTTGGAGTTGACATGTTCGGACAGCAGAAAGTGGGCCTTAGCTGAGAACCATATGTTACCCAGGAACTCTTCATTCTCATCGATCTTCAGAGAACACCACCGACACATGGCGACTCTCTTATCCTTAACAGCCTGGATGAGCTGATGTTTAGTCTGAATCCTATAGGGATATACTATATAAAGTATAAGTTCATTGAACAATCAAGGTGAATTATAAGGATTGTGGGTCTGGTAGGGAATCCTTTACTCCTATGCTGATTTAGGGTTGGGCAAGATCTAAGGCTGTTGCAGTACAGATGGTTCCCAAAATTGTACTTGTGTTTTTACTTTCTGTTATTACAGGCATCAAACATTTAAAAATAAAGTTGTTGACATGCTGAAAGCATTCTTATAGGGAGCCAAATTAAGTTTACTTATTTGAAGACAGAATTGGGACAAATTTGCTAACAAGATAACAGTTGATAATTCGCTAACCTAATGCAAACGCAACATTTATCTATTCGATTTGAGCTAAGATAAGTTGAAGTGTGGAATCAAAATAACTTGAGCAGTAGTTAGTGTCACAGACAATGCCACAAATTCATAAGACACGAGCTATTTCCGTGGGCAGCGGTCATTTGGAACCTGGAGAAATGATCGCACTATTTTTGCACGCGACTATTAGGACCTCCCATTGATACGATAAGTAGCTTCCATTTCCGTTGCCTGGCGTGGTCGTCAAGTTGCAGTTCCTGGCCCAACTCGGTGATAACTATGGAAAGGTTAGCAGTTGTTTACCTAGAACATAGCTGCCATTTGCCTTACTGCTAGGGTGAGGGTAGAACTGTGTCATCTTGACTTTATAGCTTTGTTGTTGTGTGGTGTGGAGGCTATTGGGCCAATGTTGGTATCCTAGACTTGCACACTCTTCCCCTGAAAGCTTCTAGCTGGCACTCATCTTTGGTCTCCAGAGAAGTGTGGCCAACTGCCTCCTGTACTACTTAAAGTTCCTGTGATATAAAAAACATTTTTAAAGATATGTAGCTAATGTGATTGGCTTTGGCCCTGAATTTCAAGGGTACTTAGAAGAAAACAAGCCATAAAGTTATATTATTGTATTATCTTGTATTATCTTGATAGGTGATATTCCTCCGAGGGACAGCATTTCAACTGTGTAGGAAGCATTGTCAGTGGATGAGGTGAGGGGATGTGTTGAAACACGATAAACTTGGACAATTGTACGTATTACCTGTTTGTAAAGAGTATGCTTATTAACCTTATAAAAAATTTAATCCATAATTTGTAGCATTTGGCTAGCGTGCAGTGATGGCATCCACGGAATCCACAACGCTACTGAATTGCATGAGAGAATTGGAGCTTTGCGTACAAATAAACTTGAAAGACATCGCCACTTTCTTGCACATAAGAAACATCCTTCCCAGAGTGACCTACTATTCTGTCACTAATATTAGATCCATGCTGAGACCTGAAGAGAAAGCATGCGAGGTGTTGGGTGTCCTTAAAAACAAAGTGGAAGAGGACAAAGATGTTTATGGAATATTCATGGAATACCTGCTCACAGAGCCACAGTATCGTGCGATCGCAGAAATCTTGATGAAGGAGTATGTGAGACTAGATCCTGAAGCAGCTCCTGCAAAATTGACGTCTGATTGTAGTGATGAAGGTGTGTTTTGTATGCCGTAGCTTACTCATATGTCAATGTTAGAGCCGTGATAGCATGTTGGAATTTTAGGCAGGGGAAATTCCAACAAGTTATGTTGGCAGTTGAGACTCCTCCCAATTCCTTAAATGGTGAAGTCAGTTTAGCAGCTGGTATGATTAAACCTTGTGTGGGAATGCTCATATCACTTTTTCTAAATTTAAAGCACACCATGGTTAATTCCAAATCTCACAATCCTAGCATTACATCATCATGATGTCATCATCATGATGTCATCATCAAAACTGCACCCTTCAGTACTGGGTTAGGGATAGAGTTAGGTTAGAGATAGGGCAATGGATGGGGCAGGGCAGTGGCTAGGGTTACTGATAGGACAGTAGGTAGGGTTAGTTAGGGCAATGGCTAGATCAGTGTCATCATGGTGAATATGCTGAATTGCTGTTCCATTCTTGTGACATGAGGAATCACCCTGTGAACATTCTACTAGTTTGATGTCTGTATATATTTACATTTTGCAAGAGCGCCATTATTAAAAGCTCATTGCATGCATTTATATAAGAAAATATGTATCTCTCTTGCATGTTAGTACATGTGCAGTGTCAGGTGGTTCAGTGTCGTCGTGGTCAACCATGTCATCCATGGTAGACCGAGTTACTAGGGATGTACGAGGATCATCCGCGCACGGCAGAACATCTGGCAGAGTTACTAGGGATATCCAGAGTTCATCCAAGGAAGTCCACTTATGTCCAATGACCGCCTGTCACAGTAGCCACGGATGAAAGAGTTTCTAGAGACATCCGCAGATGAACCCTGGATATCCCTAGTAACCCGGCCATCTGCAGATGAACCCTGGATATCCCTAGTAACTCGGCCATCCGCAGATGAACCCTGGTAACTCTGCCATCCACGAATTATCCATGTACATCCCTATTAACTTTGGTCATCCATGGATGACACAGGAGTGATGATACCCTGGTCTTTATAACCTGATCTCTATTGTGGACTCTATACCCTGGTCTCTATACCCTTGTTTCTATACCATACTGCCCTGGTTTCTATACCCTTGTCTCCATACCCTAGTTTCTATACCCTGGTATGTATACCCTGGAATTATCTGGTCTCTATACCCTGGTCTCGGTCTCTATTCCTTGGTCCTAGCCCTAGCCCTAGCCCCAGCCCTAGCCCCAGCCACAGCCCTATCCCTAGCCTAAGCCCAACCCTAGCCCAACCCACAGACCCCAAGCTGAGTAATGGATATCAACTGTGGTCCCAGCCTAACATGAAATGACAGAAAAGGGGAAAACGGGTAATGATCATCAACAAGTAGTTGCCCTTCAGCACTTGGAGATGTGAACCCCCCCCCCCCCCCCCCCCCCCCCAGTCAGACATAAGTCTTGAATTTGCACCTAGCTCAGGGTGGGTTTAAAGACAGGAGTATATTAGAAGGAAACTAACTAGGAACCCACAACTTTCACAAAGACAAATATATTTGGGCTTGATAGAGTAGCCTTCATCAGTGCCTTGGAATAGTTAGACAGCATGTGTGTGCAATAATATGATGAGGGTGAGTTTAAATACTATGGGTGTGCTAAATTAGTGTGGTTCTTAATTAGAGCTTGTTAAGTGCATAGCTGCATACAATTATTTGTTTGTATGTATGGGGTGAGTGATATATTTAATTCTAGGTGCAGTCTTGTGATGTGTGTGTAATGTCTGCGCGTCTAGATGCCCGTGTGTGCATCTACATGTCCTAGAATGTGTGTGTGTAAAAAGATGATTGTGTACAGTGTTTGTGTCGATGCTCTACCCAATGGACATCAATTGGGATTCTTGTTCTGAGGCGTAGTAGTTCAGTCCTTTGGATCTCTTTAGGGGATTCATTGTTTGTAGGGCTTGTTCCAGGGAGTCTTTT